>OZ012688.1:45322885-45332885 GCA_963942565.1 Maea johnstoni | reverse complement strand
GTTCAATTAGTTTTTAAGTTTGCATGAATTAAGAGCATGATACTGTTATCATTGATAGCAATTCTGAGTTCAGAGAAATGTGTGGGGAAGTGAAACCCATATCTAGAAAAGGGGTAGATTAATTCTTTTGAGTTCTTTTTGATAAAGTTGTTTATTAGGCCTAAAAAAGAAATTGTTTGTTTCCTGTTACGGTCTGAAAAAATAGGGTAGGCAGGTTGGTAAAAAAAAATTTTTGGATTGTTATTTTCGTTTTATACATGTTTTACGATGATTGGAAGTTGGGGGGCGGAAAAAACTTTAGGGTAGGGATTTTTTTGAATAAAATCTTGTTAGGGTAGGGTTACAGGAAACAAACAACTTATTTTTTAGGCCTTAGTATACTGGGGAAAACTGCTTGTCTGCTTGCCATAGTAAGTTAAAATGGCTGCAAGGCAAGTATATACTGTAAATTAGGAAAAGATTGTGTTAGTTTAATTTTTGCGTTTTTTTGCGTTAAAATTAAAATTTGCAATGATTAGTGCTGCCACTTTAGTTGTATAGCTGGCACTCCATGTTCGCAAAGTTAAAAAACGTAAAAATCTATTTTCTGTAAATTCGCAAAATTTACTCTACACAATCATTTGTGAATCTATAGTATTGTCTTTAGTGTGCTTAACAAGTTGAACTTATATAACGTGCCTATACCCTGGCATATTCTCATTATGAATGTATTAATGTCCGCATTTGCAGTCATATGTATGAAATCTCTAAGGTAAAAGCATTGTTAGGAAAATGTTTTAAGAAGAAATGTTAATTAGAACAGTGCCAACAACTCATCTTTGATTAAAAAAATATATATATTCTCAATTCTAGGGGTTTTGTCAAAGTATCATAGAACAAGATGTAAATATATAGAACTCATTAGCATTAATAGGTTAGATATCCCACTATTGACCATACTCACTGTAGTGCAATATAGTTGTTTATTTTTGTTGTGTTTTACCAAGATATCAATCCTTTTCCAGTTAGAATATTTAATGCACAAGTAAAAACTGGTTTGAAATAGTTTTCCTGGCAATTTAACAATACAATGTACTTTCTTTTCGATTGATAATTTTGGCCACAGTGTCTGATCATTGATCGCTGTTTTGGGCAAATTTCGGCCACCATCAGCCAACAAAAATCGTAATTAATAAAAAGTGTCCGATATTTGCGAGAATTTACGGTATGTCAACCCCTGCATAGTCTCCCAGATGAAATTTCCGAAAGCAAGCTAAAATGGATTGAATTTTATATCACATTCCAAGTTTATCTATTTCATATACCCTTCCAATGCCACACATGCATCATTAGTATGCGTTGGTGGTAACATAACCTAGAGAACCATGCAAGCATGTATGCGTGCAAGATAATCAAATTCATTGCAAGGAGAACCTGGCTCGCCAGTCTAAAAAAATCTTACATAGGTCGAAAATTAGGGCGTTTGGCTGTCGGAATTTTGTGCTCGATTCAAGCTTCATTTTGATATGTCACATGGCTATTGTGGACCAAAACTTTTATAAGATCGTCAAACATGAAAAACCTGGAGGTGACCGCACAAAGAATCTTAACCCTTATTCTGCTGGTGGCTAATTTGTCCAATACAAAAGGATGCAAAAAACCTAAAAAAATGACTGAAACCCTGGCAAATGGGTACTCATCTGAGAGTGTTCAGCGAGAGCTATCCAATGAGTACCAACATGACATGGTTTAGATGGATTTCGAAAATCTTTGCGTTTTTGTGCTTTGAATGAAAATAGCCTCAGCATTGGAAGGGTGAAGCAAAATCTTAGCTGAAGTGTATGTCTTCAACAAACAAAAAAAACTTACGTCAACAATTACAACAATAGCAATTAAGTTTGTTTTTGACTTAACCCTTCCAATGCTGAGGCTACTTTCGTCCAGTGCACAAGAAAGGAAAGGTTTTTTGAAAACCATCTGAATCCTTTCATGTTGGTATTCATAGGAAAGCTCTCGTTAAGTACTATCAGATGAGTACCCATGTGCCAGGGTTTCAGCTCCCAACATTTTGTCATCATTTCATGTTGATCAAGTTAGCCACCAGCAGTTAAAGAGTTAAGATTCTATATACAGGCGGTCCCTGGTGCTGGATTTTAGCCAATAATCCTTTTTACAATTTGGAATTAGACATTTGTGGGGAAGATTACAATTTAGACTCACAAGGGTTAAGATTATGATTTTATTTCTTCTATATGTCTTCATTTCAGTGGTGCAGGATGGTATGTTTTATATTAGTTGTTGGTCTGTAAAGCTGGTGGCTGTATGGCAGAGGTCAAACATATACACTCATAGGCAATTACAAATATATTGAAAAATGTAGGTGGATAAAACCCAATGTCTTCATGAATGCAAGTACGTAAATTCTCAGTAATTTGGGACACTACAAATTTCATGGCCCATGTTTTCTGAAAATACCTTGATGTCGTATCAACAAGATTAACAGCTTAAAAGAAAAAAACAAACAAAAAAATACAAAAAAAAGGATTTAATAGCTAGATCCATAGTTTGTGAAATGACAACTGGCGATACATGGAGGGTTGCCCAGATTTCACATGAATTATTTTGTAAACTAATTATAATGGCCCAAATTTCTGGGGTGGTCTAAATTTCCCAGAATTTACGGTAGGATTGAACATGTTCAACAATTCTTTATTGGGACATTACACAAGTAGCTAAACACAAGCCAACAAAAAATGATTTGCAACATTTAATTCTTGCAACTGTCGACCAAGCATCTGCCACTGCCTGGTTGTACAAACACTCATGTCAAAAAATAAGCCAAGCACATCAATGACCCATGTAGCTTGCATATCAAAGCCACGTTCAGTTCTAAGGTCATCCATGTCCAGGAAATTGAGTGGCAATCGAACGTGCGGTTGTGTATTATGCCCGGTTTGCCCACGCATTTAGTGCAGGAATTAAGTGTCGGCACTGTACATCTGATTGTAAATATGCTACAATAGCATAGAATTAAAACAGCTGAACTAAGTTTGCATGTGTGCCGTTTTTTTTCACTTTTTAATTTAATTTTTAAAAAAATTTGATAATTTTTTTTTTTTAAATGTGTGTCATGTTTGCGCACTTTTGGACTTTTCGAACCTTTGGAAAATGACCCACAACAAATATGTGATTTTTAGTCTCATTGTTTGTACTCATCTCTATGTAGGAAATTGCATTCAAAATTAAATCGACTTTGCACTAATTACCAGTAGTTAACTGTCTATTTGAGTGAATTGTTTGACCTCTACTGCCACAGTGACCTTGTGCCAGATTACACGTTTTTGAACACCTTTTTGCTTACCCTTGTATGTGTCTAATTAGCCCTTTCAATGCTAAGGCTACTTTCGTCCTAAATACAGGAATGCAAAGATTTTTGAAAACCCTCTAATCCCTGTCATGTTGGTATTCATTAGATTGCTCTCTCTGAGAACTCTTAGATGAGTACCCATATGTCAGGGTTTCAGTCATTTTTAAGCTTTTTTGCTAAATTAGTATTGGCAAAATTAGCCACCAGCAGCATTAGGGTTAGCATTGTATTCAAATCAGACTAGGCCTATAGGAGGGGTGCTGCAATAGCCAAGTGGTCTATGGCATTGCAAACTGTCTGCTTGCTACTACTTCCAAAATTTCATGAACCCAATCAGTATTTTTTCATCAAATATATTGTGAATTCATGCTTGGTTCATCAAATATATTGTGAATTCATGCTTGGTTCATCAAATATATTGTGAATTCATGCTTAATTCATCAAATATATTGTGAATTCATGCTTAATTCATCAAATATATTGTGAATTCATGTTTAATTCATCAAATATATTGTGAATTCATGCTTGATTCATCAAATATATTGTGAATTCATGCTTGATTCATCAAATAGATTATGAATTCATGTTTAATTCATCAAATATATTGTGAATTCATGTTTAATTCATCAAATATATTGTGAATTCATGCTTGATTCTTGTATTACTGTTGTTAATTCATTCTTTGAAAAGATTGTGATACCCTTCCCTCCCAAATGCTCCATATGTCACCTTCAACTCTTATGCTGCTGGTGGCTAATTTGGCCAATACAAAATGATGCAAAAAACCTTGGAAAATTGACTGAAACCCTGGCATATGGTACTCATCTGAAAGTACTCAGTGAGAGCTTTCCAATGAATACCAACATGACAGGGTTTAGATGGTCTTTTAGGAAATTTTGCATTTTTTGTTCTTTGGATGAAAGAAGTCTTAGCATTGGAAGGGTTAAACAGGTCTCTTTATCATGTTTGACTTAGTACTAAAAAATAAACCGTAATTTATCCTGTCCTTGCTTGGAGTTGAGAGGTTGATATTGTCACCAATGATTTCTTTGATATTTGAGAGATTCTCTGCTGCTTGCTTTTTTCTGTGTATTACTTTTCATCATCATCACAGGCACCGACATAAGTACTAGCCCGCTTGCCCCGGCAAGTGAATTTTTGAAAAAAGGGCTTTTTAGTTTTCACTTGCCCGAGTGGGCTAGCTGATTTTCTGAACACTAAACACATTCTTTTTATAATAAATGGCCCAAATACCTAATTATATGCAAACAATGCAACAGAACTGAAAAGACAATGGTTTTCAAATCTTTAGATCCATTATAAACAATACATGCTTTTCTAGCATATGTTATAACTTATTTCAGGCAAGTCAAAAATTATGTCGGGCAAGTCAAAATCATTTACTACTTAACCGGTATGGCAGGTTAGTTCTGAAAATGTCAGTGCCCGCATCATCATCATCATCATCATCATCATCATCATCATCATTATCACCATCATAATTATCATCATCCTCATCATCATCATCATCATCATCACCATCATCCTCATCATCATCGTCACCACCATCATCATCATTATCGCCATCATAATTATCATCATCCTTCTCATCATCATCATCATCATCATCATCATCATCATCATCATCTCACCTGATTCTAAATTCATGTTATTCAATTGTGATTGATTGATATTCCTTGATCAACTGATAAGACACTTCTCCTTGCTCCCCTTCTATTCTACCTACCCCCCCCCCTCCCCCCACCCCCAACAATGAAAATTCAGAGCAAAGCTTAAACCCCCTATCAGGATTAGTTTTAGTGCGTGGGTAGTTGCTGTTAAACCTAGAAATAAGGAATAAACATATAGGTATATCATCGACTAAAGATATTAGATATTTTATTGCAGGTTTTTAAATTGATTCTATCGTGAAGCAAACAAAAATTGTGGGGGCTGATTTTGATATGGTGATAGACACCACATACTGATTTTTTAAGATTAGCCATAAAAAGCAAAGAGTAATAGATTAAATCAACAATTGTATCACTATGTTTAAACTAACAACTCCTTGTCTCTGCGTCATTTGTGACAAAGGGAATCTTTTTACTTTTTATCTTTAATAGTCTATAGTTCTATGTTTTACACCTTTTAACATGTATCCTGACGATGTCATTTTCTTTAAATCTTCCTAGATATCTGTTCTTCAGAATGCATTTTGGAATAATGATGGCGTCTTGACGTAGAGCTTTAGTATAATAAATATGCCAATTTCTGGTCATATTCATAGATATTTAATCCCCATAATGCATTTTGGAAACAATCTTAATAGAATATTATCAAAATGCCATTTTCCCATCATATCCATAACTATTTTATCTCCATTCTGTAAAATATGTCTGACTTGTATCTTTCAGAACCTGGAGACCACTATGCCCTGCAAGTGAATGAATCTGACCCTGCCCGGGAAACCACCAGCTCAACCGCCACCCTCTACAGGCCTGACGCTCTCTTTGATGAACTCTAACCTGCGGTCCAGCTAGCCACTAAGCCCCATAGCCAATGGCTACAGAAAATTGCGTTGGGCTATGATAATATTTGCTTTTGTAGCCCGGCTGGCTATAAGAAAAGTGGGAAACCACCAGCTCAACCGCCACCCTCTATAGGCCCGACGCTCTCTTCGACGAACTCTAACCTGGGGTCCAGCTAGCCACTAGCCCCATAGCCAATGGCTACAGAAAATTGCGTTGGGCTATGATAATATTTGCCTTTGTAGCCCGGCTGGCTATAAGAAAAGTGAAATTTTCAAGATCATGCTCAAAGCAGTATCCTTAATGACCCATCAGTTGTCCTTTGGTACAACTTCAATATGCACTAGACCATAGGGACTGTAGCATTTAGAAAGTATAGGGTTATGAGATCTTGGGTCGTGCTATAGCGATTTGAAAACCTAAAGCCAATTGGTCTCGTAGGGTTTATAACTAGGGTATTGGCTTAGCCAGCAGGGCATCAGAGTGCTATTTGGACACGCAAACCCTCGAAAATCACCCCTCAGATCACCCAAACACTTTTGTGAGGAATTTCTAAAAATATTATTTCTCAATCAAGTAATTGAATATTTTCACCTAAATATGATTCTTATGCCAATGGTATGAATATCATACCTGTCCTGAACAAGTATGTACATGTTTATGGTGGTTATCTGAATATATTGTTGTCTACCTTGAAAGAATGGACGCCCCAAAATTATGCACATGCCAAATTTGTGCACTCAATTTCTTAATCCTGGCTAAGTCCCTAAACTAGGGTGTTTAACCCTTATGCTGCTGGTGGCTAGTTTGGCTAATACAAAATTCATGTGAAAAGTCTGAAAACTGACCAAAACCCTAGCACATGGGTACTCATCTTAGAGTGCTCAGCAAGAGCTACTAGTATCCAATGAATACCAACATGATGGGGTTTGGATGGTTTTCGAAAACCTTCGCATACTGGTGCTGAATGGACGAAGGTAGCCTCATATATATATATATGTATATATATATATATATATATATATATATATATATATATATATATATATATATATATATATATATATATATATATATATAACATTCTTTGGACTCGAAGATATTACTTTTGGTTCTGATTAACTTCAAAACGCATTTAACCAGGAAAAGCTTTTAGATATTTCATCAATATAGTCTCACTTTTTGGGACGCAATGGGCATGCATATCATTTTCATTCTTTCTTCACAATTTCTATTCTATGAAAGGACTTTGTTGTTGGAATAGGCACAAAGAATTACTCCTGATCATATGTAAAATGTTCTTAAGAGCTATGATTTTTATTGCCAAAATACTATTTTGCTGTGCTATTGAAGTGAATCCACTTAAAGCCTTCAGAAAGTGTTCAACTTATTAAGAGGTCTTCAACTTACACATATGTTTATTTATGAAGGTTTTCATTTGCAGTGTAGAATGTTGATTACGTTTGGCTGCCTTTCAGAAAGTGCTCAAGTTATAGACATGTTCAAGTTAAAGAGGTGTTCAAATTACCGCATTCGTCCGATTAAGCGCACATGACCAATCAAGCGCACGGGGCCTATTTTTCATGGTTAAAGGGGGAATGGCCAGCGCAACTCTCAACTTGGTAACTCCCCCCCCTCCCCCAGAAGAAGTAAGAAAAGCGAAATCACATACCTTTCCTCTTACCATGTCTGCAAACCAGCGCTGAATTCCGCCATTTCTGTTCTAACTGTTCATATTAGCTGCATGATCGTACTATTGAGCAATTAACGATCTTTTCACATTTGGCAAACGTCTAAACAAACTGAACAGCGAGAGCGCAAAGGTGCAATAATGGCCAATACTCTCCGATCAGCAATCATTGAGGTGTGCGGTAAAACGGAAGATTACCAACATCCCTTCTACAGAAAATTTTCCCAACCTCTACCTAAATTGGAAGAATACGGTATACTGGTTTTTGCAATTGCATATTCCAATGCTGAAAAGACTGGCAATGTCCTTTTTATCTCCTATTGAGAAATACACAATATGCACTTACAACCGACTTCCTTATGTGAAAGCAGATAAATAAAACCCAAATGCACAGATTTGTACATAATTACCGTATTCCTCTTACCGTATACCTCATGCAATAGATGTTGAAGTTCAAGCTTTAGTTCGCACAATTACCAACAGATGTCACCCCATAGGAAACCAAACTCTGCTACTACTTTCCCAAAGCCTTTGCTTTTATATAGAGTGATATACCACCATGGTTGCATATGTGCTGTCTTGGTCACTATTAACATATTTCTTTAGTTATTCATATCCCCTTAATGCCACAGCCCACTTTCCAAAGAGATATGATATTATCATGCTGGTCACATGTCTCTATTTTCATAAAAACCAAAGAGAATTAATCTCCTAAAATCATCCCAGACAAAGTTAGATACTAGTACTTTTTCAAGTGATTGGGCCCATTATGCTAAGGCTGCTAAGTCTGTCAATATGTAATTACCGGATTATGATTATCATGAGCATTATTGCAGATTGATCTTTTATAGCTTCATCTTTAACCCTTATGCTGCTGGTGGCTAATTTGGCTAATGCAAAAAGATGCAAAAAACCCGAAAAATTATACTGAAACCCTGGCAAATGGGTACTAATCTGAGAGTACTCAGCGAGAGCTTTCCAATGAGTACCAACATGACAGGGTTTGGATGGTTTGCGAAAATCTTTGCATCCTTGTGCTTTGGACGAAAGTAGCCTCAGCATTGGAAGCGTTAACATATGCATTCAGGACTCTAGAGGAGTGTAGTCTTTTGTACTGGTGAAACTGAAAACTCAAATAGGTGCAATGGATAGAATTGACATAATTGACTGATAATTATTATATTAGCTAATGCTACTATGACTGGTCATGTATTTTTATTATTAGTTTGTAACTACTAGGTTGTAATTAGTAATTATTGAAATTATTATTGTTGTAATGATTGATTGAACCCTATTGAAATTAATGGTTGTGATATTGTTTGATAGAACTATTTTATGTAGAAGTGAAGTTAAAACTGGTCATTCTGTCAGCCTAGAATCACGGCTCTTTAACCCTAAGGCTGCTGGTGGTTAATTTTGACAAAACAAAATGATGCAAAATGGCTGAAAAATGACTGAAATCCTGGCACATGGGTACTCATCAGAGAGTACTCAGCAAGAGCTTTCCAATGAATACCACCATGACAGGATTTAGGTTTTCAAAGATCTTTGCATCCTTGTGCTTTGGACGAAAGTAGCCTCAGCATTGGAAGGGTTAAGATTATGTCTGCGTTTGTTGAGAATTATGTACCCTAACATGGCAAAGACCAAAGGTTTATGAGACATGTCTTATAAGCCTTTGCAAAGACTTATCGAAAAGGTTTGATTAGTTCAAATCTTTTCCACCAGATGGCATGAAAGGGCAATATAGGCGCCATCTGTAGGCTGTCAATGATACTAATCTATGCCCATGGTAACTACTCTAACTTTTTAAGAGTTGACCAGGTGTGCACTAGATACTGTAGAATAGGAAATTAATAGGGGTCAGTTCGGTATAATGAAAGTCGGAAATATAGTACCATACATTTACAGTATGATTCCCGTCAGAATATTAACCTTCAAGATTGGCTTATCAGAATAAAAAAATCTTGGAAAAATCCAAAATCACTAATTCGGTTAATTTGCACCTTTGAATAATTTCCTATTCTACAGTATGCAGTGTATGGTGTATAATTTTTATGTGATACTGGACGGTAAATTGCCGCTTTTTAATTCCTGCACTAAACACATTATATAAACACAGAAATGATCTCGTCCCTGAAATTTTACAAACCCTGATATTTTTAATAACCCCATGCTAGGTTGCTACCCATGTTATTTTAGCCTGTAATCATTTATACTCTAGTTACTGCTAAAGATAGTTTTAAGACCAAGGTATCTGGTTAAATATGAATGCTGTATAACTGGAATTATTCAGGCGTTTAATTTTGCCATTTTTCGCACTCCCCATGATAGCGCCAAAATAACATCCTGCAAGTAAATATCTATATAGTAATAAATATATAGTTTGAGTGCTTGAATGTGTGAATTTAAAGTAGCACAAATACCCTCCAGCAG
>OZ012688.1:45182885-45317885 GCA_963942565.1 Maea johnstoni | reverse complement strand
TGTTAGAAAGTTGTCACTGACGTAGTGTAAGCCGGTGGCTTTTTGCGGGTACACCGGTTTCCTCCATCACTTTCAACTTGTATTTAGTATTCAGTCATTAGTTAGCTTTAATATGGCAAAAATTGTTTACAACAGAAATTCTAAATAATACTGTTCACACTCAGGGTTACACCTTTGGCATGATTGTATGACTACCTACAATACTAGTATTCAGTCCAGCATCTTTTTGGAGTGACCAGGCGGGTTTCCACAACAGCCATATTTTTGTACATGTATTGTATTTCATGTCTACGCAAGGGGATGTGCAAAGAAACACAAGTTACATTTTGCATCAATATTTTACAAATAAGTAGGCATCAAAGGAAATATTTGGACAAGGTAAAAGTGAACAAACAAACCCAAAACGGGTACAAGGTATGATATACTAACGATTGCAGAATTGAACTCGACGCTATTGTTCAACCGTAGCTAGGAGCGTAAGCGACTGGAAAAGTGAAACGTTTGCGAATGTTACAATCTGAACACACCCAGAGATGTTTTTACTAGAAGGGAAAATTTGCCGGAGAAATCGGAGATGCCGTAGATTTAACAACTTGAAAACGCATATAGCTATATTCGTTATTGTGTTTTCATCGGTGACGGGATAAAGTCGGTATATCGCCAAAGTCTTTTCAGTTGTTTTGGCGCTCGTAATCTCTTAATTGGTTTTTAACGACATTCGAGTGATCTGTATACCGTAAGAGTGGGGCCATTTTAGTTAGCATATACTGGACGATTATGGATCCACATGTTGACACGGTAAGGTAGGGGGTCGAATTCATTTTGGGGACGTATCTAAATTTGGGGGGTTATTAATAAAAATGGCCAAATAGTAAATAACAAGATTTTTTTCGGTATGTTAGGCACGATCCCAAATTATGAATATGAATATTAATTTGTTTTTATCCACGTTTGGGTAACATGACTCGATGGACTCATTGATAGCCTACCGGCTTGGAGTGCCAAAGGTCGTACATGTAGGATCGAATCTGATTCAACTTTTACTTATATATTTCTTTTTGCAAGAGTTTATTTCTAGCTGCCAAATGCTTCGGATGGCACTTTAATTTGTAGGTGCAGTCGGCAATTTGAGAATTTCTCCAAAAAAAAAGATGTATTTTAATGGGTGTAGTAATGCCTAGCCTTCACATAGAAAATGAGATCTGTTAAGTGGTCAGCTTGTTGCTTTCAACAGAAAAAAATATCATAAGTGATAAAGTTTAGAATTTCTTCAAGAAAATATATAGTTTAATGGATGTAATTATTAATTTAAATATGTAAATAAAGGATATGTTCCCGATGATGTTGGTATTGTCACGTGCATGCACACTTGCTGCACATGCCTATTACTCAATACAACTTCCACCCATTCACCTTCTATTTGCCCATTCCATACGTCGTCACCTGTTGATCAGTGCCCTATTTATGCACCTTCCAACTGTACTATGGGCTTGGATACGTGCGCCCGCCACTCACTTTGTGGGCGCACGGATCCTTATTACACTGTCATCTTGTACTCATCCTGCGGCCTTAATAAGCGTCCTGCCGCAACAATTGCCTTCCTCCTCTCTGTAAGTGTACTGTCTTCCCAATACCTCTTTCAACGGGGCACTATCTGGGTCAGATAAGCCATGTCATAAAAACGTCATGGCATAATTGGAATAATTATGCATAACAATAAGCCTAATGTATTATTAGCAGTGTCTCTATCAATAACTATTAATATATGTGTATATATCTATCTATCTATACATATATATATATATATATATATATATATATATATATATATATATATATATATATATATATATATATATATATATTTATCATCAGCTTCACTCTGATACTCGCAGCTGATTGGTCAATTGCTGTTGGGTACTGGATTGTATTTCATTGCTTTTCATTAGTTGTCAATTTCAGGATGGGGATAAGTGTTTTATCCTCACTCTCAAATCGAGGCTCAATGTTTTATCCTCCTTCGCCATGGTTACCATGGTTGACCTCAAGTTTACAGGTCACAGCCTCGTTGTTTTTTATATTACAAGACACACAAAAAGAATTTAAAAAAAAGAATTGAAAATAAATGAAAGAAAATGATAATTTAAAAAAAAAATTTTTTTTTGATATATATATTTTTTTAATTTAAAAAAGAAACTGATGATAAATTCGTTATCCTCCTTGTAAAAAAGGGATACGGCCTGGCATCTGCGTTCAGCCAGCCGTATCGCACTTGGCCACCGGCCTCGTGCAATACGGCTGGCTTCTCGCAGATACCAGGCCGTATCCCTTTTTTACAAGGAGGATAACTAATATTATCATCAGCTTCACTCTGATACTCGCAGCTGATTGGTCAATTGCTGTTGGGTACTGGACTGTATTTCATTGCTTCTCATTACTTGTCAATTTCAGGATGGGGATAAGTGTTTTATCCTCACTCTTGAAATCGAGGCTCAATGTTTTATCCTCCTTCGCCATGGTTACCATGGTTGACCTCAAGTTAACAGGTCACAGCCTCATTGTTTTTTATATCACAACTTTACAAGACACACAAAAAGAATAAAAAACAAAATTAAAAAATTAAAATTAAAAAAAAATTAAAATTAAATATAATTTTTTTTGGAAAATATTAAAAAAAAAGAAATTAAAAAAAAAAATCAAAAATCAAAAATCAAAAAAAAAATCAATAAAAATATTTAAAAAAAATAAAATAAAATAATAATAATTTTGAAGTAAAATAAATAAAAATTAAAAAATACATATAAAATAGAGAGAGAGAGTTACCAAGTGGTTAACAAAATGGCTCCTTGTTCAGTCTGATAAGTAATTTGACAATGATGAGAATTACCCAGTACATAACAATCCCATGGTTTCTGGTTAATATGACTCATTTCCTCTCCATATCGCACCAATTTCCGCCGTCGGTCAAAGCCCTCATTGACCTACTGTCCTACATGCATAGCTGCCAAAATCGGATAGACTTTCAGTTGTTTGGCAACCAATGAAGTTCTTCCTAGTAATAGTGATTGCATTGACTATGACGCCAGGTATGAAAAAGTATTATTATGTAATCTCGCATTCATTTCGGCGGTGTTAAAGGCACTTCCGTTGGCAAATTACATTATTTGCCACCAACTATATGGACGGCATGAATTGTGACCCTTCTTTTTTATTTTAGATATTTTCAAAGGGGACCTGGCAACGAACACGTATGTAAGGCTTGATGAAATTCTAACAGTGGGATATTTTCTAAATGGACTTTCAATTCTAGACGTTTAATTTGCAAATTTAGTGTTGCCACTTTGGCGCCAGCTCTATGAACGGCAGGACTGGTGACCCTCTATATATTTCAGATGATACCTTATTCAAAGTGTAAAGGATTTCTGACTGTGGGTTACTTCGTAAATGGGCTTTAAGGTTTAGAACGTACTGTCACCTTGTCGAATACCCTACTGTGTCTTTAAATCCGCGCCATCTAGCAGGGTGTTTTAGACAACGTGTGGTTAAGATATGTCGTATTTCAACCTCCCAGAGAGAGAGAGAGAGAGAGAGAGAGAGAGTCCATCTGAATCTCGCTTCGTTTTACTCGTTACAATACGGCAAATAATATCAGGAATCTGTTCAGAGAACGTAAATAAAAGTAAATAACAGCTCATGGGTCTTTATCTATTTTTATTTTTAAGAACATACCATTTAACTCTTACAAGCAAGCATTATTTGAATTCAAGCGACAACTTTGCATTAGTAGCTGTTGTGTATACAGGGCGTCCCCCCAAAATGCAATCATCCCCTTTTCCCAGTATATTTTTTATAACAGCTGAAGTAACATCTAAGATGGCCTCATGGTTAAATAGAAGCATATCTTGGAGATAACCTGTTGCAGTTTCAAGCAAATTCGATCATCCATGTCAAAGCTGTTAGGTTTGTAAGTTTGACCCCTCTATCATTTCACTCCAACACAAGGTAAATTTCCAATGCAAACCTGCATGCTGACCAAGCTATTTTTAGCATTCTGTTCTGGCTCCTGGCGCGGAGACATGCCAAACCAGTCTTCTCCACAGGTTTTACATTGCGTTGGAGTGAAATGGGTCAAACTTTACATCACAACTTTGACTTGGATGAACATCCTTCTATGTATTTATTAAGCCATTTTTGATGTTACTTAAGCTGTTTTGAAAATATATTGGGAAAAGCGGAGGATTGCATTTTTTTTTTGGGGGGGGGGACGCCCAAGCAATTAATGTAGGCATTAAATGTCGGCACTATACTTATAGACGCAATAAAACATCTCTTTGAGAATTAAAAAAAAAGTATAGTCATAATCTCATATATTTAACAAAAATCTGTTTTTTTGTAACCATGTTATCCCTTTGGACACATGAGACGAAATTTCGTCAGAATCTGAGCTCCACTGCGACAACGGCAGTAGTTATGGGATGACCGGTTCAAGACTAGATCGAACTTCTGCGATTTACCGGGTACGCATGGGCGAAGACGACGTTCATCACAAAACCGCATGGCCATGAATCCTTCAAGATGAATAGAGCAAGAATAAAAACATACTCGATTAATCCATTCATATCTAAAGCGTAAGTAATGTTAGATAGCGTCTAACATAGCTAATTCATTATAAACTTAATAACATTACCAAATTATTTGAAAAAAAAATTGAGGGACTGTCAATTGCAAAGGAGCGAAACATATTCAATCAATTGCTTCGCGTAAGTATCTATTATTATATTAATAATAATAATAATAATAATAATAATTATTATTATTATCATTTTTTTTTATTATTGTGTGTTTAGTATAAAAATGAAATTACCTTTTTGCCCAATCTTCCCATTTCCAGATTTTTCATTACCCGCATAGTAGATAAGTAATGGAGCGCTCTGTAAAGAAGTTACTGGGCACCTGAAAGTAAAACGTATATTTCTGCCAATGTGTATTTATACACGACAAATACAGTACAGGCATTTAATTCCTGCATCAGGCGACCGGACGTCTGCCAGCACAAACACCAGTCGATAACATGCCAGAAATGAGCCATGCACAGCGATGGCCCATGTAGTTTCAGAATTGAAGCTACTGCAGTTGTGAGGTCTGGGACCTGTGGTCAGGATTAAAAAAAGATTGGCGCTGTATAAGCGTGCAGAATTATCAAACTCATTTAAGAAGATAACAACCATTCTATTAATATAAGCCTGTAGTGCGCCTGTGGGCTGCCTCTCTGCTTTGTTAGCTCCTGGCCTTATCACCTATTGTAGGTGATAAAGGACAAGCTGTCCACTAGGAATCACCTAGGATTAAGGCAACATTACAGGGATCAGCCAGAAGAAATCTGTGGATCAAACAACAAGTAAAAAGCCTGGAATTAAGGATTTTCAAGGATTTGAAATCAACATTTTCAGGCTTTTCTCAGCCACAGGGAACATTAGAGCAAGAACCGTTAGTCGTCAATCGTAAAAGGGCAATAAAAGTCCTTGACATCGACACTTGACACTGATACCACCGAGATGTCCAGTGCTTCCAACACAGTATGACCCCAGTGAGGGTTTATTCCAGGACGTTCCTCCTCAATGTGGGTCAAGTTGTCACTCAAGATAGGCCCAGCCTGCCATTAGAAGCAATCAGGGCCCTGAGAATAAACAACATCTACTCAAGACCCAAGACCCATAGAGGTGTGTCATCTGGAGTAAACAAGAGGAGGAAAAATGAATCACTAGGCCCAGGACTTACTGCTGGGAGCCTAAATACCCAGTCTGTCAGGAACAAAACTGACATCATCAGGGATATTGTCATCAATCAAAACATCGATATCCTTTCCCTGACTGAGACCTGGATTACCAACAAGGAAAACGATGACTTTTACGTGAAAGGACTGACATTCCCAGGCTATGAACTTAGCCACATACCGAGGCGAGGAAATCGTTGTTATGGTGGGGTGGGAGTACTACATAAGGCTTCCATTAAAGTAACCAGCTCTGAAAAGTACAAGTCAGACAGTTTTGAGAATATGCTGATTCAGTTCAATACTGGGTCACGTTGCCTCAATTTGGTTACCTTATATAGGCCCCCACCCAATCAGAAGAATAAATTTACCAACACATAATTCTTCGAGGAGTTCTCCACTTTTCTTCAAGACAGGGTGACAAGCTCTGGTGATCTACTAATCGTAGGAGATCTGAACTTTCACCTTGATAAAAAGAATGACACTGCTACTCGGAAAATCACAGAGTTGCTGGAGTCATTCAACATCCTGCAGTGTGTGAATACATCCACTCATATGCCTGGGCACACACTTGATGTTATTATGTGTCGAGCTACAGACAACTTGATCCAAGAGGTCAAGGTGGGTGATATGATAACAGATCACAACCTACTGTTATGCACTGTCCACCATCCCAAGCCACACCTGCAGGAAAAGAAAATAGTGACTAGAAAACTCCGATCCATCGACCTGCCCAGTTTTAGGGAAGATATTGTGCAAGGGTTAACGGTTAATGATCATAGTGAATCTGTTTCAGATCTTCTGAACAGATACAATGTTCATCTTACCAGCGTCCTTGACAAGCACGCACCAAAGAAAGAGAAGTCTGTTGTAGTTCGACCCCTACAACCATGGTTCACGGATGAACTACATCAGGCAAAAAATGAAAGGAGGAAAGCTGAGAGACTGTGGCGAAGGACCGGCCTTACCGTTCACAAAGAAATCTACAGGGCTGAGAAGTGCAAGTATAATACTTTACTACTAGACAGTAAAGCAACCTACTTCACTGAAAGAATCACAGAATGCGGTAATGACTCAAAGGCTATTTCAAAAATTATAGACGACCTTCTTTTTCGACACAAAACGACAAAATTGCCAGCGTATAGTTCTGCTCAGGACCTCGCAAATAGATTTGCAACATTTTTCAAAGAAAAAATTGACAAAATCAGAGATGAGCTACCTGATTGCTCTGACATCGACCTGAACATACCCCAGGATAAGCCTCCCTCAACTTTAAGCTTTCTTCAAACCACAACACAGGAGGAGGTATGGAAGATCATATGTAAATCTCCTTCGAAAAGTTGTACATTGGACCCGATACCCACTTGGATCATCAGGGATGCCAAAAATGAACTGCTTCCAAC
Organism: Maea johnstoni; assembly: GCA_963942565.1. Lineage (NCBI taxonomy): Eukaryota > Metazoa > Annelida > Polychaeta > Spionida > Magelonidae > Maea > Maea johnstoni. The sequence continues at coordinate 45,310,712 of OZ012688.1, read as the reverse complement.
AATCACAGACATCATTAACGCTTCAATGAGGTCAAGTGAAGTACCTACATCTATGAAATCAGCTGTGGTCACCCCTCTGCTTAAAAAAGCTACCTTAGACCCTGAGATACTAAAAAACTACCGCCCTGTTAGCAACCTTTCATTTGCATCAAAGGTCTTAGAGAGGGTGGTTGCTCAGCGACTGACAAGTTACATGACAGATAACAATCTACATGAATACCTTCAATCGGCATATAAACCCGGTCACAGCACAGAGACAGCACTGGTGAAGGTACAGAATGACATTCTTACAAGCATTGACCAGCATGGAATTGTTATACTGATCCTTCTTGACCTAAGTGCAGCATTTGATACCATCGACCATGATGTGCTGTTTTCTAGAATGGAAAGCACTCTGGGTATAACAGGGCCAGCCCTTGAATGGTTCCGTTCATATCTTGGTGACCGTACTCTTCGAGTTCAGATAGATGATTCATTCTCCGCATCACAGGAAATCCTATGGTCTGTACCACAAGGATCAGTGTTGGGCCCTCTGCTCTTCCTGATTTACCTCCTACCCTTAGGAATACTGATACGAAAGCATGGTCTAGAACTCCATGCTTATGCGGATGATACGCAACTCTACATCTCTATCAAACCTATCAATCAGCGTGTAGTGGACGAAGGTGTAGCTAAGTTGGAAAACTGCCTCACTGACATTTACACATGGATGTCTCAAAATAAACTGAAATTGAATGCAGACAAGACAGAGGTGCTGGTCATGGGTACCCCACAGATGCAGGCGAAAATCTCCGTTCCTAGTATTACCGTAAATGGTGTAATAGTACCAGTTCTTAATGAACCCGTCGGTAATCTGGGCGCTGTTTTTGATCCGAACATGAATATGTCTGCACATGTATCAAAAGGTATCAAGTCTGCAAATTACCACCTTAGGAACATTGGGAAAATAAGGAAATTTCTCAATACTGATACAACCAAGACTGCCATCGTCTCACTGGTGACATCACGCCTTGACTATTGTAATGGACTTCTCTGTGGAATTCCTGATGAGCTGCTATGCAGGCTCCAGAAAGTCCAAAACAATGCTGCTAGAGTGGTTAGTGGCTCCAAAAAGTATGATCACATTACACCAGTTCTAAAAGATCTTCACTGGCTGCCCATCAGGAAAAGGATTGAGTTCAAGATTCTGCTTTTGACTTTCAAATGCATGCAAGGATGTGCCCCTCTATACTTGAGGGAACTGTTAGTCAAACAAGCTAATACAAGGACTCTAAGATCAAACACTAAGAACTTACTACAGATACCACTCACTAATCTGAAAAGGTTTGGTGACAGAGCATTCTGTGCCTATGCACCACGCCTTTGGAATGAGCTCCCTGACAACATCAAGGCTGCTGATAGTGTGCAAAACTTCAAGAAACAGCTGAAAACATTGCTATTTCGAAAGGAGTTTAATTGACTATATGGACCATGACAACTGTCCAATGACTCTAAAGCGCTTTTGAACATTATAGGTGGAAAGGGCGCTATATCAAATATCAATTATTATTATTATTATTGTTCGATAGACTCGGACAGGTGCTGCGATGGGAACATTTGATAATTATCAACATACATACATGTGTATGTTGATAATTATCAGAAATGATGGATATCATAAAGAAATATTTATCTTGTTCCTACTCGAATTGAATTGTTGCCAATTTACTGTTTACGGCAATACGTGTATTTGCAGTTGATGAGTATATACCAGCATAGCGTGATTCTCACTAGTAGCCGGTCCGAGGCTGAAACGAAACAAAATACGTCCAATAACTTCCCAAAGCTATTATAATATGATACATTGGTAACTTATGAATAAGTTACCAATGTATCATAACATAATTAGCATTCTTACATGTGAAATTTCTAGGATACCTGGGCCAATCTATGGATCTCTTATGAGAAACAAGATGGCTGCCACCATTGTTCGATAGACTCGGACAGGTGATGCGATGGAAACATTTGATAATTATCAACATACATACATGTGTATGTTGATAATTATCAGAATAATGGATATTATAAAGAAATAATGATATTGTTCCTGACTTGAATTGAATCGTTGCTAATTTACTGTTTACGGCAATACGTGTATTTGCAGTTGACGAATATATACCAGCATAGCGTGATTCTCACTCGTAGCCGGTCCTAGGCTGAAACGAAGGGGAATACATGCAACAACTTCACAAACTCATTATAATATGACACATAGGTAACTTATGAAAAAGTTACCAAGGTATCATATTATAAATGGCATGTTTACCAGTCCAATTTTGTTGAAACTTCTGCCAGATTATAGCCGCAAGATGGCCGCCGAATGTTTGCATTTTTTAGATTACTGTTTGGTTCAATAGATGGCGCTGAAGAACATGTTCACACGCGAAATAAAGTATACGCGAAAAAAACGAAAAATTGGCTTTTCGCGAATTTTTTGTAGCGCGATATATACCTATTCTACAGTATTTATCTATTATTGCACCATGTTATTCCATAGTCCATGTGTGCACTCGAGATGTGAATGGGTCAAGTTATCCCATGAATGTGTATACTGTGGTAACGAATTATATAATTGAATATGCAGGGATAGAAATTTCATGGAAAAAGGAAACAAGATAGACGCCAGTGGCGTCAAGAGGTTGATTCCGTGTATGTCTTTTTGTAGTTAATCATTTGCAATTTTTTGTTTTTTTAATATTTTGCTATTTTGAAATTTTTCTGATTTTTGTGTTTTTTCGTTAGTGGTTACAGTGGTTTTGCTTTTTCTGTTGGATTGACTTATTTAAGTGTTATGTATATTTGGTCGTGATCTGAGTAATACGTTTTGATGACACCTGTTGAATGGTATTCTGTAAGGTTGGTGTGAATGTGATCTATTATGGTGTTTTGTTTTGTTGTTGGGTTGTTTATGAGTTGGTTTGTTCCTATACATTTGCAATTTTTTTCTGTGGTATTTATGTGTTTGTTTTGTATGTTAATGTTAAAGTCACCCATAAGTATTTTTTGATGTTTTATTGTTGGTGGTGATATTGCTGAAAATGTTAAAGTCAATCACTGATGCATGTAACAAACTGACTGGCTGCCTGCAAATAACACCACATCAAAATCAAACATGTTGCCAACAGCCAAAAGTCCACTCCCCCTTAACAGAGGCTTGTGACTCTCCCCCACAACACAAAATGTTAACACATAAGCTAAGTATATACAAAAAAGCCCATGCATTAAAATAAGTGCCGGCTCTCAAATATTAAAAAAGACCAACAGTTAAACAGCCAATAAAAAAATTCATCATAACCTAAAATTCAGCACGCATAAATAAAATGCAACTTTTGACAAACTAAACTAATCACTAAGCCTATCCGCCAAATATAAACATGAACATTTTAACACACATACTTCAGAAAAAGAGAGCGATGGGGGGCGGGGTTAAAAATTTGACATCTGACATATCATCAAAGTAACACAAAACATTTACATGAAGATGGCCAAACACTGCCTAAAAGTTAACATGAACAGGGATCAACCTTATGTACCCTTTAGGGGCATATGCCCCTGGTTCATGTGATATTGCAACCAGATGAAAAAATATACGAGCCAACTTTGTGAATGGACATTAAATATAAGTTTGGAGCATTTTAAAACATTTTCCTTTTTCTTTAAATTCTTTATCTTTTTATCATACCTAATAGTGCCAAAAAATACATCTGAAACACATATCCTTCAATTTTTTCATAAGAATTCTATCTAAAACCCTCCCCCAAATATTTCCCAAAATTATAACCCACTCCTAGCTATCCAAGAAACTATGACAAACCCACCATCACTCATCCAGTAGATCACCAAACATGAATGGGAAAAGCCCACATCCTGCACTGCAAATGAGAGTCAACAAAACCCCACCAATAGCATGCTTGCCACAACTTACTTGCTGCTGCCTGAAGAACATTAGTCCGTGACTTACCTTTACATGAAAATGACCAAACACTGCCTGAATGCAAACATGCACAAGGATCAACCTTATGGTCCCTTAAGGGGCATATGTTCCTGGATTATGTGATTTTGCTACCTGATGATGAACTATAAGAGCCAAGTTTGTGAATGGACATTAAATATCAGCTTAGAACATTTTAAAAAAAATTCAATTTTTTTGAACTTCTTTATCTTTTTATCATACCTAATAGTGCCAAAAAATACATCAGAAACACAAACTATTCAATTTTTTCCCTGGAAAAATGCTCCAAAACCCCCAAACCTGGACAGTTAAAACATTTCCCTTCCACTGAAATTCTTAATCTTTTTATCATACCTAATAGTGCCAAAACATACATCTGAAACACATATCCCTCAATTTTTTCAAAAGAACTCTATCTAAAACCCTCCCTCAAATATTTTCGAAAAATATAACCCACTCTTAGCTATCCAAGAAACTATGGCAAACTCACCATCACTCATCCAGTAGATCACCAAACATGAATGGGAAAAGCCTACAACCTGCACTGCAAATGACAGCCAACAAAACCCCACCAGCAGCATGCTTGCCACAACTTACTTGCTGCTGCCTGAAGAACTTTAGTCCGTGACTTACCTTTACATGAAAATGGCCAAACACTGCCTGAATGCAAACATGCACAAAGATCAACCTTATGGTCCCTTAAGGGACATATGCCCCTGGCCATGATCTTCCGCCACTAAAGCAGGTCCAGCACTACCAGAAACCCAATATGCATGCAATAATTATGTACTTAAACCTAAAATAGACTGATACACACTTGTAATGCTGCTGATGATACTTACAGACTTTTTAATCAAAAACCAAGTTTGTGAATAGACATTAATATCCGTTTGGAGCAATTTAAAACATTTTCCTTTTATTTGAACTTCTTTATCTTTTTATCACACCTAATAGTGCCAAAAAATACATCTGAAACACATATCTTACAAATTTTTCATAAGATTTCTATCTAAAACCGCACTTAAAAAAACTTCCCTTTTTTTGAATTTCTTTATCTTTTTATCACACCTAATAGGGCCAAAAAATACAACTATAAGAGCCAAGTTTGTGAATGTACATTAAATATCAGTCTAGAACATTTTCAAAAAAAATTCCCATTCTTTGAACTTCTTTATCTTTCTATCATACCTAATAGTGTTAAAAAATACATCAGAAACACAAACTTCTCAATTTTTTCACTGGGAGCATGCACCAAAATCCCCAAACCTGGACAGCTAAAACAATTTCCTTTTTTTTTTAATTTCTTTATCTTTTTATCATACCTAATAATGCCAAAAAATACATCTGAAACACATATCCTTCAATTCTTTCATAAGAATTCTATCTAAAACCCTCCCTCAAATATTTTCCAAAACTATAACCCACTTCTAGCTATCCAAGAAACTATGACAAACTCACCATCACTCATCCAGTAGATCACCAAACATGAATGGGAAAAGCCCACATCCTGCACTGCAAATGACAGTCAACAAAACCACACCAGTAGCATGATTGCCACAACTTACTTGCTGCTGCCTGAAGAACTTTAGTCAGTGACTTACCTTTACAAGAAAATGGCCAAACACTGCCTGAATGCAAACATGCACAAAGATCAATCATATGGTCCCTTAAGGGGCATATGCCCCTGGATTATGTGATTTTGCTACCTGATGATGAACTATAAGAGCCAAGCTTGTGAATGGACATTAAATATCAGTTTTAGAGCATTTTTAAAAAATTTCCCTTTCTTTGAATTTCTCTATCTTTTTATCACACCTAAGGCCACTCCAATTTATTTACTTGTCTTACGTGCTCAGGAGGTAGGAAATGAGCCATTTTGGAATAAAAAAAAAAGTTGAAAAATGAGACTTTTTTTATTTTTTTAGAGTCTGACGACTAGGACTGGTAGCGATATGTTTCTACCAGCCTATTCTCAACTAAATAAAATCAATCAATCTATTAATCCCTGTAACCTGAAGGGTAGGAGGTATACCTCCTCAAGTCTTAGGCTCTACTACAGCAATGATAGCTTCCTGTAGTTGATTGAATCACACTTACAAAGAATATTCTTAAAACTTGCACTTTTTTTTTTTTTTTTTTTGGAGTCTGACAGAAAATTTCAAAACCACTTTCGTCCGTAAGACACCAAAGATGACTTTTTTTTCTTTTTTTTTGGAGTCTGACAGGATTTTTTTTCCAAAAAAAGCTCGTAAGACAAGTAATTAAATTGGAGTGGCCTAATAGTGCCAAAAAATACACCAGAAACACAAACTTTTCAATTTTTCCCCTGGGAGCATGCTCCAAAATCCCCAAACCTAAACAGTGCACCCCTGGCAAAACCTTACCGTCATGGTGCCAGCACAGGAATTTATTTGCACCTAAACATAAAATCCTGATGGCAGGGTTAAAGGTCTGCTAACTTCAGGACTGCATACTACACTCATGGTGAGAAGGGTATATATACTGACTGCTGAAATCGCTATAAAAATATTTACTACTTCCGTTTTTTTCAAAGTTGTTTTTTTACGATTGTGGGGAACAAAAAAAATCCACAAATGGGCAGGATGGATTATTTAGAGTCTGTTTTCTTGAAGTTGAAACTTTTTTTCCGGTTTTAGTGGCGAAATTAATAAGTAAATTTAGAATTTCGCCAGGGTTCCTAAATCAACATTCCAAAAAGCCGTTTTTGCCGTTTTTTTCCGAAGTCGCCATTTTTTTTCAAAAATTACAAATATAACCAACAAGTTATGATAATAGGGTAAAAGCCCTATTTGTTGCGAACACTTTGATGGGTCATTTGTAAATTTTGACCCAGAAACGGCGACGTGACAATTTATTGAAAAAAGTATGTTTTTTGTGTGAAATGTACACAATGCATATCAATGCCGTAACCTCGCTAATGTCAAAAAAATCAACTTCTGGTTGTAGCGAAAAGCTATTTTTTCGCTTCCAACCTGAAGTTGAATTAAAAAAATGATTGAATCAGATAGATGAGGATCTCATCTATCCAGGTAGGTAGTCATATTGTGATCGGGGGGTGATAGCTTGATGAAATTGACAGGAATCGGCGAGGTACCATTGAGAATGTACTCATCGCCATAATCAACACGTCATCATCGATGCGTGTTGACAAATATCTCAAAATATTTTCGATTTTCCGAAACCAAAAGAATTAATCTTAATAATATAGATACTTGGCTTGTTAATTCTTTTGGATTCAGAATTTTAGAGTTAGAGATGGCCACAAACGAAAGCTTTGAAATCTGGGTGCAAATTTCGTCAAACCCGATATTCAAAATGGCGGACCGTAACCTCGCCAATGTAAAAAATACGTGAATGAACACGTAAGTGGAATAGTACAAACAGGGATACAAATAGACGCTCATTGGTTAATAAACCGCGGGAAAGTACCACGTGGTGTGACGGTGAGGCAGTGAGACCGCTCATTGGATAATACACCAGAGACAAACCACGTGGTAAGATCCCGCTCAGAATTATAAATAGGCAAAATGGCTGCGATGAAGTCGCCAATTTCTTTCAATAATTACAAATATAACCAACAAGTTATGATAATAGGGTAAAAGCCCTATTTGTTGCGAACACTTTGATGGGTCATTTGTAAATTTTGACCCAGAAACGGCGACGTGACAATTTATCGAAAAAAGTAGGTTTTTTGTGTGAAATGCACACAATGCATATCAATGCCGTAACCTCGCTAATGTCAAAAAAATCAACTTCTGGTTGTAGCGAAAAGCTATTTTTTTGCTTCCAACCTGAAGTTGAATTTAAAAAATGATTGAATCAGATAGATGAGGATCTCATCTATCCAGGTAGGTAGTCATATTGTGATCGGGGGGTGATAGCTTGATGAAATTGACAGGAATCGGCGAGGTACCATTGAGAATGTACTCATCGCCATGGTCAACACGTCACCATCGATGCGTGTTGACAAATATCTCAAAATATTTTCGATTTTCCGAAACCAAAAGAATTAATCTTAATAATATAGATACTTGGCTTGTTAATTCTTTTGGTTTCAGAATTTTAGAGTTAGAGATGGCCACAAACGAAAGCTTTGAAATCGGGGTGCAAATTTCGTCAAACCCGATATTCAAAATGGCGGACCGTAACCTCGCCAATGTAAAAAATACGTGAATGAACACGTAAGTAAAATAGTACAAACAGGGATACAAATAGCCGCTCATTGGTTAATAAACCGCGGGAAAGAGTACCACGTGGTGTGAAGGTGAGGCAGTGAGACCGCTCATTGGATAATTCACCAGAGACAAACCACGTGGTGCTGGGAAACCCCAACACGCACCGTCACGTGATTAGCCGATCGCATTAAATATGCAGAAAACCCACGCATGCGCATCCAACGGCCGCCCCACCAGACGCGCTACAGAAGCGTATTAGAGTGAAGAAAACATAAAGTATAAACACGTAAAAATCCACCAAAAAAAAACTAGGCAACCCACAGAAAAAATGAAACAAACATTATAAACTACACACTCAACTCTAACAGAAACAATAAACAAAACGACCCCACCACACCCCACTCTCCAGATCATGTGGCTAGAATTTTCCAAAACAGCCATGTAAGACAACATAGGGAAAATGCATCAACCAGCTCCCAGGACCCCCCCCCCGGAATGTAAGACAACAAAAGCGAAATGGATATAGGTTGACCTTTGTAGGTCAACCTCTAAAAATAAGGCAGAGTACTAGAATCAGCAGCAGCATGGCAGCACAGTTCTGGGAGTTGTGGTAAGGTTAATTATCAAACACAGCTGAAGTGTCTCCACCTTGTGATCAATACAGAACTAAACCCGGACTGAAATTGATGCAGGGTACATCACTGAGATTCAAAGGTCTTATGACACTTTTAGAAATGTCAGTTCATTTTCCTTGAAACTTTGCATGCGTAAAGAAAAAGTGTTGGTAGACATTGGATAGTTCTCCCTGAGTACTCTCAGATGTGTACCCATGTGCCAGGGTTTCAATGTTTTTTTAAAGTTTTTTTGTATAATTTTGTATTGGCCAAATTAGCCACCAGCAGCATCCCCCCCCCCCCCCCCCCCCCGGGAATGTAAGACAACAAAAGCGAAATGAATATAGGTTGACCTTTGTAGGTCAACCTCTAAAAAACAAGATTTAAATGCTTTCCCAGTCTGAGCAGTTTAAAACCTTCCTGCGAAGGTGAAAATTACAGCTTTGAGCCCCTTCTGTCCTTGCCTGCGAGGCAAATTGGAAGTACATGTAAAACAGTACAACATAATAATAAGATATTTGAGATAGCGCCCTTTCCACCTATAATGTTCAAAAGCGCTTTAGAGTCATTGGACAGTTGTCATGGTCCATATAGTCAATTAAACTCCTTTCGAAATAGCAATGTTTTCAGCTGTTTCTTGAAGTTTTGCACACTATCAGCAGCCTTGATGTTGTCAGGGAGCTCATTCCAAAGGCGTGGTGCATAGGCACAGAATGCTCTGTCACCAAACCTTTTCAGATTAGTGAGTGGTATCTGTAATAAGTTCTTAGTGTTTGATCTTAGAGTCCTTGTATTAGCTTGTTTGACTAACAGTTCCCTCAAGTATAGAGGGGCACATCCTTGCATGCATTTAAAAGTCAAAAGCAGAATCTTGAACTCAATCCTTTTCCTGATGGGCAGCCAGTGAAGATCTTTTAGAACTGGTGTACATAATGTGATCATACTTTTTGGAGCCACTAACCACTCTAGCAGCATTGTTTTGGACTTTCTGGAGCCTGCATAGCAGCTCATCAGTGATTCCACAGAGAAGTCCATTACAAAAGTCAAGGCGTGATGTCACCAGTGAGACGATGGCACTCTTGGTTGTATCAGTATTGAGAAATTTCCTTATTTTTCCAATGTTCCTAAGGTGGTAATTTGCAGACTTGATAACTTTTGATACATGTGCAGACATATTCATGTTCGGATCAAAAACAGCGCCCAGATTACCGACGGGTTCATTAAGAACTGGTACTATTACACCATTTACGGTAATACTAGGAATGGAGATTTTCGCCTGCATCTGTGGGGTACCCATGACCAGTACCTCTGTCTTGTCTGCATTCAATTTCAGTTTATTTTGAGACATCCATGTATAGATGTCAGTGAGGCAGTTTTCCAACTTAGCTACACCTTCGTCCACTACACGCTGATTGATAGGTTTGATAGAGATGTAGAGTTGCGTAACATATACATATATCAACTATTCCCACATGTTTTCATGTGCTAGATTGACCAAAAAAAAACATGGAATATCATGATTTATTTCAAAAACATAATTTGGGCAACTAAGAAATAGTCCCATGTTTGATGGCCATCACTAGAATATTAAGATAGAACACCGAAAAACTGCATAAGTATAAACTTAACTATTATGGAGTTTGGAACCTAGTGTATGACAGCCTGTATCAAACCAAAAGCATGAATATTATCTCATTTGAGATTTTGCAATATTCCTATTTTGATAATTTGTACTTCTCCCAGTGCTTTACCTTATCAGTTCTAAATGTATTGTTTTCTATTATCTCTATACATAGATTGCACTAGCTATGCTATTGATATAGTAAAGTAGCTCCAGTAATTGTTTTATCTATCAATGGTTATAAATATTATCATAGGATAAACACATGTATGTACATGTAACAGCTGTTAAAACCTCCACCATGAGCTGTGCTGCAGCAGGGATGTTTATAAATGAGAAACTGTGCCTCACATACTAGAAAGACACAAGAGACTCTCTTGTACAGGGTCTTAGCCAGCAGGGTGTCATTATATACATGCAAGCAGTGTCTTAGCCATGAGTTAGAAACTGGGTGCCCAAAATTGGCAAAATTTTGTAAAATTTTTCAAGGGATGCCGACCTTGAAAATATACATATTTATTGAAATAAAGTATAATATCCTCTTATCATGTCATGGGAATTGTAGTGTTGAGGTGGAAAAAAATTCAATTATTTGCTTGAAATTGACATTTTAAGAAATTCCTCACAAACTTTTGAGGTGTCCTGCAGGGGAGCTTTTGAGGGTGTGGATGTGTAAAGGATGCCCAGACGCCCTGCTGGCTAAGACTATGCATGCAAGGTTTTCTTTGCATCTGCCATGGTCACAGCATTGAAGGGACTTAGCCAGCAAGGTGTCTACGCCTCCTTTGAACGACCAAACCCTCAAAAGTCACATCCAGACAGCCAGGCTTTTTTGTGAGGAATTTCTAAGATTTTTTAAGCAAATGAGTTATGTCTTTCCCCTCAAGATAATTACTATGTGACATAACTATGGCCACCTAGACTATTTAGTGCCTGGTAACAGAAAAAGACAAGACAAAAATACATGCGACAGCCTAGAAATATAAACTAACCAATTTCTAAATGTTGCTGCCTCCTACACTGGAGCTGCCTGATAGCATTACCTGCTCTCTTTCACCTCTGCAAAACTGGGTTCAAATCCAGCCCAAGAAACATGAGCAATTTTACTGTAACTTTTGTTTAGCCAGTAGTTTGCCCTATAAACTCCAGTTTCTCCCACCAGCAACAACTGGCAAATCACATAGCCTTGATGCATGGCAGAAAAGGTAATTAACCCTTATACTGCTGGCGGCTAATTTAGCCAATACAAAATGATGCAAAAAACCTGAAAAATAACTGAAAGCCATAGGTACTCATGGGTACTCATCTGAGAGTACTCAGTGAGTTAAGGAACAAATAGTTTATCAATGGACTAGCATGGGGTTGAAGTAAAAATGGTAGGCATGCAAAATATATGAATACCTGATTTGCATTTCTATTGTTATTTATTAATGTTCTTTCTGCCATATTAAGGCTAAATTGTTACTAACTAGTTGTTTATGGTGGAGGAAACTGAAGTACAGTGGAATCAGGGACTTAGCCAGGATTTAGGAACTGGGTGCCCAAAACTGGCAATTGTTAAATTTTGGGGCGTCCAAATTTTTAAGGGAGATCACAATATGCTCAGTTTTCTACCACAAACATATATAAATTTATCAAAATAAGGCATGATATCTTTATAAAATGTCATGTTAATTACATGGAGATGAAAAAAGTCAATTACATGCTTGAGATTGACATTTAAAAAAATTCCTTACCAAAAAGTTTGGGTGTCCTGAGGGGTGCTTTTTAAGGGTTTGGGTGTCCAAAAAGACACCCAGACGCCATGCTGGCCAAACCATGAGTGGAATAACTAACAATTAACAAGTCATCTGCAACTTTCTTATATTCCTAGAGCTAGATGTGAAGCCTTTGCACTGCAGCAATCAGAGCACAAGGCTATTGCTAACTTGGCTATTAGGGGCAGCATCATAACAATAAGTATGAAGACAAGAGTGTAGGCTTTAACCCTTATGCTGCTGGTGGCAAATTTGGCCAAAACAAAATGATGCAAAAAAACTGAAAAGAATCACTGAAACCCCGGCATATGGTACTCATAGGAGAGTATTCAGCAAGAGCTATCCAATGAATACCAACATGACCAGGTTTAGATGGTTTTTGAAAATCTTTGCATCCTTGTGTTTTGGACTTAAGTAGTCTGGGAAATATGTGGAAATATAAAAAAATGACTATATATTTACAAATCAACCTAATAAGCTACTTTAATCCAAGATAAAAAAAAATGCTGAGAAAATACATTTTTTTCCTGGACAAGTAATATATAGTTTGTACCTGCCTAGCAGGGCAAGTAATTTTTAAAAAGGATGTTTGTTCCTGCCTAGCAGGGACTTTTGGACAGGTAGTTTTAACTGAAAAATCTCCTGTTAGGACAGGCAAAAATTTCTATGAAGATTTTTCAATTTTGACTTTTGGGGGGTAATAACGAAATATATTCCTAACAAACCACCTTCTAGGGCATGAAAATTGCTCTTTTTAACACACTAGGCTATTAAATGTAGCTGGTATGAGGATTTGAAGTAGATTAGTAGCTAAATCTGGACGGGCAGAAATTCTGAAAATGCTGTTTTGGACAGGCATTTTTGAAATCCTGGCTAAGACCCTGCTGCCTAGCAGTTTTCTATTGTATGGGTAGCCCTGCCGTCAGTCTATGACGGCCGGCTGTGATTAATTTCCTGATGTAGCTTTACGTAGTACCTTGGCATGCAACTGGCTCTACATGGGCCCCCAGAGGATTACTCTTGCCCAAACCATCAATACTTAATGAAACCACGCAAGAAAAAATGAAACCCTAGAGATCAGATAGGGTAATCCACCTCTTTTGACATTGCAAAAATAAAGGCAAGAAAAAATGAAACCCTAGAGATCAGATAGGGTAACCCACCTCTTTTGACATTGCAAAAATATAGGCAAGAAAAAATGAATCCCTAGAGATCAGATAGAGTAACCCACCTCTTTTGACATTGCAAAAATATAGGCAAGAAAAAATGAATCCCTAGAGATCAGATAGGGTAACCCACCTCTTTTGACATTGCAAAAATATAGGCAAGAAAAAATGAATCCCTAGAGATCAGATAGGGTAACCCACCTCTTTTGACATTGCAAAAATAAAGGCAAGAAAAAATGAAACCCTAGAGATCAAATAGGGTAACCCACCTCTTTTGACATTGCAAAAATATAGGTAGGAAAAAATGAAACCCTAGAGATCAGATAGGGTAACCCACCTCTTTTGACATTGCAAAAATATAGGCAGGAAAAAATGAAACCCTAGAGATCAGATAGGGTAACCCACCTCTTTTGACATTGCAAAAATATAGGCAAGAAAAAATGAATCCCTAGAGATCAGATAGGGTAACCCACCTCTTTTGACATTGCAAAAATATAGGCAGGAAAAAATGAAACCCTAGAGATCAGATAGGGTAACCCACCTCTTTTGACATTGCAAAAATATAGGCAGGAAAAAATGAAACCCTAGAGATCAGATAGGGTAACCCACCTCTTTTGACATTGCAAAAATAAAGGCAAGAAAAAAGGAAACCCTAGAGATCAGATAGGGTAACCCACCTCTTTTGACATTGCAAAAATAAAGGCAAGAAAAAAGGAAACCCTAGAGATCAGATAGGGTAACCCACCTCTTTTGACATTGCAAAAATAAAGGCAAGAAAAAAGGAAACCCTAGAGATCAGATAGGGTAACCCACCTCTTTTGACATTGCAAAAATAAAGGCAAGAAAAAAGGAAACCCTAGAGATCAGATAGGGTAACCCACCTCTTTTGACATTGCAAAAATATAGGCAAGAAAAAATGAATCCCTAGAGATCAGATAGAGTAATCCACCTCTTAAAATATAGGCAAGAAAAAATGAATCCCTAGAGATCAGATAGGGTAACCCACCTCTTTTGACATTGCAAAAATATAGGCAAGAAAAAATGAAACCCTAGAGATCAAATAGGGTAACCCACCTCTTTTGACATTGCAAAAATATAGGCAAGAAAAAACGAATCCCTAGAGATCAGATAGGGTAACCCACCTCTTTTGACATTTTAAAGATAAAGGCAAGAAAAAATGAAACCCAAGAGATCAGATAGGGTAACCCACCTCTTTTGACATTTTTTATTAAAGAAGTGGGCTTTTAGGAGCACAGAATCTCCACTGACCATTCCAGTCGACCATACAGCAGTGCCATCTATACATGAGGGATGTCATTTTTTTAACCAAAGAACTTGATCAACTGTAGGACAAACTCGAGTAAAAGACTAACATAGAACTAGCACTGCACATGAGAAAATGATTGAGGTTTGTTTAACTAGGAATAATGACCATAATCAGGAAATTCTCACTTTAATTAATACCGATGCCTTTATTCTTTTATTGGAATTATTCTTTTTATGGAATTTATATCAGGGTGTGAAAAATACAATACATGTTTGAAAATGACATTTTAAAAAATTACTCCCCAAAGAATTTGAGTGCCCCAACATGTGATTTTCGAGGGTTTGGGTGTCCAAATGATACCCGGACGCTCTGCAGGCTAAAACTGTACCAGACTGGGTGTACACTCCAGAAGTAAATGGGTTAACAGGTAAGTGCATATCAGTCCTAGTCAGCCGGTATCGTCTTACATCCACCCACCTGGCGTTTCCTTCAGGTGTAAATTACCTGAGTAGTTACGTGTATATAAATAGGCCTAGCCATAGATCACCCCCATTATCATACCAGGGCTCAAAATCTGCGCGACAGTAGGAGATACTTTTCATTTTCTTCTAATTCATACACTAACAATTACATAGAGATGCAATGTTTTATATATGGGATCAAACTGGGCTGTTTTATGGGATCAAGGTCTTAGCCAGGATTTAGAAACTGGGTGACAAGATTGAATATTATAAAATATTTGAGTGTCCATTTCTTCAAGGGAGGTCCCAATATACTCAGATTACAACCACATACATGTACCTACTTATTGAAATAAGACATACTATTGTTAAACCCTGGTATTGTAAATTCTTCACAAAAATATTTGGGTGTCCTTGGGGGTATTTTGGAGGGTTTGGGTGAGCAAATAACAACCAGACGCCCTGTTGGCTAAGACTATGGTTGACAGTAAGGTAATATCAGTTTAAGTCAGCTGGTATCGTCTGACACCCACCCACCTGGCATTTCCTTCAGGTGTAAATTACCTGTGTAGTTCCATTACCTGTGTATATAAACAGGCTTAGCTAGAGATCAGGCCTATTATTAAACATGGGCTCATATCATACCAAGACTTTTCATATTCTTCATAGTACACTAACTTATAGAGATGCAATGTGTTATACATGTGAAGCCTTCAACATAAGGTTACTGTAGAACACAAAATTTCCGCGTGTGTTTATATATAGTGTACTTAGCGTCTGGTGCCGCTTCGCTATATATAAAAACGCTGTACTTTTGTCTTTCTTTTTAGCCATTGGTGGCGCTGACGTCAATAAGACGGTCCCCTATGAAGCAAGAATTGGAGGTTTCTTGTGCAGCCGTTATTTTCGTTTTAGTGGTGGCCGCTAGATAGCGCCACTAGTAAATCTAATAGAAGATACGTAGCCCTGCTGAAACCCTTTTTCAAAATCGGTTTCTGGGCTTGTGGACTAGCTCATGATTCCATTGAATTAATAAACATTCCATCTAAAAACAAAAAAACAACAACAAATGGCACCTTTAGCATGCCTTTAGCACAGACATTTGACGAACATTCAGGAGACGCCATTTTCGTTTTCGTGGTGACCACTAGATGGCGCCACTAGTACAAACATGAAGCATACGTAGCCCCTCTTGAACCATTCTTTTTTGTGTTTTTCTGGCTTTAGGAAGCAAAAGACATGTTAAAAGAGCAAAGAAAAATCATTGTGATCTGTTTTGATTGTTTATTTTCCGAAGATTACACTTAATACAACCTGATATGGCCCCTTTGTTGTGCCACCATGGATAGGGTTCATAGCCCCATTTCCTTTGTTTAACCCTTTGTTTATAAATACGGGCGCCCCCTTTTGAGAGAATGCTCAATCAAACTGGAAGCATTCTCTGCTCAAATTAGTTCGTCTTTTTTGCGACAGATGGCGCTGTCAGCGGCTGCGGCTACGGTAAAGAGACGCTAATATAAAGATACGCTATGACGCAAAACTCCCAAATTCGCTATACTTGGGACACGCGTGAATTTCGTGTTCTACAGTAAACAATTACCCCATTGTGTGTGTGTGTGGGGGGGGGGGGGGGGGGGGGGGGGTTTAGCAAATAAAATTTGCTCTAGGCCATTGACATTATAATGTTAGAAGCCCAGAAGGATACCAGATGTGGTTTTAACATTGATCAAGGACTGAATTACTCAACATTTAATTGTGTTTAATCAATATCATATAATGACATACACACACAATGTTCTGTATCATTTCGAGCCACTTGTTTCTCTCTTTACTACATTGAGAATCTACCTCTATCTAGCTCGAGATCTCTCTCTCTCTCTCTCTCTCCCTCTCTCTCTCTCTCTCTCTCTCTCTCTCTCTCTCTCTCTCTCTCTCTCTCTCTCTCTCTCTCTCTCTCTCTCTCTCTCTCTCTCTCTCTCTCTCTCTCTATCTCTCTCTCTCTCTCTCCCTCAAGCTGAATAATCATCACATTCTTTCCCTAACCGCAACCACCCATTTAGGTGTGGGCTATTATAGTGGAAACTAAGATTTTAAGACTTTCCCACAGTAATTTGAATACTGGCCACCCCAATAATTAAAACTCTCTGTCAGATATACATCAAGTATATAGATCTTATGCTATCTGAGGGCACTCAGACTTGAATACATGTAACACGGTAAAGCCATACATTCAAGGCTTAGTCGCTAAGCTACTGAAACCTCAGGTAACCATATCATCATCATTCCAAAATCCCATACACCACCATATCCAGACAGTGTATGTATATAATAGGTTTCTATCTTGTCCCTCATTCGAGGTGTAAGCTGATACTGAGAGGTGTCTCTATGCATGGTTATGGTAGAGCTGGCTCATATTGACAGCTAGCCAAGGTCTGCCCTTAAGCATACATAAGAGTGTATTTATAGATAAGCAGATAGATAGGGTAATAGTAGTAGTATCACTAGTATGAAAACAATGGCACCAAATCAATTATCTGGGACCACCCCCTCCTCAGTGATAATGCAAACTACCACTGATCTATCATGTACCGTAAATACTAGGATATTTAGACCACCCTAGGAATTTGGGCCACTAGCTATAATTATTTTGCAAATTAATTAATGGGAAATATGGGCAACCCTCGATCTATTGCCAGTTGCCATTTTACAAAATATGGAACTAGCTGTAAATATTTCTGATAAGTAGGACTGTCATTGACATCCATTTTTTTTCGATTCGATCATTGACATTTTATTTTTCGATTCCGATTATTTCGATTCGATTTTGAAGAACTGCGCTAATAGAATATTTTCATATGTTCCGCACTATTTTTGTGGCTAGGATCCTAAGATTCTCATAATGCAAAGACAAGGAAGGTTTTCTCAACACTTTTTGATTGAATATTTCAGTTTCTCTTCAAAATTCTTATAAGCGTTGGCTAAAAATGTCAAAAAATGGCGTATAAGGCTGAAAAAATGCGTTTCGATTAATTGACATAACAATTGACATAATATTTTTTTCGATTAATTGGAAAAATTATTTCGATCGATCGATACTTGCCATGTCAATGACAGTCCTACTGATAAGGCACCAAGGTATTTTCAGAAAACATGGGCCACCCTGGCCTGAACCAGGGGCTTAGCCGTAATGCGTCCAGCGTGTCATTTGGACACGCAGAACACTGTTTTTTGACAGTTTGGACACCCAAAATTTTATGACAGAATTTGCTGAAGAAGACTTTTCTTAGAAGATAGAAGATGTAGAAGCTGTACATAGTGTCACTTTTATAAGACACACAAAGCAGTATCTGGCCTAAAAAAGCAAAATCTGTATAGGTATAGGGTCTATCTTATTAGTAGTATGTTTTTTGTACCACACTTTGGACACGCAAAAGTCTATGAAACCTCTATTTGGACACCCTGTTTCCAAATATCGGCTAAGACCCTGGCCTGAACCCATAACAATGGTACAGGCACCAACATAATTTCCAGAACTAACTTGCCACGCCGGGCAAGTTGTTTATGATTTTGACTTGCCCGACATATTTTTGACTTGCCCAAAATAAGTTATAACAAATGCTTGAAAAACATGTATTGTTTATAATGTATTTAAAGATTTGAAAACCATTTTCTTTTCAGTTTTGTTGCATTGTTTGCACATTTCTGGGTATTTGGGCATGCATTCACTATAAAAAAATGTGTTTATTGTTCAGAAAATCAGCTTGCCCATTCGGGCAAGTGAAAACTAAAATGTACTTGCCCGAAAGCCCTTTTTTCAAAAATTCACTTGCCGGGGCAAGCGGGCTAGTACTTATGTCAGTGCCTGTGGTAATTATTAAAAGGTGTCCCAAATTACTGAGAAATTACGGTAGCACTCAGGTGTGCATGCAGGGCTAGTTATTACCTGGAGCACACCTGTCGAGGTAGATTCATTGATCACAGTACCACATGGTGATGAGAATTATACCTTCCTATAAATGTTACAGTCAGCCACTCCCCTAGCCTACCTATTGGGCTAAGACCCTGCATTTAATGCAGGCTACATAAAATGGTAACTACATTCACACCTCTTACCTATGTAAAAGAATCTGCAGTTTTCTTGAGTTAGTTATCCAGATATATATCACCAAAATAGTCAGGCCAATTCTGTGCTGATCGAGACATGAACGGTTAGCTATATATTGAGGTATCTTACCTTGACGGAGTCTGCAGTTTTCTTGAGTTTGTTTTCGAGTAGCACGACCCTCTCATTGGCCTCCTTCTCCAGCTCTTCCACAGTCTGAACCAGAACCTCATTCTGCTCGCTCAGATCGTTCACGTACGACTGCAGGATACGCATACGCATCTGAAACACACAAAATATACCCAGTAAAGTCAAAGATTATACAGGACAGTCTGAACCAGAACCTCATTCTGCTCGCCTAGATCATTCACGTACGACTGCAGGATACGCATACGCATCTGAAACACACAAAATATACCCAGTAAAGTCACAGATTATACAGGACAGTCTGAACCAGAACCTCATTCTGCTCACTCAGATCGTTCACGTACGACTGCAGGATACGCATACGCATCTGAAACACACAAAATATACCCAGTTAAGTCAAAGATTATATACAGAGCAGTCTGAACCAGAACCTCATTCTGCTCGCTGAGGTCGTTCACGTACGACTGCAGGATACGCATACGCATCTGAAACACACAAAATATACCCAGTTAAGTCAAAGATTATATACAGAGCAGTCTGAACCAGAACCTCATTCTGCTCGCTGAGGTCGTTCACGTACGACTGCAGGATACGCATACGCATCTGAAACACACAAAATATACCCAGTAAAGTCACAGATTATACAGGACAGTTTGAACCAGAACCTCATTCTGCTCGCTCAGATCGTCATGTACGACTGCAGGATACGCATACGCATCTGAAACACACAAAATAAACCCAGTAAAGTCACAGATTATATACAGAATAGTCCACCAAACATCTAGTCACAATTTAGACTAAGTATGGAAGAAAAGGTGAAAATATGTGAAATTCAAAATGACAGTTGCAGGGGTTTTCCCAATAGTTGAGTGGTCTAAGACATTGTATACCTAATTCACTCTGTCTCTCAACAATGCCATAGGTTTGGTTTTGGATCAAGACATATTATATATAATAGGACAAAGTAGTCCTGGCAAGTCCCGCCTTCCAATTCCATTAACTCCCTTGACATATTAGAGGCCCCTTGGAAATACTCTGATTGCCCCTGTCAGACCAGTTTGAGGTATGCCTGGGTGTAAATGGGTTAATAATTCAGACCCTGATCATGAATCTAAAAGTCTATTTGAATACCTGATTAAGAAACACTTCTTTCTAGCCTTATTATGCTATTCATCAATTGCAGATGTCAGGAAAGTCTGATATTTTATACTCCTTGTTCATTTCCTAACATTAATCAGCAGATGAGAGGCCATGGATCATATGTCACATATTTACAATTCCACCTATTAACACTAATGCTGCTGGTAACTAATTTGGCCAATATAGTCTTAGCCAACATGGTGTCTGGGCGTCATTTTGACACCCATACCCTCAAAAATCCCCCTGCAGGACACCTAAAATCTTATGGGAGGAATTTCTTGAAATGCCAATCTCAAATATAAAATAGAATTTTCACCTCAACATAATCCCTATGGCATTGTGTATGTACATTTCATTTTATTTCATCAAGTAAATACATGTTTATGGTTGCAATCTGAGTATGTAGTGATCATCCTTGAAAAATAGGATGCCCAAAAATGTTATAATTGCCAATTTTGGGCACCCAGTTTCTAAATCCTGCCTAAGATCCTGTAAAATGGCCAATACAAAATTATGCAAAACCCTGAAAAATCCCTGAAACCCTGGCACATGGGTACTCATCTGAGAGTACTCAGCATGAACTCTCAAAGGAATACCAACATGACAGGGTTTAGATGGTTCTCAAAAGTCCTTGCATTCTTGTGATTTTGATGAAAGTGGCATCAGCATTGGAAGGGTTAAGGACATACAGGACAATTCGCTCAAGTCACGGATTTCCACCAAATTTGGTACAGAGATTCCTCGGACCACCCTCTCTCGAAATCCTGAAAATTTAAGGGATGGGGTGTTTCATTCTCCCCCATCAGGGCGCCCCCTTCAGGGCAATTTAGACAACTGTTCAAAATTCACAGATTTTCGTGTAGTAATTACAGAGAAGTAAAATGACAGAAAAAAACGATAATGCATTACAAATATTCTTTCGTATATATAAATTTCATTCTCAGTTCCAAAAATATGGTTCCATTGTTTTGTTGTCAATTTAGGGGGCGCTACTCTGGCAAGTTCACCCATGGTACCTCCGTATTGTGGGAAATTGGTGAAGTTATAGAAAAATTCTCCACATTCAGATTTTTCTTAAACTTCCTGTAATTGTTCTTTGGAACAAGTATTTTCATAAAACAAATTCAAAAATGGGGGTCAACCGTCTTGTTTCCAAGCTAGGGGGCGCCACATTACCAACATTTCATACAGAACTCTTCAATATTGCAGGAAGTTGGTGAAGCTATAGAAAAAATCTCCACATTCAGATTTTTCTTAAACTTCCTGTAATTGTTCTTTGGACCAAGTACTTTCATAAAACAAATTAAAAAATGGGGGTCAACCGTCTTGTTTCCAAGCTAGGGGGCGCCACATTACCAACATTTCATACAGAACTCTTCAATATTGCAGGAAGTTGGTGAAGCTATAGAAAAAATCTCCACATTCAGATTTTTCTTAAACTTCCTGTAATTGTTCTTTGGACCAAGTACTTTCATAAAACAAATTAAAAAATGGGGGTCAACCGTCTTGTTTCCAAGCTAGGGGGCGCCACATTACCAACATTTCATACAGAACTCTTCAATATTGCAGGAAGTTGGTGAAGCTATAGAAAAAATCTCCACATTCATATTTTTCTTAAACTTCCTGTAATTATTCTTTGGACCAAGTATTTTCATAAAACAAATTTTAAAATGGGGGTCAATCGTCTTGTTTTCAAGCTAGGGGGCGCCACATTACCAACATTTCATACAGAACTCTTCAATATTACAGGAAGTTGGTGAAGCTATAGAAAAAAAATCTCCACATTCAGATTTTTCTTAAACTTCCTGTAATTGTTCTTTGGACCAAGTATTTTCATAAAACAAATTCAAAAATGGGGGTCAACCGTCTTGTTTCCATGCTAGTGGGCGCCACATTACCAACATTTCATACGGAACTCTTCAATATTGCAGGAAGTTGGTGAATCTATAGAAAAAATCTCCACATTCAGATTTTTCTTAAACTTCCTGTAATTGTTCTTTGGACCATATATTTTCATAAAACAAATTAAAAAATGGGGGTCAATCGTCTTGTTTTCAAGCTAGGGGGCGCCACATTACCAACATTTCATACAGAACTCTTCAATATTGTAGGAAATTGATGACGTTTTAGAAAGATCTCAAGATCTAGATTTTTCTTAAACTTTTCGAAATTGTTCTTAGGACCATATATTTTCAGAAAACAATTTAAAAACTGGGGGTCAACCATCTCGTTCCCAAGCTAGGGGGCGCCACATTACCGACAATTCAATTGATAACTGTTCCCCTTGTACGCCAGTATTCCTGTTGGCTCACAAACACTTCCAAACACTTACACCATGAGGGCAGCGGCGCTTCCACAAATAGAGAACAGGCTTCAGGAACCTGATAGCCCCATAACCCTTCTTGTCTTCCCGCTGCCCCCCCCCCCCTCCCACACACACTCTTGTTAAGTAGATTTGAGACAGAATCGTTACTCTATTATCATTATCATGATATACATACACATACATACATACATATATATACTAGTATATATATATATATATATATATATGTATATATATATATATATATATATATATATATATATATATATATATATATATATACATATATATATATATACATATATATATATATATATATATATATATATATATATATATATATATTTATATATATTGGTTATCATTATTATCATCACTATTATTTGTTATTATCATCATTATATATTTATCATTATTATAATTATCATCATTATCTTAGATGAGTAAAAGAATTGAGTTGTAGCAAGACACCAACTACTATATACGCTACAAGTGAAAGGCTGAAGGGCCTGGCCATGGCAGGGGTGTCGAATATAGCCTATTTATATGGTCTCGAATTTTGAAGTGAGACGTCACTAGGAGGGTCTCATATCGTTTAAATTACAGAGAATCTTGCGCCAACATGCGCAGAACGCGACTTTTGTGATGTTCACAACAGCCAGCCTGTTCAGGTTGACCGGCTGGTTTCATATCCACATTTTTTTATTTATCTAAGTTGGTATTGTTTGTTATCCAGGGAATTAAAAACTAATTTAGGTTTGTCACTATATGCCGTAAGTTGCTACCTGCGTCAATAATAATAACAATAATGATAAAAACATTATATCATTACTACTACTACTACTACTACTACTTATTACTTTTCAAATAAATACGCTTCTGTTTTGCTTCCGCATATTCAAACTCCTAAATTGCCTCCTCTTCTTGTCTCTTTTCAAACCCTCGCCTGCAGAAAGTTTTCCCCCTGCAGTGCCTACAGTAGGCTGACGTCCATTTCCAATATCCTTCTTGCCATCAAATCAAACAGTTCTACCACTCTCCGGCGAGTTATCGCCCTTTTTGAGTGTACATTCACTGTTTCATTTGATGGCAGTTGGGATTTTGGCGCTAAACAATTCCCGGGAAACTACTACATCAAAGGATTGCACGCGCCAGTGTTTACAATGTGCCGTCACTGCGCATGTGCAGAACGGCGATAATGACGCAATGCTTACTCAGTAGAGGTCGCTCGTTTCGTATGTCGGGTATCCTCTTAAGAACAAGTTTTTTTTTCAGACAATTTACAAAGTCACCATTGACTAACATTGGTAATTACTTTTGTATTAAAAGCAGGCTCATGCACCAAAGCAATTAATTAAAATGAAAGCTTCCCAGAAGTTGTTGTTGCCATTGACAACCATTCAACAGCAACACAGTTTCATTTACCATATGGGTTTGGGGAATGAAATTAACATTTTGGAATGGGGCACCTTTCGGGGAAGAAATAAAGCTAATAAATTTGATTGGTCAAAAGGTTGGGTGCAGGCCAAAGTCTGCTCATAAACATGGCTAGAAATATCTTGTGATGATTATAATTTATCTATTAACAATATTTATAAAATATTTATTGGAAATTTAAACAGCTTTAGGGAAAAGAACTTAACAGTGTCAAAATTTCAACAAGAATGTGCTAATGTACATAATGTAATTCTGAAATGGCAGGTAGAGTGTATGTCTGTCAAATACAAACTTGTTTTGACCAGTTTATTCAAACAACCTAATTTAAATATTTTACTTCTCAAAATATATAAATCTGACTTTATACATGTATGGTTCAACAAGCCTTCACGCATAGTCTTAGCCAGTAGGGCATCTGGGTGTCATTTGAATACCCAAATCCTCAGAAATCACATCTAAGGACACCCAAATATTTTTGAGAGGAATCTTTTAAAAATTAAAATGTCAATTATAAGCATAATATTATAAATATTTACCTCAATATAATTCAAAATGACATTGTATCTATAAGTAATTTATGCCTTATTTTAATAAGTAAATGCATGTTTATGGTAGTTAAATCTGATTATATTGTGGTCTCCCCTGAAAAATAGGATGCGGCTGCCCCAAAATGTTATAATCACCAAATTTCTAAATCCTGGCTAAGACCCTACCTTCATGTCCAGCCCTGCCGCAGACCTCGATAGGTTTCCCTAAGAAAGCCTGGTGCTTTGATAATTAGCGTTACTTATTCATGAAGCATGACTGATGAGGGGGTGATGGAGTGCCTATTCGCTGAACCTTATTGTCCATGTGGCCCATTAAAAAAATCAGGTGGGCTTTGGTGAAGAAGGTCAACCTGGATTCCATGTAGCGATGCGATTGACTTGTTCATGCATTGTTAGTGTGAAGAAAAAACTTGTGAGAGTAGGATGTGTGTACATAACTTAACTACAGTGACCTTTAGAGAAATGCTACGCGGCCAAACAAAATCTGCGAGGCTAGAGCTAGCCTTGAATGACTATTATATTGTATACAGGTTCAGATGGTCCAGAATATGCTCAAATATCTCTTAAAAACCCCGAGAAAAATACTTTGCGAAACAATGTTTATTGGAATCTGCATTTTTAGAAGCACACAGAGCTGAGTCTTAGCCAAGCATTTGAAAATGACTAACATTAAGATAAATATTTGGGAAATCCAATATTTTAAGCCCATATTATTTTCAAAGAACTATATATAACAATCATGTATATACATATACCTAACCCATTAATGAGACATTTTCTCAGAGAAATAGTTTAATTAAGTGAAAAATGTTAAATAGTAATTGATTGAAATTGTTTGATTTTTTTTTTTGGAATTCCTGACCAAAACAATATTGTGTCCTCAGTCCTGCTAATTCCTGGCCCTCTTGGTTTGGATTTATAAATTAGGCCCTCTCATCCTGCTAAGCCCAAGTCCCTGTGTTTATGAATATGGCCAAAGGCTTATAAGATAAAGGCGTTCAACTTAGCCAAAATGGCTATCATGCCAATATACACAACCAAATTCTTTTAAGGTATAAAAATAGCCAACACCCCAGCCCAAAGGCCAGTACTTTTATTGCCTTTTTAATTAACGACTTTAAACGACCACCGGCTGGTAACATGAAGCATTCTCCTGCAGTTCTCCCCCAGAAGCGTCCTATGCATACACAAATTGGGTTCTATTTATAGATTCTCCTGGCCATAGACATGTGGACTCATCTAGTAGAAGTTAAACGCCTTTGTCTTAAAGGCCTTTGATATGGCTTTATGGCTATGTTTTCAATTGCCTTTAGAATTAGATTTTCCTATGTGAGTAAGGATACCTGTGATACACCTGTTATTTTAAAAGACAATTTAAGCAATAATCTAATTATTTGCTAGCATTGAAGCACCCATTTTTCTATGGCTAACAACCAGTCTAGTACAGGGTAAAAAATATTAAACAGCAATGTGTATCTGGCCATGCTGCCAAAGGGATACAAGTTTGGAAGATTCTCCAAGGTTGTTTCTATGCTCACTAATGTAATAAGGCCTAAAAAAAAATTGTTTGTTTCCTGTAACCCTACCTACCCTATCTTTTTGGCCCTACCCGAAATCTTTTTATGACATTTTGAATCAAAAACATGGTATTCCGAATGAAAAACATGAACAGCTCAACTGTGAGGCTACCATTTATCACTAAAAAGATTTCTTAAAATAAAAACATTTTCCTACCTACCTACCCTAATTTTTCCTGGGGTGTTACAGGAAACAAACAATTTTTTTTTAGGCCTAACTCTCTTTCCAGTCATCACCATTGTGAGATAACTGTTACAATGCAAGCAGACATCATCTACTTAAATATCATAAATGATGATGATGATGATGAATATTGATAATAATAATGATAAAATTTTCTATTTTTAGACTAGAGGTTACTAGATCATGGATGATTAAGTCTTTTCCTTATACATAAAGACTGTGAGTTACCAGAGACACTGGAAGCAGCTTTCATCTACCTTTGATGATAAAGGCAAGCTTTTCTATTTATATCTTTCTATTTATAGACTAAGTGTCTATATCATGGATGATCAAAGACTGCCCCAGTCACCATCACTGACTTCACTAAGGGGATATATGACTATATCACCTTTATAGCATTATCATAGAATTGTCTACCATTATATACCGTCAAGAGATTTTCTAGGGGCATTGTATCACAAGAATAGTTGAAACTGCATTCTTAAAATATCCGACCATTGGCAGGAATTATCAGAGTAATCTTAAGAATTGATCTTTATAGGCACACTGTCATAGAAAATGATTTAATCATCTTTTTTTGCTAAATTGGGGACAGTGGACTTCAACAAATTTAATGTTTTCTTTCATTCTTTGTTATATTTTAAGAACAGCAATAGGTAAATGAAGAACTTTTCCCTGTGCAACTTGCACTGATGACATTTACAACCATAAATTGTGCAGCAGGGACTTAGCCAGGACCCATTCTACCTGTCTTTTGGACATGCAGTTTCCTGAAAACCTCCTTTTTGGACAGGCAAAATTTTCTATGAAGAATTTTCAATTATGACTTTTGGCAGGTAATTACCAAATGTTTTCCATCTTCTAGGACATATATGAAGTATAAAAAGCCCTTTTTGACACAATTGACTATTCAATGCAGTTGGTATAAGGACTTGAAGAAGATAAGTTGCTAATTCTGGACGGGCAGAAATTTTTGAATTGCTGTTTTGGACAGACATTTTTGAAATCCTGGCTAAGAACCTGATTGCACAGTTATGAATATAATTACTTGTTTACTGCAGCAGAGATAGGGTATGAAGAAAGGTACTTCTCAAGGGGTCTTATATTTTGTGGTTACCGTGAGCAGTCAATGTCTTACAAAGCAGTACTTGAACCCTGCATTTAGGAATAAACTAGATTAATGACAAATTATCTATAACTACATCATTATAGAAATGGTGCCAACCTCACAGTGCACAGGGAAATCATCTGAACTCAAACCACCAAGAACCCCCCCCCCCCCCCCCCCCTCCCCACCAAAAGTCAGTGATAACCATCTAACCAATAATTTATCAGATGACTTTGCACACAAGGTATTGCTATGGTGATTGTCCAATTTGGTATTGTTCAGTGACATAACCCACCTACCTGTGGGGTCTACCTGGACTCACATAAGTTATTCATTGAAATAGTCAACTAAGAGTACTAGTTCATCTACCACATGAGAATCAACTTATGAGGTGCGTATAGCCGTATACATACAATGGTATGAGGGCAACTAAAGTATTTGCATACCCCAGGTAAGTGTGCAAGCAATCTTTAATCCAATCAGAAGGGGGTATTAATGACCAGTTTTACTAGGCCCTTCAGATTCTGATATCCATGGTCTGGCATTAGCCAAGTAGGTGAACTTGACTGGCAGTAAAACAGTGAAATCTACTAGCCGTACCCACAATAATACTACCCAGACATCAAAAGCAAAAATAACTATTTCAACGTTTATACAATATAATACAAAATGCAACAATGTGTATTGAACATTCATTTACTGATTTAACAATTTACCCTCCTTTCCTTCAACAACCTCTGCCAACACCTGAACATGTATCTCTCACCATCATGGTCTTAGCCAATTTTTGGAAACAGGGTGTCCAAATAGAGGTTTCATAGACTTTTGCGTGTCCAAAGTGTGGTCCAAAGTACATAAGTACTAGGGGCATTCCACAGTATTTTGGTCCTGACTACTCATTTTGTCATCCTTTGAAACTAAAGTTCATTTTACATGCATCTGAAGGGGAACTTTCCAAAGTTTTCAGAACTGTTTTTGGTTTTTCCCTACGATGGCCCAAACTTAAGTTATTGACTTTGAAAGTGGAATTTGTAGGGAAAATTGTGTCTATCACGGGACATGACATATTGCTCATTTTCTTAAGGTTCCAAATTTGTTGTTTAAATATCAAAGTGGAAATGAGCCCTAATTGTTCATTTTTACATAGCCCATATTAAAGTTTTTGACATTTTTGAAAGAAAATGTGCAGTTTAGCATGATTTCTTTTGCTGCTGTCCCGTGAAGGACAGTCAAACATCCAAAAGTTTTATTATCTCTTATATGCACAAACATAGAATGCTGCCTTTACATATTCTCCTCCTATGAGTTAAAATGAATAGTGTGATGCAGTTTTCCTATAGAAAATCTCTCAGAATCAAGAATAAATGACAATTAAAATCTGTCCCGTGATAGACACTGAATGTCTATCACGGGACATCCCTGACATCACACTCAATTTTTCTTTTTAACTCCAAGATATTTTACCATCTAAAATATATCATGTAGAAGCTAAGTATTTTTGCAATGGATTACACTAAGCATGAATGCCATAGTGCATGTATTTGAGGAGAATTTTGCAAGAGAAAAATGTTTTGAAAAATCCACTTCCATTTTGTGTCCTGTGATAGACAGCTGTATTTGCTTAATTGTCTCCTTCAATCATGAAGGAATTTTTCAAACAAAGAGTTCAAATGTACACCTTCATGCCAGTTTGTATAATATAGCAAAACTGTCTAAAGCATTGAAGTGGTTAAAGATTAAATTGCCTTTGAGTTGTCAAATTTGTCCCATGATAGACAGACATAATTTCATAAAAAGCTGTTTTTCTGCTGACATAATAGTTTTAAGTTGTTCTAAGTTATTCTAAATTATCACACAAATACTTATAAGTACAATGGTATTGTGCATGTAGTGATAGCCTTTTTAGAAAAATATATACTTTAGAAATTAAAATTAATTTCATTATACGCCAATGAAATGCCTCACAAACACTATAAATTAGAATTAAAATGAAATTATGAATGCATCATCACTTAGAAATGCATATATTCTACTTGTACACAAGTTTCTAGAAGGTTAGGAGTGCTTACACTCTTATGAGATACCCTAAAACTGTTGTGGAATTTTTGTCCCGTGATAGACTGTCCCGCGATAGGCAGCCCTTGTTTCATAAAAGCTTAATTTTCTTTGTAACTACAGAATATGTCAACATCTAAAGTATGTCATGTAGAAGCTAAGTATTTTTGCAATGGATAATACTAAGAATGAATGCCATAGTGTGTGTATTTGAGGAGAATTTTGCAAGAGAAAAATGTTTTGAAAAATCCACTTCCATTTTGTGTCCTGTGATAGACGGCTCTATTCGTTTGATTATCTTCTTCAATTATGAAGGAATTTATGAACAAGGAGTTCAAATGATACACCTTAATCCCAGTATATATTATATAGCAAAACTGTCTAAAGCAATGAAGTGGTTAAAGATTAAATTGCCTTTGAGTTGTCAAATTTGTCCCGTGATAGACAGACATAATTTCATATAAAGTTGTTTTTCTGCTAACATAGTGGTTTTTAGTTGTTCTAAGTTATTCTAAGTTATAACACAAATGCTTATAAGTACAATGGAATTTTGCATGGAGTGATAGCCATTTTAGAAAAATATATATTTAAGAAATAAAAAATCTTTCATTTTATGCCAATGAAATGCCTCACAAACACTATAAATTAGAATTAAAATGAAATTGTAAATGCATCATCACTTAGAAATACATATATTCTACTTGTACAAAAGTTTCTAGAAGGTTAGGAGTGCTGAAACTCTTACCAGATACCCTAAAGCTGTTGTGGAATTTTTGTCCCGTGATAGACTGTCCCGTGATAGACGGACCTTGTTTCACAAAAGCTCAATTTTCTTTGTAACTACAGAATATTTTAACATCTAAAATATATCATATAGAAGCCAAGTATTTCGGTATTGGATTGTATTAAGCATGAATGCCACAGTGCATGAATTTGAGGAGAATTTTGCAAGAGAAAAATGTTTTGAAAAATCCACTTCCATTTTGTGTCCCGTGATAGACAGCTGTATTTGGGCTCGATCAAGCTGTTACGGAATCACACTTTTGCTGTTCAAGCTTAGATATCTTTTTAATGGAAAAAGTTAGGAAATCATGCTTTCTATGGTTGTATAGGGCTTTGAAAGTTCTTTTAAATGGACCAAGTTCCAACTTCCCCAGAAAAAGATTTTTGGGTAAAAAAGTGAAAAAACATGCCTGTTACGGAATCACTCAAAATTACCATCTGTTTTCTACCACTTTAATCAAATACCACTTTCATGCTGTTCCTGCCACTTTTTTCCAAAAGTTTCTTTATCAAGTGGTAGGTAAATTTGTTTTGCACAGATTCCACCACAAAGTTAGGAGTTGAATAAGTTAAAGTGAACTTTATTCAAGAAACTTTGACAGATGGTCTTGTTACGGAATCACATTTACCATTTGTTACGGAATCACATTTTCTGTAACAATCAATATCTTTCATTAAAAGAGTGCACTATGGTGAAATTTCTGCTTTAATAAAAAATTAAGTTAGTGTACTGATATGAAGACATACATTTTTACTGAAGGGAGCACTTAATTAGGAATTACATGGCAGCAGAGAGTGGGTTTTCTGATGGTAGGTAACAGATGACAATGTCTGATGTTAGAGAGACCACTTCCCCACAAGGGCAATTGTTAGACAATTAACTTATATAAGCTGTAATTGATTTAACATTGAAGCTTCTTATAAATAGATCATTAATCTGAAAAGTTTTTGAAAAACATGATGTTACCTTCTGCATTCTCAGAGGTAGATTTCACTCACTACCTGGTCAGTTTTATATCAGTTCCTGTACACATCAAGGATGTTGGTATACCCCAGACAATGTGGATTCTGTTTTTCCTCCACTGTCCCCTCTCATTAACACCCCTTATTGTTTAGTCTGGGGAAGGAGGATATGATTCGGGGGGAAATTGCATCTACACTGATTAACTGAATGGGTGGCTTCAGGATTAGGGATGTAGAGGTGAATGAAGACATTGCATTTGCAGACAGGATGAAGGTGTCAGTCAAGGTACACATCTGTACAGCTACCAATTGATATCAAACAAGCTGAGTTATGAATGAATTATGAACATTTATAGTTAATGCCAAATTTGCTAAATACTTATAAAATAACTATGTAATGATTCTTTTTAAACATGCATTTGTGATCTTATTAACTGTTGGATATTTTTTCTGGAGTATATCATACATGTCTATTGGGCGAATGGAGAATCCCTGGAAATTTGTTTTTAAAATCATTTAGACTGCTGATCTATGACTGGCTTTGTAGAAAACAGTATCATATGAGTCTTCCATATGACTATATTATATTGTATCTTTGAGTGATGTAACAAAATTTTGTTCTCTGAGAAATGTTTATGTATTGAATCCTTCCCCTTCTACACTTGTGACAAAAGTTTTTTGTCCACATCAGTGTGTAAGTTCCATCTGAAACACTGAATAAATTCCTCTAAAATTTAATGTGGGTGGTCAAGTTTTAAAATATATGCATAAATAGAGACTTCGGAATCTGGGCTACATTGACCATGTGCTAAACTTCAGTTTTCTTCTTTACTTGAAGGAGAATCTCTGTTTCTGTGAAGGTATCTAGAATCTCTGTTGAAGAGCTTTCTTGTCCACCACAGATATAAATTCTCTAAAATCTATTTTAGAAAAGTCTTGAACAAATAGGGTTCAAGAATGATATTACTATAGGATTAGACTGCCAAATGAGGGAGCAAGTTTTCCTGAATTTGAGGAAAAATATTGAATTCAATATTCTAAAATTCTGTACGCAACAGTTTGAATAGGTTGATATGGCCCATAATAACCATGAACATGCATGTACTTTTTGAAATAAATGCCTTATAAAAAGTCACTGAATTTAAACTAGAATGAAAACAATTCATATATATATTTGAAAATGTCCTTTTAAAGGATTACTCACAAAATTATTTGGGTGTCCTGATGGGTGATTTTTAAGGGAGTGGGTGTCCAAATGAGGCTGAGATGCCCTGCTGGCCAGCTTAATTATACTCTGCTTTAAAACTGTGTGGATGTTTTAAAAAGGGTAGTTTGGTGCTATGACACATTTTGAATAATTGTACCTTTCTCAAAATTGTATGTGAGTTACTTGTTTATAAAGAACTTCATCTGATTTCCATGTACAGCTTAGTCCTTGTCCAAAGCGTTTTGATGCCATATTGAAACTACTACTTGATAATGGACAATTGGACATATACTTTTTTTTTCAAAATACTGTGCACAACGTCTCATTCTAAATATGGAAACTATCAGTTAATACTAAACTTAAAGTTAAGATAACAAACTAGTCCATTTAAAGAATGTTCAAGACATCTATAGGCTTGAACCAGTCAATTTATCAAATATGTGATTCCGTAACGTTACGGAATCACCAACTTTAACCCCCACAAAAACACTGTTTGAAAATTTATTTTTCAAAAGTGTGCCCCTCATAGTTAAATTAGTGTTAAAATGCTTTTTTCTATGAAGTTTCATGGTAATGACCCAATCTGAACATTTTCAAAAATTAAAAAAATGCTATTTTCCTGTTACGGAATCACATGTTACGGAATCACATATCACTGTATTTTAAAATTCATCAAAAACACCCCAAAACATAATATTCAATACTACATCTCTTGACACAGTCTTCCAAGGTATAATTGTATCATCTAAAGCAATGTTGAAGATCATAAGATGGTTTTACAAGAAAATATGGTGGTTTCAACATTTTGTTAAATGTTATTGTCAGAAAGGCGTTGAACAAACAAACAAACACCCTGCAGTAAAATGTTCATAACTTTTTC
The DNA here is from genome assembly GCA_963942565.1 of Maea johnstoni. NCBI lineage: Eukaryota > Metazoa > Annelida > Polychaeta > Spionida > Magelonidae > Maea > Maea johnstoni. The sequence goes on along the minus strand of OZ012688.1, from coordinate 45,277,182 downwards.
GTAAATGGGAATACAGTAAATCTGACTAAAGATCCAGAAACTTCAGAATTCTAGCTTTCCAAAAATGTAAGATACATATTGCTACTATAAAATTTATTTTTTGTCTTAGATGCTAACTTCAACTTGATCGAGCCCATTTGCTTAATTATCTCCTTCAATTATGAAGGAATTTTTCACACAAACAGTTCAAATGATACGCCTTACTGCCAGGTTGTATTATATAGCAAAACTGTCTAAAGCAATGAAGTGGTTAAAGATTAAATTGCCTTTGAGTTGTCAGATTTGTCCCGTGATAGACGGTGGGCTTACTGTGGAATGCCCCACTACTAATAAAATAAACCCTATATAGTTACAGATTTTGCTTTTTTTAGGCCAGTAACTGCTTTGTGTGCCTTATAAAAGTGACACTACAGCTTCTACATCTTCCATTTTCTAAGAAAAGTCATCATCAGCAAATTCTGACAAAAAATTTTGGGTGTCCAAACTGTAAAAAACAGTGTTCTGGGTGTCCAAATGACACGCTGGACACATAGGCGGCTAAGCCCCTGCTCACCATACCTTGACCACTTGCCTTTAATCCATTCTTGTGGTAATATTATTTAGTGTATGGTCAAAAGTTGATATCAACTTTTGGTATGGTCCATTCGTTTAAATTAACAATATCAAAAACAAAACTCTAGTATATATTTTGATTGAAAGAGTAAAGCCACAACCAATATCATTGATAATTCACCAATTGAAATATCTAAGCAAGCATATGAGAGGTTTACTTTCATTTTTTTCTTGCCATTTTGATGGACTGGATGCTTCCAGATTCTGCAGGTCCTCCCACCTTGTTGTCAATGACACTTAAAATGACCACAAGAAGAGGGTGTAAAGTACTTGAATCCGAGCCATCCCATTGGAACGACTTCTGATGCATAAATTCACCAGTGTGTACTGGCAGACTGAAGTGAGCGAGTGTAGACCTCTGATTTCAGAATAATCTATAATCCTATGAAACCTTAAGGCTATCACCAGTCATGTATCTTAAGTAAATCTTAAGGCATCAAAACTATTAAAAGTCATGCACTTGTTGACAGCATGTGTAGTACACCCATAAAATGGGGTTGGGGTCAAGTGGCCATTCTCTACCAAGCACTTAAAGAGGGAATGATAACAATAGTGGTGGAGGTATTGCTAGAGTAAATACCAATAAGGTTTGCAAAAATGCAGCCCTAGTTTATTGGGCATCCTAGCCTGTTGTGATACAGACACTACATGCTTAAAGGATTGCCAAAGGCTGATGACTAGTAACTCTCCATTCCTTCATCTAATATCTAGATGAACCCAATTTGGTATAAAGTTATTCTTTTTGGCCCTGATTGATCAATTTTTCTAACCAATGTTATCAGTTTCTTTCGAGGGGTTATTTTTTCATGTAATTTTTTTCCATTCCAGATGATATAGGTTTCTTTCAGTTTTGTCCGCTTTTTGGAAGAAACATATATTCCTTTCAAATGTTTGGGGAGAAGCTTTCCTTCATAGGACAAAAAGCAACATCTAGAAGTATCAAATGCTAGGCAGTTTTAAATTCTCAAACTTTCTGTTTCCATTGAAACATTGATTTCTAGTTCTGTATATAGAACAAGGGTTCAACCAAAAGATTTTAAGCTAGGAGCCCGAACAACAGATTGTCATCATAATTGCACTGGGTATATCAGGATTTCTGGCTCCTAACAGCAAATTTCTAGGGGCCCGGAGGTAAAGCTAGGATGATTTGGCTCCTAATTCACACTATAGTTGAACCATCCACTTTCAAAACAAACTTCTCCTTCTTGCAAAATTGTATATGTGCCTCTGGCTAGATACTTATCAATGTCCACAGTAAGGCAGTGTCTTAGCCAGGATTTTGAAACTGGGTGCCTAAAATTGGCAGTTGTAAAATATTTGGGCGTCCAGATTTTTAAGGGGGATCACAATATACTCATATTTCAACCATAAACATGTATAAATTCATCAAAATAAGGCATGATATCATTAAACAATGTCATGGGAATTATAAGGAGATGAAAAAATTCAATTATAAGCTTGAGATTGAGATTTTTAGAAATTCCACACTAAAAAACTTGGGTGTCCTGAGGGGTGCTTTTTAAGGGTTTGGGTGTCCAAAAAAGCACCCAGACGCCCTGCTGGCTAAGACCATGCAGTAAGGGTTATAAGGACAATTTTACTATAAACTGTGCCAAAGGTGTTATTTGCCATTTACAAAACAACTAGTGTCTGCTTTATGTGAGTGCCATTTTAGATCCATTTGTCAGACCTCTGTACCAAAGAATTGGACTCAATTACTCAAAGGCTTAATCCAAAGGAGGCCCATTACTAAAACAATCCTTTCTGCACATGTATAGCAAAACAGAATGCAAGGGCCCTGTAGGGAACATTTCAAAGTAAAGATAACTTTAATCCATACGGGTCCTCAGTTGGCCTTATTTTAGAAACAACAGCTGTTAATCATGTCACTAAAGATCATGATACAACTAACACAGGAAATCTTTTGTCATGCTTCAAGCTCCAGATAATCTAGCTCACCTCAAACTCAACGACTTTTAAAAGAGACAGGTCTTTGCAGTTGTGTGATTTTAGTTGCTATAGCTGTATGGGCCATATATATGCAAATTAATCAATTAAAGTAACACCCGATGTGCATTCAAGTATGAAATTGAAATGGGAGTTTTTATTATGAAGTTTTTCTGAAGTGGAATCAGTCTAAGTCTAACTCTCTTCAAGGGGGTTGATGTGACTGCCTCAACTTTGACACATGATTTTTATATAATCAGCTTTTAATTAAATTGAATAAAAATGCAGAGTATGTGGATTGTGGAAAATTTTACTTTTCACGTTCACATCATAAATGGACAAATGTGAATTTTAATGCAAAAAGGGGCCCAATTAGTCATCAGTCCTACAAAATGACGATAGACAGTTTTGGTGAATGCATGAGATCAGCCCTTTTGACAGGGATTCATTGTACCCTAACTTTAAGTGATGGGATGCAGCTCTATTTGACATGCAATAGACCTCTCAGCCACAGAGGTAGCCCCAGATGACACAATATTGTGAATGATGTAGTGACAAAGTTAATATCCCACCAGTAATAATGAATGTGAGGTTCATTCATAAATTGGTACCCATAAATTCCCAGAGACAGAGCCTTCAAACTGTTCAAGTATTGAAGTAGTTCAACTGTAATTGCACTTTGTTTACAAACAGGTGAGAGGGGAACATCACAGACAGATAACACTAATCTTGTTCTCACCTTTGTGGTTTCCTCACCAGCAGCCTCTACTTCGTCCAAACGTTTAAGGCGACCCTCATAAAGCCCCTTGAATTCGGAGAGTAATCCTTGCATCTGTCCACTGGTAGAACTCACAACAGTGGTCCCTCCATTTTCATAGGCTCTCTCCATAGCCACTGATGAGCTTACGTTGCTTTTCGCACCTGTGCTATCTGCCATTCTGATTGCCCTATCTTATTAACAGCGGCAGGACGTGTCAATCATTGTCCCTTGTTCACAATCATGTTAAAGATCTCTTTCTGGACATTGTTGTTTCGGTTGTAGATCCTATCAAAAAACAAGGGGCTAACTATAACTGCTAACTATCCAAAACACAGCCGGTGCTCATTTTCCACAGGTGACGAAGGCCGACGCTGAAACGAGCACAGCGATTGGTCCGGGTAGGTCACATGACTTTTTTCGAAGATGATGACCTTGAACCCTAGTTCCTTCATCTGAATATAGAGGTCGTCTTTTGTTATGGTTTGAAACCCCTGAGGCAAATCAAGTGAGCAAAAAGTCAGAAATTAAAATCTTTGATGAGGCTGATGGTAATGCAGAAACGCCAGATATCACTTGGCCTTTTCTTTATAAATCATAATGTCTCATTATACAAAACTTTGATATCAAATTATTCAAATATCTAATTTATCCTATGGTCCTATCAGTAGATTTATTTCAGGAAAAATCAGAAAACAGAGTTATTTGAGGAGAAATGCTCTCAATCAGTATAATTTAAGGCCACAAAGAAGCTATTTTTAATATTGATTTATGTTTAAAGCCAATACTCTAAGTTGGGAAACTAAGGAAAAGTTCTGTGAAATATTTGGGGAGACATTTTCATCTTTAGAGAAGTATAAGCAAGGTTAAGCTATCTTGATATGCATATTTAATTGAGATGGAAAAAGGGTTTTATATACACCAACTTATACAGTTTGAGAACAATACCTTGCCGCATTTATGGACTGGGAACAGGTATATCAAGGCTATATGATACAGTTACTGCTTTCATACCCAAGTTATCAGTCTCATCTAAGGTAGAAAATCAGGTTAGGGCATGCTCACCTTTGGAACTTGGGTCAAACATAAAATAACACATAGATAAATTTAAAAGAGTGAATACTCCATTTATTTCATTTATACAAGATGTCAAAATTTGTACATGAATAAATCAATATTTCAGCATTACACAGAACTTATGCCTTCATTTTTATATTCATATCAAAAACGCAATACAAATCCACGATGGAAATTATGATAATAACTCTGTCCATTCAAAATCATCACTAATTGATATATCTAATCACAAATCATTCAGAGGTTCGGAGACAATTCAGGGATTTTCTGTCGGATTATTTATTGTTCCTTTGATGGCACATCCCTAACATGATTTGACAATGTGCTGAGAGGAATAGCGTCAAAATAATTAAAGTGAAGTGCAGAGGACATTTTGATTGAAAATGCTTTAAAGAATGCTGGCAATATTCAATACATTGTACAATACTGCAACTATATACAATAGCAAGGCAAACAGGCTAATACACAATACAACACACTGGCTTTAATTATGTACATGTTTTTTTTTGCAAATCTGTATTTATTTCAAATACATACAAAATCTTTATAAATTAAACTGTTTTGTACACAATATGGCCAGGTCTTGTCAGTTGCTTGTAATACAATGGATATATATATATATATATATATATATATATATATATATATATATATATATATATATATATATATATATATATATATATATATATATATATACATATATATATATACATATATATATATACATATATATATATACATATATATATATATATATATATATATATATATATATATATATATATATATATATATATATATATATATATATATATATAAAGCACTTCAATGGCCACACATTCTTCCTAAATGTTGCCTTTCATCTCATCTTGGAGTATTTCACAATAGGTTAGGTACACGGATAAGAATGGACAAAAAGCAACACCGACTGACATAAAACAGCATCCAAAGGAAGTAAAATAATTGATTTCATTGTAAGTCAAAGGCAACTAAGAATTTGTACAGATGTATCATACCTCATTTGATTTCAACCAGCACATACTACGTTATTTCTGCTATTCATTTACACCATGAGTACTACAAACATTTACATTGATCATTTACACATACAGGATACACATGGTTTCCTTCAGAAGCAAGACAACATATCAAATTGCAATAAGGAAATGATAACTGTAAAATTCAAACCCTCTCAAAACACCCAGTAACTTCATGAGGATTTCAACACATACAAAGTTGATCAAACTGGATAACTAGGTAGACATGTGGTTATTCATTGTACAAATATACTCATGACATTTCTTCTTATCATGCATTCACATTGGTGACTAAGTAAAAGTGTCACACTATGTGAGCCAAAATGGACAGAAACTACAATAGTCATCACTGGTATTTTTCTTGCTAAATAGGAAGAGAAACAACTCTTTATGAATCTAGAAGAAATAAGGTGGACCAGTGACTTGGATTGACCTTTGATAATTTTGAATAACCTATAATCAAAATAAGGTGGGCCAAGATGATTTAAATATGTGAACAAACTGGCAATGTTAAATAAATGCTGTCCGATATCTAAACTCTGCATTCATAAATATTGCTTATGGACTGCAAAAGGAACACTATTGGCCACCTGAAATATGACAGGACCACTGTTTTACAAGCGTGAAAGGCTGCTTCATCATCAAGCTGTCAAAACCTCATCGGTGCATAGTTTATACTTAAATGTACAGGGATGTACAAATATAGGAGTGGACCATGGCAAAAATAACTCTATACCAATGTTCTCAAATAAGAATAGTTTGTGTGTTCCTTTCTGGGTCTCAGTCACACACTGGCTTTTTTATTTACTACATGAGTTATAACACTTTGTACTTTACCAGTTTGACATGTAGTAGCTACTAGCTAACCACTTATTTTATAATCAAACAAATCATTAGTGGGCAGTAACCTTCAAAGATGACTGAGGAGGACACCTTTTTAATAACTTATACACAAGTCATCCACATGATTGTCATATTCCACCCTGGACATTTAGATTCAGCAAATTTCAACCATTCATTGTGGGTATGAGAAAGCCTGTGGTGAGAAAACCTTTAAAATATTTCAAAAACTTGGGGAATATAAGAACGGTTTTATAATACAAAAACTCAATTGTTCCGAAGAAATAATATACAGCTTTCATTATTTTTTTTCAAATGCAAATGATGAAATATCCTAACATTTTCTTAAGTGTCAGACCCCAGAGCACTCTGAGCATCGATGGATTGTTGATATTCTTGGCTTGAGATAGGAAAAAATGTGGGTGCTTATGAACTGTCATCATCATCCTCAGAATCATCATCTTCATCCTCAAGCTCAAAGTTAATATCCTCATGGAAATTTGTGGTAAGGGGTCTCCCAAATAGGGCCTTTCCTCGATGATGGAAGGTCAGGAACGAAGCTCTGTTGGATAAAGCATCCCATGTTCTACAAAAGACAAGGCAAAATATATGTAAGACAGTTTAAACCAAATACAATCTCTTTCCTGAAGAGGTTGAAAATGATGCTGATTATGGGGCCTTGTCTGGGCACTTCAAATACCTCAAATCAACAAAACATTTAATGTAAAAGGCAAAGCTGGTATCACACAAACACTTGACAATTATCAAGAACTAACATGTCCAGGGTTTAATTATGTTAGTTAACAAAATTTGTAAAAACAAGCATGCCTGTATATATAAAGGGTTTTAATGATGAATAATTTCTGGATTAGAAAATATTTCTTGCATAAGCAAGGGGGCAAGCTTGCCTCTAACTCACAGGTTAATGAAAATACCAATTTCAAGCATATAAATGAATTGTTTCAACTCAATACAATCAACATGAAATTGTATAAAGATATTATCAGGGATTGACTTTCCAGGGGGAATAATCAATATGCCCCTCAATTTTGCTGTGGGTCCATAGATTTTTCAGACAAGAAGCCCAAAATAGTATGTATAATAATCAGAAATCATGTTTTTTACTACTAATTTTTATCAAAAGACATTTTGGGCCCCTAGCCTGAAATCTAAGTGTCAGACCCCGATTATCCCTAATTTCAATAAGTAAATTTATACATGTTTAAGGCTGCAATTTGAGTAAACTGTCGTCTTCATTGACACCTAAAAAAATTACAATTGCCATTTTTGAGCACCCAGTTTCTAATCCTGGCTAAGACCTTGATTTTATCTTTCTATGGTTATCATTAGTGCTGGGACTACGCCTAGAAAATTAACTCGAGCGCTCGGCAAACCTAGCGACCAAAACTCGAGTCCATATCGAGTTTTACGGCCACATTGACGAATGATTTGAAACAACATTGGCCTCGGCATACTCCGGCACATGCAAGGCACAAATAAACGTGTACCGCGGCAGTGAGAATCGGTGAACCAGGAAATGGCGTAGTGCGCATTTGACACGGAGAATTAAGAAAACACATTTCATTTCTGGAAATGTGGTGCAAATCAGGGAGTTTTGGCCATCGCTAGGCCACACATGCATCAGAAACATGTGTTGCTATTAAAATGTCATCAGCTCGCGATCTATTTTTGGACTCCAGCGCTCGGATCAGAGGCCCCAGTGACCGAATGCTCGAGCTTCCGAGTTCTCGTCCCACCACTAGTAATTATTAATAACAAACTCATCTGAAGACTGAATTCATTTCACAATACTTGATTTTAAATTCTGTTATTGGTGACTTACTTGTTCTCTAATTCTGCACTAGCAAGAATCTCTTTGAAGTTACCGGCTATGTGAACAACACCATATATCGTCAGCAGCAGTCCAACCAAACTTTGTAATAATATCTGAAAATAATCAAAAGTTTATCATACGTGGATACACATAAAACATAGACTCAAAATATCATCATATTTAAGATGATCCATAAAGTTGTGTATATTGTTTGGGATTGGGGAGATGATAATCTGCTTTAAAAAAGTGTATGGTGTAATAATATTTAGCAAAATCATTTCCTGGCAGTCAAATTCAACTTGTAAATCATTTTATACTTAAAATCTACAAATTCAGAAATGTATGACCAATACATTGGTGGTGTGTGGTTTTCAGGAAGATTGGTGTCCAAAGGAGGCTCTTCCACCCTGCTGATTAAGGCTCATAATTGAGGTTTTTTATCATGAATGGTAATGAAATTGGTTATCAGAATTCTTGAAAAATATCTACATTGATTTTATCGCCAGAAACATTCCTTGTGGTATTGAAATACCTCTCAATGTGTCAAACATGAGAGTAATACTTACATCAGTGGGTAGCTGTGTAAATTCCTGTTCTGTAAGGGCTAAGTATGAGCGATCTGCAAAAGAAGAGATGAGAAGTAGTATCAATAGTATACATTTGCAACTTAAGTCTTGAAATAAAATGATTGGCCATATCTTAATCATCAGATTTAGATATTTAACAAAATTGAAACACATAGTCAATAACAAGTCATCTTTTCATTAGATGAATGAAAGGATACAGGCCTAGAAAATCTACTGACATACAAATTATTGAAAACCTAAGACAAGCCTTTTTAGTTCCAAAGTTTTTCTGGTTTCAGGGCATATTCATCTTAAAAGAATCCATATTCACCACCAGTTTTCAATAGATTGTACACGATTCAGTTTTTAAAAGTTGCTTGTATTACTTACAAATTTATACATTCCCCTAACTGGGACCCTTAGTATTAGTAATGTTTTCTATATTACCTGATTCCCCTATAATGGCCCAATAAACAGTGTCTCAGCACTCCCAATATTTCTGCCCATCCATCTACTTCAAATCCTTATCCCTACTACATTCAATAACTACAGTCTATTGTGTCAGACGGGCAATTAACATTTTAGCCATGTCCTAATTGATTTATCAGGGAAATATTTGGTTATAAACCCCAAAAAATCAGAATTGAAAATTCTACAGAGAAATTTTTGCCTGTCAAAAGGAGGTTTTCGGGAAGCTGTCTATCCAAAAGACAGGCTGGACTGGGCCCGACTAAGTCCCTGCCAGCCTATATCTGATTCTCAACAATTCTTTTACAATCCTTATTCCTTCAATAATGTCCCTTTTGGTAGTACAAAGTCCTCTTAAGGTATTTATCTAGAAACATAATAAATAACTCATTGGAGGGGCAGTACCTAGTGCAATCCAGATGACTGAATTTGACCAACTGAAGTGGCATAAAATTGACACAAGATTCTCACTGAAACCAGTGCAATATATATTCAAAGATAGGGGTGCATTCTGTTTTGTGTGTGTGGGGGGGGGGGGGGGGGGATTTTAACAGAGAGGAATATCTAAGGTAAGGATTTAAAGCAAACTAAAGATGTGGTAATTATTTGCAAGAAAATCCACCCTTATAACTCCCTCTATCTCCAAATATTCGCAGCTAGAAGATAGTCTTAAAACTACATTTACTTTACGAGAAAAGGCAGTGCCTCAGAGTGATGTTCCAGCATTTATAAAATATTGTGTAATAGCGAGAGCAGCCAGCGTAGAAATAAGGGGAACTAACTCAACTAGATAAAACGTATATAAATATATATACAATCTGTATATGTATAACTCAACTATATCCAATGTAAATATCCCATCTGTTTATGTACCAGTTAAGTTTTCATCGACCATCCAGTTGTCTGTTTGTCCCATTGTGGGGCATCAAGCAGATGCAAATTTCAGGGAATTCTGGGAATTGGTAGCGTCATCCACCTGCAACTTGGTGAACTAGACGCATGGTCACACAACATCCATGTGAAATAAATGCTCCTGTGACGATATGATTTTAGTAGCCGAAAAAGCTGCCACGGCTCGGTGGCCTCTACAGCAATTCATGGTAAAACTAAATAACACACCTTTCTGTGGCAGTTTAGATTGTCAGATCCACCACAAATCATTTGACCGGTCTTTTAATTCTCTTTTAAATCCAAATGACGATTTTGCAACAGGTTGAAATTGTAATTTTTGGTCAATATTAGCTATATCTTATGCTCCAGGCACCAACATAATTTTCAGAACTGTCTTACCATGCCCGGTAAGTATGTACTTACTTTTACTTGCCCAACATAATTTTTGATTTGCCCGAAATAACATATATATGCTAGAAAGGCATGTACATTGTTTACCATGGCTTTAATGATTTGAAAACCATTTTCTTTTCAGTTATGTTGCATTATTTGCATATTTCTGGGTATTTGGGGCATTCACTATATAGATAAATGTGGTGCCTGGGGTCAGAACGAAAAAAAAATCATGCGAAGCATTGACACTGGCTTACTGGCTATGCCAGCATTATATTATTTTTTCAATTGATCAAAACTGGCCAAAATGCTTTCAAATTCAAGTCTTTTAGAGTTTCTTGATCAACAAAAAAATGAGTGATTTTCATATGACAACCAGAAACTCTGAAGGCCCTGATTATATGGACAAGAATTGTACTGGTCTATATAGGCCCAAGATTGCTTCACCTTACCATGGTCACTAGGGTTCGGATGCGAAGAGATTTTTTGAATCGATTGATCGAAAAATATTTTGAACAATTAATCGATTCGGTTCGAGTTTTACGGCCACATTGCCGTAATTTTAAGGCAAACAATTTTAAACATTATTGTGCCGCGGCATGCGCCCGCATATGCCAGGCACACATGCAGTGTACCGCGGCAATTGATGAATCGGTGGACCAAATATGGCGCAATACTCAATAGATTTGTTTACTCTTGAGTGTTGATAAGGAGCCGTTTCGTGTCACTTAAACGAAAGTTCGTATGTTTTTGTCAGTTTTGGCCGCGTAATTTCACAAAATTTCTTCAGAAATTTCACATTTGAAATAATCGATTATTTCAAACGAGTCAACCTCAGCTCAACCGAATGCTCGAGTTCTTGTTTAATCGTCCGACCACTAATGGTCACTAGAGCTATAAATGTTAGGTGTTTCTGCACTGTGATTGTGACCTGCTGTGACCCAGTGCCAGTGAGTCACTGACTGAGTGACTCTTCCAGTTCCACAAAATTAAAGAATGATCCCACAACTTAAAACTGCTTATATCGACAAATTTCTTGGTTTATTTAGTAAATAGAAGTGTGCAGATAATTCTCTACAGAGTATACTTACGCTGTGCGGAGGAATAAGCCGCATGGGCGAGGGAAATTAGGCCCACAATAACGCAGCCCTTCGACACAGATATCGCCATCTTGGTTTTTGACCGGCTTGTGACTACAATCGATAACGCAGCCGCTCGCTTTTGACATGATTTGATTGGCTATACAGCCAATAAGTGCAAGCGCTTACCCAACGTGAGTATAGGTTTTACGACATAAGCCGTAAAGTGATCTGTTCGACGTGGAGATAGCTATCGACAAACACATCTAAGGTGTAGATGTTTTGCTCGTTTTGAAGGCTGTGACAAGCGCAACTATAATATATATTGATCCTATGTGATCATCATTACTCAAGGCAAGAATCCCTACACTCATTTTTCTATTTTGACGTATGTCCTGTCCACTTGCACTTAAACCCTGAACCTTGTCCAGTTACCACTGTGACTGTTAGTGACATAATGTTACTGTAAAGATCATTAATTATTGACATGTCATGGATGTTCTATCCCCTTCAATATTCCAGGCTTAACTCAAATGAAATTAGTTTTAATGACTATAAAGTTACAGGATGAGCTAAATGGTATTAAACCAAATTGATTTTAAAGCTAGCCCTCTGGTTTGAACTGCCTTAGCCCAGCCAGTTTGATAGAAATCAAGTCAAAATTTTCATTTGTTTACATTGTTTTTATGCAATAATGCATATAATCAATCAGATAATTTTCAAAAAGTGAGACTCATAACATGCAAAACATGTTGTATGCGCATCATGTGTAGTTACATTAATATAGGATGATTTGTGGAGGTGCTGAGTGCTGTGTTTTATGACACACCCACCTATGCCCATTCCCACTGATCATATTCTTCCAACAATCTCATCGATATTTTACAGACAATTAAACTTAAAGATGCACTCGTTTACACTTTATGTTGTTCAGAAATTTTGATAAAAATTGTAAGCCGCCTATTGGAATAAGTACAGTGTTTTGATGAACCTGCACATTTCAAGATAGCTATATGGTGCCAGAAGGTGGGAGGGGCCCAGGGGGTAGGGGCGTGTCATTTCATTTTCAGCATTCATCGTAGTGACAGGATCTTATTGTAGAGGTGTCTTAGATAGGTAGTTGCAGTTGCTCAAATCCCTGAAGTCTGCATTTTTTCACTGGTAGTGTAGAGTATTTAAGAAAGTTTTGGTTATCCAGTATCATACCTCTGGAAGGAATGGTCTGTTCTAGAATTGAGGCACATATTATTTTAGCATTGTGATTTAGATTTAATTCATAATGTTGATCTAAGTCAAGAGTCTTAGACAATAACAATATACACAGGCATGAGACTAGGTAGATACAGAGCCACTGTGAATCAGATGCTCAACCCATGACAGGGGAGATCCCGTCTCTAGATTTATAGCTGGGGCCATTCCCATATAGTGTAAATCCCTTTCACAATACAATTAGTAACTATTTTGTAAACCCCACCCACAAATAAGACTCGGTGTGTCTAGTTATTAAGTTAAATGAAACAGTGTACCCTGAGATATATTTGATGCAGTAAGGATAACAAAAGCATGTGGCAAACAATGTTTATTTTATTTTTAAGTTTTGAAATCTAGATCTAAATTTAGTTTTTGCATCATATTCACAGATTTTATAAGATAGAAGAAAGATATTTTCTCACATTCTTTGAGTCAGATTCGAACCCAGGATCTTTGGCAGTGGTGAGTGGTAGCAAGCAGTCAATGCACCATAATTTAACCACTTGGCCATTGGGGCAGCCCCTGCATAGCATGATTGAACAGCTGCGGTTGCAAACATTGTTTTGCATTAAAAAACAACCCTATTGTCCTTATCGTACTAATTAGCCAGTATTAATTTTGATTGTAGAACCATGGGTAAAAACAGGTAATATATTTAAAGTGTGCCATTTTTGGTATTCTTCAATATTTTGTATTGCTTATTTTTTATTGGTCCAGAAGGTGGAAGCAGTTTGTATTTTTTCCATAATGCTTTTATATCCCTATTCCAATTTCTATTAAACAGCATAAATTTTCCAAATTTTGATTACAAAATGATTTTTCCTGCCAAGTATTTGATTCCGCTAAGTATGAAATAAAACATGCATATGTTTTGTTCAATGTCTTACAATCGCAGTTACTGATAAGCTTGTATTCTATGTGGATTATGGTGTTTATAATCAATTGCTTTGATTCTTTTTTCAATTTATTTGTTGTTATCCAAAACCTATCACCTATGGTAGGGCTGTGCTCATTGCAAGGAAAGTTTTAGGCCATGTTGTGATGGTTCTAGAACAATATACCCCCAGACAATAATTTCACAATATCCCCCCGGACAATATCCCCCGGTCAATATCCCCTTGACAATATCCCCCCGGACTATATCACTCCGTTCCATATCCCCCCCCCCCCCGGACAAAATCTCCGTTCCAATATCCCCCCAGACAATATCCCCCCCCCCCCCCCCCCCCTGGGAGCTTGGGAGCTGAAAATCTTTTGTGAGCACATCCCTTATTTATGGGTTATAGAAAAAATATACATTTAATTTAATGATTTATTTACACTTAACTTTTATTTCCTATAAACATCTTTGAAATATTGTTCTTTACTTTTCTCATGCTAAATATATAAAATGTATGCTATTTTGTATTTTAGTTTCATATTCATTTTCTAATATTTTTTTACCTTCATTCCTTTCAAAATTTAGTTCTGATTTCAATTGTAGTACTATTATGGGCAGAAACAGGTAACTGTTTTTATCATCATTTCATCTTTGATTTTTCTTTCATCAGAAATCAGTTGGTCTTGGTTAAAAGAATATGGGTCCTTTCCCCTTTTCCTTTGTTATGGTTTTCCAATTGTTATATCATTCAAATCCATTAGTTATGGTGAATGATTTTAACTTACTATTTCAATTTGTGCTTATTTCCTTTTTTGGTATTAGGTTTTACATCTTTGTTACTTGCTTTGAAATTAAGAGCAAGCTATTATTTACCCTAACCTTACAACCCAGGACAAATTAATAGTTATGTTTATGTTGAAACCTTAATTTGTTCTTTCTCTATCATTTTAAGCCTTTATTTTTTTCTTTTTCTATCATTTATCCATCCTGTAATATTCTTGTATTAAAATAATTTTAAAGCTTCAAGATATCATGCTGATTTGGCACATTGAAATCAGATTTCATTCCAACTGTATTACTTTGAGGATGTTTGCAGGAAGAGGATTTTTTTCTCAACATCTCTTTTGTTTTGTTTGTATTTTAGCTATCCTGTGGTCAGGGTATGAAGGGTGCACATAATATGAGATCAGGGTATAGGCTGGGGTAGCATCCATCACAGGTATAATCTTGAGCTCATGCTTACCCTGAGCGTATACATTTTTCCCTTCCTAGGAAATTGAGAAGGCTATACTACAACACGTTTTGCTGCTGCTGCGGGTGATGATGATGATTTTTGTGATGATGGTGATGATGATGATGATGTTTTTTGTGATGATGATGGTGATGATGAGGATGGTGGTCTACATTTAGTGAGAAGATGTAGTAATCATATAAGGATGTATTCAGGGAAGACCTATGCCCTATATGACTATGTGAAAGCGGTTCTATGTGAAAGCAGTTCTGAGCCCCATTTCCCCAAAAGAATATATGGTATTTAAACTGATATATCACATAGAAATGGCTGCACTGTCATACCCTCATTGATTGATAATCATTGATAGTCGCTTGTTTTGTTAGGTTAATGAGCACAACTTCACTTCAGGTGTTATAAGTGGCAAAAGTATAATATGTACATAAATATAACTTATGTTCTGTTTTTTCTAGAACTGCTGCGGCCATGGCCCGCAAGGATGCCAAGGCCAACAGTGCTGGTCAGTTGCCAATAGAGGGCTACAGAAAGCAGCTTGGTAAGCTATTAGTACATCTTTTTGTTTTTTAAATCACTTATACCTAAAGATTTCTGTGACAAGCGTCATCTGTGACAAGTGTATATAATACATTTGTAAATAACTTTAGTGGACTTCCCAGAGATAAGCTTAGATTTACAAAAAAATTAAAGAAGAACTTGTTGGTTGTGTGGTCTGATCCTCATTTATGCTTCAGATATTGTCCATACAATGCCCTGTTCATGTAGATATTACCAAAATAGTTAAACACTTCTTAAAATATTGTTTTTTATCAAGATATATTTATATGTGTCAGACCATGTATATATTCCAGAGGTTAATGGGTTAAGACCAATTTTACCTCTATGACCTCATTGATCTGTCAGGATCTGTATTGATGAATCATTGTTTGTATCTCCAGGTAAACAGGAATGGAAGAAGGGTAGGAAGGACCTGAAGGCAGCTAAAGCTGAGAAGGACTTGAGGGAGTCGGCTATGGGCGTTTGGGTAAGAATGGATCCTAAATAATGATTATTTAACCCTTCCAATGCCTCACATGCATATATGCGTTTATGGCAAATTAACATAGACAACCACGCCTATTTGTGTGTGAGATAATCAAATTCATTTAAAGAAGAGCGTGGCTTGCCAAAAGATTGCATTGTGGCAATGCAACCTAGACAACCACCCATATTTGCGTGTGAGATAATCAGATTTCCCTAAAGAAGAGCCTGGCTTCCCAATCCATAAGACCCTCCCATACATTGCTAGAAAATTAGGCAATTGGCTGTCAGAATGTTGTGCTTGATTCAAGGTTCATTTTGATACTGTATAACGGGTATATTTCCCGGGACTTTTATTTCCCGAAAAATGATGTTTTCTACTTTTTCCCGTTTTTTAATTTCCCGTCCTGCACATGGCTGCACTGATATTAATTCTACCGAAAGTGTGTGTTTTCGCTTCTGAATCTATTAGTGCAGACGAATGTTGTATGCACTGAATGTGCCGTGGTGAACAACAAAGCCATCCCAGCTCAATTGATTTGACATGGCTGGCTCTATTGTTCTGCGCATTAATAGCAATTAAAGCAGCATAAATCCAAGTCGGACCGGTTGGTGGGCAGGTTGAGAAACTTTGTGAGTACTGCAAACAGTACTAGAATACGCTCAAATTATCAGTCCGCCTGAATTTATCCATTAATACATGGGGCGCCTTATACTGGACAGCTTTAAAATGTCTGTTTGATATGATTGTGAGTTACTACTCACTTGCTGTCATAAATGTTTTAGCCAAATGAATAGGTTTTACTGTGTATCGTTATTTGTTGGCATTTAGACATAAAAACCGCCACTATTCAGATAACATAAGTCGCCATCTGCTGGGCATGCGAATTACTTAAATATACGGCTGTAATTCTCAATCTGAATACGAACATCGCTTGCCCCAGCATACCAACAAAAATGATTTAAGATAACGTTTTTATTGTTCCCGTCTTAAACCCATTCGGTAAATTCGGGAAGATTAAGCACACGTTAACATTACCCTTTATACAGTATGTCACATGACCACGGTAGGCCAACATTTTGTAAGATCATCAACATTGACATTGAATTTTGGCCAATAATCCACATTACAATGTGGCATCAGACATTTGGGGGAAAAATTACAATTTGGAGTCACACAGGTCAGTTATCAATGATATGATTAAAATAAAAACCACTTGTCACCTGAGTTGTCCTACAGTATCATACCCTAATGGAATAAGTAAAGTGCTGAGATACATATGCAAAACTTTTAATTCTTTTGGTGACAAAACTAAATGCCTTCTCATATCTTAATGTCTTTGAATATATAAGAAGGGTAAGTAGTGGTCTTTAAATGCTGTAGTTATATTTTTCCTTTTAAAGGCAATGTAGTAATATTGTTGTTACAGTTATCTTATTCAATTCAACGGCAGAGTCTATAAGCATAATGGCGTTTAAACTCATCATTTATTTCTGCAATTTGGCTAAGATATATAAACTAACTTCGTATCAGAGTAAATAAGTCCTGAACATAAATAATTTATTGATCATTTTACCTGACCAAACTTGACAAATGTCACAAGCATTAAACTGTAATACACCCGAAATATGAAGATATGTGCATTGCCTAAAATATTATGTATGCTTCATTTTTAGGACGTACTGTTGGTTTTGGTAACCATGCTAGCTCTGGTGTTGGGTGTTTACCTGTTCCTGTATCTCAACCTATCAGATAAAAGCAAGAAGTCATAGTACACGAAGCCAAGGATTAAGAAGATCAAAGCTGTCATCCTAATGGAGAAGTCAACATTTATGTATATAAGGAAATGATATTTTTATTGTCCTTATTGTCCAAAGGATATGGACATTTTGTTTGCTTGGAAAGGTAATATGGTGCCATATGATTAAAAAGTCAAATAAGCTTTATAGATTTTGTTTTTCGGTGGCTCTAACTTATCTAGGAAAGGAAGCACAACCTTGATTCTTATTCCATAGTTTTAAATTTGAACTCTGTGGACTTGCAGATATTTGCATTTACCCACAGTTTGTTATTCAATAACCTGATATTTAGTTATTTACAGACATATTTTTTCAAAAGAGAAAAGAGAGGATGTACTTATTATCTGGCCCTATTTATATTCTTGAAGCTTCTTACCTGAAATACACATTTTAGGTCTTACAAATATGCAATGAAATCCAAATATTCCGGTCATGAATATCTGAAGATGGCATACATATGGTTAAAGCATATAATCAAGAGGTTTTACTTTAATATGAATATTGCAATAAACATGAAACTAGGTAACATACATTAATTAGTAACTATTATGTTAGATAACTGAAACCACCATTCATATTTTTTGCACACTTAAAACTTTCCAGAAGAACAGTTTTTTCATGCAAAATGCTACATATCACCTTTTTGGCCAATAGATATTGTGTTTAAGAGCTCATTAAAATGTAATAGTTATACTCATCTTTTCCACATGATTTTATGATGTAAACCTGGCACAACATAAATATGTATTTCATTGAGCGTATGGATATTGAAATGCAAAAGAATTGTGTCAATTTGAACCTGACTTAAAGAGAGTGTATTACCAACTTAGTTTATTTTAGAGGAGTCAAATATAGGAGAGAGCAGCTATGTCCAAATGAAATATATATTGAGAGGGTTGCCTATAAAGCAAAATCTTGACAAAATTCATTTAGATGACACAATATCAAATTTAAGACATTTTGTACTTAGAATTACTGGCAAAGTCTATATTGAGAAAGTCTGCCTGAAAGTTTTTGCTAGGTTTTAAAATCCCTAGAGAGTAAATTTATTTCTGAATAAACTTTACTTGAAGAACCATATTGAAAGTAGTCTAACCATAGGTGCAGGCAAGTTATTAGAGTACTTAAATTGTAAAATACACATATTAATTTGTTGGAAAAAAGGAAATCTGGCATATTTTTTTGTTTGAGATGGGTATATTCATCTTTACCTATGCACAATAATTATATCTGGAAACTGTGATAAGTGGTCAAATAAGACCATTACTTAAACCTGAAGATTTTTTGTGTGTAATATTATATTTATTACAATGTGTGATTATTGGCAAATTATATTGTTGGCATTAGAACAAATCGAGTATAAATATTTGTTGAGAATAGATGGCTTTATTTTATTTTACTGTAGTCTTATTGAAGAATTTTATTTATCCTAAACAGACTAATTAAGACATGCAATTATTTTACCTTAAAATGTTTAGGTATTGCTCAGTCTATAATATTCCTTATCATTACTTAGACTTCCTTTAAAATACTGGCATGTTTCTATCACTGTCCTAGGAATTTTTTGGTATTCCTAGCGACATTTTTGACCGATATATTGTATGAGTGTTTTTTAATGATTGAACAAATTATTCAAATTGTAATTCACCTAAAGATAAAGTTTTTTGTATCAATGCAAATATCAAGTTCTGTAAACCTATGCAATGACTGTCCGTACCTAAATATCTCAATGTTGTTTGCTGTGTGACATGATGTCAATTTCAAGAATATTCAAGATGATCAACCAATCCAATGCCAAATTATGGCATTATTTCTTAATCCTTTTGCTGGTGGTGGCTAATTTGGCCAAATACAAAAGGATGCAAAAAAAACCTAAAAAATCGCCGAAACCCTGGTACATGGGTACTCATCTGAGAGTACTTGGTGAGATCTATCCAATGAATACCAACATGACAGGGTTTAGATGGTCTTAAAAACTTTGCAACCTTGTGCTTTAGGTGAAAGTAGCCTCAGCATTGGAATGTTTGACTAATATGTGTTTATTAATGTAATGTTCACCTTGCCTAAGGCTTTGGGGTTGTGGGTGACTCAGAACAATTGTTACTGTGTTCTTATGTTAATGCAAATCTCATACAGTCACATAAATGGAATTGCAAAAAAGGGTTATTTTTGGTTTCAGAGTAGTATAAGCATATCAAATGCAAGAAAAGAACAAATTACATAGATACAAATATGGAAAGGTATTCATGTAAAAAACAAAGTATAAACTGTACATAATTTTAATATATGTATAACAGAAGTGTTCAGCTTGGTGGACTCCCTGTGTAGTGATAACCTTATGGTAGAAGTAGGCAATATCAGGGTTGAATTCTGTCCATGTAAATGCAAAATGTTTTAAGCAATAAATATATAGTTGAAACCTTGTGTTTTGTGTTTTTTTAGATGAGAATATGCATGGGTGAGCACTTAACAACTTTCTTTAAGGATGTGACCTTTTCTTGGGTTAATATTTCGCTGGCTCTGTAAGTAGCAATTGGAATTTCGATTATTGTCACTTTTTCTGTCATATTTCATTTAGACTTTATTATGGCTAACCAGTTCTAAGTGGGTGTAGAAACTTTAAGTACCTGGCAAAAACACTGCCTAACCCCAAGTCACTGGCAACTTTCTCACATGCCGCAGCCAAGATTCGAACCTAGGAAAAATTGAGGTACCATGAGCAGTCACTATCAATGCCTTAGGCCACTCTGCCCACTCCGTCACAAGAAATTAATGTCTGAACCAAAACTCATCATTTGAAAATTTCTAGGCTTGTTTCTAACATGTTTCATATTTCTAAGCATTGATTATCTGCATGGGAAATCAGATTACTGTATGTGATATTTCTTATTAGCTTAGATAATGAGAGAGACCCGTCACAGTTGCTGAGTTTTCTTGGCTATTGCCACTGAATGCTCGCTATCTCTCACCACTTCCCTACGTTCAAATCCTGCTCAAGACATAACAAAGTTGTCAGTGACTTGGTGTTACATGATGTTGTCTATGTAATCTGGTTTCCTCCACAATAAGCAACTTTTTCAGCCTCAGTATGAAAAGTGAAGTGAAGCTAAGGCATGGAAAGGGTCTTGAGAACAGAACTGATAAAAAAAACCAACGTTGATCTACTCTTGGATTTGCCACTCTCGTCAAAACCTTGTAATAGCAAGGTTATCACAATCCATCAGCAAATGCTGTGTGTATGTGACAGATAAACTTCTGCACCTTCGACGATATACTGTAGATTCCCAAAAGATTGTGTAGAGTAAATTATGCTAATTTACAGAAAATCGATTTTTGCATTTTTTAACTATACACTTGAAGTGGCAGCACTCATCATTGCGAATTTTAACATTGCGTCCGAGGCTAAACGCTAAAAACGCAAAAATTTAACTAACAAAATCTTTTCTGAATTTACAGTACATATATCAATTAAAAAATAAGATCATGCCTCACAAAAAGTGCTGCCAAATTGAAAACAGCATTGATTACAACAAGCATCATTTATCACATATTTTGGAAATATTTTATAATTATTTCTATATTACTAAGTATTCCTTAATTCTTAATTGTTTATTTCCTTATCTTAGTTGCTCCAATTTTTATCTTTTTAAAATGAAAGTCGTCTACGTCGTTTTTGTTATTTGAGTTGAGTTTTTTTTTAAATACAGCATCTGGCAAAAGATGCAAGCAACACACTAAGTCTATTTTTAATACGCTGTAAACAGCTGTTTTTATTGTTTCCATTCACTAAGTTGCAAACAAGTCCTTATTACTGATTACGGGAGGAACCGGAGATTTCGTCACCACGCAATTTCAATTTTGGCCGACGGTGCTGTTTCCATGCAATTGAAGGGCCAATCAGTATATTTCTCCATTTATTTTTGTTAACCGACCGAGAAGTGATAAAAAAAAATTGTACTTAATTTTCATGAAATGAAGTTGACTTTAGAGAAATGTTGATCTATGTCGTTAGGTGCCAATGCGGAATTGAAATAAAATGTAATACACCTCTCAGATGAGTGCTTATAATCTAAGTTTTGATCAAGTTACCAATTCAAATTATTTCATGCAAATTCATAGCAATATTCAGATATTTGGAGGTTTTTTAGATTGTGTTGAAGAAAGTTCGTTATGATGTGACGAAGTCGTCTTAGTGACATAATAACCAGGAACCTATATTAGACTATTACTGACAGATAAAAAAGTGTAAACATTGAGAAGACAAGGTCACATCCATAAGATAAGGACCCCCACACCCCGTGTTTACTATTTAGACAAGTCTCCGCTAACATTACCTCCCACGTTTATTTTTGTTGAGACACCTCACTTGCTATGACTTTTGAAAACGGCGTTATTCCCACCCGCAATGTTTTTTAGGAGCGCATTCCATCCCCCCCCCCCCCCCCCCTTCTGGAATAGCTCTAAGGGGTAATAACTGAAAAAAACCATTCTCGGTGTCTTTCTATCTGCAATTACAGAACGAGGACCGCAAAATTGAATTCCTTAAATGTGGAGGAAAGATCGATATGGAGGGAACAGTAACGCATTTTGTTTTTCTATATTTTTTTGCTTTTTTGCTTTTGTTGCTATTGAAAAAAGCAATCTCAACTTGAGAAGGATTGCAAAGCTTTGAAACAAAGCCAAAATTTGAAAAAGGCTGTTATATCCTCCCCTCTTTGATACACTTCCCTATCAATATGCGAATTTTCGATAAAATCTCTCACAAGGCTTGATTCTTCAATGTTTGAAACTCCGTTTTTGGAAAAAGTCAAAATGGATAAAAGATCCAACACCCTCTCCGGTTTGTGCGCAAGGCTGTTACGTGTTGCTTTTTGATGTTTGGTCTCTGCAGCTCAGCGATGTTGAACTGATAATGAGGTTACGGCTATAGGCTTTACCAAAAGTAAAAATGTATCCAGAGTTTTTCGGAACTAGGGTTGGATGCCATGTTTCGGCAGTAGAATGGGTGTAGTAGGGGGGGGGGGGGGGGGGGGGGAGGTTGACTGTAACGTGTTCGTGTTCGGCGTTCATTTACACTACAGGTCTGTAGTGTAAATGAACGCCCGGCCGCTACGCTTCGCCACCGTCGCGTATTATAATATTATAATTACTTGTGACGTCATCAAAACTGTAAAATCGCTAATTTCACTGATTTAAAAAAGGTTATTTAATTTCCTAAAAGTGTATTCTTAGTACAATTAGCCCATTGAATGTATCCATGCTGTTTGACCAAAACAGAGTGGACGCTATCACACATAACTGGAAGAACCAAGTTTTCAGTAATGAAACAATCCCAGGCGTTCCACAAAGGCATTCGACGTGTTTGAAGCCGCCTAACGGCGGGTTCCGGAACCTCGCGTCAAGATGACTTCATTCACAAATTTACCCCATAAGCCACCTGTATTGTAACGTCGCAAAGTAATTTCAGAATTCAAGTGCGAACCGACGGAACTATAAGTAAAACATTAAAACAGGGGTTATGTATACAGGGGCCCGAAGTATAAAACTTTGTGTTGTACTTGCGAGGTGCTTGTGGTTAAGAATTCAAAGGGGGAAATGGAATTTCTAACCACAAACACATCACAAGCACTACGCAAGGCTTTATACTTAGGGCCTAATGTATATGATTAAACTGGTCTTTGAACCTATTTCGAAGTCTATCATCATCTACTTTCACTGCCTATAACGAAGAGCATTATTGACACTATTACCAAATATTGCGCATGCATTTAGTCATTGCAATATATTATACGTTTATCAATTTCCATCTTTTGAAAATCATTATCAAGATATAATTGTTAAAAAGTCATGTATACTTTTGCAAGAAAAAGATACTAGTATTTCGAGACGTCACCATAGAGAAAAGGTTTGCAATGGGGAGAATTTAACATAAATTCTTTATTTTCAAATATTTTTCACGGGTATTAATGAATGAGGCTACCGACAATCGTGACAACCACGCTAGCATAGATGTACCACAATTGAACGATTTTAAATACCGGAATAGAGGAAAATAAGTTAATGCTAATACACCATTATAATGTTCTCCTGATAATATGATGTCAAATTCATACAACCCAAAATGTTCACTTGGAATAAATTATAGTCCTGTGTGTGTGTGTGTGTGTGTGTGTGTGTGTGTTTCAAACATATTCAGATAGCGCGATAGGTAAAGTTGCAATCATTATCGAAGCCCCAAACTTGTATTTCAGCAATGCCCTTATATGGTTCACTACCAGCAAAGATATGGATATCCGGATGTTCAGATCTGTCTTTTCCAGTGAACGTACGTCCTAAATGCATGCTGTGCCATGATTCGGTAATTCTATTTTCTGATGAGGGCAATCTGCATACAGATCCAAGCGGCAACTCTGGGACCAGCAACGAAGGGATGTAAAAATTGCATGCGTTCCAATAGTAAGTTCACTTAAAAGCACCGACACTTTGCGATTAAAGCTGACCGTCGTGACATGCCGTTGTAAATTCGGGGGATCTAAAGATTTACTGAGTGTACCCCTATTCGCTCGGATTAGATCGAAGTAAGGTATTGGAAAGATGCTCCCATCGATTGTATATACGACCGCAGTGCAGGCAACTGGGCTCGACAACCCACCGGACCATTACCAGCGTCGAGCCGAGGTTGCCTTCTCTGCGACTGCACTTCAAAGGGTCACAACGACGTGCGTTATATAGCGGTTCTGGGTGCGCCTCTCCCGTAGCTTACTTTGGACTAAGGTAGGATAAAATAAGATAAGATAAAATATCAAGGTCTCACCCATAATTGAAAAAAGAGCTACCCCATATGGGGCGCCGTTTGTAGCATGCACACTTTTGTTGACAGAAGCAAATTTTGTCCAACAAAAGTCACTTTTGTCCAACAAAAGTGACTTTTGTCTGACAAAAGTAATTTTGTCTATGACAAAAGAAATTTTGTCTATGACAAAAGAAATTTTGTCTACGACAAAATTACATTTGTCAGACAAAAGTTGATTTTGTCAGACAAAAGTTGATTTTGTCAGACAAAAGTTGATTTTGTCAGACAAAAGTGATTTTGTCATAGACAAAATTACTTTTGTCTGACAAAAGCAATTTTGTCTTGACAAAAATTGCTTCTGTCAACAAAAGTAATTTTGTCATAGACAAAATTACTTTTGTCGAGACAAAATTACTTTTGTGCTACACTTGGCGAGACCACTCGCCAAGTGTAGCACTCAGAATTCTGTCCTAGTGCCTTGCATCGGTTATAGATGGCGTTGTACATCCGCCTATAGACTGGTTGAAGCACTCGATACACCATGCACTATCGTTGGGCTGGTAACAGGTCCGTGTCCAACGCTCGATCGGGATGCAGATGCTGCAGCCTTATCTAGATGCTCTATAGAATTTTAATAAATATACATTTCCTGCCTGTATTTTGATCGTGCAGAGGCCCCATCAGGAGTGTTACAAGCTTCATTGACATAAGGGCCCCCCAGACTAAGTTATGCATGTAGGCCATGCAGAGGTTGCGAAATACGAAGTCATCATCATCATCATGTATGCTTACACTCGTGATGGGGCATTTACAAGTTCAAAATACAGGCAGGAAAAGAAATTTTGTAAAACTCTTCAAAGCATCTAGATCGGGCTGCAGTATCTAGAACGAGATACTGCATCTCGATCTTCTTCTTCTTGTGTGATATTATAATCCTCCTGTGTAGGAGCTGTATTAACAATTTAAACACTTAAATTAAATATCTATATATATATATATAGTCTAGATTAAGAGCTAATACGGTTAAGGCTAATTGAGTACAAATATAGATGTCGTACATATTTACAATCACATACAATTACAAGGCAGGTGTTAGTGCTTTAGTTGAGGTCTGCATATTTTACTATATTGGTCCTTTTGAGGTGCAGAGCAAAGATGTAGTCTCTGGTGATAGTTTCGACTTCTGGGATGACGGAGGGATCCAGGATGTGGATTTCCGCCACATCTGGGTGGGACGGATCGAGGATGAGTCCTGTAACCGTTTGCTAGTGCTAGCTCAGGGTTAATCTGAGGGTTGGTTACAGTAAGGGTTAGGAGATCAATCTATGTGATGCAGGGTTTAAGAATGACAAATAGAAGCTAGATTACTATACATATACAGATGCTTTATTACTTACTACAAATACAGGGATGAGCCTATCCTAATGTCCTAATATAATCCCAGTACAAGGGTACTGTAGATACACCTGTGAATACAGGAATCAGCTAATCCTAATACATGTATAATCCCACTAGTATATATAGGTCCTAATGCATGCTGCTGCTGCAGCCCATAAGTACATGTAATTCCTCAGCCCAGAAGTCAGTTAAAGCACATGTTAACAGCACAAGGGTCAACCGGAGAGTGAGACAGGTTCTAGTACACATGTGGCAAACAAAAGTATCTGTATTACTTTGGGTGAGATTTGAAGACCACTGGCCCAGGCCCCCAACAGGGTGCTTCCTGTCATTAGCCCTGCCTGCTGAAGGCAGGCGGGCTCTAAATGATGACCAATAGGGCAGAGGGCTACAGCAGCAACTATAGAGATAATACATTTCAAATAACAAACAGGGTACAATAGATCCCTGTTACAAGTCCCACTAGGAATTGGTCGAGATTTTCTGTGTCGAGATCGTCAGTATGCGGGATGAGAGCGAGTATTCGGTGCAGGTACTTGGTCCTGACTTCCGATAGTGCTGACTTCCGATCATGCCCGCCATCTGCCATCGCCGCACGACACTAAGACAAAATTTCTTTTGTCGACACAGAAGTAATTTTGTCGAGACAGAATTTCTTTTGTCGAGACAGAATTACTTTTGTCGAGACAGAATTACTTTTGTCTACAAAAGTAACTTTTGTTGAACAAAAGTACTTTTGTCGTGACAAAATTTGCTTTTGTCAACAAAAGTAACTTTTGTTAGACAAAAGTAATTCTGTCTGACAAAATTACTTTTGTGTTACACATGGCGTAACCACTCGCCATGTGTTACATTTTGGACTTCTGTCTTGACAAAATTGCTTCTGTCGACAAAAGTGTGCATGATACAAACGGCGCCCCATAACCCCACACCTGATTTGGACCAGCCTGAGTGCTTTCCTCTCCTTTCTCGTAATGGGCATTACCAGGACTAACCAGGCTGCCAGATACAATAGGTGGCCGGCGCTCTCTGAGCTTTAAAAGGCCGTGACGTTTTCTTCCATCAGACCTCCTTATCCGTTGTGCTCATAATACTATGAGGTTTTCACTTTCGAATCCCTGGTAGTATATAAGTTGCTGGTCGGGAACAGATGCGCCCAGCATGACCATGGAATTCCTCTCTGACAGCTAAAACAGCTGTTTACCGAATCGTCCTCGCCAGCAGGCCGCCTGGTGAGAAATGCTAAATGATAACAATCCCTGCTCATCGAAGGCTTGAAGGTTGCACTTAGTTGATAGACGGGTAGATAGATTCCTTTACTGCGCCAGATATACTAGTATCAAAGGTGGATAAATAGTATTTATTCACCTTTGCTAGTACATGTATATATATATATATGTATATATATATATATATATATATATATATATATATATATATATATATATATATATATATATATGTATGTATGTATGTATGTATGTATGTATGTATGTATGTATGTATGTATGTATGTATGTATGTATGTATGTATGTATGTATGTATGTATGTATGTATGTATGTATATATATATATATATATATATATATATATATATATATATATATATATATATATATATATATACATATGTATATATGTATATATATATATATATATATATATACATATATATACATATATATACATATATATATATATATATATATATATATATATATATATATATATATATATATATATATATATATATATATATATATATATATATATATATATATAATACGATCTCGTATCACTCTACCTGCCTATTCTGAATGGTATTCTAAGAGAGGCTTTTTATAAGTGAATGTTGAGGATTTGACACATTTCAGAAAATATGTATAGTCATTGTAGAAGATGAGGTTCCCCTTTTAAACAAGATTTCATAATATAATCTTAGGTAGATAAAAACTTCTTTATCTAAGATATAATGGACTAATACGGTGACAATTGGTTTACTTTTGTACCACTTTTATGAAAAATGCCAAACAAGTCCTATTTCACAAACTTTCACAATCTGTGGTTCGAAAACTAACCTGATGACCTGTCATTTTCTTTATGTCCTCTTATTAAGAGCAATGTGTAGATAGTATTGAGACATTTGGGTGAAAATTAAACTCTATTCCAATTTTGGGTTTAAATCCTATTTCTTGACTTTTAAAAATGTTACCCAAGAATTCCTATAAAGCACCAAAAAATAATTTCAGCATTACAGAATGGTATTTCTCCCTTTGTAATGGTAAGGCTCCCTTTCCCTTCTATTTGCTTAGTATGAACAGAATTTCAACTGAGTGATACATGGACCATCATTTATTCACAGGATAAGACAAATCTAGGATAAACCTTAGAAGACCAACACAAAATTCTTAATCCAAGGATAAACCTAGCTAGCTAAAAGTTTAGCTAGCAAACAGATTATCCGAAGTTTGTGAAACATACCCCTGAAGTACGATGGACCAAGTGTGAAAGAGAAATAGATTAGAATTTATTTTCACTCCCGTTTATTGGGAAGAGAAAATAAATTTAAATTTATTTTCACTCCTGTTTATTAGGGCGACAAAATGAATTTGAATTTATTTTCACTCCCGATTATTGGGGAGAGAAAATGAATTTAAATTTATTTTCACTCCCTAATAAACAGAGTGAAAGTAAATTTAAATTTATTTTCTCTTCCCAATAAACGGGAGTGAAAATAAATTTAAATTTATTTTCTCTTTCACACTTAGTCCATCGTAAGTCGACGTACCACGTGATCTAACCTGCGCCTACTGCTTGCGCAGTCGTTGACAAATAATGACGAACTTGCTTAAGATTTCTTCTCTGTAAACTTTTGAACTATCGCCGAACATTAAAGTGACTTTAGATGATGCACGGTTCCGCAGACATGGGATCGACATCAGTGCCGGCCTTCCTGTCAAAGCTATGGCGGTTGGTGGAGGATAATTCGTGTGACGACTTGATATGCTGGGATGTGGTGAGTCTGGAATTGTGGAAATCATGACGACAGACTGCAAAATAAAACGTGCAGTTTTACATGCTTGGTAGACCACTCAAAATGTGTTCCTGATAGGAGTTTAGCTATCCTCTTTTTGAAATAAGATATGAATTGTATACTTTTAGCGTTTTACGTCGAAGTCTATGCTAGACGTAGACGTTCATCTTTCAAGGCCGAAATAGCGCTCCACTTTTTATTCCCTATTATCGCTCAGAGGCACTGTTTTGGGATGTTATGAATTTGTGGTGGTTTATTGACATGTCAATAACCAACATGTGAGACTGGAAATAGAAATATAACTTCTTCAAAGTTCTACTTGTTTATTGAAACTCAGAAATTATGGAATAGCTTGATTGGAGTTAATTAATTTGATAATGACTTAAACAAAAATTAATTGTTTTAGATGAAAAAAATGACACCTTATTTACAGGGGTACGGTGTCCAACTGTTGAATTGTAGCACCAGCATACCAAAGAGGCTCAATGGCCAACAATACAAACACGCGTGATTCGTATTGTTGGCAATGGGCAAATTTTACAATGGGATCTAATGAGTAAAATCAACATTTTGCGGAGTTAAGATCAAAGTTGAGATCAAAGTTTGTGTCTATACATATACGTATGTGTGCTCCAAAGAGTTTTGCCAAGTTTGGATACCAAACTCAAACGTTTTCTCACCAAAAAGGGGAAAAGTCGGTTGCTAAACTCAAGTCAGACAGGCTAAAGTTGATCCAGAACTTCATTATTGATATGAAGGTCTACATGATAGTGCCATGTGGAGACAAAATTCTGAAAAAAATCTACTTGTGTCTGCTATGGGGTGCCGTTTGTAACATCCATACTTTGGTTGACAAAAGCAATTATGTTGAGACAGAGGTCACTTTTGTTGACAAAAGTCACTGTGCCTGACATGTGCCAGTGCAATGTTGTTTTATATCGTTCGCCTTAAAATCACATCAATTCGGTCAGAAAACTATATGGATTTGAGTTTTGGTCACTAGATTTACCGAGTGCTCGAGTTCGTTTTTGGGGCCGAGTCCCAGCACTAGTAGTGTGGTCATTTCCTGTTTCTGATATTATAGAATTGCACTCTGTGTGAAGCTGAGGTAGGCAAATCCCATGTATGGATCTCTAATGACTGAAAACATTAAGTATAGATGGAATGTAATATAATATATTTAGTAGTTATCAAGTGAGTATTTTCAAACATTGTCAGTTGCCATGACAACAGTTACAAGATGTAATTGTTTCTGAAACTCAATCATTGAATGCTATCTCCATTACGCAAAACTATCCGTTTAATATTTGTGTCTGACATAGGTTAATTAATCCTCCTTGGTCCTATAATGACCCTTAACTAGAAATGTCTAATCTTACTGGCTGAAATGTATTTCCATTGTGATTCTAATTGAAAATTATTTTTTTGTTGAATTGAAGAGTGTCCATCAAAATGATTAATGCTGGCATCTTACTGATGCTTGACCTTTTGAAGACCTCTAGTCTCTCAGGCTGAACCTATTTACAGACTATATAGTTTTGACAATTAATTATGTTTTTACACTAATCATTGTATGCAAACAATGTATCAATCTCTTATTTCAAACGCCAACCACCAATATTATCAGTATTGAGGCAAGCATGTATCCAGGGACTTAGCCAGGACCCGTCCTGTCTGTCTTTTGGATAGGTAATTAATTAAAAACCGTCTGTTAGGACAGGCAATCATTTCTATGAAGATTTTTCAATTTTGACTTTTGGGGGGTAATAACCAAACATATTCCTAACAAACCACCTTCTAGGACATAGCAGAAGTGTATATTGCTCTTTTTAACACACTAGGAGCCCTATTAAATGTAGCTGGTATGAGAATTTGAAGTAGATCAGTAGCTAAATCTGGACGGGCAGAAATTTTGAATTTGCTGTTTTGGACAGGCATTTTTGAAATCCTGGCTAAGACCCTGCGTATATCCCTAGAATTTCACTTAGGCAATGCTTTTCCACTCAAATATGCATTTTCCTTATATACAATTTTGTGTGGTAAGATATAGATGAGTACACTCCACCCATATCATATGTTTTCTGATCTTAAAAAGTCATGAAAAGGTGATTTAAGTTACTTCGGTCAGCCCTAAAAGGACAATGGTGACCATTTTTGTGATTTTTTGGTTGTTGCCATGGCAAGCAGGGTATCCAAACATTATTTTTTTCATATACTTATTGGTGTCCAAAGTGTGGTACAAAGTTCACACTGCT
Organism: Maea johnstoni; assembly: GCA_963942565.1. Classification (NCBI taxonomy): domain Eukaryota; kingdom Metazoa; phylum Annelida; class Polychaeta; order Spionida; family Magelonidae; genus Maea; species Maea johnstoni. Next base: position 45,245,997 of record OZ012688.1, on the reverse strand, counting down.
AATGAAATAAACCATATATATCTACAGATTTTGCTTTTTTATGCCAGTAACTGCTTTGTTTGTAGTGTAGGAGTGACACTACATGCACTATCTTCTAAAATTGTCATCATAAGCAAATCCTGATCTAAAAAACTGTCAAAAAGCAGTGTTCTGGGTGGCCAAATGACACGCTTGACGCATAGGTGGCTAAGCCCCTGAAGCCAGCTGACTAATATGGCTGAATGATAATATCTAACCTATTAATAGCCAACTTGTACTTATGATGAAAATGTGTACAAGGTTAATATTTAAACTCTTTTTGCTCATAATTAAAATCTTCAAATTTATACATATCCAACACTTAACTATGTTATGTTAATTGGAATTCCAAAACATAAAATCTTTTTAATAAACTACTGATTTAAATGGATTTGGCAGTTATGTATTCATTTTATAAATGCTATATTTCATATGGATGTGCAGTTTAATATACGTAAGAACAAGAGGGGCAATCATTCTGATTCATACTAATTCTCACTTTTTCTTTACAGACCGGCACAAGTTTTCATGTCTTCGACCAGGCTAGGTTTTCTCAGGAAATCCTGCCTCTATATTTTAAACACAGCAACATTGCCAGCTTTATTCGACAGTTGAATATGTGTAAGTTTACCCCTTTGATATTCATTTATAGTTTGTGAGATTTCAACTAATAGGGAAAGGATTTATTACATTCAAAATGGTTATCAATTGTTGGAATCTTAAGTTGTCTATCAAATGACATTGTTAGTGGATAGTTTCAAGATTTTCCATACCACAATACCTAAGATGCAATTTATTTAGAATATGTATACATGAATTTCTTGTTATTTGGAAACTTTTAGTTGAAACTGAAATTCAAATATAAACACTGGGCAGAATAATGTTTAGAAGGTGGAGAAAGATTGTTTTGATTCTGTATCCTTGTGGTCCTTAAAGTGGAAGTCCAGTCTATTGTTGTGGCAGAGGTTAAGATTGCATCATCAGTACAGGGATTAAGCTTACGTTTCACATTGTAACAGTCTAAAAGCAATTAGTGACTTGGCAGTCTTACAGAATTTTCTTCATATTTACTGCAAGTGAAATTGACAAATATGTATAGGAATTGAGTTAAGTGGAATGTATCAATCCAAATTCCTCTTCATAATTAATCATCATAATCTCTAATTCTCTATTATATTCACCCATGAAAGAAAGTCCTAGAAACTTGGCATGAATGGACCAGTAATTGACTGTAAAAGAAAGATTATCACAACCAGCACTTTGTGAGCACTGAGGTTGAACTAAGCCTACGGCACAATAAACATGGTCTTAAGTCCTTTCCACTATTTGTAAAACCTGTACAAAGAAAAGTAACAGTGCCTTTGGTCACCCATCTCTCCCTTGAGTGACCAATATTGCGCTAGATTAGGTTGGGATTGTGTTCCAAGTTCACACCACCTTTTCTTCAACTTTTTTTTTAAAATCTTGCTTGAATTTTAAGTTACTCCCAGGATTATTGTAGCCGTTTGCTCTTTCATTGATTGAATCATTTGGCTGATTATTGCACATAGTACAAATCTTTAAATATCATCTAGTTTTGTTATCCTATCTAACTGCAGTGTTACAGCAATTATACTCTTTGTAGAATCTCTCCTAGGAGGGTTCACAAAAGTAGTAGTAGTAGTAGTAGTCGTCTGACTTGCCTTGTAGAGTCGCCAGGCAAATACTAGTAGTAATGAAACATGATTGCAGTCAAATTACTGCCAATGCATCTTTCCGTGGGAGAATGAGACATTGTAGAAAACCTCATCCGCCTCCTAACTCCCAGTCTCATCCAAGCTAGTAGGAACTATTTCCCACTTGCCCTTAAAGTGTAACTCCACCTTCAAAATTAAAAAAGATATGTTGTAGAGCTCAATCTCACCTTTCATAGGACACCTTGATTACAATTGTACTCAGAACATAAACTGAGATAATACCCTTTAAAGGTAGCTTTATGGGGGCTGCCATGTTTGTTTAGAGGGACCCTAATTAGTGATGCTAATTAGATGCGTGTGATGCAGTGCTGTGACATCCTCAGAGGCTCAGTCAGTGAGATATGACAGCTAAGAGAAGGATCTTAGAAGCTAGCTCCAGGTGACAGCTCCAAACCAGAGCACAAAGATGGTGAATTGTCAAGCTTTTGGATGCAACAGTGATTCTAGAAAAGGAGGTTTTCCATATCTGCCTGTAAATCCACTAAGAATGAGGCACACAAATAGATGTTGTCCCCACGAATGTCTCTGCTTAAATGAATAAAATCCTTTACCTGTTGTAAATGAGTAATCAAGTTAATAGCTATTATGAATTAGTATTAAAATACCAATATTACAGTACAATTAGTAGGTGGTTTCTTGGCCTTCTGGTTTCATAATTGTAATTCATTTGCTTGTGGTTTCCTAACAGTAACTAGCCTGACTGCAATTTGTAGTAGCTGTGCCCAGAGGATGTGTATTGCAGTTAACCTCCTGGGTAAAGCTTAGGATACCAGAGTACATTAAATGCCTTTGGGAATAATGTGTATTGCAGTCAATTCCTTAGAGGCTTAAACGCTGACAATACACTCACAGCTTACAAATTGAAAACTTTCATCACAAGATTACAGTGTCTGAACATTGTAGGAAATAGTAAATGCCAGTCTATTTTATAAACAGGTAGAATTTCTTGAGCCCTAAAGCTCATCCATAACCCTTTTACTACAGGTCTCTTTCCCTCATTGCTTTTGCCAAACAGAACCTGGTATACCTCTAGAATAGACAGGTACACACTGAGACACAGTGCCTCTGTTTGTTGTCTGATACACCAGTTTCCTCTCTGCAAATCATATACTTAAAAGAGCATGTGCTAGTGTATTCAGTTCTGGAGAGCTCCAGAGCTCCAGCCTGCATGTAGCAGTGTGATGTCACTTCCTGTCTCTGATAAGCTCCAAGATGGTGCCCCCATGAACCAGCTGAGGCAGTGAATTTGCTGCATTTTGCAAGATACAAACTTGAATATCTCAGTCAATTTGCGGAGTACAATTATAATCAAGGTGTCCTGAGAAAGGTGACATTGAGCTCTACAACATATCTTTTTTAATTTTGAAGGTGGAGTTACACTTTAAGTCTACCATATATTGCTAGTTTTGGACCCTTCCAAGTCGAGATATTTGTTATTTTCCCTATATTGTGTTCATGTCACTGAGTGTCAGGGTCAATGGGTGTCCAAATTGGCAGTTAAAAAGATTTTTGGACATCCTATTTTTCAAAGTCGACTAGATAATCAATAGCAGACCTGTACTTCCTTATAGAGGGAAGGCGTGATGGCCTTATGCAATGTCATGGGAGCAGGGAACTACACGAAGGAGAAAATTTTCAAATATTTTCTTGAAATTACCATTTTGTTAATTCCATGTACAAAGAAGCCTGTGTCCTGATGTGTGACATTTAAGAGTTTGGGCATCCAAACAATGTCCTAATACCCTGCTGGCTGCGACCCTGGTTCACAATGTTAGCTTTATATTAAAATTGTTCATCTTCTACCTGTAGATGGCTTCCGTAAAGTGGTGAACGTGGAAGCTGGAGGGCTGAAGCAGGAGAAAAACGACATGGAGTTTCAGCACCAGTACTTCGTGCAGGGCAAGGAGCACCTTCTGGAACATATCAAGAGAAAGGTACGCCGCCTCCGCCTCGTAGTGCAGGTGTTATAAGATTACATGGGCAATTAGACTTTCTACAGAAGGTCTACATTGTGTGCAATCATGCTTGCCCACCCACACACATGCAAACACAAATTGTCACACATGCATGCATGCTGCACAAAATAAACACACTTGCATATACATGTACACACAAGGACTTCCAATCCCAAGTAAGGTTATATGTCTCTAGTACTCAACAAACACATACTAGTACATGGACACACAGGCACATTAACAAATGCATGCATACACATATCACACATGTACACTCAAACATATGCACACACACAAAACAAAAAAAATACATCTTTGATGCAAATACATTAAAATAATTTTTTAGATATTTTAAATCTATACAAAAAAGAACATCAACAAAAAAATGTTTGGTTTCTTTTGATCACAGGCTGTTATCTACATTTATTAGAAGTAATGATACAGATGAAAGCTTAAAAAAATGTCATGTTATAAACCTCTGTGTTCTTATATGATTGAGTGGTACTCTTAAAGGTCATTTTTAAATTGTTTCTTCCATTTCTTTTACATTATTTTCATTGTCTTGAAATATTTTGACTTTATGCTGGCTTATGCCTTCGCTGCTTTGATTGTATATTCTTAAAGTAAGATTAGTAGATGCATAAAATAAGCACTTTTTCAGATTTAAGCTTATTTGAACATCCTCATGGCAATATCGCTATTTCGAAGTAAAAAGAAGAAAAAAGTTAAATCATTAATGTTATGTATTTCTGACATTCAACTGGAGTACATTCTTTCCGACCTGTGTAAAAATTCTCCGGTCATGACTGACATTGTTGGGTTACATATAATCTTTTTAGGATTTGCAAACTGTGACCAGGGTTGGATACCATTAAAAGGCACTACTGGTATCATTTCATAAAGTACTGTATCAAACCATTTCATTCCTTAAAAGTACTCATAACTAAATTAACCACTGCAAGGTTATCATTTACTTAGGGATTGTCCAGTATCCTAAACATGACTATTCCCAACAAAATTTTTAGTAAAAAATGTAATAAAGGTCTGTTAACAGTAAAGTATCATACCGTTTTTCATCCCTAACTGTGACTTCATCAAAAGGACTTGCTGGGCTTTCTATGATTTTTGTTTATTTACTCTAAAAATGCTTTAACTGTATGGCTGCTCTTTGTGTGTACATTTGGGCTGTATGAGAGTGGAAAGGTAAACATAGAGAAAACACAGCTCAATTAAGGCTGATTGTCAAGTTTAAAATCATGACAGGTTGGTACTAACTACTAACTGGTATCTACTCTTTTGCTGTCCACTGCTAAATGCTTGGTTCTAACAGCACTGTGATACTTTTTACTACAGGGTTTTTCACAACCAATTACTTTGATGGGGTAAATCCTTCAATTCATTCTTCTTTATTTTCCCTGGTCCCTCATGTTTTGACATAATTTGAAGAATATTGCTATAATCTCTTTTGGAGAGACAGCAAGCTATTCATTCAACATTCATTGTTTTATGGATCGGAAGTTAAATCATACTGTTAAGGAAATGTATGGAAACTTGAAGTATTGATCTTGCTGCCACATTTTGGTTAACTTATTATTTGGCTTGAATTGCTGAGCAAATATTTTGTTATTTTAGTGTGAAAATTTCAAAGGGTTGGCTGTCCTTGTGATTCTCTTACGTATGAATTTCTTTAAATGTTTTAGGGTGTAATTGAAGTATTTGCCGTAATTGCTGAGCAAAACACTGTGTTGTTTAAGTGTGAGAGTTTCAACGGTTTCATAGTGTATATGTTTTTAGGGTATCCAAATGATGCACTAACTCTACTGGTTCCCTCATTTCAAGGGTAAAGGGTGTCGTAATGAATATGATGCCCTGATTTTTGAGCTGACTACTGGTTCCCTCATTTCAAGGGTAAAGGGTGTCGTAATGATTATGATGCCCTGATTTTCTGAGCTGACTACTGGTTCCCTCATTTCAAGTGTAAAAGTGTCCTAATGATTATGATGCCCTGATTTTCTGAGCTGACTACTGGTTCCCTCATTTCAAGTGTAAAAGTGTCCTAATGATTGTGATGCCCTGATCTTCATGCTTCTTTGGCTGCGGTACTGGTTTTGGCAGCGGCTGCTTTGTGCTTGCTGCGGACAGATTTCATGCTTCTGCTTGCCTTTCAGAATAAAAAAGCTGAAGCTAGTGTGCATTTACAGGTCGCCTCTGTAAAACTGGACGAGATGAAGGTCAAGCAGGAGGACGTGTCCAAAGTGCTGACCGAGGTCCGTACCATGAAGGGACGGCAGGAGGGCATGAACGGCAAACTGGACAGCCTCAAGAGGTAAGGAGTAGTAGTAGTAGTAGTAGTAGTAGTAGAAGAAGTAGTAGTAGATGTAGTAGTAGTTGTAGTAGTAGATGTAGTAGTAGATGTAGTAGTAGATGTAGTAGTAATAGTAGTAGTAGTAGTAGTTGTAGTAGTAGATGTAGTAATAGTAGTAGTAGAAGCAGTAGTAGTAGTAGTCGCAGTCAAGGTTTTCGCCGTCAAGGTATCTCTAAAATAGTCAGATGCCAAAACATGGATAGGTTTACCACAACACATAATGCAGCATTAATGCTACCACAATACAAACTACAATAGCATTATCACCTGGGGCAGCCAAGATAGATGATTAATGTGTTATCAACTGCAGTTTCCTGCCTACACCTGAGGGTAAAAAATTAACTAAATGACCTGAAGTTTACTCAGGGTAATACGTCTAGAGTTCAGGCTGGGAGGGCCACACATATTCATTTTGCTTATCAAGAACTTAAATACGCTTGACCAGGGACCATTCAATCTATTACAGAATATAAAAATGAATTCCCTCTGCTACAGGGTATGTAAATAACATTACAGGGTCCAGCAAATGTAATTCCCTCTATGGGAGGGTTCAACAAATAGAATGCTTTCAATTACAGGGTTAGACAAATTGAATTAGTACTATGAAAGCAACAATTATTCTCTTTATTTTTAGGTTATGAAAATATATTCCCTGCTCTATTAATTTTTCAATTGAGAATTATTTTACAAAATATTTGAAGGAGAGATGTTTATGTCCTAATCAGTATTCCTGCATGATTTCATAATCATTTTAAGAACCCTTATAGCCACTGTGAGCATTAATGGGATGGTTGTATGCTTATTTATCGACTTATCATGTTTGCTCACTTATTTTCACAGGGAAAATGAAGCGTTGTGGAGAGAGGTGGTATCCATGAGACAGAAGCACCACAAACAGCAACAGATAGTCAATAAGGTAAGGTGCACTAAGAATATTTATGTGCACTCAATACTATATATGACAGTGTACATAGATCTTTGCTGGATAGTGTTAATATGTTATTTCATTTGTAACGCTTGGCCATGATTCTTGGCGAGCAGGAGAATAAACAAAAAAAAAGAAAAAAAGAAAATTTATATTTACAATTTTGTAATTTAAGAAAGTTCTCAAATGGTATCCAACTTCTTATCAATCTGCTTATTTAGAAATCCCACAGTTCTTTGTTTCCAAGGTAGTTAAGTTAAAGATGAGTATCCATTTATCTATTTTGACCCATAAGAACAACACTGTTGTCTTTGATCTACTTCACATGTAGATATTAGGCCTTATAAATTGTTTGTTTCCTGTAACATTGAAAAAATAGGGTGGTTGGCCAGTTAAGAAATATTTGATTATTATTTTTTTCTCCAAAAAATTTGTGTTTTATGTTGATCAGGAGTTGGAAGTGCAGAAAAACTTGGGGACAGGAATTTTTTGAGTAAAAACTTGTTAGTGTCAGGTTATAGGAAACAAACTACTTTTTTAGGCCTTAGTTACCATGGTTGGTAGCAGAAGCAAGAGCTAAGCCTTTATCTTACCAATGAGTAATATACAATTGTTGTTAATCCACAGCTTATTCAGTTCCTAGTTACCCTGGTGGGTAGCGGGAATCGAGGACTGTCGACCGGAGTCAAGCGAAAGATGCCACTTATGATCAACGATGCCAGTCAACTCCAAACAGCCAAGGTGCCCAAGTATGCCAAACAGCTCTCTATAGAGGACAGTAACAAGGTCCCTGACTACAGCGTCGAATCCGTAAGTCCTCAAAGTCCACGCTCCTCCTTAACCCATTAATGCTTACAGCAGCCTGACAATTTTGATGAAATCTTGCAGCCTAAAGCTTATTTAGGAGAATATTTCAAGGGGAATAGTTAATCAGGACATTGCCAACAACTCCCCTCCAAATGTTTTGTTGAATCATTGTCAATACTGAAGTTATTGTCAAAAGTATCATAGATCCAGAGGATAATTGGTGGAGGAACCCTGAAGCATTAATGGGCTAACCCATTTATGCTTACAGCAGCCAAACGCAGCCAGACAATTTTGCCAAAATATTTGAGTTATAAGCATATTTGTGGAAATATTTGAAGGAGATCTGTTAAGCAGAACACTTCACAAAACTCCCCTTGCAAGTGAATTCGGCAAAAGATGAAAATCAGGCAAGCAGAACTTGCCCCGCTGGGCAAGTAATGTTTTGGGCAGAGTCCTCACAATGTAACTCACCTTTGTTCAATAGAGTAGCAGGGTTAATGGAAGTGCAGGCCGGGCAAATAAACTTAGGGGCAGCTTGCCCCACTCGGCAAGTAATGTTTTGAAACCTATGAAGCACCCTGAGGTCGGTCTTTCAACTGATTGAAAAAGATTTTTAAGTGCCAACGTATATTACACACAGCATTGTTAATTATTCTCTGACCTCTTTACGACATGTGAGGAAGTTGCCAGTGACTAGGGGTTAGGCGGCGTTTTTCACCGGGCACGCCGGCTTCCTCCACCACATACAACTAGTCAGTCATGACTTGGCCACAATACGACAGAAAAGAGACGAAAAATCAAAAAAAAAATTGCCTCCCCTCTTTAAGTTGGCTAAACTGAACATTTTTTACCCAGTCCTGCTCCGGTAACATCATGTTGATTTGTTGTATTTGTTTTCAGCCGAAGGGTTCCGACAAGAACCTTCTCCTTGAAGACGGTGGAGCAATGCAGCAGCTGGTTGGTCCAATCATTCATGACATCACGGACTACGACGACCAGGTGGCGCTCTCAGCAATGGAAAGCATCGCAAGAGTACCGGCTGTTTCTCCTCCAACTGCCACTCCTCAGGTTAGTTCGGCAAAAAATCTGTTTCACTTTTTCCGACCTTTATCAATAACATCAGATTACCCATTGTTCATTTATTTTCATTTTAGTGTTCATTAAGTATTACTGTACATATAATTACATATTTCCTCATATATAGCTTACATGAGTTATTACCTCTATTTATTAAATCACTTCCAATATGGAAATGTTGCCTCCGACTTTTTGCCTGTCCAAAAATGAGGTTTTCTGGAATGTGTCTGTTCACTGCGAAGCAGATACATACTAAAACCCAGACTGTCGTGGATGTAACATTTCATCCAATATGGTATACAATATTACCTGTGTGATCATTCTTCAATTGAGCTTTAAAACAGGCAAGATGTTTTAGATGGTGTTATTGCTCAGATTCTAGCTAGGTAAAGCCTTTTTTCACTGTCTGTAGTGCGTTTTCTCATGTGTTTCTTAACCGCATGTTTATATTTGTATATGTAGCAGGATCTCTCGGCCTCGAGTGGAAGCAGCACTCTTCAGACGTTCGAACCCTTTTCTCTCCTCAACACATCTGAGCCTCACCAGTCACCCTTACAGAACAAGATCGACATGGAACTGGCTGATTTGGTCGAGACAGAATCAAATACCAACACCACCCCCTCCGTCTCCTTCGACAAGTGAGCTTCTGCATTTTGCTTGGTTTACTTTTCTCGCCTTCTGCTGTTGCAACGATTGTGTGTTATGTTGTATGGTGATCGGTCGTTGGTTTTTCATGTCACACCCTTCACGTCAATGTGTCGGTTTCTATCCCAGAATGCAGTATTGGGTTTCATGGTCACATTTTCTGCCAGCGTTAGCCAGGATTTAGAAACTGGGTGCCTTTTTTGGGAGATCAGAATATATACTCAGATTACAACCATCAACATGTATTCATTTAATTAAGCAAAGCATGATGTTCATAAAAAAGTCATTTTAAGAAATCCCTTGCAAATCTTTTTGTAAATCCTTAAAGGGTGATTTTTTAGGGTTTGGGTGTCCAAATGACACCTAGATACCCTGCTGGCTAAGACTATCGGAGAACTCGATGAAAACCACTGTACACCCCCAAGTCACTGGCAACTTTGTCACATGCCCTTAACAGTATTTTAAACTGAGAGACAGCAAGCAGTCGGTGGCAATGCCATAGACCACTTGGCTTCCTGGTTCTTAGGACATTAAAATACGATGATCGCTGCAACACTTGTCCAAAGTGCTTTTTAACCCTTTCAAGCCTAGAGGTAATAAATTTCCTCAAAATCTTTAGTATATTTGTAGATCTCTATATAAAAGATGAATTTCTAAAAATAATTGAAAGGGAGTTATTAGATGGGGCTAGATTAAAATTTCTCCTTCAAATATTTTCTCAAAACTGCTACACTAACCCTTTGGCTGCTGCTGGCTAATTCCATTAATACAAAATGATGCGAAAAAAGCTGAAAAATAACTGAAACCTTGGCACTTGGTACTCATTTGTTAGTACTCAGCAAGAGCTGCTTTCAAATGAATACCAACATGACAGGGCTTAGATGTTTGTTTTTTCTTTGCGTGTCTTGGAAGAAAGTAGCCTCAACATCTGAAGGGACAAGCAAGTAAAATGATAAAATAATAAGGAAGTCTTTGGGCTTAACAGCTATGAATGAGTTATACCTGTGTAGATTCGCCATTGCTACAAGGAAGAGCCTCTCTTTGAATATCCATGAGCCTCTTTTTGAAACACCATGAAATTGACATGATCCACCTGTTGCATTGTTCTGTCTTGTACATTCTAGATGTCTCGGAGATCTAAATCCACTGGAACTTCTGAATCGAGCTAAACGGCTCTCTCAAGATCCCGGAGAAGTAGCACCATTGTAAGGCCTAGCATACTTCCATTGCCTTTTGGGTGTACTTTCCTCAAAATACATATTTTTGGCCTGTGATTGGCGTGCTATAAAAAATAAGAAAAAAATAACATTTTGACCCATTCATGTCTGTTTCGACCCAAACCTGGCTGTATTTCAGGGATGTTTTTATGACCATTGCGTAATTTGTGAAATATTTGAGGGAGAAATGTTAACCCTTATGCTGCTGGTGGCTACTTTGGCCAATACAAAATGATGCAAAAAACCTGAAAAATGACTGAAAACCTGGCACATGGGTAATCATCTGAGAATACTCAGCAAGAGCTTTCCAATGAATACCAAGATGACAGGGTTTAGATAGTTTTCAGATGATTTTGTCCTTTTGCCTTGGACGAAAGTAGCCTCAGTGTTAGAAGGGTTAAGCAGAAGAAAAACCTCCAGTTCTTTAACTCTTTCTGCAAGTGTATGCTTCATTCTGAAGTTACTTTTGAATGTCAGTGCTCTGAGTTACCCCTATCATTTGTCTGGACATTTGTCTGGAATTATTGAAATTTTTTGGAATTAGCTATGAATTTGTAAAATATTTTCATTTGGAAGGTATTACCAAAAATCGTTTGGAAGATATGACCAAATAGCGATTGGTCTTAATTTAGCTGAAATAGGGTTTACCTATTAAGTGTATAGATTTTTCTGATATTTTGATAATTTGAATACCCCAAAAACTATCAGATATAATTAGAAATAGTTTAATGAAAACGGCCACTGAGAACTTGGCGAAAATTTCTACACTTGTAAAAGTAAGCACAAAAACATGTGAGCAAAAAAAAGAATGAGAAAAAAAAGACCAAAGATTAAACTCTGCCTCAGTCTGTCGCTACAGTCTCTGCATTCTGATCTTGAGTTTTTTTCTCGGGGTATATTTGTATTTTCTCGACCCATGCATGCCTGCACCACCCAATAGGCCTGACCATTTTGAAGACATCTTTCAGACAAATGCATCTTAAGGAAAAAAAACTGAAGGAGAAATGTATGTTAGAACTTATCTAACAGCTCATCATATTGGTTAATTATTTTTCAAATGTTACTCAATAGCCAATGCAGTGAAGCCTAAACAAAAAATATGTTCGTTTCCTATTACATGCTAGAAAAAAATAGGGTATGTAGGTAGGGAATTTATTTTGTTTTTATCATATATTTTTTTCTCTTCTCCATGCTGTATTATATGTAAATGTAAAGCAAAATAGCAACATTTAAAGTAGTGGGGTATCTAGACATATTTAAATCCACTGAACTAGTATTATATGCTGATATTTAATGTTTTCTTCTTTCTTTTTTCAATTTCTTTTGGATGCCATGCATGGATTATGAAGCAATTACAAACTTTTACCTTGCTTTAAAAAAATATATATTTTGGGCAATAAAAAGATTAGGGTATGGGCCAAAAATTAGGGTAGGTAGGGTAATAGGAAACGAACATTTTTTTTTTTAGGCCTGAGATGAAACTAGGCATGGATGGGTTAAAGTCTAAACTTGGAGGCGTTGGAGCCAGGATATGCCTTGTTGTATTGCTTGAGCTGTTTTTAGCTTTTCTGAATGGCTTCAGTGTGTTAACTCATTCAAGTGGTTTTGATTTTTTTGTCTGGAACACGGATGCTTTTGACAATCCATTGGAAATCAGGAATGAATTCATAACATTTTTGAAGGAGAGTTTTCAGTAATTTTCTATTGAACATTTCTCCTCAAAATATTTTCCCAATTACGCTTTCATCTGAGTTTTTTAACAAAATTGTCCGGCTGCTTTAGGATGCTATGGTCACAGCAGACGAAAACTGCCTGACATCTTGAAGTTGAAAAGAAAAGTTTGAAAATATTTGAAGGATAGATGTTACACTACCAAAAACTCTTCTTCAAATATTTTGTGAATTAATTCTAAACCTCCAAGTTATTGCCAAAAATATCATAGATCCAACTATCAATTTATCAAGGAACTCCTAAGTATGAATGGGTTTAAGACTCTACTTGTAATTGGTGTTTTAGTGAATATCAGACATACCATATACTTTGATTAATTTGCACTAAGCAGTAAGCACCCTTTTCAATGTTTAAAAGAATTAGAAATGGACAATTTTGTGTTTGTTTGAACATTAACTTTTATTCAAAACGACAAGCTGTTGATATTTTACATAGCTGTGCATGCAATATATTTAACTGTAGATATGCATGCAATATATTTAACTGTAGATATGCATGCAATATGTTTAACTTTTAGAATGAAACATTGGAAGAAGGTGGGCAAAATATGAGACAGGTGCCTTTGCTGCACAGATTTTAACCCTTTTGGTGGTCAGGCTACAATTGTGCTAGGCTCAAGACCACCAACATGCCTGGAAATTTAATCCCTGACATGTTGGTATTCATTGGAAAGCTCAAGCTGTGTACTTTCAGATGAGTTCCATAGTGCCAGGGTTTTAACCCTTATGCTACTGGTGGCTAGATTTTTCCAATACAAAATGATGCAAAAAAAGCTGAAAAATGACTGTAACCCTGGCACATGGGTACTCATATGAGAGAACTCAGTAAGAGCTATCTAATGAATATCATCATGACAAGGGTCAAATGGTTTTCCAAAATCTTTGCATCCTTGTGCTTTGGACTAACGTAGACTTAGCATTGGAAGGGTTGATAATTTCATATTTTTCCTATCATTTTGTTTTGACCACCTCAGCCTCCAGCAGCTAAAAGGATCAAAAAGTGCCTGTAAAATATGAAGTAACAAAATTCAAATAACAAGCATGATGATAATCAGATGTTAAGCATGGCAATCCAAATCTGAAGGAACAAATTTCAATTGAAATATTATCTCAAGTGACCTTTATAGGATAATAAAATTGAATTCTAGCCAATCAATACTGATGGAACGAAGTACTGTAAAACCCATTATTATCGCGCTCCTTTTAATTTCACGCATTTCGCGCTGGGTGATGATAACGCGTATATTACTGGCGCTGATATACTTTCAAAATAGCATAACAATGCCCCATATAGTGGTGATAGTTGATGCGTGTAATTAAATGGCCGCGATCGCATTCACACGGCAGTTGCGTGAATAAAAAGGGGCGTGGTTTTAAAGGGTTTTACAGTACTTCATTTTAGATAACATGGTAATCCCAAACCCAGAGTGACTTAACTTGGTTAGGGTTGCATACCAATCCAAATCTGAAATAACCGTATTGAAATAGCTTGTCAGTCCTAGTCTGTACTAATGGACTTCACTTAGATACACGTGCCAAAAGAATTAACAGAATCAAACACTTTAAAGATGAAAAATTAAGATGGAAAAAAAAGTGGGAGTGCTGTGTGCTGTTATTATGGATGCTATTAACCTAATATTATTAATTACATTATGATTATTATTAATATTATTATCGTTATAACTATTAATATCATTATCAATATTATTATTATTTCTATCATTATTATTGTTATTATTATTATTATTATTATTATTATTATTTTCATTTATCATTTATCATTTTTATTTCTAGTAGTAGTAGTAGTATAAGAATTATTTTTAGCATAATTATTATTAATATTATTACTAACCTTTGGCCTAAATTCACATATACTTGAGCCTACGTTTTGCCATTGATAGATCAAATCTGAACCACCATGTTGATTCCCTGGATGCGGACCTGGCACAGATCCGGGACCTGCTCGGAGGCAATTATCACCTAGATCCTAATACTTTAGTCGGGGTAAGCAGCGGCGTGCCAATCTGAGAGCCCAGGAGTACGCCCGGGGTGCCGAAAAACACCCTTGATGCCCAAGGAAAACCCTTACAACCACAACCACGCATCCCTACTGCATTATTATTTATTTTAAAAAAAAAAAAAAAAAAAAAAAATTCTTTTTTTTTTATAAATTATTTTTTTTCTTTTGTTTTTTTTTGTTTATTTTCCTGCTCACCAAGCATCATGGCCATGTTGTACAAACAACTTGTCATGTTATTGATGATAGATCAAAATTTTAATTTTGAATTGTGTTTTTTTATCCCCCTTTTCATCTAATTAAGTCTAAATTGTGACCTGCCATGTAAGTCAGTGGTTGAGGAAAGCTGAGTACATGTACCAAAGCAAATACAAACTAACCACAAGTCATCGGTAACATTTTTACATGCCTATAGCAACGTTCGAACCATGTACCTTCGGCAATTGTGCAACACAAAAAGCAGTCTGTGTGCAATTAACCTTGGACCACTGACTATCAGGGCAGCCCCATAACAAATTAGGTATTGGTATTCAGAATTAGTGTATCTGCATCAGTTGAACAAAATTAGACTGAAAATCTTTTTTTTGAATCTCTTCAGATATAGACAGGTTACAAATCATATTCTGGAACCCGTGAATGTTATGTGTATCATAAGTGCCCTGCAGGGTTGTTTGGGTTCTCCGTGGCAAAGCGGTTGAGTACGGTCCCTCGTTCGGGCGCGCTCCTGGGCTGTTTTAGGGGTGTCTAGTCTAGAGGTCTGACCGAAGCATCATTGATGTTTTCCCTGTAGGCTGTTGATGGAGGCGGACATTGGTACGGTTGAGCATGAGCTTTCTGCCATACAGGATCTCTTCTCCAGTGACCATTACAACTTGGATGTGCATCAGCTCGGGGAGGTAAGTTTGGCAGGGGATTTCTCCACCGCCTGCGAGAGGGTAAGCACGTCTGTCATCTGATTGGATTGTTGTAAGTTACGTGTTGTTCAGTAAATCATGATATTTGTTGTTGTCACCTTTACTAGACCACTAGCACTAGAAAATCGGCCTCAGTCTAACAGCCCCAGCAGTTGGACACAAGGAGACCAGGTCGCTATACAATTGTGTGGTGTTGTGAAGGGTCGTCAATGGGGCACTTGAAATACCCTTTGGAACTTTTCAAAAGGAGAAGGGAATTTCTTCTTGGTTTTGGGCTTCTATGTCATCGCAATGTGACCTAATATGTTGAAATAGACATATGTTAAAACCTATTCCTCCCTCTCCCTTGACCAATACCCATGTTAACTCATTTGCATCGGGAGTCTGGCAACTTTGAACATAACTTTCTACATAAAGTAATACAGTATTTGAAAAATATTTGTGAGGGTTAATCCAACAAGCGTAAAAACTTCCAGTTGGATCTTTCTCGATGTACTGCTTTGTCATTGCGACATTTCTAATGACAGACCATGTGCATAGAACAGATATGCAAGGCTTTATCATATCTATCAGATCGTCAGCAGAGAGTTGGGATGTTGTTCTTGTGTTCATGGGAATTTTGGATATATGTGTGGTTGCCATCATCAGTGTGCTGTGTGTATTTCTTCATGTGGTGACCAGGCTGTGAAGCACATTTTGTTGTGTAGGAATTGATACACGTTCAGTAGCATGTTTGGTACTGTCAGAAAGCCCATTGGAAGTTTGTATGGTAAATATTTTTGCATTGGCTTTAAATTTTCAGTTTAGCAGATGTCATATGTTATGCAGCCATAAACCCAACATTATAGAAAGTAATGTTATTTTCCTCGCTGTTTATAGGTGGTGCTCTATGTGAATAGATGTGCTGCCGATGTCTCCAA
The DNA here is from genome assembly GCA_963942565.1 of Maea johnstoni. Classification (NCBI taxonomy): domain Eukaryota; kingdom Metazoa; phylum Annelida; class Polychaeta; order Spionida; family Magelonidae; genus Maea; species Maea johnstoni. The sequence goes on along the minus strand of OZ012688.1, from coordinate 45,229,671 downwards.
CTTTACCTGTCTTACCCACATATTGGTCAAATATAACATGAATTCCCCTTTCATCAATAGTTATCAACCATTTCATGCCTATAGCAAAACTGCCCAGCTATTTTGGCTATATTTCTTTAACAAAAGTAATTTTGAAACAATATTTCTAGGAAAAATAATGATCAGAAACTAATTTACAACTTTCCTTCAAAAACCTTTCCATTTTATATCATAGCTCCTGATGAACTTTATCAAAGAAATCTTCAAGCATGAACAGGTTAATTCTATTCTTATCCCCTTTGGATGAAGGGTGTAGTTGTCTACTACATGCTTTACTGTTGAAGAAGGATACTGAATTTAATGAAAACATTGATCAGTTGCAGTATACAGCTTTAATTTGGAAAGCTGAAAAATTTGCTTTACAGCCCTGCTGGAGGGTATTTGCACTACTTCAAATTTGTGTATTTAAGCATTAAAACTATATATTTATTGCTATATGGATATTGATTTGAAGGATGTTATTTAGGCGCTATTATGAGGAGGGCGAAAATAGCGAAAATAAAATGCCTGTAAAAAATACCAGTTCCTCAGTAATTGTCATCATCTCATCTCTCTTTTTCAGCTTTTTGGGGCTGATTCTGGCATAGGAGGAGATGAGGCAGTGAGTACAATATTCACTCATTTATGATAATAATTGGCCAATACAAAATGATCCAAAAAACCTGATAAATGACTGTAAAACCTGGCACATAGGTGCTCATCTGAGAGTACTCGGCGAGAGCTTTCCAATGAATACCAACATGAAAAGGCTTAGATGGTTTTCAAAGATCTTTGCATCCTTGTGCTTTGGACAAAAATAGCCTCAGCATTGGAAGGGTTCATCAAATTTTTGTAGTTTCAAATTTCTGCGAACCACTGTGAATATGCTTGCATTATTCCTGAAATATGCAACCATTTCTAACATCAAAATGGCTGCAAGTTTTTACGGCAATGATATTAGTGACAAATGAAAAGGATCTCAGTCATAGTCGTATCTTATTGATTATTGATATTTTTTGTTAACCCAGTTACCTAGATCAACATTCCGTACTTAAACATAAGCGCTTCAAGTTTTCCATGAAAAACTAGATTCAGCAATATTTATTGGGTTAAGATTTGGAATTTTGTTTATTGTCATTTTCTCTGGCAATTTAAAGGCTTAATGATGTTATACCAGTTGTTATAAAGGTGGTGGATACTAGGTACCTGGGAAATGCTTGCATTAAAACCCAAGTCACTGGTCAATTGCTAACTTGCCTTGAGCCAAATATTGTCAGAAGGTACTCATCAATTACACGTTAGACCACCCAGCTCTTGGAATGGCTATAAACATCACCCAAAGTCATACTACCGTAAATTCTCAGAAATTTAGATCACCCTAAGAAGTTGGGTCACTATAATTATTGTGCAAAATGATTCGAGGAAAATCTGGGGCACCCTTGATCAATGCTGGTCGTCATTATGGGATATCTGTGCCACCATTACTCTGCTTTGTCTGTACTTTCAGAAAACATGGTCTGCCCTCAACCTACAAAAAGTGTCCCAAATTACTGAGCATTTACGGTACCTCTAAATACATTAACCTTTATGCTGTAACTGTTTTTCAGCTGCTGAATTTGAAGTCGGACCCTGAGGAGGATCAGATGCCGTCCACGTCGGCCATGAGCTTACCATCGACCTCCCACCCCTCGGACCTGCACACTGCCTCCAGTTGCAGTGCTGGTGGAAACATACTCGGTAAGTACCTAGGGATGGTCAACCCCTCTTACCTGCACGTTGGTGCTTCAAGGGAGACAGCCTTACTTTACATATTCATGCCTGGAGATCTCCACAACAAGAATCGTCTGGACTTGGGATACTTTTTAAAGTAATGTTTGTATTAGTCAGAAATTCATGAAATAAATGAAGGAGAATTCAGGGTTGAAGTGTGGTCAACATTTCTTCTTTAAATATTTTCTGATAATTGCTTTCATAAAAGAGAGATCACCATGACAGTCAGGCGGATTTGGACCCTACGGGCATGAATGGATTAAATGCAGCACCAATCATTTTTATTACTAAATCCCTACCTGCTCATATTGGAAGCTATCTCCAAGGCTTACTCTGATCACCCGAACGGAGCAAGCCCTGGAGATAGCTTCCAGTGTAAGCAATTAAGTATTTATCATAAAAGAGAAATTACTTCTAATTTCTTGATATTTGATTTTTTCGCAGGTAATGAACTGGTGATGTACAACCCTCCGGAGGATCTCTCCCACTTCCTGGACCTGGTCCCGGACGCCGTGGGCCACGAGGACCTGCTGGAGTGCAGCTCCACAGTCTACCCGGGCACCTCGGACCAGGACGACCTGAACACTCCCCCTATCTTCACCATGGCGCACCCCCTGCTCAGCCAGGCTGGCAGGCTACGGTCTCCCCCGCCACCCCCGTCCCACACCACCTCAACAGAGGAGGTCGACTGAGGGGCGGGAATACCATCAGCGACAACAGCAAATGACAGTTAGGAGAACCCCAAGAGACGGTTTGCATTGGCGACGATCAATCCATGGCGTCGTCAATTACCCTGGTAGCCAAAATGAAAATGGATGACAACCATAGCAACAACAACAAAAACAACAAATATAACAGGAAACAACAGTTACAAGAACCGTAAAAGACTGTTTGCATTGGCGAACAATCCATGGCGTTGTCAATTACAATGGTAGCCAAAATGAAAATGTATAATAACCATAGCAACAACAAATACAACAACAAATACAACAAAAGACTCCATTTGCATTGACAAATGCTCCTTGGCATTGTCCTTACACTTGTAAGCCGAGTTAACAAGTGCCCTGTTCTCCATTCGTCTCTCCTGTCATGATTTCAACATAGGGAGAAAGTTGATGTGATGGACTAAAGGCTTTGGAGGCTACAACAATAACATCAAAAGATTTCCATTGGTCTTTTCTGTCGTGATTTCAACATAGGGATTAAGTTGACGAGGTGGACTAAAGGTTTTGGAGGCTACCACAACAACAATAGATTTTGTTGGCTTTGGCAAACACTTTGGCATTCGCCTTTGCACTAATAGTCACTTTGGAGGACTGCAGAGGAGTAACTTCCTGTCATGGTCCATTATATTTAAAGCCACCTGGAGGACAAAGTGGAGTTATCAACTGCCAGATACCGTCAGCCATCCATATCGCGATTTCAACAGCAAAATAGGGAGGACTGTCACATAGAGTAAAGTGCACTTGTAGGAGGACATTTTGCGTACGCATGCTAGTAGACTTCCCTGATGGTTTATCATTTTCTACTCTCAATTCTCAGATTGCTTCTTCAAGAAAAGATCCTATTCTAAAAGAACGGTTTCCCTTTCTCAGAATCGTGAATCGTGAAGAGAAAGGGAAAGAGGAAAGAAGAAAGTAGTGTAAACAGTGGACTGCTCTTTTAACCCTTAGGCTGCTGGTGGCTAATTTGGTCAATACAAAAAGATACAAAAACATCCTGAAAATGACTGAAACCATGGTAAATGGGTACTCATCTGAGAGAACTCAGCGAGAGCTATCCAACGAATACCAAGATGACATGTTTTGGATGGTTATCAAAAATCTTTACATCCTTGTGCTTTGGACGAAAGTAGCCTCAGCATTGGAAAGGTTAAGAGAAAAGGAAAGTACTGTAAAGAGTAGATCTCTCTGAAGATATTGCAGTGTTTTCTCAGAATCATGCAAGAGGAGAAAAGGAAATACTGTAATGTGGCAACAGTGATTTCTCAGTATCATTCACACATTAAAGGGGAAAGGTGCTATGGAGTGAGGTCATGATTGTGTGCAAGACGAGGAGAGTAGGCTTATGATGAAGTGGCATAATATCATGAGGTTAATTACATTATCAGTCTAAGTGTATGCACTGCATGTTAGCACATATCCACCACTAGAATCACAAAGGGTGATTTACATTGTTTTCCGACACTTATGCAAATCTCTTGACATTTATAAGATGGTCTCCTCTTGGCAATTTCTAAAACAATTTTTTTATGGGTGTAATGTATAATATTTGACACCCTTTATCCTAATTTTTACAAAATAACTATTACTACCTTGTAAATCTGAGAATGAAAAATCATTAATCCGTATACACCTTCAAATTGATTCTTAACTTCAACATCCTTCTTTTTAAAATTTTAAGGTTAAAATTTTATTGTTAATCCCTGTTATAACCAGGCTTTAACATTGACTTTCTTAATAATTACAATTTCAAAGAAATTCGACCTACAATTCTAAAATATAAGTTTCACAATAAAAGTATTGCTGAGTAATTGAATGTATTGCACCTGTATCAGTTTGCAGTGGAATACTAAGTGTTGATAAATGTGTGTTCCCTGAAAGTTTGCAGCTTCTTATGAAACTTTTGCACAAGAGTACAAGCCTGCTTTATGTTCGAAAAATATATAAAAATGTATAGGGATATGCAAGTAGAGGACTTGTTAAATGAATAAGGCTGCCTTATGTAAAATATGTACATATCGTGTGGCGTTTCTCTATAGAAATGTGAGGGGTAGATACAGGTCATGATAATAAGAAAAAATGATGTATTTTGTCCCCTTTTCTTGATTCCTTTTTATATGTAAACAAAAATTATGAGCTTGAAATATGTTGTATGATTTTCCCTACATCTATTGAACATAAAAAAAATGGAATTATGAAGTTCATCAAAAAAAAATCCATTTGCCTGCTGAAAAAGCCTGTTAACGAACGTATCCTGGTGCCCACAGTTGTTATGTATGATGGCTCCTAGTTGCGATGGAGGAGGTGGTATTATGCATATAGGAGGTTGTTATTTATATACCCTAGCAGGAGCACCCTTTATTTATGTTCCCCGCCGGTACCTGTTTGTAGGAGTAGTGCGAGGTGTTTTCTACGTAGTTTGTTTGCCCGCTCAGCTGTATCATTGACTGCTTCTCTTAGTTATAATACAAAGGCTAGGAATTTGTTTAAAAAAATACAAAAAAAGGTTATTTTTACCTGTATTGTACAAAACAGGGTCTGTTAGTAAAAGTCCATCTTTTATGAGTTTCAGACAGCTTGAATTTGTATACAATGCTTGTTCCATTCATCTCTGGAGTATGTGAGAAAAATACTGAGTTTTTATCAGTGGACTTGTTTTTTTACAACAGTGTGCTTATTATTGACTGATATTGAGGTCAAGAGAAGAAAATGTATGAAATGCTGATTGATATGTATAGTTTGTTACCATAGTGTTGTGGAAATCAGAAGAGCAGAAAATGTTCGATTCAGGTCTGATTGAGAAACACTGCCTAATTGTATTGACCTTTTGATGTTGCTAAAAAGAATCATTTTAGATTCTGCTATGTGGGAAAATGCATGTTTTAAGTTACAAAAATGAGCAAAGTCAATGTATAGTGGTGGTCATTGTAGTTATGGGCTGCAGAGCTGCTGTGTCCCTATCCCACCACACGCTGACCGATCCAAGACCATCCTGACCGGGCAGAAGTCTTAAAGTATCCCTTATGCGGCTGTTGGCTAATTTGGCCATTACAAAGTGATGCAAAAAAACCACTATAAAACTGAAACCCTGGCACATGGGTATTCATCTGAGAGTACTCAGTGAGAGCTATCCAGTTTATACCACATGACTGGGTTAGGATGGTTTTCAAACATATTTGTGTCCTTGTGCTTTGGTATAAAATAGCTCAGCATCTTATATTGGGCATATTTCAGTCTTGATATAGCCTTGTATTAGTCTCACAAGGTTTTGATTCAGTTGTGTTAAGCCATGTATGGGGTTTAGATATGTAAATTCCAATGTTAGTTTATGTCTGGGATTTATGACAATGGCTTATCAGGAAGGACTTGGATTAGTTAGAATCTAGATGGAGTAAATGTTAAGGGAAAACAGCTGAATTATCCACTGAAGGACACTACTAACAATTATGAATGACAAAAAAAAGATGGATCATTCAAGAAGAAAATATCAATTGAAGTTGTTTAATGGAATGCAATATATCTGCAGAACTGTCAGGTGTATCTACTTACCTATCCACTGAACTCAGTCACCAGAGATAATGAAAGGTTTGAAAAGGGCATAATTCTAGAAAAGTGTAGACCAGGGTCTTAGCCAGGATTTCAGAAATGCCTGTCCAAAACAGCAATTCCAAATTTTTTGTATCCTTAGACCAACTACATACAATAGCCTACTGTGTCAAAAAGGGCATTTTACACTTCAGCTTTGTCCTTGACGATGATTTGTAAAGAAAATGTTTGGTTATTACCCCCAAAAATTCAAAATTGAAAATTCTTGACAGAAATGTTTGCCTGTCCAAAATGAAGGTTTTCAGGAAATTGCCTGTCCAAACGACAGGTAAGATGGGTCCTGGCTAAGTCCTTGGTGTAGACCAATTCATGCATTTAGTGCCCAAAATTTACTTGAGGATTTTGGTGATAGCTGGCTTACAAATGCTTATTCTTTTAGATACTTGGAGGAGAAATGTTCATCATAACTTAATGCACGATTTTATTAATATTTTGTGAATTCTGAAAGGTTATTTTCAATTGCATTGTGAAACAGGACGATTATTTCATAAGGTTTGCTTCGACATGAATGTGTTTATTGAACATATTGAATTTTCTTTCATGTTTAACCCTTTTATGGTGCTTTTTGTTCCACTTGTCTTCGCTAGATATTGTAAATCGATCAATAGTGACATGTAATACTTTTAAAAAGGGTGGAGAGAATTATTCTCAAATTCACACCATAGCAACATAAATATTCCAAATTAGGTATGGAAAGTTCATGAGGACAAGTAAACTTACAAAAAAAACACAGATCATTCATAGTTTAGATAGCCTTTTGCAAATATGGCATCATCTTAAGATTAAACAGCCTTATGAAATTAGTTCAATAATAGCCAGTTTTCTAGCTGTTTTGTTATTTTTGTTTATTTATAGGATTGGCACCCATCTTTATATGACCAGTTATCGTTGCACAGTGGCAGTGACAATTACACTAAGGTATTCGGTTTATAGTCTTGTATCCACTGGAATGTTCACACAACATTCTTTCCCTAGCAGGCCTGTACTCACACCCTAATCACTGCCATGCTAGGTACACATTTTGCAGCTGGGTAGACTAAGAGATGTTTGACATTCTTGGTTCGTTTAGATATCACTTCCAACAACAGACACTATTTTTTTCGATGTTCGTACTGAAAGGAAGTTCAACCCTTTTAATGTTGAGACAACTTTTGTCAGAGGCACACGACTGCATAAATGTTTCAAAACTATCCTAACCTGGCCAAAAACCAATTCATTCCTACCTTATCTGGATTGAAAACTATGCCCCCAATCAATGGATCAATCAGGGTTGCCTGTTTCTTAATAGTAACATAAGTACATAGCAGACTAGGGAATTTGACCCTTATGCTGATGGTGTGCCCAATAGAAATGATGCCAAAAATCTCAAAAATAATTGAAAACCTTGCATATGGGTACTCATGTAATAGAACTCAGCTAGAGCTTACCATTGATTACCAACATAACAGGGTTTATATGCTTTTCAAACATCTTTGCATCATTGTGCTTCGCATGAAAGTAGCCTTAGCATTGGAAGGTTTAATGAACAATTTAAGCAGGACCATGGACATTTATTAGAATGGTGTATTTTCACTTAATTGAAATTTAGAATATCCTTGTCCTTAGGCAGCTTGGCACACTTTTATTGTATTATACAGTTAAGCTTATCCCCAATCGATCTTGCAGACCTGTCAAATTGCCATTCTCTTTAGCAATTGAAAAACGAGGCAGTGGTTCAATAATGATTTCGATCAGTTTCGTTTGTGTTGATATGAAGGTATGGATTCTAAACTTGAGTCAAGTGCTCTAGTTTTCTCAGCTGTTTTGTTTATTGCAATATGTTTACATGCTTTTTCTCAAGACCTTTGTTTATACTTTTTGAATACAATAACAATACAATTGTCCAAACACAATGGAACTGACCAGTCACAAAAATAATTGATGATCAATCATGGCCAAATGTAAAGTATGATTTATTGCTTTTTGTTTATTTGGTGCTTGACCTCAAGTTAATATGAAACCATCTTTAGGATCCTACTCAACACTTTATCCCATAACTCTAAAAGTATTATCATTTTCGCTCATCTTTATATTATTTTTGGGGTACTCTGGTGAAGCCATCTCAGGGCTGTCCAAGCCCAAAATGCCTGTAGCAAAATTTGAACTACCTGTAGCAAAATACTTCTACCGTCTGCCACCAGGTGGCGTTTTAATGGTTCAAATTTTATCCACCAGGGGTCATTTAGTTCACAGTTTACACACTAGGGGAAGTTAAATTAATACTATGACATAGCACCAATTGAAATGTATGTTGAAACTTGAAACACTGAATCCACACATAGTACAATATAGGTTATACTTATCACAGATTTGTATATTCAAGGCTGAAGCTTAAGATTCTTCAATATACTGGCACACACTCTATTTCACATATATAGCCAGCTTGAATATTTATAATACAGTCTGATAAGACTCGGCAAGTTTTTTGGTAAGTGAGCATCATCCGAATATAAATAAGAATTGCTCAAGCATAATCTTTTTCAAAAACTATCATCAGCATCCCTAAGTGTATTAGCATATCAAATATTAATGAAATCTGGTCACCGGTTGCAGAGAAATCAGTGAAACAAGTTTTTTGGTAAGTGGGCATCATCAGATTATGAATCAGAATTGCTCAAGCAAAATCTTTTTCAAAAACTACATCAGCATCCCTAAGTGTATTAGCATATCAAATATTAATGAAATCCGGTGACCGGTTGCAGAGAAATTAGGTAAACAAGTTTTTTGGTAAGTGAGCATCATCAGATTATGAATAAGAATTGCTCAAGCATCAGCATCCCTAAGTGTATTAGTATATCAAATATTAATGATTTCAGACCTCAAAATTGCCTATAGCATAGAATTAGAAACCTAATTTTCCTCAATAGTCTTTTGTGTTTCTAAACAGTTTACAAAATTGGTACCAACACGTCTACGAAATACAAGATTTCTAGAGTTGACAAGTTGGTTTTATTAGACTACCTTTGTGGGCACCCCATACAACGTTTTACTGATATCTAGTGCTCGCCGGCCGAGAAAAATGATGGACAGTGTTTCTTTCTTCTAACAACAACAAAGATACTACAGAAAAAATACACGTCCACTCCACACTGATTTTAAACGAGTAAAAATAATCATAATCGCAAACTCACTGACAAAACTGGCTAAACGTAAGTATACATAAACAACTCCGTTTTCGATAGACATTACAGAAATCTTAGTAGAATACGTTTCTTTTCCAAAAATCCAAAATTGAAGGGGTATCTTTTTATTTTCACATTGTCTGTATCATGGCGTCCCTTTCTTTACTGCATGTTTAGTCATGCGCACGACGCCCTGTTTGGTGATCACTTAGTTTTGGTGACCACCGCTAGATGGCGAACGCATGCATGTTGCAAAATTACCGTGTCGCAACCTTGGCGCAAATATTCTTGTGTCGCATTTTTTGAGGCTGCTGGCGCAAAATTTTGCGACAATGCGACAGCTTGGACAGCCCTGCATCTTCAACCCTTCCAATGCTGAGGCTACTTTGTCCAAAGCACAAGGATGCAAAGATTCTTGTAAACCATCTAAACCCTGTCATGTTGGTATTCATTGGATAGCTCTCACTGAGTCCTCTCAGATGAGTACCCATTTGCCAGGTTTTCGGTGATTTTTCAGGTTTTTGCATCATTTTGTACTGCCACTAGCAGCATAAGGATTAAAAAAACTAAAAACTGTTTAGGATATAGAAACTCAATAACACAACCCTATTTGACAAACCTGGGTGTAATTTCTTTCGTTCATATCTTTACTCTGACATTACAAAGGTATAGCTGTGTTTTTCTATCTCTATACTCTTCTGACATATGGAGGTGTAGATATTTTTGATAATCTCCCTACATGAATTTGACATGACCCGGGCATACTTGTTTTAACCCATTAATGCTCACAGCGGCCAAAAGCAGCTTGACAATTTTGATGAAATCTTTTGACTGATAGCATAGTTGGGAAAATATTTGAAGGAGAAATGGGGATTAGAACACTGCCAACAACACTCCTTCAAATATTTTGTAAAACAACTCAATTGCCAAGCTATTGTCAAAATTATTATGGATCCAGGCGACATTTTCTCATGGAACTGCTAAGCATTAAAGGGTTAAGCAATATCTCAGTAATTTGACCTACTGTAAAACCCTTTATTACCACGCACATTTTTATTCACGCAACTGCCGTCTGAATCTGATCGCGGCCATTTTATTACACGCTTCAACTGTATCACTGCAAGATGGGGCCTTGTAATGCTACTTTGAACATATATCAGCGACAGTAATATACACGCTATCATCACCTTGCGCGAAATTAAAAGGAGCGTGATAATAATGGGATTTACAGTAATCAATTCATAGATGATTGGCAAAATCGTTTCCCTTTATGACTCAATGTTGGATAGTCATTTTTGTTATTTCTATACTCAGAGAAGCATTGCATAACCATTTCTTATAATATCTCCCCACTCTTAAGACATTACCATTGGCAGTGGTTTTTATTTTAACACAGTTAATAACTTAGGATGAAATTTTCTCGAATGATCAGCAGCTCAGAACATTGAAGAATCATAGCAGAAATTAAAATTTCAAAAAAACAAAAGGTTATCTTCAACATTAAAAGACTGTTCGACTATAAATTAATGTATTAATTTCACATTGAAGATATATTTAGAATGTTGAATTCAATGGTAAACCTGAAAGTTATTGGCAAAGATTCAACCTGAATTATTTATATTTGAAGGATATATGACTGGGTGATGTTGAATAGAGTGAAGGAACCCGGAGTAAAAACCAAAAACGTAATACACCATTACTGTTTTGAAGCAACATTTGACTTATGAACTTGAACATGTGAGACATTATGATGATATAATTATGTATAATGCAAAAATGCGAATAAAATGTTACTGTTTGGTTTTTTGAAAAAGATCAATGATAGTTATAGCTCTTTTCTTGTTTGAGATGCAGCAACATCTCATGGCAGTTTGACCTTGTATTATTCAGAAAAAAATGACTAAGATTACTCAAAGATTTCCTATGAATTCTCTTTTTATATTTTTGAACCTTTTGATTCTCAATTTTCTTTTATCATAATATGTATATATATTTATATATATATATATATGTATATATATATGTATATATATATATATATATATATATATATATATATATATATATATATATATATATATATATATATATATATATATATATATATATTTATGTTCTAATGTGCTTCGCTTAACCGAACATAAAATTTTTATTTCATTTCCAAACATTAACACAGCAACCATATGCGAAATGCCACCATTGCCGGTACCAGGCCGGTACGATATAGCGGATGGTGATATTTATTATAATAACAGTGTTAGAATAGAACAACTTATTAGCAGTTACATGGATAAACAACATAAGCGCAATAAAGATTTACCAGTGTGACCTGGTCAGGCAATATGGCTCAAGTGAAGAACCCACCCTTTGTTACCCTAAATATAGACAACCCTTAATTAGCATACCAATGCATGGTAGCCTGTCTGACCACTAACACACCTGAGGTGCCATCTGCCCACAGGTAATAAAACTAATGCATATGGACCCAAAACAAATACATATATATATATATATATATATATATTTTATATATATATATATAAATAAATATATATATATATATATATATATATGTGTGAAAACACATCTGTTCAAAGATGTATTTATCAAATAACTATGTGGATATCAACATCTATCCTCTGACAATGAATGTAATGCGCCTTTGAGCATGTTTATATGGAAAGGGCGCAATATCAAATGACAATATTATTATTATTATATATATATATATATATACACATTGCCCACCCTTAACCCTTTCGCTGCTGGTGGCTAATTTGGACAGATTGAAATTATTTTTAAAAAATTAACTGGAACCCTGGCAAATTGGTACTCATTTGATAGAACTCAGTGAGAGCTTTCAAATGAATACCAACATGACATGATCTAGATGATTATCAAAGATTTTTGTGATATTGTACTATGGACAAAAGTTGATTCAGCATTGCAAAGGTTAAGTCATAGGTGTGAATGTGACTTGGAACAACCAAGGTTTCCAGTGGTAGGTGGGTGATTATTCTTTTAGGTCCGCTAGTTTACTCCTCACTTAGCCAAAAGATAGTTTGGATTCTACCTCAATGTGGCGGTAAAAGTGAAGATAAATAATAATACCAAATTCAAAGTTGTCCTCTCCAGGGTGTTAAACTTAATAATATGAATGAATGAAGGAAGTGTTGGACTATATAAAAATCAAACTTTCTTAACCTTTCCAATTCTAAGGCTACTTTCATCCAAAGCACATGGACGCAAAGATTTTTAAAAACCATCTAAACACTGTCATGTAGGTATTCATTGGAAAGCTCTTGCTGAGTACTCTCAGATGAGTACCCATATGCTAGGGTTTCGGTCATTTTTCCTATTTTTTGCATCATTTTGTATTGGCCAAATTAGCCACCAGCAACATAAGGGTTAAAGTTTGAAAGTTCCTTCTGAAACTGATGCCCTGTAGTACAATACTTTTGAAATTAACTTAGTAATAAAGCATATATTTGCAAATTGTGAGTATATGGCATATGATAAACGACTTTTTTAATGGGCGTGATTGGCTGTAGGAAGTAAACTATTTCTTTGAATGGGTTTGTGTTGAGTGATCAGTCTTCAGGCAGTAAAAAAGTTATAATTATCATGATTGTGAATTATCTATATGACTTTTTAGAAAGGTATTTTTGCAAAAGTGAACTGAAGCGCATATTTCTTCAAGATACAGTTGGTGCTTGAATGAATTTTACATAGGTGAAATACATAATGATCTAGGGAAATTCCTTAATTGTAGACAGTGGTTTCTAAGTGGGTCTTAACCCTTATGCTGCTTGTTGCTAATTTGGCCAATTCAAAATGATGCAACAACCTGAGAAATGACTGAAACCCTGACAAATGGGTACTCATCTGAGAGTGCTCAACGAGAGCTATCCAATGAATACTATCATGACAGGGTATAGATCGTTTTCAAAAATATTTTCGTCCTTGCGCTTTTGACGAAAGTAGCCTTTGCATTGGAAGGGTTAATGATGGTCTCCTGAACAGGTTAGACTGTAATGTTACAGTCCATTGACTGCACTTTGTTTGTAGGCCCCTTCTTATGTACATATATGTGATGTTCAGTACCTTGCAGCTGTTTAGTTATTCCACACCAAGACTGCCAATATTTTGCTAATAAAAGTTCCTGCAGAAGTTTGAATTCTTGTTTCTGTTTTTTTTTTACATGTTTGAGGATGCAATCCTTAGAACATGTAATGGTTTCACTCAGTCATTGTTTGCACCTTGCAAAAGATGCAAGCAACACAATTAAGTTATAAACAAGTCCGTGTTACTGCAAAATCAAGAATGACTTGTAAACATTAAGAGTCGATTGCTTGCCTTATTCAGATTTTTGATAACCATATGGCCCCCACACCCCATCTTTTATTAATAAGACAAGTCTTATCTAAACTGACCCCCCCCCCCCCCCCCTCCCCCAAAGGTCATTGATTTGTTGGCACATCCCACTGGTCAGGATTTTTAACGGCTTTATCCCCATACCCAATGCTTTTTAGGAGTGCTTCTGTCCCCCCCCCCCCCCCCCACCTCTTCCGGAATGGCCCTTAATGGAAAAAGATTTTCTTAGATATCACAATACTGTGCATATGCTCGCCCCAACTGTAAATGCCCTCTGTCGATTGTAAGAAGTAATGGTTGCCCTATATTACTCCACAGTGAAAATAACAAAGTAGTTATGCAAAAGATGCAAGAAATACGATCAAATGGTAAACCAGTCTTTATTATTTCAAAATCTAAAAAGATATTAAGAACATTGAGAAGACAATAAAAATAAGGCATTAGATATCCAGGGGGGGGGGGGGGGGGCGTGTATAGAATTGAAAAAAATAATCGTGCCCTGAAATTCTTTGAAAAAATAATTGAGCCCTGATAATCAGGGAAAAAAAGAATTGAGCTCTAACTCCATGAAAAAAAATAATTGGGCTCCGGGCAGTCGGCCCTGAACACCAAAAAAATGGGTCTCAGATAAGGCTGAGAATGCATCTCAGAGCATCTAGAACCCTCTGGCTTCTGGGGGCCCCCACCGCAATGGCAGTATGCCACAGTCAGCCCTGCACACCAAGAAAGGGTAAAAAAAAGGTAGATGATTTTCTCAAAACAGGAAGAATTTCCATCTTGAATAACTCATTTAGGGCTCAGATAAGGCTGAGAATGCATCTCAGAGCTTATAGAACCCTCTGGCCGCAATGGCGCTGCACCACGGGCACGCAGCCCTGCACACCGAAAAAGGCTAAAAAATGGTAAATTAAAATTGTTTTCTCAAAACAGAACGAATTTCATCATATGGAATCACTCAGTTGTGCCTCAGATAAGGGGGATAATGCATGAATTCTTAACCCCCGGCCGCAATGGCGCTGCACCACGGGCGCGCAGCCCTGCACACCGAAAAAGGCTAAAAAATGGTAAATTAAAATTGTTTTCTCAAAACAGAACGAATTTCATCACATGGAATCACTCAGTTGTGCCTCAGATAAGGGGGATAATGCATGAATTCTGTTATCTTTATCCCCCAGCAGTCAATGTTTATACCAAAAAATTCATTTCTGTAATGACAAATGAGCATGCGAACATCCAATTTAAAAAATCTTATTTTGAATAGGTTATCATAAGGACTATTTCAAGTCAATTTGAGAATTTGTGAAAATTATTAGTTTTTACACTTAAAATCTTTAGAAAATATTCTTGTAGTTGATTTCAAATACTAGTACATCTAGCTAGTAGACGAGTAATATATATATATATATATATATATATATATATATATATATATATATATATATATATATATATATATATATATATATATATATATATATATATATATATATATATATATATATATATGTGTGTGTGTGTGTGTGTGTATATATATGCCTTTGTTACAGTTAATGAAGTTATTACAATCCTGTAACAGGTTGAAATATGAAGTATCTTAAGCACATCTTATGAAAAACACTGGGGCGGGATTTCAATTTAGCGATTTTTAGAGAGGTCACAATAAAAGGAGCCTTTATGAAAAAGGTTATCTAATTGTCAAATCCATATTATCTGTAGTAAGAATTATACCGACACCTCCCACTTCTGCCCCTCCTAAAGTGCCTGCCTTCTTTATTCATCCGTAGCTAGCATACTTACTTGGATGCAGAAGCGCGAAAAAAATGTCAGATATCCTTGCCACCCCGGGCATTGGTAATTCAGAGGGTAAACGCAGAGTTATTAATAAAGAATGTAATAGGGTATTAAATTGGCGGAATTAAAAAGATTTGGGCTGTCACTTAGTGATATCACACATACTTAAATCTTAATATTTCCACTATGTTCATTGATAATCCGTATTTTCGAAGTATTAGTACAGCATTTAACTTATGCCGTTTGCATTCGTCATATCTTTTTATCCTGGTGAAACATATTCAACATGTATTTGGGCCATCCAGTATATGCTACAACACTTTCTTCTATCCAAAACCAAAGCCTACACTACTTTCATCATGCACGCTCGCGCCTCTTTCACTTGTCTAAATACCCGCAGACCTCAGGAATGATGTCATGGAAACTTGTGACTTTGGAATCCCATACCTAGGTTAGGGTTATGGTTAGGGAATCAGGTCCAGGGTTAGGGTTAGGGTCAGATAACCCTGAAACCTAACCCTAACCCGTACTATAACCATAGACCCGAATCCTAACCCTAAATCTAACCCTAGGTAGGGTATTTCAAGATCACAAGATTCCATGACGTCATGCATAAAGTCTGCCAGGAATTGGTCTACCTTAGACCACAAGGCCATCGGGGCCGGCCCTACCTGCTTCAACAAAAAATCATATTCATTTACCTTTAGTAGGGAAGTTCGATCATTTTATGATAGAAATTCAAAAGAATGATAGAATGGAAAAGTAATTGTGTTACAGACACAAATCTAATTGGAGAAGTTAGGCCTATATTTATTCAAGGCCTTATTGACTGTGCTGCGGGACTAAACTATTTTGACACCCCTGAACATACGTGTTAAGGGTTTACATTTCCAGCTGACGCTGCCATGACACCATGTTGGGCCTTGATCTTGATTTGGCTTCTGGGGAATCGATGTGAGACCACATCCCCTTCTAGCCTAAAGTCACTGGTAACTTTCTCCCATGCTGAGATTCGAACCCAGCAAGCAATGATCGGGGCAATGATACTGTCAATGACCTGGATGTGGCGCCACATGGACTGCCTATCTAATATAATTTTAGTCACACTAAGACAAAGCCCTCTAATCATCCAAGAGATAAATGTAAACTGACATGACTTAATGGGTGCTTAAAGGTACATTGACACAAAAAGGCCATTAAGTATCATAATTCTGTATAAAATAACGGATATTTTGTAACAATTCCAAAAGCATGAAAATAGGTAGTGCTCACAAAACAATGAACAATTTCAAATTACAAGTAGCACATAGATATTTCAAAACCACTTCGAAATTCTTAAAATGTTTCAAAATTGTGGTGCACATGTGATAGAAAACTTTATCAAAAGGTTTCGTAGGTGTTAATATTGAAATGTTTCTTTCTGAAGTAAATGAAATACACACACTTAAACGAAATATGTATGACAGCACATGCTATACAGTGGGGAGGGTCTTATCGCACCTCCGACTTCTAAACAGGTCGGGGCCCGGGGTCGGGGCGCAGGAAGAGAATGCAATATAGCGATAAGGATATGGGGGTAGTTGCCCCTGGTACCCGTCACCTTATCATTCTGGCCCATTTCAATATGAAAGCAAACAAAGCATACGAAATGCTATATACTGAACCTTGTAGAATAAAGCTCAAAAGACATGCAACTCTGTTTCCTCCACTACCTCATCCGCGAGAATACATGTACCTTTAGAAAGTCATGAACTAGTAATCAAATTATACTGAACGATCTGGGTGCTCTGATATTTTTGACTATTTAGACGAAAGTGTTTTGAGAAGATATAACTAATATATGAAATAACCCGTTTGATATCTTCTTTATCAAGTAGTTTCTTTTGCCAATTGAAGGAAAAAACGCATATGACGGAATTGCGTGGCTGACTTGTCCGGTTTGATATCTTATTTATCAATAGTATACGTATTCTAAGCTTTTTGAACTATTGATTCATAGGTTAGTTAGCCCTAAGTGTGCGGTCGCAGGGATTTCTGGATGCTCTGATATGTTTGACTATTCAAACGAAAAATAGTTTTGAGAAGATATAACTGATATTTGCTATTAAAAGAAATTTCGTGGTTACTGCAGGACGCGTACTTTTCTAGTCAAGTATAAATTCATAAAATAAGAGATTTGTTTTGTTGTGTGTGTACATTTCCCCATTTTGAATGCCAAAAGTATGCCTTTGATAGAGAGATACAACATGTACCTCGAAGAAAGAGCCTTTTTGGCAACTTGGGGTGAAAGACTTAACGTGTATATTGCAGAACAATTTAGTAAACTCCACGGCCAATTCGTTTGTAATCACAAATGAAAGATTTCTGTTTGGCCGCATGCGACCTGGTCACGGCACTTGGACGCATGCGATCAATCAGCCTCACGGAGGTCTTTGTCATTTGTGACCAGGGGCCCTAAGTATAAAACTTTACGTAGTGCTTGCGAGGTGCTTGTGGTTAGGAATACAAAGGGAGAACAATGGACTCCAAAACGTGACCACAAGCACATCGCAAGCAGAACATAAGAGCTTTATACTTAGGGGCCCAGGGCATTTATTAGGTGAAAAGGTTGACAACCATCACTATGGTAACGCGCTATCATACCTCAGAGGTGTTAATGGAGATCCATCACTCTGGTTGGCTACGAGTGAGCTACGCCTCTATAGACTAGCTCCAGCACCCTGCTCGCTACCCGGTCAGGTACACTTTCAGCAGTTCAGGCGGCTTTGGAATCGGTGCGACTTCTCCAGAGTCGGTAGTCTCAGGTGCAACCGTCCGGGTGATGACAGTCTGTACTCGTTCCTGTCGTAAATATTTCATCGACTGAACCTAGACAGGTGCACGGTAAATAACCGTGACTGGGTCACTGATCATCGTAGAAACAGCGCTATTGCGAAATACGCGATAACTCAACATCATCATGTGATGAAGGCTTCAGACTAACATCCCAGCTCACAAGCGGCGTTATTGCGAAATACACGTATAAGCAATATCTCAACATCATCATGTGATGAAGGAACACACCCACGCTTGACGTAGATGTTTACAGAATATTAATTCTGTAGAATGCTCGGTCTTCTATTATTGAGTTCAGGAAAAAAATGTTTTCATAGTGCATGACCGTAGTCATGTGAATTCCGTTCATTGCGAAATGTATCACTATCACTATCAGCTACTATACTTAAGAAGAGAGAGAGCTTCATAAAATTTAGTTGAAAGAACTGGTAACCATTTGCACAGGTGGACGGATCCTGTGTAGAACCTTAGCTAGAACCAATGCAAGCATCTCGGAGTCGGTGACTTAAGTAAATTTCTAAATAACAATTAACGCCGCTATTACCCGTCCGTTCCAAGGACCTACCTATAGCGACCCACTTACAGCATGGCGGCTGCAACATTTCTGCAGCAGTTGTTGGCACTATGGAAGAGGAACTTGATCTTGAAGCGGCGAACCCTCAAACAGACTATACAGGTACTGTCTTTCGTAGACCTTGTTTGTGTTTTTCATTTTACCTTAGATCACCAACCACAAGTTTTCTTCATCCAATATTTTACTGATTTGTCTCTGTGCCTTTAAAGGCCATAGACTATGCCCGGGCATAGAGACAGATTTATCAATGATTTGAAAAGGACACAGAGATAATTTTATCAGTAAAATCACTAATGTCGATTGCTTCATCCTTCTAAGATAAAGTCAAAATTTGATCTGAATATAGGACACCACCTGGGTCAATATCCTTCGTGTCACCAGAAAGCTGAGGCAATGACTACTCTCACTAGAGTGCAACCCCTTTAAACTTTTAAAGTGACCACCTGTGTCGGACCAGCCTCAAATGGACAACTTAGAGGGGCGTGGTCAACATAAAAGGGTTCCCTTTATAAACTATAAAATTAACAGGAAAAATGCCTAGATAAATAAATTCTTTTCTTCATCTAAGGAAAAACGTTCAAAAAAGTTTGAGACTGGTAAAATGTGGTCACTTAGCAGGGGTGGTCAACTTAGGGTGGTCACTTTAAAGGGTTCCACCGTATATTGTATATAACGCTGGTTGAACTGTCTGTGACCATAAAGTAATCCGATATACCATGCTATAGGATTTTTGCGGAGATGTACATATGGCAGTCTATGAATATCAACACCCACAAACATGTGACTGTAAGCTGGTGATGTTAACGAATGCAAACGGAGATGTGTGTACACACATAGACCCGGTTTGTGTCTCTATCAGGCCATCCTTTTTGTTTATTGATGTTTCTGTTATTGGCCTTTCCGAAAGGCCAATAACAGAAACATCAATAAACAAAACGGATGGCCTGATAGAGGCACAAACCGGGTCTAGTACACACACTGAGAGTGGTAGCAGAGGCAGTAGCAGAAGTACTACCTAGAGGCACTATAATAGTATTACTACCTAAAGATAAGATAAAAAATTTTTTTTGATGGGTATTAAAAATTCAAAAAACATGCCTGTTACGGAGTTACTGAAAATTACAAATTACCACCTGATTTTTAACTTATTCTTGTTGTTGCCATTAGATACTCTTTAATATAGTGCCTTCTCTACCTATAATGTTCAAAATTGCTTTTTAAAAAATAGCAATGTTTTCGGCTGTGTCTTTAAAGATTTATGTTTATATTTTTCAGGAGATTTTGATGCCAATCTATTTTGCGGTGTTGCTTATTGGGATCAAGGCAGCTGTAAATCCTGTTCATCTACCAACAGTTGCGGCATTCCCTCAGTATTCAATGAACACTTCTGAATTTATGCTGGACTCCAAGAACCCCCTGGTGGTCACTCCCGACACTAATGAGATTAGGGTGTTGATGAATGAAGTTGTCCGCAGTTTGAATCTGCAGGCCCAGCCTCCGTTTATCATGTTCCCTAACAGCTCTTTAGCAGAGGACTACTACAGGAAGAATTCTTCCAGCGTCTCGGCTGGTGTGGACTTTGGCGCCAACCTTGACAAGAATCTTGTCTACTCTATAAGGGTGGATAGTGGAATAATCGCCGATCCTAAAACACTCTACACTGGACCAAGTGAGTTTTACTTTTTTATATAGATTTTAGCAGCCAATATATATATATATATATATATATATATATATATATATATATATATATATATATATATATATATATATATATATATATATATATATATATATATATATATATATATATATATATATATATATATATATATATATATATATATATATATATATATATATATATATATATATATATATACATACATATATATATATATATATATATATATATATATATATATATATATATATATATATATATATATATATATATATATATATATATATATATATATATACACAGATGCACATAATATATATATATATATATATATATATATATATATATATATATATATATATATATATATATATATATATATATATATATATATATATATATGTATATATATATATATATATATATATATATATATATATATATATATATATATATATTATATATATATATATATATATATATATATATATATATATATATATATATATATATATATATATATATATATATATATATATTTACACACACACATAACTATTAAAACTTCTTACCCTAAAACTTATTATCTGCATATGCAAGAAAATATGCTATTATTTTATATCTTTCTATAGGCACCAACTAATATTTCATCATGTCAAATAATCAATCTTATCGTGACTGGTAAATTTGGACTAGTCTGGTAGGGCAACAAGGATCAATTGGTAATTTACCTGCCCTATAGGCCCCTTTTTCACATTTTTACTAGTCCAGACTAGTAGGGCTACCTTGTATATTGGGCACTGATGTAGATAAAAACACTCTAAGCTGTAATATGACACAAAATGATTTCAAACAACAGCATGGGTATCCAATGATTAGGACTCCATCGTGGCCTAGGTTATGATGCCTGGCTCCCAAGCGTGAGAGTACAGGTTTGAGTCACTGCTGGACACTGCTGGATACCCTTTAGTGGGTTGGCCTGGGTGCTATATAAGTGTGCAGCATTGTGGAGGGCTGTCTATGGTGCTTGACTGCAACTGAAAGACCCCTTGGAACTGGTTGGCCTGGTCGCTATATATGTGTGTTGCATTGTTGAGGGTTATCTGTGGTCCTTCTGCAACTGAAAGACCCCTTGGAACCGTTTATGAAGAGCGGAGAATTTCAGGTTTCTAGTTGCAGGTTTCTATCTGGTTGTGATATGACCTGAGCTGTTGAAAGCTACATAAAAACCTACTCCTTCCTTCCTTCCTTCCTTCCTTCCTTCCATGGGTATCTAATAATTGTTTCATGTGTAACGTTTTTCTTGTTTTCAGATTCTTGCAGAGTAGGCAATGGACTTGACAACGGCAATTGCCCTTCCAATTCTTATATTCACTCAGGCTTTGCAATGCTGCAGACAGCCATAGACACAGCTATCATAAAGGTATGTACCTGGTAAATTCCAGGCTCAAATATTTCCTCAAGATGTCCACACATGGATGGGTTAAGAGTCTATATCAAGAGTCTCTTGCTTTACTCTGTAAGTACCTTGCTTATAGAATATCTTTTTGGTTAAAAACCCAAAATAAAAAATTTGGAAAAATTCAAAAATAATGAAAATAATTCCCTAAAAACTGGATAAACCACAACCTACAAAACTTTATATTTGCTACTTAACCCACTAACATTGCAGCAGTCAAAAGCAGCCTGGCAGTTTAAGTGAAATCTTTCAGGTTAAAGCATAATCAGGAAAATGTATTAAGGAGATATATTTATCAGAACTGCACCTAAAACCCTCCTTCAAATATTTTCTACAATCATTTTCAATTCTGAAGTTATTGTCTAAAGTATTGTAGATTCAGACAACGATTTCTGGAGGAACTCATAAGGCAAGCATTAATGGGTTAAGATATGCAGTAATAGGTCCTCAAAGCCATCTATTTAATATGTGGAAACATGCCCCTAAAAAGCACCTTAACCCTTATGCTGCTGGTGCCCACCCAGGTTGAATTTGGCCGTTACAAAATTATGCAAAAAAAATACTATAAATTGACTGAAACCCTGGTACATGGGTACTCATCTGAGAGTGCTTGGTTAAAGCTATCCAATGAATACCAACATGACAGGGTTCAGATGGTTTTCAAAAATCTTTGCATCCTAGTGCTCTGGACGAAAGTATAGCCTCAGCATTGGAAGGATTACGATATCTAGTAATAGGTCCTCAAAGCAATCTTTTGAATTTGTGAAAAAAATGTCCCTGAATAAAATGTTCCTGAATATTAGGTCCCCAAAGCAATCTTTTGAATTTGTGAAAAGAATGTCCCTGATTATTCACACCTTAATTAGTGAAACATTGCTGAAAATGATTACCATTCCAACTCTTATTGATTGCAGCTCAGGGGAAACATAAGCGGGTACAGCGGTGCCGACTACTCTGTGGAGATGATGGCAAAGACCTCCTACATCCAGAACGCAAACATCATCCAACCCATAGCCTCCCTGTATTACATCATGGCATACGCACCCTTCATCTCCTACCTTGTCTCAAACCTCGTCGCCGAGAAAGAGCGCAAAATCAAAGACGCAATGATCATGATGGGATTAAATAACACAGCTTACTGGTAAGCAACATTCTCATCCAGAAACTAATGTCGGCTGGCTTGCCCCCTCCCAACGTTTTTCAGAAAAAAGGGGTGGGGTGAGGGTATGTTGGGTCTGTGCGCCTTTTCTAAGGAATATTAATGCTGAGAGTTACCCATGAAAAGTTCCCATGACAGGAAATGGTCGCATAGAACTTTTGAAGGTCACTAGATACAACTTTCAACCCTCAAGAGCAGGCTAAAACTCCTATATTAATCTTCTAGCAGCCACTAGATTATGCATGTGATGAGTCATTGACCAGCATAGGGTCCTGGCACTGCAATGGTATATGTTATTGCCAACACATGTTTTATTCACACCACCCAGTCTGAGAGTTTAGGAGTCCTTTGATTGCATGCGTCAGGAATTAATTATTCATTTCTATTTATGCATTTGTCCACAAATGATCACACCCACTTTGATGGATTGCTACTGAATTAACCTTTGATTATTCCCTCAGCTTTGCAAAGAACATAATATACAAATATGGGTCCCTGTGGAGTGGCTAATATGATTGTCTACCTACCCCGAGTACATCCCCCCTCCACCTTGCTCACCCTCGGGCACCCAAAATCCATGTCAAGTTGAAACTTACAATAATCACTTGGGCAGGGCAATATCTGAGCAGCAGGTTTACCACCCCACAGGGATGTCATATTTGTTTTGATATACTGAACAATATGACAGATATGTGATTTTTTTAGTTTTAAAGAATTTTTCTTTATTATCAGATATGTCAAATATACTTATATAGGATGACTATATTAATTGAATTACCTTATAAATCTAAAAAATCAGATTTTTGCTTAACTTCAAAACATGAGCATTTTCTGTTTTACTGTATATGAGTGCTTTTTTTCCCATAAGGCCTTTAGATTCTGTATTATGGTGATTATCTGGGTAAGTAGTTTCTTTATATTTATTGAAATACCGTATTCTTCCGATTAGGCGCACGGTGCGGGTAGAAGTTGGGAAATCTTTCTGAAGTAAGGGTGTTGGCGATCTTTTTTACCGCACACCTCAATGATTGCCAAACGGAGAGTATTGGCCTTTATTGCACCTTTGCGCTCTCGCTGTTCAGTTAGCTTAGACGTTTGCACCTACAATCCCGCATGTGAAAAGATCGTCAATTGGTCAATAGTACGATCATGTGGCGAATATGAACAGTGAGAGCGCGAAGGAACTGTTGAAGTTGCAGAATTCAGCGCTGGTTTACAGACATGGCAAAAGGAAAGGTATGTGATTTCGCTTTTCTTACTTCTTCTGGGGGTAAGTTTTACCAGTTCTTCGTGACATTTGCGCTGGTCATTCCCCCTCTTACTGTGAAAAATAGGCCCTGTGGGCTTATTTGGGCATGTGCGCTCAATCGGAAGAATATGTCATTTACAGGTTTGTACCATTATACCTGGCTGTACCCCCAGGGGAAGCACTAGATTGCTCCACTGAGGTGATGTATTGTGATGGGATGGTCGATTTTCGGCATGCCAGTAAGAAATAACAAACTTATTTAAAAATAAAAAAGTTGTTTCTTTATTCTACAGGTTCAGCTGGGGAAGTCTGTATGCTGCTATGATCTTTGTTTGCACGCTGGTCGTCGTGCTGCTGGCCTTCGTCTCCAAGGTGTTCGCCTATAGCAACCCACTCCTCCTCATCCTCCTCCTCTTCTTCTACGGCTGCTCCATCATCAGTCTCAGCTTCATGATAACGCCATTCTTCAAGAAGGCCCGGACGGCCGGTAGCCTCGCTGGATTCTGTACGACGCTTGCAGCCTGCCTGTACCTGGCGGTGGCGTTGACCAGAACTTACAGTCCTGCGGGATTGCCGGCCTCGAGGATCCCCGTCGCAGGCCAGTGGGCTCTGGCCCTTCTCTCCCCTGTGGCGCTCTCCCTGGGAGTTGATATGGTGAGAATATTAATATAATCACATGTGGTCTGATTCATAGGGAAATATCATGGTAAAAAAAGTGATGTCATAATCCTCCAACGCGAGGGCTTAACTATCATCCTAAGAACGATGACGCAAAGATTTTTGAATACCATCCGAACCTTGTCATGTTGGTATTCAGTTGATAGCTCTCACTGAGTACCCTCAGATGAGTATCATATGCCAGGGTTTCAGTCATCTTTCAGGATTTTTTGCATCATTTTGTCAGGTCAATAATTACCTACTGTATAAATGGCATTTTTTACAGGCATTTAATTTTCGCTATTTTCGCGCTACCCACAATAACGCCAAAATAACATCCTTCAAATAAATATCCTGCTTTGTATGTCCGACTTGCTTCGCGAATGAAGGCGTAAATACCCCCCAGATGGGTTGTATAGCAAAATTTTTGCCATTCCAAATTAAAGCGGTATACAGCAGAATTTTGATGGCAGTTTCGTTTGCACCTATATTGCATTATAATTGTCTCTTTCAGGGCTTGTTCCTGGATCTCACTCAGGGAGGGATGAGGTTTGACAACATGGACGTTGGAGAGTTCCCTGTTTATGCCTCCCTTGTCATGTTAGTGGTGGATACCGTCCTGTACGCCCTGATTGCCTTATACCTGGAGAATATCATGCCAGGTAAGGTCCGCTGTCATTCGTATCTGTTTATGCTTCCCTTGTCATGTTAGTGGTGGATATCGTCCTGTACGCCCTGATTGCCTTATACCTGGAGAATATCATGCCAGGTAAGGTCGGCTCTCGTTCGTATTTTTTTATTCTATTTGATTGTCAACAAAATGTATGTCGATTTAGTGTTTTATTCGATCGAATCGTTTAGGATAGGAAACACTGGAATATAACCTATGTATATATAGCATTGTGGCACTTATTGGTAAAGCACAACAACACCCAACGCAGCGAAAAGACTGTCAATACTTGTGATGTTTTTCTGGAAGCTTCTCAAGTTGGCTAGCAACATGAGCAAACTTCACAGAAGTACTATGGTTGATAGTACGCCATTAGCTAGGGGGCTGGAGGTTTTAAGATCGGATCCTTATTTAAGGATTTTTATCGATCTGATTATTGGCACCTGAAATATATCGCTTCGGTCTCTAACGATGACAGCCCTATACTGGTGAGAGGACAAGAGGTTTCATCCAGTATGGGTAAATGAAATACAAGACTTTTCTCAAACAATGCCACATAAGTGGACAGGAATAAGTTAAACTCAAATACCATCGAGCAATTAATGAATGTCAAATAGTTTCTCACATATAAGTGCATGTGAACTGTTTATTGATATCATTTTTCAATTGAAAATCTTAATCATGAACATGGCATTTTATATAATGCAATTATTAGGTTATACCATAAATTTCCGAAATTTAGACCTTAGGAACTTGGGCCACTATAATTATTTTGCAAAATAATTAATGGGAAATCTGGGCAACCCTTGAAATTTCACCGGTTTCCATTTCACAAAATATGTTCCTAGCTGTAAATTTTGCTGATACAACATCAATGTATTTTCAGAAAACATGGGCCACCCTGAACTCATAAATTCTTAAATTATGAATTATCAAAAAGTGTCCCAAATTTTTGAGAATTTACAGTAGTTGTAGTCATTAAAAAGCAAGTAGTAGTTCCAATGTTCCTTCAGTGCCAGATAAATCAATGTTCTTTTTTCATGAAGTAACTTATAAAATAAAGACATGTCCATCATTTCTAGATTTCTCATATTTCTCATCCTTTTACTGTTTATCAACAGGTGGCCAAAGACGTCCAGTGTATTATTTTCTGCAGCCTTCCTATTGGTGGCCAAAAGACAACAAATCTGGGTTTAGTGGCTTCGGTAATCCGTCCTACAATGGTGATCCTGATAACATTGATGGGACATCTGATGTGGAACCCGTGGGAAGTGATCTTGTTGGAAAGGATGTGATAAGGTAATGAGTGAAACAGGAACTGAGAGAAGAATTCTGTATAAGATTAGAGTCACATACCGTTAATTCTCAGTAATTTGAGACACTTTTTAATAATTACAATTTTTATTGGTTGAGAGCGACCCATATTTTATGAAAATACTGACAAAGCAGAGTAATTGTTGTCAGTACTTTGTGAAATGGCTACCAGTAATAGATTAAAGATGGTCCATATTTCCCAATAATTCTTTTCCAAAATATTTAGAGTGGCCCAAATTCCTAGGGTGGTCTAAATTTGTGAGAGTTTACGGTAAAGATTAGGTCACAAATTTCCCGATGACTTATATACCTAGCAGGGATTGAATTGTAATTTGATTTTAGATTGTCATCACTTTTTTCTGCCATAAAACTAGACAAAGTCAAATGAGGACTCTTGCATTTGTTTACATTATAGAGGAGGTTGCTCACGCACCTGGGGCAGGACGCACACACCTCTTGAGCGGTTCTTGTCAATACCTTGGCTGAGAGTCATGTCCAGGCAGTTGAACGAGATCTGTTGGTTGCATATCTGGTGATCGATCTTTGTGGTTTACTCTTACCATACTACATGAGGGTTGTTCCTGTTTGGTCATTGATGTTATGATGTTTGTATGTTTGTAGGCTTTTTGAAATGAAGAAAACCTTCTCTAGCGGGAAAAAAACTGTCCATGCTGTTTCTGGTGAGTTCATCCTTTACTAAGCAACATATGAAACATCTCTTAACCTATGATATGCTTGTGGTGGCTAATTCTGACGACACTAAATGACACAAAAACATTGAAAAATCACTGTAAACCTTGGCATATGTGTATACTCATCTGAGAGTACTCAGTGAGAGTTATCTTATGAATACCAACATGATAGGGTTTAGACAGTTTACAAAAATCATCCTTGTGCTTTGGACGAAAGTAGCCTTAGCAATGGAAGGGTTTACCAAGACCCAAGACTCTATCAACTTTCTAACATGCTGAAATCCAGATTTAAATGTGTATCATTTTGCTTTGATAAGAGACACATACAGTAGTACTGGTTATTTTAGACTAATCAGCTATGTGACTATAGTCCATATAGACATGACAAACTTGCATTTTATGCAAAACCTTTATTTTTTTCTTTTTCTGACTATAAAATAAAATGTCACCTAGTATGATCATAATTAATCTTTATGCAGTACTTAAACATTTTATACTCAATTAGTTCAAAATATTTAAACAAAACGGTTGAACACATATATTTCAATATTTTTGGTTTAAGTATTTTTCTAAGTATTGAAGTTCAACATTCCTTTAAAATGTCTTCTACTTCAAGATTTGTCTTCTTAGCCCAGCTCAGCAGGCAGAGGATCAACATTTAGTATATTTCTGTTTCTCGTCCATTTCAGGTATTTCGCTGAATATCTACGAAGGTCAGATCACAGCACTGCTAGGTCATAATGGAGCGGGAAAGACCACACTGATCAACATGCTGACGGGGGTGCTGCCAACTACAGAAGGCACAGCGCTCATATATGGAAAGGTACGTCAACCTTTCATACTACCGTAAATTCTCAGAAATTTAGGATTAGGAATTTATTGGTTGATGGTGGCCCATGTTTGCAGAAAATAATGATAAAAACTGAAACAGCAGTAGATGGAGGGTGGCCAATATTTCCCAGTAATTATTTTGTATAATAATGTGGCCCATATTCCTAGGGTGGCCAATATGTATGAGAATTTACAGTAACACCAAACTTGTCTCCGACACACGTGCAAATATACCAGCAGTGGCATGTGAGAAAGTTTCCAGTGACTTGGGGTATGCCATGTTTCCTACACCTGTTACTAGCTAGTCACGACTTAACCGCAATATAGCAAAAAAAAATTATGAAATAAAATGAAATTCCGAATTCAACAAGCAAATATATTGAAACAAATTGTGGGTAAATTTAGCTATTGCAATGATGATTGTGCTGTTCCTTCTTTGCAATTTTACTTTTTGAAACATTAGATTCCATTTCTATAAAGTTTCCGAATAATTCAGACCACTGTGGCTCTCTGAGTAATACTCTTTAAATCCTTCCGTGGCTGTATCACCCAAAAGAGGCATGATCAATTAGCTTTATCTTTCAAAAACAATTTCTTGAAAAAACGGGTTGTTTGAATTTATCTATAGATGACAACATAGATATATTTATTTGTTATATTACCACTGCATTTTCCCTAGATATAGAATTTTTGCCACCTGTGTTAACACATTTCAGACCAAAATAATCTTGACCCCGTTAGATTGGCTCCATGACAGTTGGTGCTATGTATATTGTATGTATATTGTATGTTGTTTATCTTATAGGACATTTCAGATCATAACGATCTTGACCAGATTCGCGCCATGACAGTTGGTGCTATGTATATTGTATACATGTATATTGTATGTTGTTTATCTTATAGGACATTTCAGATCATAATGATCTTGAACAGATTCGCGCCATGACAGTTGATGCTATTTATATTGTATGTATATTGTATGTTGTTTATCTTATAGGACATTTCAGATCATAATGATCTTGACCAGATTCGCGCCATGACAGGGGTCTGTCCCCAACATGATATCCTCTTCCCGGAGTTGTCCTGTCAGGAGCATCTCGAGTTCTACGCCAGAATCAGAGGGGTACCCCGAGAGCAGGTCGATCCACAGGTACAGTACGGTATTTATTGCTGAATAATATTGCATCAATGAAGTTTCATTTCTTGCCAAAAAATGTCAGAGCACAATTATGATGATGCAGTTGATGATAAGCAGTTTATTCCAGGATTGTGTAAAGTATGCATTGATTAAACTTCTGGAATATTAACATGGAATACAGTAAATTATGCAACCATTTCCCATCCATACAGGTCATTTAGAGTTGTTGAGCCAATTGTAAACAGATACTCCTTAACCCTTATACTGCAGCAGGCTAATTTAGCCATTATAAAATGATGGAAAAAACCTAAAATATGACTGAAACCCTGGCACATGGATACTCATCTGAGAGCACTCAGTAAGAGCTATCCAATTAATACCAACACAAACAGGGTTTAGATGGTTTTCAAAAATCTTTGCGTTCTTGTGCCTTGTATGATAGTAGCCTCAGCATTGGACCACCAGCCGCAATATCAACGCCGTAAACAGTAAATCACACACCTATTTCGCATCCACACATGCACTGAGGATAGAGGTTTCCATTTTAGATCAATGTAGCTCTTGCTGATGTCGACTTGGAAGATTCCCGGTCAAAATGGGCCAAGGAGTTAAGCGGGGGCCAAAAGCGTAAACTTTCTGTCGCCATCGCACTCATAGGAGACCCGAAAGTGATCTTTCTCGATGAACCCACGGCTGGCATGGACCCGTCTGCACGGCGCCACCTATGGACCTTGTTGAAACAGAGGCGGGAGGGGCGAGTCATCGTTCTCACTACTCACTTCATGGATGAAGCTGATATTTTGGCAGGTAAGAATATACTGTAAATTTTTGACCAGGGTATAGCCAGGGTTTGATTTGAAACTGGGTGCCCAAAATTGTCAATTATAAAACTTTTGGGTATCCTATTTTTCAAGTGAGACCACGTTATACTCAGATTACAGACATAAAAATGCACTTACTTCTAATATCCATAATATACTATTTCATAGGAATTATATTGAGGTGGAAAAAGTTCAATTATATGCTTGAAATTGATGTTTTCAGAAATCACTCATAATAAAATTTGGGGGTCCTGAGAGGTGATTTTTGAGGGTTTGGGTGTCCAAAAGATGCCCAGACGCCCTGCTGGCTAAGACTATGTGTGAGACACTTTTTAATAATTATGATTTTTATGGATTGAGGGTGGGCCATATTTTCTGGAATATATAGGTTTAGTTATATCAGCCAGATTAACAGGGTGGTTGCTATTTTGAGAAATAGAGACTGGCGATAGATCGAGGGTGGCCCAGATTCCTTGATAATAATTATAGTGGCCCAAATTCTTAGGTTGGTCTAAATATCCGAGAATTTATGGTAGTAGTTCATGAAACTGCAACCTGGATGCTTGAATACTCCTAAAGAATGACTTGGAAATGAAACGTAGCCAGATCTGCAAAATATTTGAAAGAAATTTTAGTGGATGGATAAAGATTTCTCCTTTTTATATTTCCAAAAGATGTTTTCATCAGAAAATCCTTATGACTATCATTATATTCATCTCATACATGACAGATAAAGTTAAATCTTTATTGATTACGGTAAACAATTGCAGTTAAGTGATCAGAAAAGGGTGACAATATTTCATAAAATTTGAAACAATGCGTACGCGTGGTTAACTGTAAGACAATGACTAATTGGAGTCTTATAAATCTTATCAGTAAGCTGAAATAGACATTCACTACTTTGATGTTAATAGCTTCAAATTGATTCCAATTATGAATACCTAGGCCTGGATGTATAAAGCACTTTCAGTTTTAGCGATACCTTACTAAACATTGATAAGCAAATCTACCAAAAATATATGAATATGATGAAAAGATGGATGAGACTAATGATAACTCACTGATTCCCTGCCTTTTCCTGGTATCTTTCAGATCGCAAGGCTTTCATTAATAAAGGACAATTACAATGCTGTGGCTCATCTTTGTTTCTGAAAAATAGATTTGGAGTTGGATATCACTTGGGGTGAGTACAATTTTCTCTATCACATGTACCCCATGCAACAAGGGGGGGGGGGGGTTGAATACTAGGGCCTTTTGGTAAATGGACTCAACACAAAAACACAAAGGTAACTTTCTGATGCTAAAACTTAGTACCTTGGGAGGCAGGCGATGTCATTGAAAATATCTTTAAGATATGGTACAATTGAGGAGATAGTGATATTGTATTGTGTCAGAAAAATGCCAATCCCTACCCCACAGACACCCACACACACACACACACACACACACACACACACACACACACGCACACACACAGACACCCACACACACACACACACACACACACACACACACACACACACATACAGCAACAATAGTGGTAGCTAGCCCAGTAAGACCAGACAAGCAAGATTAATAAAAAAGGACCTGTAAGTCTAGAGAGACATATAAATACTAAAATTGAAGCCTTCCTAATTTAGTAGGAGTGAAATAGGGATAAAAGCAGGCAAATCAAAACCTAAAAGGATACATGAGTTTGCAAGCCTGTTATTGTCCAACAGCCTTTGATCCACACTCTGAGTTGGCGAAAAACACACTCAAGGTCTTTCTCTGTGATAACAGGAAAATTGCCTTTGTATGTTCACTTTGGGTAATGAGAAATACTAATAAATGCATGTGTTTTATTCCAGCATGGTTCTTAGTGATCCGCATTGTGATAAACAGCAAATTACAGACCTTGTAACTTCGCATATTCCCGATGCATGTCTTGGCCGAGAGCATGGAAAGGAGCTCACCTATACCCTCCCTTTATCTTCCTTACAAAGCTTTGCAGGTGAGTGTCACTTTATATACCCCTGATGCATGTCTGGGCAGAGAGCATGGAAAGGAGCTCACCTATACCCTCCCTTTATCTTCCTTACAAAGCTTTGCAGGTGAGTGTCACTTGATATACCCCTGATGCATGTCTGGGCAGAGAGTATGGAAAGGAGCTCACCTATACCCTCCCTTTATCTTCCTTACAAAGCTTTGCAGGTGAGTGTCACTTTATATACCCCTGATGCATGTGTGGGCAGAGAGCATGGAAAGGAGCTCACCTATACCCTCCCTTTATCTTCCTTACAAAGCTTTGCAGGTGAGTGTCACTTTATATACCCCTGATGCATGTGTGGGCAGAGAGCATGGAAAGGAGCTCACCTATACCCTCCCTTTATCTTCCTTACAAAGCTTTGCAGGTGAGTGTCACTTTATATACCCCTGATGCATGTCTGGGCAGAGAGCATGGGAGAAGCTCACCTATACCCTCCCTTTATCTTCCTTACAAAGCTTTGCAGGTGAGTGTCACTTTATATACCTCTGATGCATGTCTGGGCAGAGAGCATGGAAAGGAGCTCACCTATACCCTCCCTTTATCTTCCTTACAAAGCTTTGCAGGAGAGTGTCACTTTATATACCCCTGATGCATGTCTGGGCAGAGAGCATGGAAAGGAGCTCACCTATACCCTCCCTTTATCTTCCTTACAATGCTTTGCAGGTGAGTGTCACTTGATATACCCCTGATGCATGTCTGGGCAGAGAGCATGGAAAGGAGCTCACCTATACCCTCCCTTTATCTTCCTTACAAAGCTTTGCAGGTGAGTGTCACTTTGTATACCCCTGATGCATGTGTGGGCAGAGAGCATGGAAAGGAGCTCACCTATACCCTCCCGTTATCTTCCTTACAAAGCTTTGCAGATGAGTGTCACTTTATATACCCCTGATGCATGTGTTGCTAGAGAGTATGAATGAGAGCTCACCTATACCCTCCCTTTATCTTCCTTACAAAGCTTTGCAGGTGAGTGTCACTTTATATATCAACAAGAGATGGAGGTACTGGGAGTGGCAATTTTAGTCTATTAATAGCATCTTATGCTGTTTGGTACCCATATGCCATTAGCAGCTACCTTACTGCTAATGACATATGGGTACCAAACAGCCAGAGATAAGCTATTAATAGACTAAAATGGCCACTCCCAGTACCTCCATTTCTTGTGTGTTAGGATGCGTTTAAACAGCAATATACTTCTTATATGAAGGTTGGCAGTGGTGGGAACTTGGGTTTAAGTAGAGAATACTCCAAGAAACTATTTGGGCCTATGTTTTCTTCATTGCGGAATTGTCCTTTAAATATTCCATTTTGTAATAGTGCATTTGGAACAGTCATCTATCCATTACTGGTTGCTACTTCTTTATGTTTGATAATCATCATGACATGAGAAAGATCTCGAACCTGTTATTGACAAGAAACCAGTGGTATAGATAAGAGAATAGGAATAAGAGAACGAAATATTTATAATAGGAGAAACCCACCAGTTGACTCTGACAACGTCCCTCGTGTTTATGTAATGTTTTTTGTTCTCCAGGACTGTTTGCAGCATTAGAGGCAAGTGAGGGTGGAGAGACACATGCTGAGAGGCTGAGTATAGCCAGCTATGGTGTGTCCATGACATCGCTGGAGGAGGTCTTCCTCAAACTAGGTAGGCCAAAACCTTGCTCCCCGCTTGCACCTTTGCACTTTGGATTTGGAATTTGTGATTTTCCTTACTTTTCCAAAGACGGAACAGCACAATCGTCATTCCAATGTCTAAATTTTCCTTGATTTGTTTTTAGTATGTTTGCTTGTGTAATTTGGAATTTTGGTCATCACTTTTTCTGCCATACTGCGGCTAAGTCATGGCTAGCCAGTTGCAATTGGTGGAGGAAACCGGAGTATCTGACGAGAACCACGACCTAACCTCAAATCACTAGCAACCTTCTCACATGCCCTGGCTGGGATCCCAGGCATTGGTGAGAGACAGCTAGCAGTCAGTGGCAACACCTTAGACCACACAGCCAGAGGAGAGGAGAGGCCCTCCTAGTGCATACAGTTTAGTTTCTATATGTGTGCAATTATATACATGTTAAAACCACACTATCAGTGGGAATAAAGATAATACTTAATTGCCATGTTTTCTATAAAGATATCATGTGTAAAACTCAAAGTTACCATATTAAAAATGCCAGTTTTCTCTTTATTTGAATAAGAGCAATTTAAAACAATCTTCACCATAACAAATTTACAATACATTTAGTGCCATTTCTTTTAGTAATCCATGTTGAGATTATATAAGCCTTATATATAGTGTGCAGTTAGTGGTTCTGTCAGAATATCCTCCCCAATACAGTAACAAGAAATGGGAAGGTGCAGAAGACATCAATCCTGATGACTAGTAACTCAAAGTATAGGTTATCCTTGAAGTACTGTAATATAGGAAATTAATCTGAGGTGCAAAAAAAAACGAATTTCTGATTTTGGATTTTTCTGAGAATTTTTATTCCGAAAAGCCAATATTGAAGGTTGATATTCCAAAGACAGGAATAATAATCTGATATTCAATACACCATACTAAACCCACTCGGAAAAGTTCGGCAGAAAAAACCCACTCTAATTAATCTCCTATTCTTCAGTATTGGTAAGAGGTTCTATATTTCAGTAATTTTTCTGGTATTTGAACATGGTCTAGTAGATATTTGTTCAAAAAGTGTTACTGGATTTTCATTATTGTATTTCTTTGCATGCATCAGCTGATAAGGAAGGTAAGCAGTAATTGCTTTAAAGATATCAAAACTAGGTACCGTAGATTCTAGGAAATTTGGACCACTCTAAGAATTTGGTCTACTATGATTAATGTGTAATACAATCATCGGGAATTCTGGGCCACCCTGACCTATTGCAGGTCGCTGTTAAGGGATATAAAAATGAAATCAGTGGCACTATTACTCTACATTTTCAGTATTTTCAGAAAACAAGGGCCACCCTCAACCCAAAAAAATCTTGTGAATATAAAAAAGTGTGCCAAATTACCAAGAATTTACCGTATCAATCCCTTTGTCAGCAAAGATATAGAGGTTCCATCATGAGTGGATGGGAAGATGAATTATCTTGTACAATTTGGTGATTTTATGTCTTGGGACAAGTGTAAGATCATTTGTCTTTATTACCATACACAAGTTGCGGAACATATGTTTCTCCCACATTTTATTGTGAAGTTAGCAAGCTAAACCTAGTTAGAAAAGCCCTCATATATGCACTAGTTCAACAATGGTAATCCGTGTATGTTATGACATGCACTGTTTGTTTTCCTTAGAAACTGAAACAGGTTAGTATGTGAATCTGCTATTTTACCTTTGAAGAGGAAGCATTGATGATGTATAATCTAATTAAAAGCCATTTAATTCCGAATTTAGTTGAAATTGAAATTCAACTTAAAGTCAATTAATACCAAATTTAGTTGATATTGAGATCTTATTAAAAGTCAATTTATTCCAAATTTAGTTGAAATTGAAATTCAACTAAAAGTCAATTAATACCAAATTTAGTTGATATTGAGATCTAATTAAAAGTCAATTAATTCCAAATTTAGTTGAAATTAAAAATCTAATAAAAGTCAATTAATTCCAAATTTAGTTGAAATTGAAATCTAATCAAAAGTCAATTAATTCCAAATTTAGTTGAAATTGAAATCAAATTAAAAGTCAATTCATTCCAAATTTAATCGTAATTGAAATCTAATTTTTGTCAATTAATTCAAAATTTAGTTGCAATTGAAATCTAATTAACAGTCAATTTATTCCAAATTCAGTTAAAGTCCCAAATCTGTTTTTTTCAACAATTTTTTTGAAGGTGACACTGTTGAAAAATAACCAAAAGTCAATTAAGTCCAAATTTAGTTGAATGTTTTATAACAATTTGTTTAAAGGTGAGGATGAGGATGAGGAGACGAACGCAAGCACGACCACCACAAGAGCAGCACCAGGTTCGACAGAGAATGGAAAGCACGCATCAAATGTCCCAGCTGACTCCACGCCGCTGGATCTTAGCCGCACCTCGTCCCGACTCCTCTCCGACAATGACCTGACCAGACAGCAGTTTCTTGCATTCTTCAAAGGCACGCTCCTCAGCATGGCCAGATCTAAAGCCGCACTGGTCTGGATGGTTCTCTTTCCGCTCGTCTTAGTTACAGCGGGTGCGATAGTTATAAAGATGACCGCACCAAAACTTGTGTTTCCGACTCCCAGGACGTTGTCATTGAGTCCCCAAGTGTACTCCGGCAGCAATGTTCCTGTGCTCATACAGCCATCCACAGCAGGTCAGTATAGAGAAACAAACTATTAGTACACTACATACATATATACATAGCAGCAGCAGCAGGGGTGATAGTAGTAGCTGTAGAAGTAGGAGTAGTAGTAGTAGTAGTAGTAGTAGTAGTAGTAGTAGTAGTAGTAGTAGTAGTAGTAGTAGCAGTAGTAGTAGTACCAGTAGTAGTAGTAGTAGTAGTAGTAGTAGTAGTAGTAGAAGTATAATAGTAAAAGCAGTACCGTAAAGTCTCGGAAATCTCGGCCGCCCTAGGAAACTCGGCCACTATAATTAAATCACAAAATAATTATTGGGGAAACTCGGCCACCCCCAATCCATCTAAAGACACATTTCATCAAATGTCGGCCACCCAGTAAATTTCATTGATATCCCAAAAAAATAACATTTAGATTTCCAAAGTTTGCAATCGATTTTAGATTATAAACAAATGTTTCTACTCTAGTGCCCCCATCTGCCAAAACACGATCGAAGTCCAGGCGTTGTGAGGTGGTGAAAGTTGATGACTTCGCGAAGATGATGAACGTTTCACGATCCAAGATAAAGTAAAAGTTATCAAATTAGGTTACATTTAACTGCCCTGTTTGAGCTATCGTGATAAATTTCCAGTTCCCAAGACTTTATCTCGCCGATACACATTCAGAAGTTTGTTTTGTTGTAAAGATTAAGATAGCCACGCGGTATATCTCGGCGATAATTGACTGTCTGGCAACAGTCAAGTTTGCCACAGTTGACAGCTGAGGTAATCAATAACACTGAACCACTCACATGCTCTCATGCATCCCACGAAATGATATGCTTTTCTGGGGCCCTTATTGAATCTTATTATACATCATCACATGTACAAGTACATCGCCATCAGCGGCATGGCATCCCCATGTTGTTAGCAACCGATTCACCAATATGCATTATTCCTGCCATGTGCTTGTAGCTTGGCCGATATATGCCGGCGCATGTCAATCGTTCGGCGCATGTCAATCGTTCGCCGTATGTGAAGACCGCCATTTTGAAAGTTTGACTTGTATAAAGTATAATTCTATTCGTAATTGGCGTGCGGCACCAAGAATAAACAAGTAAACAACATATAAGGTAGGCAAATTCTTTTATTAGTATTTATAGCAGAGGAATGGCATGTCAGGTAGGTGGACAATAAGAGTTTTGTGTGGGAAAATTGTGTTCTTGTGTACAAAGTAAGTGATCGATTTTCCATCTAGCTTTCATTTCAATTGATAAAATCGGCGAATTTCGGCCACAGTGTCTAAGCTTTGATAGCTATTTTCAGTAAATTTCAGCCACCATCAGCCAACGAAAATCGTAATTGATAAAAAGTGTCCGAGATTTCCGAGACTTTACGGTAGTAGTAGCAGTGGTAGTAGTAGTGATAGTAGAAATAATCATTTATAATGATAATGATGGTAATAATTATAATAATAATAATAATAATAATAATAATAATGATAATGATAATAATGATAATAATAATTGTAATGGTAATAATTATGATATTAGAAATAATCAAAAAAAGTAGAATAAGAAGAAGGAGAATTGCTTAAAGCAATGATAAGATAAGAACAAAGATAGTAAATAGTGTATTAGTGCCTGTACTAGTTGTACTTGTATATTTAGTAGTAGTACAATGTAGTTTGCTATTTTTTTCTGATATTCTCTTGTTATATGTTACCACAATTTTCACATGACAGGCAACAGCAGTGAGTTTATTCAAGACGTTAGACAGCAGGGGGTACGGATAGACCTCATCAACTCTGACACACCCCTACTGGTCAGAGCACCCCACTACATGGGCATCAGGGTACATGACATACAGAACACCCTCCAGGTAGGACAGCATGCACCCTCTCATGTCGGTAGCCCTCTCTTCTGTTGGTAGCACCCAAAGTAGCTCTGGCTACTCTGCTAATACCATTCCGGCACAAGCATCTTAAAGGAAATCAATTGAAATAAAGATTATTATCATTATTATTATTATTAATAATATTATTATTATTATAATTATTATTATTATTATTATTATAATCAGAAAAAAATGCTAAGTTCTCAGGAAAAGTAGTTATGAAAGTTTTAATAAAGGTCACTGCTCGCGCCCTAGTATGCATGGATATCACAATCCTTAACCTTTAATCTAATGCTGAGGCTGCTTTCTTCCAAAGCACAATTGGACACAAAGATTTTTCCTAACCTGGTACCCGCATGTGCGCTTAAACGGAGGAATACAGTAATTTCATTGGTTAATCTAATGCTGAGGCTGCATGCTTTCTTCCAAAGCACATGGACACAAAAAATGTTCCTAACCTGATATCCGCATGTGCGCTTATATAAACAGAGGAATACAGTAATTTCATTGGTTCATAGGGTCCATCAGGCTAGCAGGCAACCACCTTACATTCTTCCCTTTTGTATAACAGGCTATGAGTGCCAATCTGACCGCTCTCTACAATGACACGGCCGTCCACTCTCTGCCCATCACCCTCAACCTGATGGCCAACGCGCTCTTCAAGATGGCCGTGGGTGACGCCAACAGTAGCATCGCGGCCTCCAGCAAGCCGTGGCCGGCTCTCAAGGCAACCGTCTCCTCCAACTGGGGAACAACCATAGCGTCCGGGCTTCTCATCGGCATGGCGCTCGCTATGACGCCATTGATCATCGCATATCAAGCGGTCAGAGACAGAGAGGTAGGTACTACAGGGTAGACTGCATCCCCGGCCATATTCAAATGTCAGTCCTTGTGGACAGATGGTACTGCAGTACATTGTCTCAGCCAGCAAGGCGTCTGGGTGCATTTGGACACCCGAACCCTCAAAAGAACACCCGTCAGGAAACCCAATTATTTTTCTGAAGAACTTTCTTTTAATGTCAATTTCAATCATATAATTGAATTTTTTCCACCTCAACATAATGAGCATTGTATATGGACATAATACTTTATTTCATCAGAGAAGTAAAATAAAAATCTCTGATTTCATTAAGTAAATACATGCTTATGGTTGTAATCTGCGTAGGTTATGGTCTAGCTCTCTTGAGAAATAGGACACCCACATTTTTTACAATTGCTAATTTTGGACACCAGGTTTCTAAATCCTGGCAAAGACCCTGCCAGGGTGGACTGTATCCCAGGCCTTATTCAGATGTCATTCCTTGTGGATAGATGGCGCTGTAGCATGCTAAGAAGTTGTGAATTTACTTCATGTACAACCCCCTCGTGCCACATATCCTTAGACCTAAAAATAAAGCTGTGTGTTTCCTGTAACCCAACCTAACAAGTCTTTACTCAAAAAATTCACATAAAATCTGCATAAAACACACTTTTTTTATATATTTTATTTTCTTACCCTATTTTTTCTTACATACAGGAAACTAACAATTTTTAGGCCTTTTGTCGATGCATATCTGTTAACTCTACTGATATCAACAGGACTATGTATAGTCAGTATGTATTATGAATTTTATTACAAAAAATATAACTTAAATTTAAATTACAAATTCTCTATTTTCATTGTTCTTTGATATATATGCAAACTAATTGGATATTATTTGAGGTAAATACATATCTGGTTATCTGGTTTCAGTTTAAGATTCGGTGTTTGCTGCGCGTATCTGGTATAACTATGGATGTCTACTGGGGTGTGATGCTCTGCTTCGCCAGCCTCTTCTTCTTCTTCATAGCCATCACCTCATTGGTCATTCTCCTAGCTTTCCAGGTACGTAAGTCAAAGGGAATGATTGACCATATTTTCCACATGCCCCACAGAGATGAAATGCTTATTATATTAAAGCACTGGACAAAGATGTGTGATAATACCATTTAACACAATAGTTTTTTATTTTCTCAGATATGCTCTCTGATTCATTGCATTCCAAAGACTTGTGCAGAATTTGGTGGAAGGCCTTTTGCGAAGATTGCAGTCATGCAATAGCGTGAGTGTGAGAAAAGGAAAACTAACCTTTAAACACGGATGAAATCCATCCAGGGGAACCAAAATGTTTTGGTGACCCTACATGCGAGACGCTTCCGGTTTAGCATTTTATTTATGTAACAACCGATTAGATTGGTCTGCAATAACGCTATATATCTAACAAAACTGCCGCTATTGGATGAAATGTGAACGGAATCGCTACATGAGTGAATTTAACATGCATTGTGGGTAAATTCAAGTCATCCAGCTTCACTGGCTCTCGAAGCCATGTTTCCTCATGTTATATTTTCAAGGTATTAAATTTTAAGGATGGTTTAATTGACTTGTTCAAGTACAAGCACTAGTAGTGGTAGTAGTGGTAGTAGTAGTAGTAGTAGTAGTAGTTGTCATTGTAATTCAGTTCTAGTAGTGCAAGTACTGGTATTAGAAGTAGTAGTTGGGTTGTAGGAGTAAGAAAAGTAGTAGGAGAAGAAGTTGTATTTGTCATATTGTTTTTCTGAATGTTTTCTTTCTGATTTCAGACCGCTTCCCTCAATCATGGCGGTGCTGTGGTCTCCCTCCTCTTCATATTCACCAGCTACATCCCGGTCAACGTCTTCATATCTGCCTGCTTCTCATTTGCCTTTGACAAAAATGAGACGGTGGGACAGGTTTTGCCAAATGTGATGATCTGGGTAAGTAGGAATTAAGTATGTTCAAATCTATATTCACTACTGGGGTCTGCACATAGTTTGATCTTTACTGAAGGAGCCCGCATACATGATAGCTGCGTGTCGTCCAAGTCAGGGTCTTGGCCAGAATTTGAAAAATGCCTGTCCAAAACAGCAATTTCAAAATTTCTGCCCGTCCAGATTTAGCTTCTAATCTACTTCAAAGCCTTATATCAACTACATTTTATAGCCTAGCTATTGTGTCAAAAGGAAATTTACTTATCTACTTTATCCTAGGGGATGGTTTGTTTGGAAAATATTTGGTTATCAACCCCAAATAGTCTAATTTAAAAAAAATTCATAGAAATTTATGGCTCTCTAAAACGATGGTTTTTAGGAAACCGCCTGTTCAAAAGACATGCAGGAAGGGTCCTGGCTAAGTCCATGGTCCAAGGTGCGATCAGAGACAGTTTGTTTTCTCTCACCACTGTCCAGGGCATGTACAGTTGGCAATTTAAGAAACTCATTCTTTTGGTTCGGATATGGGCCAGAGCTAGCATGTGACTTGGTGGAGGGGGAGTAAACAGTACTCAGTATGCTCCAGTTTCCTTCTCCACTTTGAACTGGTTAGTCACAAAGTAGCCATATATGGCAGAAAAAGTGACAAAAACTTTGATTTGAAAAAACTGTACTGCGGTACTGCGGTACGAATAGATACCGAGATTCATATGGAAAAAGGCTGGTATTTCACCGTTTCTTTGAGAACCGGTGCTAAAGGGCAGAGCTAATATGATGATGCATCGCGTCCTGATTCCTGCCGAAAGAGTTCCAGACATCGGGAAAATCCCACGCTGTCTGGAATAGCATTTGGACGGAAACACCACATGATGTAGCATCCGAATTGGTGCCGCTAATTTGCTTCGGTTAACTTTGTCAATATTCGTTAGTTCTGTTCCTCAATTCTCTGTAACTAGACTGTTGATTCTTGATTCTTAAACCATAGAGAATTGAGGAATAGAACCACACATTTTAGAGTTCCCACACATTAGTACCGTTTCACTGTAAA
Source organism: Maea johnstoni (assembly GCA_963942565.1). Lineage (NCBI taxonomy): Eukaryota > Metazoa > Annelida > Polychaeta > Spionida > Magelonidae > Maea > Maea johnstoni. Next base: position 45,187,167 of record OZ012688.1, on the reverse strand, counting down.
CAATACTGATACCATTGGTATCATTCCGCCAGTATCGGTATCGCCCATGAGAAAAAGAAACAATTCTGCTCTATTGCTGCTCTAATGCTACACTAGAGCTGCTCCAATGCTACACTAGAGCTGCTCCAATGCTACACTAGAGCTGCTCTAATGCTACACTAGAGCTGCTCTAATGCTACACTAGAGCTGCTCTAATGCTACACTAGAGCTGCTCCAATGCTACACTAGAGCTGCTCTAATGCTACACTAGAGCTGCTCTAATGCTACACTAGAGCTGCTCCAATGCTACACTAGAGCTGCTCCAATGCTACACTAGAGCTGCTCCAATGCTACACTAGAGCTGCTCCAATGCTACACTAGAGCAGCTCCAATGCTACACTAGAGCTGCTCTAATGCTACACTAGAGCTGCTCTAATGCTACACTAGAGCTGCTCCAATGCTACACTAGAGCTGCTCCAATGCTACACTAGAGCTGCTCTAATGCTTCACTAGAGCTGCTCCAATGCTACACTAGAGCTGCTTTTTGATGCAACTCAAAATCATTGTTTAGAGTGGCATTAGTATTGTATTGTTTTGTGTTAACGGAATTATGCAACCCTATAATCATGTGTATGTGTGACATTTTCCCTCTGTTTTATTTCAGCTGACGTTTTTGCCGTACCTGGTTGTTTCGATGATAGATGGCGCTGGTCTTTCTCAGGCGGCCACGATCATACACTATGTAGTGTGCTGCCTCGTGCCACCCTACTGTCTCACTGGAGGACTCTACTATACAGAACGGGTAAGGATACCACCACAATTCAACCCAATTCTGCTCACTGTACAACTGGTATTTTTTTCAGGCATTTAATTTTCCCTATTTTTGCGCTCCCCATGATAGCAATATAACATCATCCAGCTTTATATATGGTTTAGTTTGAGCTGCTTGAATGCACAAATTTAAAGTAGCACAAATACCCTCCGGCACGACTGTAAATTGAAATTTTTAGCACTCCAAATTAAAGCCGTATACAGTAAATGCCTCTAGAAATTGTCATCTGGATCTATGGTACTTTTGACAATAACAAATTAACAAGTTTTTTTTAACCCTTATGCTGCTGGTAGCTTATTTTGCTATTACTCATCAAATAGTTCTCAGCAAGAGCTATCCAATGAATACCAACATGACAGGAATTAGATGGTTTTCAAAGACCTTTACGTCCTTGTGCTTTGGACAAAAGTAGCCTCATCTTTAATTGGATTCAGATAATTTGATGTTTTTTTTAATATTACTTATCTTTAATTGCAGGTGTGTAATTATTATTGTTGATTATTGGTCATTTCAGGTATACCGCACGCAGGCTGCGGCACAGGCAACTTTGACTCCCGACATTCCCTTTGCTGAATACTTTCAGTGGAATAATCTTATCGTAATCACTTACATAGCAGTAAGTCACCATCACCAATCCAGTTATACACATATAGATTACTACTAGCTTGTTGATACATGTAGGGCCTGCCATGATAGCGAAGCGGTCTAAGGTATTGTCAATATCAGCTCGCTGTCTCTCACCACTCCCCAGGTTCGCACCTTGGTCGGGGCATATTAGAGAGCTACCAGTGACTTTTGGCTAGATGATGGTTGTCGCCGGATACTACAGTTTTTTCCACCACTTACAACTGGTTTATAGAAAGGAGTTTATTTGACTATATATGGACCATAAACATCTGTCTGCTGACTATTCTTTAAAGCGCTTTTGAACATTACAGGTGAAAAGGGTGCTTTATCAATTATCAATTATTATTGTTATTATTATTATTACTATTAATTATTATTATTATTATAATTATTATTATTAGTAGTAGTAGTAGTAGTAGTAGTAGTATTAGTAGTAGTAGTAGTAGTAGTAGTACCATGATCATTATTATTATCATTATCATTATTATTATCATTATCATTATTAATAATAATATTATTATGATTATTATTATTATTATTATTATTATTATTATCATTATTATCATCGTTATTATTATTATTATTATTATTATTATTATTATTATCATTATTATTATCATTATCACTATTATTATTATTATTATCATTATTATCATCGTTATTATTATTATTATTATTATTATTACTATTATTATTATTATCATTATTATTATCATTATCACTATTATTATTATTATTATTATTATTATTATTATTATTATTATTATTATTGTTATTATTATTATTATTATTATTATTATTATTATTATTATTATTATTATTCCAGCCAATTATCCATAGCATCTGGATGTATTATTTCCTGCGTTACCTGGAGATTGTGAAGACAGGGGGCGACACTAGAGACGTGTGTATGAGCCGTGACGCGGGAGAGCCGGAGAAAGCCTTCATGGTCCCTCGAGAGAACAATGACATCATAGGAGATGAGGATGAGGATGTTGCCAGGGAGAGACAGAGAGTGAAAGACATCCAAACAAACCCACCACCAAAGGTAAAGCATGATTGAGGGATTTTAAAAAAATCAAGTAATTGTAACACCCAAAAAAGCATAAAAACTTTCCTTATATATTAATTGGTACGTACGGCACTCGAAACAATACCAAATTTTGATATCAAATAGGAAATATCAATGTCATCAAGATTGTCCTTTGATATTTTTTTATAAAGTATCTAGAGTTTAAAATATTTCCATTTCCACTATGACATAGGTTCATTCTTATTGGCACCTATCTTTAACCCATTGACACTCAGAGCGGCCAAAACAGGCCTGACTATTTTGTTGATATTTTCCTCACAAAAGCGTTTTTCTCAAAAATATTTGAAGGAGAAATGTTTATCAGATTATTACCAACAACTCTCCTTCAAATTTTTTGTGAGAATTTGCTTTATTTTCAATTTATTTCCAAAAGTATGAAAATAGCAGACAATACTTTCCTGGGGAACTCTGAGTGTGAATGGGTTAACCCATTACTGCTCACAGCGGCCAAAACCAGCCTGACAATTTTGATGAAATTGTTCAGGCTAAAGCAGAATTGTCAAAATATTTAAAGGGGAAAGGTTGATCAGAACATTATCAACAACTCTCCTTCAAATATTTTGTAAAATTATTCTGAGTTCAAAAGTTGTTATCAAAAATATCACCGATCCAGACGGCAATTTCTGGAGCAACTCTTAAGTTTTAATGGGTTAAAACGAATTTGTAGTATGGTGTCTGAATATGTGGGCAAAGATTGATTTTCTAACAATTTTTCTTTATCCATGCAGAGCCCTGTTGTCATGATGCAAAACCTGCGCAAGGAGTTTCCAAAGAGAAATAAGAGAAAATCAAAGAAAAGGGGCGTTAAGCCTAAGAAAAATGTTTTGACAGCCGTAAGAAATCTCTCCATCGCTGTCGAGACCAGGGAGGTATTTGGGTTGTTGGGACCCAACGGTGCCGGAAAAACTACCGCGCTGAATATGGTGATTGCTGAAGTCGGACCAACTAAAGGAGGGGTAGGTGTCATGGCAACGGCCTCATTTACACACTCTTAGATAAATAAAAACCAGTGGATATAAAACCAGCCGGTCAACCTGAACAGGCTGGCTCCGGCGAATAGCCCAAAAGTAGTATTATGCGCATGTTATCGCGCAAGTTTCTCTAAAATGTAAACAATACGAGAGCCCTCATTTGTTATTGTCTCCTAATGAGGTCACCCTTATGCCAGATGTAGACCCCTGGCATAGCCATGCAGGCCTATATTCACTATAGCGTATATAGTAATTGGTCTCTCGATACATTATATATCCATACTTTTATTCATTTAGAATACACTGAACAAAATAAACTGAAGTTTAAGTTGCTTGAACAGTCCCGATCTGAGCTAAACCCTGATAAATATCCTAAATACCTTTTACACAAAACATTACTTTTCTCTAGCAGTTGAGCCAAGGATAAGGTTAAACCAACATGATGGCAAAATGACTGTAATATGGAACTGCACCCTCTTACTATTTTTGTGAGCTATGTGTAAAGGTAAAAGGTCTCCAGTAGTAAATTTGATAAATGTTCCCATCGATATGATTTTTCTTAAAAGTTCTAAATATATATATTTTTTAGAGAATTTTAGTCAGTATCCTGCACATACCTGGTTGAGGTTGCTGGTATAGAGATTAATTACTACCAGTATTTCCTTCACCTGAATATTTTTCCTTTGTTTTCTTGTTGTAATTTGTTGCCTTGTATTCCCAGGTTGAAGTTGCTTGCATAGAGATTATGTCCAGTATTTCCTTCAGCTGAATATTTTACCT
>OZ012688.1:45178125-45182685 GCA_963942565.1 Maea johnstoni | reverse complement strand
TATTAGAAAGTCTAATTGAACTACCTTTAGGAATGGCATTTTGTTCAGTTTAACCTTTGGTTTCCAATGTTATAACAGAATTACTTGCTATAAGTCTTAGCTAGTTGAGCATGGCAGAACAGTATTTCAGGCAGTGACAGGATCTTTTATGGGATGAATTCAGCAACAGAACGTGCATGATATAAATTGCATTATTTTTTCAAAAATCTGTAAAAAAAACTTATTCTGTCATTTCAATGACCCCATGAATAAACATTTTTTTGAAGAACACTGTGCTTTTTCTTTACTCATGCAAAGCTTAATGGAAATTGAACTGAAATTTCTAAAAGTGTCATAAGACCTGAATCTCAGTGGTGTACCCTGCATCAATTTCAGTCCAGGTTTAGTTCTTTATCGATCACAAGGTGGAGACACTGCAGCTGTGTTTAATAATCAACCTTACCACGTCTCTGAGAATTGTGCTGCCATGCTGCTGCTCATTGTAGAACTTTGCTTTAGTTGTTTGGATGGATTTCACATGTTTAGCAACATCGTTATCAAACAATAAATACAGGGGGGAAATATAGACTATTAGAAATGCTGTTTAACAGTGCTAATTGGAGTTCATCTTTCCACATTTTGGAAGTCTCTGTCCTACTAGTGTGCTACAATGCAACAGTTGGACACCCATGATGTTTTGATAGCCAAAGTATAACAAAAAAGGGGTTATCAATATACTTTCAAATACCCATGTCAAGGCTATGTCCACTACAGGCCCAGTATTGCCTTTGACCCAATCATATTCTGAGAAGGTTTGAAGTTGGCTATATACATAGTGGGTGTAACTCCCCACTGATTATTTATTTTCCCCAGAGGCCGAGCTTTGTGCAGGCCCGGTCCATTGATAGGTGCATTATGGGTAGAAATGGGGCTGCATAGCTTGTGTGTAATCCCCTAAGAACAGGCGATATTGTTCTGGTCCACTCGCTGGACAAATCCAGTGCTGTATGGCCAGGAGATGTACCAACATTGGGTCTGTTTGTCAACCAACGGTCAATGTTTGAGGGTGCAGGGGAATAGAGGGAGGAAGGGGGCGGTGGAGGAGGGTCACTCCTTCTTTACTCTTCTGCAGTTCTCCTTGAAAAGTATTTTCTGGATGTTTGGGTACTTTATTTTGCCAATAACTTAGAAGTACACTTGAGGTTCGTTGATATAATTTTACGGCATGGTTGTAAGACACTGAGCTTGACTGAATGCTCATCTCAAAATGAATTTGACACTTATGAAAATATTTAGGTAAAAGTTTATGCATGGCCAATCTGATCAGATTAAGATTTCTCCAACATACATTTTCAAAAAAAAAAAGATTGTGTCAGAAAGGTATACTCAAATATTCAAGCCTTTTTTTTTGGGGGGGGGGGATTGTCTTGCTCTTGAATGAAATGGTTCAAGTGAAGTAGTGAAATGCCTAGGGCACACCCCTTCAAAAGATCAAGCAAGTTACATCCCCTTTTGCCTTTCTGCTTTCTTAAGTCTCCTCATAAGTCCCTCAAGGCTAGCTGACCATACATATATATATAACCGTTCTACATTCACCCTAATAAGTGGCGGATGCTTCAACTATCGTGACCAGTACAGTGTTGATTAGCCTGGCATCGGGAGGTTCATCTCCAAGCTTTAACGATACGATACACATAGGCACCAGAGCCAGCAACCCCAGTATTCTATATCAAAACAATGTCGGGACTACTCGGATGCATGCTCTTACGTGGATGCTACATGTCAGGAACAGATAACAGTAGATGAGGAAATCCTCACAAATCACGAATCAGAGGAAGTCCTCAAGGACAAAAATATCACTAGGGTGACTTTCAAGGATCTTTCCAACAATATCATCAAACACCTGGCGTATCCCACATTCCAAAGGATCTCTCCAAGCATATCCAAGTACATCCCCAAATACTCTGTGTTCCTGGCATACCCAAGGATATCTAAGAATATTTCCAAATATCCTGCATAACTGGCATACCAAAGGATCTTTCTAAAGATATCTAAGGATATGTGCAAATATCCCATGTTCCTGACATACCCAAGGATATCCCCAAATATTTTGCGTATTTGTCATACCCAAGGATCTCTCTAAGGATATCCTTGGCTCAACAAAGGTAGTCTACTGGCCCAAGGATAATAGAAATAAATCAGAGAAAGCAACATTGTATGTGCTGTTGAGATTTCATCAAGTGAAAAATACCTGGCAAAATCAGAGCTAGATTTCTTTACATCAGCTTAGATATTAAGAGTATAATATATGAGAACCTCCATGCAGTTGTTTGGGGCCGCTGTCTGTTTTGTAAGGCTTACAGAGAGAGGAAACCCTACATGTGTGTTTATAGGGTCGTGAGATATTTGACCTTAGCTAAGAGAGGAGAAAGTCAGATTTATGCATTTACTCTATAGTCATTCACATAACTGGAATTAGGATAGGATTATGTCACAAATTTTGGAAAATTCTGTAAGCTTCTAGACAGGTGGAATCAATATACGGAGGATAAAAAGTGCAAAAAGCAAAATATTACTTGCCATACAGGGCATGTACACATTTAGGGCAAACAGGAATTGCAATAGAATCTATCAGCACTGTAAAGTTGACAATTGAAACTTCTCTGAATGAACCCAGTGAACTTGAAGATAATTTGTGCTGAGGGAATCAACGAGTACATGCAGAATGTCACACATGTTGATAGAAACACTGGAGTGAGAATTGAATGCTTCCTGGGCAGGTACCGTAACAGACAAACATTGGAATTACCCCGCAAAAATTCACCAGGTATTTCCCTGCGTGTCCATCCTCATCATCAGCGCCATCTGCAGTCATTAAATGACATCACATACGCACGGTAGCTCCCGATTAGACACAGCTGAGTGGCCAGTGCGAGCCCCTAGTGCCAGATGTGTGGAACGGAGCAGGTCCTTAGCAACAGTTTGTGCGCTGTGCGTCCTGAGAACTGTTACAAATGCAAATATTTCATCCATCAAGTATTTTGTGAAAAGAAAATTCACTGAAAGTTGTGCATCTTTCAATTAAGAACATTCATCCTCAATTTTTTTGATAATTTTGGTGGAATTTTTAAGATATTCTCAAATTTGTGTGAGAAGCAGACGTGTTTGGGGCTGGACAGGTTAAGTGCTGATCCTGTGTGGTGATGATCCTCTGGCTGTGGCTGCTGGTCCCGAGGCTACACTGCTTATGATCGGCATCAAATCTGATCGTAAGCACAGGGGCAAAAATAACTTTCATCATCATCATCGGTAGCAGCGTCTGAGGAGCAGGTTAATTCTGGAGGCACACCGGGAGAGCCGAGGGAAGACGGAGATCCATTTCAGCGAGAGACAGCAGGCGTAGATTACCTCAGCTTGCTGGTAGTAGGGGCAGCTTTATGACATGTGTTAAAAGTTTTGGGAGCTGAAAGCAAGACCTCAGGGCTACAGGACGATGGTGGTCAGATACACAGCTTTATGACATGTGTTGAAGTTTTGGGAGCCGGAGCCAAGACCTCTTGGCTACAGGTGAACGCTGGTCAGATACACGGATTAAGCTGTTTGGATGTAATTGGATTGGAAGCATGCTACAGCAAAATTAACTGACAGTCACGGAGTGGAAGATTAGGTGCAAGGGATGTACGGTGATTTTCGAATGGTATTGTTTGGACAAGATCTACACTCTACAGTTCCTTTGAGTGAGGTACTACATTAAACAGCCAGAACATTGCTATGTTACACAAGAACGCAAGAACAAGACCTTTGAGTGAAATACTACACTTAATAGATAGTACATCGCCATGTTACAAGTGATAGAATTATTTGAGACAAGATGTACATTGTCCTGAACAGTGAACCAAAGTGTAAAAAGATAACATCTCTTTACGGATTATCTGGTCATAGTGCAGGCCTCTGAGTGGGAGAAAAGGTACTCTAACTACAGATACTTTTCATGAGTACTTATTGGTATATTACCATGTTACAGGTTATGGTATTGTTTCAGAAAAGGTACACAAACTACAGATACTTTGTGTGAGACATTACACTAAATGGAAAATACATCACCATTTGGCTAGTTATGGAATTATTTGAGACAAGGTACGCAGACTACAGATTTGTTGTTGATTATTACTTACACTAACTGGACAGTATATTACAATGTTACAAGTTTGTCTGCCAGCGAAGAAAGAAAAAAAACAGGAGTAGCAACTAGCAACTCATCCTTTGGTTAAGAAGTACATGCCAAAAAGAAGTCAGAACTAAGATTTTACTTTTCGGAAATTATTTTTTACTTATGCACCAGAATCATTGTCTTCAGATGCTAAAAAGTTGAACATATACAAATAAACTTAAATTCAACAACATTTTTAGAGATGAGAAGCATATTGTGTGAAATACTGCAGCCTTTGGTAACCTTTCTGCTGGTACACCTAATACATGTGACTGAAACAGAACTATCCTTTCAATGCCAATATCATTTAATTCATGAACACTCAAGTTAAAAGTTTCATAGCCAAATAAGGACTTATCTAATGATAAACA
>OZ012688.1:45093125-45173125 GCA_963942565.1 Maea johnstoni | reverse complement strand
TTATAAATAAAGATAAATAAGGACAATCAAAGTTTTCATATTTATAAAACAAAGTAGCATTAGTTTATTTTGATAACCATCCTCAGATAGGTATTTCTTTTCACCTTCAAGTGCCACAGTACATGTTTATGGTTCATGTAAAGGCTGGTATGGAAGTCAGAAATGAGCAACACTTGTGTCGTGCAATTAGTGCTGGCTGTAGCATGGAGGTCCATCCTTCAGCAGGGTCTATCTGGCTATCTCCCTGACACGATATCAGATAGAGCAGACTAAAAATAACCATCTCTTCATATCTCACCCATATCTCACCCCTGCCAGCAGCCGCAGCCCAGGGGTTCTGGGAGCGTGGATGAGAATGTTAGGGTTTGGTAATCACCTCTACCCACTCATGACTAACACTACCCTAGCCTAGCTACTAGGCTAACCCATATCTCACCCCTGCCAGCGGTGGCAGCCCAGGGGTTCTGGGAGCGTGGATGAGAATGTTAGGGTTTGGTAATCACATGGTAATCACCCCTACCCACTCATGACTAACACTACCCTTGCCTAGCTACTAGGCTTACCCATACCTCACCCCTTAGAGCCACAGCCCTAGGGTTCTGGGAGCGTGGATGAGAATGTTAGGGTTTGGTAATCACATGGTAATCACCTCTACCCACTCATGACGAACACTACCCTAGCCTAGCTACTAGGCTAACCCATACCTCGTCCTACCCACAGTTTGGGAACCATAAAAGAAATCTGTGATCTAGGTACCCACTTTCTACTGACTTAACTCTATTCAGCTATTAGATTAGCAGCTATCTCACCATATTGCCCCACACAGGGCGTGGGTTCTGGCTTGAATAATGTGCAAGAGTCTCTTACAGATTATTGCCTGAGGAAGATAATGAAGTCTATGTTTGTTATTATTATTATTATTACTATTATCATTATTATCATTATCATTATTATTATTATTATTATTATTATTATTATTATTATTATTATTATTATTATTATTATTATTATCATTATCATTATTATCATTATTATTATTATTATTAGTAGTAGTAGTATGATTATATTATTATTATTATTATAGTAATGTATTATAATTATTATCATTATCATTATTATTGATATTATTACTATATCATTATTATTAGTATTTTATCATTATCATTATTATCATTATTATCGTTATCATCGTCATCATCATCATCATCATTATCATCATCATCATAATCTTCATCATCATTATATTTGATATTTATTTATTTATCTTTGCTCAGGTGATGCGCTGCCAGGATGTGATCCAGCAGATGAAATCAGAACTCGGCTCGGCTAAGGACGACCAATCAAGATCAAAGCTGGATGTAAGTACATGTAGTAGTTTTTCATGGCACACCTATTGATACCTGTTTTTGCTTTCATTATTCGCAATACTTTGCAGGTGTGCTCACTTTTACTCTTTAATCAATTCTTTATATTCACCTATAATGAATACATTCGCCAACCTAGTGTAGATTTTTAATCCTTGTGCTGCTGGTAGCTAATGTGGCCAATACAAAATGATGCAAAAAACCTGAAAAGTGACTGAAAGCCTGGCACATGGGTACTCACCTGAGAGTGCTTCGCAAAAGCTATCCAATGAATACCAACATGACAGGGTTTTAAAAAAATCTTTGTTTTCTTGCGCTTCGGACAAAAGTAGTCTCAGTATTGGAATAGTTGATATATTTGAGGATATTATACCAGGAAAAAAACACGTCTTAGAATGTGACCCTGTAACCGATCATGCAAATACTGATACACAAAGACAATAGCCTCCAGTTATCCTTGCACACATCAGGGGGAATATCACAGATGGAAATCTATGACTATTTAATTATTGGTTTGATTTCTAGTATTGTGTCTATAGCTGCCATTATGCAAATATTGATACACAAAAGAAGTGCCCTGTAGTTATCACTTTTGACACCAGGGGCAGCTGGGAATCAATGTAACTCTTAGATCAATTATTTGAGTTCAAAGGCCCTGCCTGACATTGATATTCTGTAGTTATCATTCAAACACCAGGCAGCAGCTAAAAATCAATGTGACTCTCGATCATTTGGGTTTCGAGCCTTGCCTGTTGCTGCTAACATGCAAATGTTGACACAAAACAAATCCACTGTAGTTATCATTTTAGACACCAGGGGGCAGTTAGAAATCAATGTGACTCTCTAACAAATCAATTTGGTTACAGGCCTGTCTGTTGCTGCCAGCATGCAAATATTGACACACATAAAAAATACACTCTGTCGTTATCATTTCATACACCAGGGGCAGGTAAATATCAATGTGACTCTCTAACCAATCATTTGGGTTTAACACCTTGCCTGTTGTTTCCAGCATGGAAATATTGATACACCAAAACAATAACCGGTAGTTATCATTTTAGACTCCATGGGGCAGCTAGAAATCAATGTGACTCTTTGACCAATCGTTTGTTGCTGCCTGTATGCAAATATTGACACACACACAAGAAATATCCTGTAGTTATCATTTTAGACACCAGGGGGCAGTTAGAAATCAATTGCCTCTTTGATCAATAGTTTGAGTTCTTGTGCCATGCCTATAGCTGCCATCATGCAAATATTAATACACAAAAACAGTGCCCTGTAGTTATCATTTTTGACACCAGGGGGCAGCTCGAAATCAATGTGACTATTTGACCAATCATTTGTTGCTGCCAGTTTGCAAATATTGACACACACAAAAAGATAACCTGTAGTTATCATTTTAGACACCAGGAGGCAGCTAGAAATTAATTGCCTCTTTGACCAATAGTTTGAGTTCTTGTACCATCTCTATAGCTGCCATCATGCAAATATTAATACACATGAATAGTGCCCTGTAGTTATCATTTTTGACACCAGGAGGCTGCTCGAAATCAATTGCCTCTGATCTATGGTGTGAGTTGCTTATTGCTGCCAGCATGTACATATTGATACCAAAAATGATACCCTGTAGTTATCATTTTAGATACCAGGGGGCAGCTAGAAATCAATGTGACTATATGACCAATCATTTGTTGCTGCCAGTTTGCAAATATTGATACTCAAAAAAATGTAGTTATCATTTTAGACACCAGGGGGCAGCTAGAAATCAATTGACTCTTTGAGTTCTTGTGCCTTGCTTATTTCTGCCAGCTGTTCTGTAGGAGAGCCTGATATGTACATGTGTTGTGTGTGTGTTACAGGTGTGTATGTATCCATGCATGATTTGGTGATAAAACAATGATTGAAACACCTGGGGCTGGATCAATATGGCTTCCCCATGCGGCTAGCCGGCACCTTAAAGCATGCTCCACACATGAGTGGCATACTCCAATAACACTACCGCATGGCTCTATAGAATTTTAAGAGGAAGTAGCCACAATTCACTCTAAGTATCAAGAAGAAATAGCATTTATAGCCACAATTCAGTATCAGGAGGAAAAAGTATTTATACCAAGTTGGATATTCAAACAGTATTATACCATGGCTTCAGAACTGAAGGAGAAAATACCATTCATTACAAGGGATATATACTGAAAGAAGTATTGCACGGCTCTGCAAAAACTTTGGAGGAAGTTAGAATATCATAATGATGGCAATACACATGCATATAACAGAATTACTTGTTGTCATAAAGGTCCACTGGACTCTTGGATAGAACTAGCTCCATTCATGATATGGGACCGGACCTGTACAATAAGCGCTATTGATCATACTTGACTGTGAATGACACTTCATCAATAAGTAATAAGGTTTGTTTTACCTGTAAGGCATAGGTAATACATAGCTTTAGAGGACCTTAGGTCAGTGACAGACTTTGTGAACTGTGTATCACAGCGGATGAGTTTAGGGCATGCAGTTAAGGATATAGGATACCAACATAGGGGAAAATTCAGCCATTACTATATACTGATATATCATTGTAGAAGTATGAAGTATAACTACATCTAATAGGAATATGATACTAACAATGTGATAGCTGCAATATTAAACTTCTACACTATTAGATCGTATTTGCCTACAGTATAAGACTTCTACAATATTGAATATTGAATATTTACCATATCAGACTTCTGATAGTAAATATTTGATATCTACAATATCTAACTTCTACAATATAATATGTTAAATATCTACAATATCCACCTTCTACAGTATTAGATATTAAATATTGGTAAAGTAAGCACACAGAACATCTAACAACTCAGTTAACAAACTGCCTGCAGTGAGGAACAGTTCAGTGTATTCTGTATACCATAGATGACTGGTTTACAATAACAACTATGAAAAAAGCTTTAACGCAACAGTGAGAAACAGAGCATTGGAGCAGTGAAATACATCTATAATCATAGTAGACTTTATTTATGACTTTCACGCAGAGGATCAGGTGTGTCAATGTGTGGCTATGCACGTAGAGGTGTGAGGGAGAAAGAAATGTGTACATGAGCATCTCTCGCTACCTGTGGTATCTGTGTCAAAAGTGAGCAGCTCGGAGGTTGGCTACCTGGAAATGTATTGATGCATATCTTAGTACATGAATGATACGGGACACCAGGAAGTTTGTATTCAAATGAAAACATAGATTGGACCACCATGACATAATGGAAAGCCGGATGTTACATAGATCCGATAAGTGACTTTGATTTCAAGCTTCATCAACAGAACAGAGAGAATACATCATCATATACAAGTGTATGGACACGGTGTCTGAGCAGCACTAGGTAGTATGCTGTGGTGAGAAAAAGGGCAAGAATGCAGTAAGCAGGTCGTAGATTCAGTAGGCCAGATATTCAGAAGTTTTTACAGTGTCATGCAAAGGGTTCAAGACACTGGATGCCTATGCAATAAGGGTATTTTCATCATAAGAAAGACCTACCTTTAGTGGTTACCTGTCAAAAACAAAGATGAAAGTAGCATTTTCTTCAAAGAATAATCATCTGGATTTTGCATGATTTATATGTTCTGAGCTGCACACATCTATCTGTTGCAGCCTAGAATTTCTCTATGTTTGCACAAGGGAGAGGTGTAAACCTGAATATTTTTTATCTTGAGGTTATCTGCTTTAGGAAGTTAATGCATAAGATCAACTTCTCTTAAGAAAAGATTAGCTAATTAGATTCAGTTTTACACAGGGATGTTCCAGTGTGATTAATTGTAATCATACAAGGGTTTAAAAGTAAGGGTTAGGCACTGTTTACATTTGATTGCAATCATACAAGGATTTAAAGGTAAGGGTCATCCCCTTCATCAAGATTCAAGACTACAGAGCAAAGGTATCTATGGTATCAGATAGTCTTAGGAACACAAAATTAAAACTGATTTATTAAAAATCTAAAGTTTGGATATTTTTCAATACTGCATCATCCAATACCTAGACAGATTGCAGAATTACTATTATGTAACTGGATATTACTACCTGTAGTGTGATAATGGAATATTATTTCCAGATGATTGGCTTAATGTTTCAAGCTACCTGGGGACTTTAAGACTGTATATTCATAGGTCTATCTGCAAGGAGATCTAGGAAGAGTCTACATGAGGCATGTCTGGATACTTAGCAATAAACCTGTGTCACCGAGTGCAACTAATTAAAACCTACCTGTGCTTCTAACGAGTGTGTGGTCTACCTGAAGGTTGACTAGATATATCACAGGTCGTTGTTATTGCACACAATAGTTGTGTTGATGTTGATTTGAGTATCTGTGGGCATTTGCTTTAAGGGTCCCTAATTCATAAAATCTCTCTATAAAGGTGTATCTACTGGGGACTTGCAGGTAATATAAAAGACCTGTAACCAAATTGTTCAAAGACTACCTGTGGATACAGGACTATGGCTATAGAACCTATGTCCTAATATTATATATTTTTTGACTTGCAGCAATATGACTACATTTATAAATAGGCAATACTAAATTTCTCATAATATCAAAGCTCATTTGTAAATTATTTAGCCAAAGGCTTGTTTGGCTAGCTGCAATGCATTTGCCAATGCATGACTATTGATGAAAGTTGTCAGGCATTTAATTATCATAATAGGATGTTGATAAAACAGATTATAGCATTGAAGTAATCAGTAATAGCCCTTATTGCATAAGAGTAGATATTCACTGTATACAGGATATCTGTAAACAGATTATACCAGCTAAAGAATTGTGTATCAGTTTCCTATTTCCCTTTCCCTTGCAGTATTTTTATAAACAGAAAACGCTATCAAGGAAATTGGATTAGAAATGGATTACTATTGCATTGTGGGATAGAAATGTGATCTGGTTACGGAAATCAAAGCTGGTAGATTGCATGCTACTTGTTGGCAAGCATTTCAAAGGATCATGTGCTATGGATGGTGGCAAGTTGACAAAATAGCAAAGTGATATTTTTGTTTTGGTTGGTGAAATCATCAATTCATCTGAGAAGTTACATTACAGGACATAATAAGTGGACACTGGTCAACACTTGACCAGTGGTCTCAGAGAAAACAGGATATTGATAACCCTGATGCAGCTTTCTGATGTATTCATACACCTGTGGAGGAGTTCATTGGAAGTACCAATTGCAGCTCCTGCTGATCTTTGAATTGCAGGAAGTTTACTCAAAACAAAAGGTTTCATTGAGAACCAGGAAGTAAGACCAGTAACATTAAGAGAAGGGCTCCTTGTGGAAAGGGAACAGTGTGAATCAACTAGCCTTTATCCCATTGGCTGAGTGCACATACTGGTCCTCTAGGAAACACTGACCAGAAAGGACTTTTATTGGGCTTGATCAGACTCTCTGTGATGTTCATATTTCTGCAAGTCTTGGACTCTTTAATCCTAGTTCAATACATCAATGGTTTTAGTAAGAAGTTGAGAATTCTAAGTTGTGACTTTTGGTTTGACATTGGTCCAGATATACCGTGGAAACAAACATAAGTCAATGCCTAAACCATTATGGAATATTCGCTCATATAAAAGGAAGTACAATGGACATATTCTAAAGATTGCGATTCAATTTTGTGAAAGTTAAGGATGTCAAATGACAGGCCATCAGGCTGAGTTGTCAGGAATAGAAAAGAAAGGAACAATTATAATATATCTAGCCTTGAGCACTCCTGTGTGGCGATAAATAATGGTCAATGCAGGGATCCTTAAACATCCATGTTTGATTTAGGGTTTTACTATATATCTAATAATAGCATCTTTATTATTATATTGGCTTCTTAGTTATGGTACGAGTGTATAGAAGTGGCAGAGACACGTATAGAACCACGTTAGCTATTAGTCCTCATTAGTCAGCTGTGGATGTGCTATTTCATTTTGGTACCTGGTCCAGAAGTGAGTGAATTAAGGACACACTATTGACAAGCCAGTGCTGCATGTGTACTTATACACATCTGATAAAAATTACTGCATGCTAAAAGTATTCACTCTAGTGGATTATAAGAGAGCTTGGAAAGGTGCACACAAGAATACAGGACACCCAAGAAACATTTCATATGACAGAGAAAAGTGGAAGTGAACAGTTATTCTTCAGATCAGTATTGTCAATCAGAAAGCCACAGCACTATTGACACAAGGAATCTGATCATAACTAGGAATAGTAAATACAGACTAACAGTGAAACAACACCTCAATGATATCCACTAACCAGTGTTATAAAATCCATACAGAGACCAGGTGTGCTAGCTATAAGGTATCTTTCATAGTGTACAGAACAGGTGTAATGAGCATGGTCTTCACTATTGTGTGGTCACTCAGGGGATGATGTCCACAGTATAAGACTGTCTGTAGTTGGATACTGAAGATAGTAGCCTATATACTTAAGCGTTACTTTATTATATATAAATATATGCCTGCACCTCTACTACATAGGGAATTGTGGCCTACTGTTGGCCATTTAGAAGGCAGGCTATAAAGATAGATGTTGTGGGAATAAGAGTGTGTTTCATACTGTACACAACAGGTGCATCTATGGTCACTTTATTAATACAGAGAACAGGTGTATGTATGTATGGCTACCATTATTGATTGTACTCTGCAGATGATGGCTTTATTCTAAGCCTGTGTTTGTAGGCATTGTGTGAGATCTGACTGATAGTGACATTGTGGAGAATGTCTGCAGCAAGAGAGCAGAGAATATATCTGTAGACGGCCACTCTAGCTCAGGTGTCGCAGGAGGAATGACTGACTGACCATGCATGTAAAACTATAGCATGCAAACATAGACTGA
Organism: Maea johnstoni; assembly: GCA_963942565.1. Classification (NCBI taxonomy): domain Eukaryota; kingdom Metazoa; phylum Annelida; class Polychaeta; order Spionida; family Magelonidae; genus Maea; species Maea johnstoni. The sequence continues at coordinate 45,164,897 of OZ012688.1, read as the reverse complement.
GATACATGGACATATGATATGATGCCTGTGGTACATGGAAAATAGCACATAGTCACTAGAAGACAAGGATTCAAATGTAAGTGTCTAGGTGGGATGAGAATGTTTTAAGCTTCCTTGCTATATGGAAAATAGCACATAGTCACTAAAAGATATGGATTCAAATGTGACTCGTCACTGTCTAGGTAGGATGAGGATATGACACACTTCCTGTTCCATGCTATAAGGAATTAAGCACATACTTGCTCAACAAGAGGATACACACCTTTATAATATACACAAGGAAGCTTTTGGAACCGACATGTATAAAACAAGCCTGTAAACAGATATGATATTGTGCGGTGCAATATGGATTACACTACATAATTATTCCTAGTGTGGGATTTGCACCTTTATGAACACAGCGAATCATGTGGAACACCATTATGTGCAAAATGCATGTAAACATATAGTGATGTACTATGAACTTTATTGTATGAACAGTGATAAATCAGAATTCACACCATAATATATACGGAAAGCATATGGAACGAGGTATGTGTTAAATGCATGTAACCATTTATGGATACAATATGGACTCTACTATATAGAAGTGAAAGATAAAATCTCAAACCTATGTATACAGGAATATAAATGGGTGTAAAATAAGCACATTCAAATGTGCAAGGATGTAATATTTTGCAGATGCATCATGGACAATAATACATCAACACTCAAAATGAAGGATTTACACACACATATGGAGAAAAAGTAGGCGTATTGAGCAGCAAGTGACTATACTATACAACATTTGATGTGCCTTGTGGACAAAATGGAATATAATGCATAAATGGTGAAAGAAAAGGATCTACTACCCTCTGTGTGCAGCAAAGTATAGGGAGTAAAGATTGCTTATAAAAGCATGTAAACGTGCAGTGATAGATACTGATATGCTGTTAGTTCAATATGCTATACAGTATATACATGCTGAAATATTCAAATTAACACCTTTTTGTATATACCAGAACGAATAGGAAAGAGAGTACTGTATAGCAAGCAGAGGTGATATAATGACAATGCAATGTGAAGTATGGTATAACAATAGGTTCTTGCGTGCAGCAGGAAATGTCATATTAGATGCTGACAATTAGCGAACCCTCTTTGAATCATTCTCAAGTCCCAAGGTAACACTGCATTCAACAACTACAGCCTTGGTGGACTCAGGATTTATGTGATTATTTCTATACTCATCAAGTTCATCATTACACTTCACCTTTAACCAACGTAACATCTTAGGAATATCCCACTGCCTGTATCAGGGCATCTATTGGTTTGACGTTGACAAAAGGACACCTAAGAATAACATGATGCCTTGATCCTGCTATTAGCAAAGGTAGACAATCATATATGCAATTGGATGAAGAGATTCTGTTATGATAATTCCTGCTATAAACAGTAGAATGGTATCAATATTTTGGCATGTATTTGGATGTCACACAGACTGTATGTTACTTTTTTTGAAAATCACTTTCAACATGCTCAAATAACCTGTGGGAGATCTGTAGATGGTATAGAAGAAACTATATATTAACAACCATTGTCAGATTTCATGCAGCAAAATATCCTTCTTCATACCATATGCTGATAATGAAACTCTGTTGACTTTAAATTAGCTGCCTGATATGTTGGTATATACTGGAGGATATGGTTGTGTCTTATGTTTATGTGTTATAGGATCTGCACTACAGAAATTTCAAGGAAATATATCATTACCAAATTGCATTTCTGAGAATCAAAACCAATTATCATCGCTGCATGAAACAATTACTTAATATATTACTGATGACCTCAGGTGGTCTATTGAACTGGATGCATATAACAATACCAGAAATCTTGGAACCCGATACATCTGAGTGAGGCTGCATTTTATGAATGGGTCACAAGACATCAGATCCATCTTGGGGAGATTATTGTTCTTATCATAATGCCTGAAAAGCCCTCCAGGGGGCAGGACACATCAATAACAATCTTCTAGTGAGCACCCAGATATGCACGCAGCTTTATTGTGAAAAAACACTACTGCAGTTGGAGCTTAACAATAAGGTGTGACTGAAATTGATTCATGCATATTTTCAAAGGAAATGAACAATCAGGAGTGACGGAAATTGATTTATTAATATATTCATTTCTTTGCTCAAAATATCATTGGGGATATCGTGTAGTGAGAGAATTCTAAGAGGATGGATTATCTCCACTCATAGCAGGTCATGTGGGATCTGTAGATCATCCATTAAGACATTGTATCATACCTGGTATCATATACTCTACTGGTGACTAAACCATCTACCTGGACCATATTTTGGAGGCTATGAAAAATCAACTGGATCTTTTCAATTTTGCAACTGTGGAAATTCATGCATTATCACTAAGTAATAGACATCGATGAGTGACAAAGCCGGCTGCATGGGTCATACTACAAACAAGACAGGATAAGCACCATTTTGCTCTACGTTTATATAGTGACTGAGCCACTATCTTGGACCGTACAGCAGCTGAGCTGACTCAAGGACCAAACAAATTACACATTTTTGTAGTGATTGAGACACCTTACTTAATTGTGCAACAAAACTGGATTATTGCAGGGCGTTTACTTCACTACTGAAGAAATTGATGAGTTGATACTATTGATTTACCCTTGAAAAGGATTAAGCCACACCACCTAGTGACAACTATTGATACTGATGACTTACCCTTAAAAAGGATTAAACCAAAGTCAGAAAACACAACACCACCTTGTGGCAAAAGCTGGTACTATTGATACCCTAAGGAAGGGTTTAAACACAGACGGAAAGGGCAGCCAGCACCACCTAGTGTTAAAAGCTGATACTATTGATACCCTGAGGAAGGGTTTATACACAGACAGAAAAGGTCAGCCAGCACCACCTAGTGTTAAAAGCTTATACTTTTGATATATACCCTGCCTAAGGAGTTAACCATAGACAGAAAAGGCCAGCCAGCACCACCAAGTGGCACAAGTTGGTACTATTGATACATACCCTAAGGAAGGGTTTAGTCAAAGACAGAAAAGGCCATACAGCACCGCCTAGTGGCAAAAGCTGATACTACTGATATACCCTCAGTGATATGCCTTTTATAGTGGGAGTGTGACCAGCATCAACAATGTATCCCACAAGTAACTCGACGGAGCTGTCCTTATTCTGGGTACACGTCTTTTGTGATCTCGCCAAGTGCTACTATATCATGCGAGCAGTTAGTACCAGCAAATATTGCACTAAAGTTTTTGAGTGGTGCTTGGCTTTGTAATATTGGGGTTGGATACTGCTTTAGCTTGCTATGGTTACGCTCACTTGCTTTTTGATTTTGTTTATGTTTTTTATATCTTAAACACAATTTGGATTGGGTTTTTGGGTTGTTGTTTTTTGCTTTAATGCATTGTTTTATACTGGTTTTATGCATGCTATGGTTGTTTGTACTTTTTTATTCATGCATGCAGGGTATTACCTAGGTTTGGAAACATGGAGCCAAAACTGAGGATTTTTGAAATTTTGTTGGTCAAAGGTCAATTACCCAATTTGCAGGAATATTCATACCAGTGTCTTAGCCAGGATTTCAAAAATGCCTGTCCAAAACAGCAATTTCAAAATTTCTGCCCGTCCAAATTTAGGTACTAATCTACTTCAAATCCTTATACCAGCTATAAGTAATAGCCTAGTGTGTCAAAAAGGGCAATTTACACTTCAGCTATGTCCTGGCTATAAAGTCACTGATTCATACCAACCCTATATAATATTGACATAGCAAGACAAAGTTTTCTCCCTTACATAATTTTCTATATACAGTACATTGTTTTGTATTAGTGAAACCTAAGAAATATTTCCTTGGACTCAACAAATACAGAACATCTGATAAATCACAATGGGGAGTAATGTTGCCTTAAATCTGGTGTTTGGTCTGGTCAATAAGACTCCCTGACTCCTGGCTAGGAGAGTTCCTGCATGCGTGCTATATATACAAGAGCCTTGAATCTAGGTTAGGCACCTGTAATTGATTTTTAGTTTCCCTGATCTGTGACAGGAAGATACAGCCCTATGTAGTAAAATAAATATGATATTTCGTTCATAAGAGGTACTGCTGCAGTGACTAAATAACAGGCTGACAAAAATTTGTACCTCATGTTTTTTTGTCTGGATACATTTTCCGTCCTCAAATAGTTAGTCTTTCTCTGCTCCTCATTTTATGGGAAGTTATTTCCTGGGTATGCCAACCAAAGGAAACAGGCCAAGGAAGATAGTTTTACCATGTATATAGCAAAAAAAACATAACAAAAAAAAACAAAAAAATCTTTTTTTTAGCTTTTTTTTATTATTTTTTATTTCATTTAAATTTACCTCCCTCCCTCCCGAGCATGTATAAATAAAAAACAAACAAAAAAAACTCCTTAGCAAAGAGGGTATGGGAAAGACCCAGGGGAAAAGAACAATCAATTAAGCGTTGCCTCATCTACCAGGGCACTAAGTTCAATCTAGATCATAATTATGTAGCCCTAAATCTATTCAGATTGCTATTGGTGTTGCTCCCATTGAAAGGTGATTAGTGCTTTGATATATTACCGAGGTATTGCCATTGTCACTAATCCCCATCATCCTGTTTGTTTGACCACATGCTTAGCCATGTGCACGCTGACCCCTTGCACACCTGTTACGCACATTGTTGCCACCAGGTGGCCAGAGGATGTATGGGATTTGACACACCTGGTGTGTTGTCAATTACAAAGTGAAGAATGGAACTCTTGTCATGATCACTGTCCTAGATTTCTCATGGTTTGGAAATGTAGGATCTAATTCTTGGTAATTTGGGACACTTTTGGCACAAGGTTAAATTTTATTTTTATGGCATATTTTTCAGGCATTGCTTTTCCCTAGGCACTCTCAGCACTTATAGGATAACCTCTATTTTGATGGTCTATTTTCTTTGTTTTTAGGTGACCCATTATGAGCGGCGTATCTCCAGTCTGCAGTCTGAACTCAGGGATGCCCAGCAACATAGACAAAACTCACTAGAAGAGGTAAGAAAAACTGATAAGGATAAGATAAAAAGGTTAAAAAAGTCTCCTATGGCTAAAATAAAGTTCTTATGGCTAGAATAAATTCATTAGCCATTTCATGACACCCAGTTTCAAATTCCTAGCTAAGGCCATTACCATATGTGTATAACTTCTAGAGGTTCAACCATCAACCCTTCCAATGCTGAGGCTACTTTCGTCCAAAGCACGAGGACACAAAGATTTTAGAAAAACACCTAAACCATGTCACGTTGGAGTCATTGGATTGCTCACCCTGAGTACTCTCAGATGAGTACCCAACTACCCATGTGCCAGGGTTTCAGTTATTTTCCCGTTTTTTTCCCCCCATCATTTTATATTGGCCAAATTAGCCACCGGCAGCATTAGGGTTAAATATCCGGTAAGCTCACCATGAATGACAAAACATAGATTAAATTTAAAAAAAAAACCATTTTCACTTTAAAGATGAAGTTCAGTAAATATTAAGCAGGCCTTCTATCAAGTTGATAAGCTTTGCACCTAGTGATAAATAGGATGATTTAAGTTATGCATTTTATTATGCTGTTAGATAAGATCATGATGATAAAATACACATTTCAATGTATCTGATTCTATTTTTGCACCTGCTGACGCTTGTGAGTTAGAAATTTGCAGAGTTGGAATTTGCAAAATGTTCATGTATTCTAGATCTGTATCTTACATTATGCTTTCAATATCAAGTTCATGCAATTTAATCGAGGGATGTTTTTCAATATTCAATCACATATTGTGACACATATGAGCAGATAGAGAGTAAAATGGCTGAATCTGATCCGCTCTTCCCAACCCCTCCATAAACACACTCTCACACATGCGGACACACAAACATGCACACACACACACACACACACATATATATATGTATATATATATATGTATATATATATATATATATATACACATAAACACACACACACACACACACACACACGCACCCATATACATATATACACATACATACACACGTACACACACACACACTATTGATGTTAAATATGACCTGCGTGACACGTCTTCGTCGCAGACTCGACGGAGATCTTGAATCAGGAGCTCACACACACACACGCACACGCACATCCAAATACGACCATGAAAGAATTAATTCCCATTTTTCCGATTCTGATTTTCAGATTGGCACTCTTCAGAAGCGTCTGCGTGACACGTCGTCGTCACAGTCTCTCGCAGACTCGACAGAGATCCTCAAACAGGAGCTGACGCGGCGAGACGACACCATCCAGAAACTCCGCGGCGAGGTCCTCAGCCTGCAGGAGAAGAGGGACGACAGCCTGGCAGAGGTAGAGAGCTCGCTCAATTTTTTGAAATTTGAAATAATTTTTTTATTGTCACAAATGTCGAAATGGGCATTAAAATCTTTGGAAAAAATGTCTTCAATAAGGCCATACACATGTATATGGGTTATGTACCAGCAATCACAGTCCTAGCCAGCAGGGCGTCTGAGTATCATTTGGACACCGGAAACCCTCAAAAGTCACCCTTTAGGACACCCAAATTTCAGAAAGAGTAATTTTGAAAAATGTCATTTTCAAACATATAATTGAATTTATTTCCCCATGCCATAGTATAGGGATATTATGCCTTATTTCAATAAGTAAATATGTGTTAAAGGTTGTAATCTATGTATATTTTGGTCCACCTTAAAAATTAGGACACCCAAAAAGTTCTGAAAGGAAACTGAAAATTAGATTCATCTATCACACCCGGTCAAAAAGTAAGAAGATCCCAACATTGTGATTAATGGTATACAGTTTGATGCATGGTATTAAGATATGTATAAATGTAATACTCTTGTTTCATGATGTAACTGTTTGTTTTTAAGCTGGACAGGCAGGACCGCAAGGTGAAAATGTTGGAAGATACCCACAAGAAATGTGCATACCAGGTAAGATTTTGAGTTTAGTTAAAAATGAACATTGCTTGTGCATGGAAGGTTAGGTCTCCCTGCACTTTCTGAAACTAATCTGATTTTAATTCAGTTGGTCATAGAACATACCATATATTTGTGCTAGATTTTAGAAACGTGAGGTTACTGGCCATTGACGTCAAAAACCTTAAGAGTACCTTAAATGATCCCTATGATCAGGACTTCTGTAAAATGAACTAGTTTCAACTTTAGAGGAAAACTCCTTGTGAAATTATAAGCCTCAACTGGTATAGTAATATCTATGATATGAATTTCAAAAATTATTGCTCAATTTCATTGATGATTACCCTTTTAGCTATTTATAGTGCAGGTAGACAAACTTCCAAGTTAAAAATGAACCATCAGATTTGAAATATTTACTTAAAAAGATATTTAAGTTCTGATATGATACACTGTATCCGACATTGGGTTTGGGTTAATCCTACTTAAGCAATTACACTTTGCATAGCTTTGGTAGACAAATTCCCACTTTATTTACCCTCTCATGCTTAAGAGTTTCTCAGAAAATTACCATCTGAAATGAAATGAATATTTCATGTACTTTTATGTGTTTAGGTGGACGAGAGCCATGAGCGCCTGAGGCAGCTGGAGACACAGCTGGAATCATCTCAGAGGAACTACGACAGCAGCAAGGCAGAGGTATGAACATGTCAACTCTCTCCTTTGAGTGTATCTATAATCTCATTTACATTTTCATTGATTATATCTTTTCATCATCTTGGTGTGTATTTACAATTTCTTTTTTTTCTGGGAAGAATGACTAAACATTAAAAATTCATCTAAAACAAGTACCGTCCAACCTGTATTAAGAGACCACTCAAGGGAGGACCAAAATATGGTCTCTTAAGACAGGCGGTCTCTTAATAGAGGGTCATTCAAACTAGAATGTTAGTCATGATTGAGTGACATATTTACGATTCAGGAGTGATTAAAAATCTATTTGAATATGGTATATTTTATGAATAAATTGCCATTTCTTGTCTTGTTATGGTTTTAGCCATTAACAGACAAACCTTAGAACCTGATGCATGTACCCTTTTCAAATGTAAAAAGAAGTATTGAGGATAAATATGTATGAAATACAGTTGGCTATTCTGTTACAATGAACAAGTTCTTGTAGAAAATGACTTTTCTCAAAAATCATTTCAGTAATGGCTGTTTGGAAGTGCATCTAATTCGAAGTTTATTCCTATCATTAGTCAGCATGAAACAAGCCAAAATTACTTGAACTCCGATAAATATTGATATGTTACAAATTTGTATGCTTGTTTTCTAAATTCTTATAAAGATTGTTATGTTACTGTAGAATAGGAAATTAGTCCGAGTGGTTTATTAAATTATTATGCCAAACTTTTCGGAGCGGGGGCCGTTGCGTATAATGGAAGAAGGATGTATTATTCCTCTCATTAGAATATTAACCTTCATTATTGGCTTTTCAGAATAAATTTTTTCGGATAGATAAAAAATCACAAATTTTCACCTCAGATTAATTTCCTATTCTACAGTATATGTTTGTTTGCCTGTTTGGGTATTGTGACCATACGGATTGCTGTTGTTTCCTTCTCGCCCGCCCGCCTGTGTGTTTCTCACTGCACTCATCGGTTTGTCTTGTTCCCTGCAGGTGGCAGCACTTAAGGCACAACTTGTTCGCTCAGAGGGGGAGCTGCAAAATGCTCAAGCACAACAAAGCGACTCCCTCACTCAGGTATTAAACTCACACGTTCTATATCATTCTCACACACTGGATCTTGGCTAGGATTTGGAAAATACCTGTCCAAAACAGCATTCACAAACTTTCTGCCCTGCAGATTTAGCTGCTCAGCTTCTTCAAATCCTCATACCAACTACATTAAAAGTCAAAGACCTTTCACATGAAGTCGCCCTAGTCCAGGACATTTTTATGTACATTTTAGCATGTATTAGAGTTAAAGGTCATAGACTTAGTTTGAATGAGGTCAACTTCACAGGTATAAGTTAACAAGCCTGTGCGGGCTGTTTTTTATGGGCAAGTAATGGGCTAGATAACGCACAGGCATGTAACTGGCCCATTAAGGCATTGTTAAAAGATAAAAGACAACGGTAAGTGCCCGCAGCTACGGGGCTTTACTATGGTACTGTGGGCACATTCTTGACTAGCTCATGCAAAGGGCCTGTTATATGCCTGTAACAGGGGCTTTACTATGGTACTGTGGGCACATTCTCGACTAGCTCATGCAAAGGGCCTGTTATATGCCTGTAACAGGGGCTTTACTATGGTACTGTGGGCACATTCTCGACTAGCTCATGCAAAGGGCCTGTTATATGCCTGTAACAGGGGCTTTACTATGGTACTGTGGGCACATTCTCGACTAGCTCATGCAAAGGGCCTGTTATATGCCTGTAACAGGGGCTTTACTATGGTACTGTGGGCACATTCTCGACTAGCTCATGCAAAGGGCCTGTTATATGCCTGTAACAGGGGCTTTACTATGGTACTGTGGGCACATTCTCGACTAGCTCATGCAAAGGGCCTGTTATATGCCTGTAACGGTTATGTACATTCCTGTTACAGGCACAAACAAGCCTGTAGCACACGCCAGTAGAGAACTTAGCTGTACAGGACCACAGTACGGGCCCCATAACAAGTGCATACTTTTAATCTTTTATCAATGCCATTAGATGCCTGTTACATATCTGCATGTGCATTATCTGACCCGTTACATGGCCATTAAAAACAAGCCCGTACAAGGCCTTTAACTTTTACTCATGTACAGGTGCAATAACAAGGCACAGCAAACCTTAAAAGTTATTAAATTATTTAGTGTTTTATATCACCATGCAGTATGCAAGGTCTAGAAATAAAATCTTTATTTCATCTTAATACTTCCAAAATTCAAAATCTATTCATATGATTTGTTTCTAGTCCAGTGAATTTTAGTTAGAGTTTGTTAATTGATTTGAAACTTTTAACATTTTTGTGTTTAGTTTTACTCCTAATCAACAGTTGTTGTTATGAGAGATGTTTAACCATTTTGTTCAATGTGCTTAACAAGACAATATCATGGGAATAGAATGAAAAAAAGCCAGTTTTGATCATATAAATTGTGCATAAATATTTATTGGAGCATTGCACGTTTTAAGTCCTTTATTGATATATATATTCCAGCTTTGCACGTTTTTAGATCTTAGTTGTATAATGGTATATTTGTTTCATTTGGGTTTTTGTTTGCCTAGGTAAATTTTTGAATGATAACCCTAAAATGCATTTAACTTAAATTTAGCATCCAAGTGCCACTTTTCTTTTAATCAAATCCTGTATTGTCCCTTCTTGATCCTATGATGTGAAAATAATATTTGGTATAGCTGTATAAAGTATTTCGGCATTACACGTTTTCGGACCTCAATATTGTTAAATGGTAATCACACCCCTATGAGGGTGCAGCGTGATAGTTTCATTTGATTTTTGGTAATACAACCATAAACAGATTACCAGAGTTGAACTCCTATTGTTCTGGTCAGTCGCATTTTTGTGTGTTTGTGTACGTGTGTGTAATTTTTATTTTGGCGTGTATCGTTGACGGTTTTGTGTGTATTTTTTCTTTGTTTGCTCCTCGCCCACAGCTGGCGCCCCCTACCTGTTATTCCTCGTGCTCCGTCGAAATGCTCGACGACGAGATATTAATGCTTCGCGAGCGCAAAGATTTTATTCAGGGAGAGGTAATACAGTCAAAACTAAAATAACTACTGCTTCCGTGTGTGCATAGACTCGCTACTAATAACACAGAAATCCTGCATGAAGTACAAATATGATCAGATTGTGTAGATAGGTTACATGACGGACTTAGTATGAAGGGTACCAAAATACTTATAATATTAACCATAGATAATTGAAACTTAGGTATACACTGTAATGATTGTTGGGATGGTGGAGCGGATGATGATCATATTAATGATTTAGATGATGATATTGGTAAAGTCATTGAAGGTGAGGTTTATCAAAAGAAGAATAATCCTAATAATCATTTTAACAAGGATAATGGTATCTGTTACAATGATGACTATTCCAAAAATGATACATCTTACAATAATAATGATAATGATAATAATGATAGTAATAATAATAGTAAAACTAATAATAATAATAATAATAATAATAATAATAATAATAATAATAATGATGATGATTATGATAATGATAATAATTATAATTATGATAATAATGATAATATTAATAAAAGTAAAAAATGATATTTCTAATGATAATAATAATGATAATAATGATAATAATAATGATAATGATAATAATAATAATGATAATAAAAAATATGATAATAATAATAATAATAATAATAATAATATTGATAATAATGATAATAATGATGATGATAATAGTAATTATAATAATAATAATAATAGTAATAATAATGATGATAATGATAATAATAATAATAATAATAATAATGATAGTAATCATGTTTATAATAATGATGATGGAATTAGTAGCAATGATATTAAAGCTTGTTCAACAATGCTGAAATCTGTAAGTATGAAGGATTTAAGTAATAAAGGTATGAGTATTACAGAGTATCTTTTGTGTGCCATCGCTTGATTTTTTTAATCAAAGTCAAAATGAAGCAATCATCATTGTAATTTTTGCTTTATCCATAAATAGCATTATTAGTTGCTGAAAAGTGCTATTGGCCATGAGTTATAGTGAAGTCAGAATAATCAAGGCATGCATGTGCTTATAATCCCTGACTAGCTATTAGCATATGAAGTGAAACCATGCACTTGTAGCTATGTCTAGCTGGAAGCATGCATTACTAAAGAAAAATAGTTCAGCATCATGGAGACTTAAATAGTTATTGTATGAGTCTGAAACATCACTGTAGTATACTCCTCATTTCAGGGTTTGACTTTCCCATATTTGTATATTAATCAGAAATCCTGTTTTTGACCACTAATTCTTATCAAAAGGTCTTTTCGGGCCCCTTAGCCTAAAATCCAAGTGTCAGACCCTGCATTTACAATTGCCACATCATCTTAATCTTATAAGAACTATTCTTGACTGAATAATAAAGATATTTTAGGTTTGACATTATAATTTCAATATTGTAATCCTATAGAACAAATGATAAAATTACCTTAAAATGAATTATGAAATTTTGAACAAGATTTTAAATTATGCTGAATTACCAGAAAAAAAACAGACAAAAAACTGCATTCATACTTCAAATTGATATAGGGATCACAATATAGTTAGAATTGCATGCTTTATTAATTCAAAGAATAAATACCTTGAACCATGATGGTGACACATCGACTTGTAAAGATAAATACAGAGGCATGCAAATAAAAAGAATGACGCTATGGAAAATATAAAATATACCTGATAGAAATTATAAAGATTGAAAAATAGAAAAGAAAGAAAATATGTGGACAAACTTGCCTTAGAAAATTTACTTCTTCTTTTTCAATGATACATCTTTGTGAAACAGGCTGATTATTTTTTTGTTTTATTTAATTGCTTTATTTAAGGCTCTTATACCAGTCCTTTGGGTGTCCACAATGGATGGGTTTTATGGTACTATTTTGATAAATAGTTACAGTACTGTAGGACATAAGTAGAAACTTTTTTCGGTATCGAGCACAGATATTTTTGCACAGCATGCCTTTTAACAGTGGTTTGACAGGCTTTGCTACTCTTAGAAAGTGTGTTTAATTTCAGATTAATTAAGGGCATTGATTATGTACAAATAACAAATGTTGAGCCTGTATTTTCTTGTACTTACAGGTAGAGAAACTGACGTCTAGTCTGCAGAAGTTACAGTCAGCTTCAAGTGAATCTCGCGACGCCCTAGCTGCTGAGGTAACTAAAAGTTGTAACCCTTTACTGTATACAGTGTTGATAATGCAGCAGTTTGATTTATGGATACTTAGCACACCCCTGGAGTCTGCTCACCATTATTTGGACATCCGATCCCTATGCTAGTATTGTACAACATGCGGACATGATAGCTTGTCGTTCAAAATTATCGTTCAAATTTGTGGAAAACTTATTTTGTTGTGTATGATATGTTTTGTGTGTTTTATTGATGCTGGTATTTTTTGTGTGCTGCAGGTCGCAGAGCGCCATGACGCCATGTTGAAGCTGAAGGATGACGCCAAGGAGCTGGAGGAAAAACACCTAGAGGCGCTGGGTACGATCAGTCACCGCGGCGAGGTCATCAAGCAACTCAGGGCAGAGGTCAAGGACAATAACACCAAGGTAAGCTAGCCTTAAAAGGCTAATAGCGGCCATTTTGGATCTTTGGCAACTTGGGCTCCTAGGCAAAAATTAATCGGTTGGACCTAGGGATATCCATGCTAGATTTGGCGCTTTTATCCACTCTGTATTGATAAACCCAAAAGTTGATGCCAAGCCACCAGACTATGGGTTGATATGGGGTGGGGGAGGGTGGATGGTAGAAACACCTAGAGGTGCTCAGGTCTTGTGCAATTATAAACTCTGATCCAGATAAAAAATTTACTCAGTAAATAAGCCAGAGAAGATCAATTATATGAAACCAGACAAATCATGTTATACCAGACAAATCATGTTATACCAGACAAATCAAGTACATATACATATACATATTAATTTCTATAAATGCATTCATGCTGTTGCTTTTTCTTCAACAAGATGGACTTCCATGTAAACTTTTCTATTTTGCAGTTGACTGATGCTGAGGAAAGAGCGACCAGCTTAGAAAAGCAGGCAGCACACCTTCAGCTGAAACATGAAGACAGAAATAAAGAGGTAAGCAAGAGATTCCCCCCCTCCCCCCACCCCATGGAATTCATAGAGGGAAGCCTTGAGGGTCATCATGCTTTACAGGCAAGACTTGGAAACGAACATAAATACACTTGCAGTGGCCTGCCAATTTTGTTAACCCTCTTGCTGCTAGGACAACGTATGGTACTATATGGGGTCTAGCTACACTATAGCACGTCATGAGAAAGATACGACTGAAAAGCTGATGTGCCATGTTCTTTAAGTACTGCTTCCGCAATAAAATAAACATTCGGCCATATAAAATTTACATTGCTAGCATAATCAGAACCCCCTCAATCGCCACATGTATTTTAATAATTTATAACCACCATTTTGTGCCGAAAATCATCAACTTAACACAAGAAATACAGTTAACCCTTAACAAGCTGAATTGCCTGACGGGGGCTTGTCCCTCAAACTGAGTTGTTTTTTTGCAACAAATTATGTTGCATTGCTGTTGCGCTGTCAGGGGGTTGTAAGTCTTTCCAGCCATCAAAGGCAAAATATCATCCAAAAAATCTGAAATAAAAAATACTGCCTGAAACTACTGTTCTTGTTCTCTTAAATTATGTTTGTTTTGTAGAAATTACTTTTAGAATATATTATGTCTGATCAGTGTAAACCTAAGGTTTTGTAGAGAGCATGCTGATTTTGATTTAGAACAAATGAAAAATCAGGTATTTAGAATGCATTATCCCAACTTCAGCCTGAAATTTCTCAAGTTGTACATAAATATTTCCTTTCAAAAATGGTATATGTAGAATGCTTATTAAAAACTGATATACATAATGAAAAATAGTGTTTGTTTCTTTGTTTTAATTAGTTATGAGCAATCCTAAAGCAAAGGGGATGCAAATAAGTCTTGGCAAGAAATGAATTCTGAGAACGCTTCAAAAGGAATTCTAAAGGATCAACTTCCTCAATGTTAGAGCGCTATAAACAAATGAAAATAGAAAATATCAAATGTAAAATATAAATATTTGATATAATTTTAACCTCCTCAATCGATACATGTTATTTTTATTTAGAAACGATCATGTTTTGCGCCACAAATCAACGATTGAACACAAAAAGCAAGTGCTGATTTGTGGGCGCCATTTTGTCACTCCCAAGTTCGCCAACTTTCAGGCGCAACAACACAGAGATGAAATTCCCAGAGCAGTAAAAATCTACAATAGAAAACGAAATAAAAACATATGTCGATTGCCTACCTTGTTATCCTCCTTATGATGTCTTTATTTTGTGTTGTGCCATCAGTTATAGCCTTTTTCGAAGGCTTCAAAGATGATGGCCAACACGTTGTTAGACTTTGTTTACGGCAAATTCGATTTTGAAATCCGTTGGCCGTAAGGAATGCACCTTTTGCGAATCATGTCTCCATTATATCAATTGCGCAATAAACAAATACAAAATTGACATTGTTAGATAGATATGTGTCTTGGCTTTCAGGAAATGTATTATCTTTTACAATCCAATCACGGGAAGTATTTATTTGGACCGTGTAAAGTGCGGTGAGGAGACCGCAAAATCAGCCGTTTTCAAAATGGCGGATCTAAACACGTGCGAAGTGATTTCGTTCGCACTTGTTTTAAAACGATCGTTTCAGCAACATAACAAATTTATTTCGAAAAATAATGTTGATATTCTTGTTCCCTGACATCCATTTAGTCTAAATATTATCTTTATTGAATTTAGGATGTCAGGAATAACGGAATATCAATCTTACAAAAAACCGGAAGTACTCTCTTCAGCGGCGGCGGACACGCTGCGAGCCTCTATCAACATCGCAAAACATCGATTTTCGGCCGCGATTTACCTCTCACTTCATATTTAATGTATACTATTGATGTTTTTCTTTGTCAATCTGACAAAGAAAAACATATGAGAATAGGTGAGATACTTATATCACCTATTCTCAAGTTACTAAGCCGAATTCGATGGATAACTTCCTGATTAATGGAAGTTACCCAAGATGGCGGCGGCCTGCAGTTGCGGTGAATTTCTTTGCGGACCTGTTCGTCCGTCGCTTCAGCGCAAGGTATTAGAATTGCGGACTGGTCCGTCAGCCGCGCGTTAAGGGTTAAGAACTGTGGCGGCCATTTTAAATAATCGCGTATGACTTGGATTTTTTTTGCATCAAGTCATGTTATGAAGCCATTTCCCATCGAAATAAACAACCTTATATTTAAAAATTACAAATGGTGTTTACTTACCTTCATATCTACCAGAAAATGTTTTCTTTTCTCTGTTATACCATGTGTGAGATCGATTTCTGAGACCTCAATTCAACATGGTTTGGACATATTCTTCGCGAGTTTACGCTCGTTCAATTCATTCGTCCATGAGCCGTAAAATCATGCAACCCTTACTACATTAATTGACAACAAGACATCGGTGGCGAAAATAAATAATGAATTTATATTACCAAAACAAGCTGATTCTCAGCTTTCCGAAAATGTTTATTTTATAGATATCCCGCCTA
Organism: Maea johnstoni; assembly: GCA_963942565.1. NCBI lineage: Eukaryota > Metazoa > Annelida > Polychaeta > Spionida > Magelonidae > Maea > Maea johnstoni. The sequence goes on along the minus strand of OZ012688.1, from coordinate 45,148,582 downwards.
TGGGATATCTGTTGTCAGTGAATGAAGTGAAACTATCGCATTTCGGCGACTTTGCGGCCGCCATTTTGAATTTGTGTATTTGACACCGTCTGCAGAATCGATAACATCAACTTCAATCGCTTGACAGACGGTCAAAACTTTAAAAATAGATAAATACAATGTGATATTATTGTTCCTCAACATCTAATTTACTTAGATGTCGAATAAAATATCACAAAAATGCGAATGACCAAAGGCAATAGATCGTTGAGTACAACGGCCGCACTTCTCAAATCAAGCATGAGATCGATTTATTTCAGGTCTGTTTGTATTTCTTTAATAAAATCGCGTTTCTTTTTATAGACATAATAAAATAATGTTGTATGAATAGGTGGGACACTTGTCTCACCTATTCAGTTTGAAATTTGGAAAAACTCGCCGTATTTATCGTGTACGGCCAACCGGAAGTTGTTGAGCCGTACACAATAATGGCGAGCATGTGGAGACCACTATTCGGCGTGATTACTCGCCAACCGCTACAGAGAAAACGTAGCGTCAGGCGATTGTACTCGCCCACCGCAGCGAGGAGGTTAAACCTCTTAGGCGTTACATTGTAGAGACAATGTTTGAAAAAATATTAAAAGGAGCACTAACAACTTTCCTTCAATTTTTTTGGTAAAATCATTCTTAATTTCCTGGTTACTATCAAAAGAATCATAGATTCAGACAGTTTCAAAAGTCTATTAACCCTTATGCTGCTGTTGCCTAATTTGGCTGATACAAAATGCCTGAAAAATGACTGACACCCTGGAACATGGTACTCAGTGAGAGCTATCTAATGAATACCAACATGACAGGGTTTAGACAGCTTTCAAAAATATTTGTGCCTTTGTGCTTAGGATGAAAGTAGCCTCAGTGTTGGAAGGGTTAATTATGAATGGGTTATATGAACTTTATTTGATAAATCTTTTCCTTTCTCGTTCCTGATTAGATTGACCGGCTGCAGACGCGCATCCAGGAGCAGGATTTGACGGGTAGTCAGCAGGACACCATCTTCCGCTCAGAGATCGCTGACCGTGACGAGGTGGTGGCCAAACTCAACACGGATATTACCGTACTGAAGAATAAGATGGAGCAGACACAAGCACAGGTAATTCTCTCTCTTTCTCTCTCTCCCTCTCTCTCTCTCTCTCTTTATATATAATATATATGTATATAAATATATATGCAATTATTTATATATGTGTCTATACATGTATATACATGTATTCATCATCAGCTCCACTCTGATACTAGCAGCTGATTGGTCAATTTCTTTGTTGTACTGGACTGTATTGCAGTACTAACATTGCTTTTCATTAATTGTCAGCCAGCCATACCACACCCGGCGTCTGGCCTCGTGTGATATGGCTGGCTTCTCGCAGACACCAGGCCGTATCCCTTTTTTACAAAGAGGATAACTGATAATATTGATATATGTTTATAATATATAAATAAAGATATAGATACATGTAGATAGATCGATAGATATAGATTTAATTAATGAGCAAGCATGAGGAGCATATCCCTGATTTCAGAACTCTTAAATGTATTTATTTGAATGTTGCTATTTTAACGTTTCTAGATGGAGGATCGTGAGGATCACATCCAGCGCCTGCAGGCCCAGCAGCAGGAGCTCCATGATGAGGTCTCGCGGCGGGAGAAGGCCATACACAAACTAGAGGTTGAGCTGCTCACCGCACAGGAGGAACAGCGACAGGCCTCTGATGATGTAAGTATTACATAAACATTCTGCTCAATCAGAGACATGAAAGACAAGAGTAGCAACACACAGATTCTATTACTATCGAAGTACGTTACCTGTTATTATATATGAAGCTAGTGACACTAATCGCCCTCTATTGGCAGACTCAAAAGTAAAATCCCTTGATCTTCCCGCCTCGCCGCCAGGTGGCTACGCGTTTTGGCGCCAATCTACCTCTAGTGTCTGCCAGCGCCCTCATCACTGGTATACTTATAGACTCTCCCGCATTTGCGAGAATTTTTTCACCGTTTCACTCCGACTTGGCGAACTTGAAGTGGTCAACTGCGTTGATAAGTACTTTTGGCTGCTTACAGGCCATCTTTCCTTTCAGACCTTCAGTCTGCTTCGCTGTTTTTGATTGCTTTTGTTTGTCTCTTGTGTGCCTTCTTGTTTTCGTTTTCAGAAACAAGATGGCGACTGCACAGCTGGTAGCCTCGTATACTCGTTGCGCCGACTCCCACTGTTCTCGGTTTGTGATTCGATACGTCGAGTCGCAGCCTTGGACGTACCATCGCACATGTTCTACACATGTGGTTTGCTCTCGAGAGGGCAGCCACTGCCGTGTGTGTGAGCATTGGAGCGAGGGGGATTGGGGAGGCCTCGAGCGGCTTCTGGCCCGCCAGGCAGTCCGCCAGGAGAGGCGCCGCGAGCCCGGAAAGACCTCTGACACCGGCTCTTTGAGCGAGGACAGTGTGCTTTCAGAGGGGCGGCTCATCATTGATGAGCAACCAGCAATGGAAGTGGAGGTCGAGACCTCCCTTCCCGGTAAGTCGCCCCGGGTCTCTTCGGAGGCAAGGGGCAGAGCCTCCGGCTCGGAGAGGTCGCCTTCGGGAGACCGATCCGGGCCAGCCCGGCCGTCCCCGGCCCGAGGCTCCGGGAAGAAGAAGAGTTCCAAGGGCTCTTCGTCATCTTCCCGTAGGGCGGAGAGCGGGAGAGAGGGAGGAGTTAAACACTCCTCTTCATCCTCCAGTTCCCACAAGAAGAAGAAGTCTTCGGCTTCCTCCGGGGAGGCGAAGAAGCGTTCGCGGGATAGGTCTCCGGTCCGGTCCCCACCGCCAGCTTCTCTTCCAGGTACCCCGAGGGAATCCCGGTCAGAGGCCCCTGGGCCTCTGCCTTCCCCGCCTCTAGTCACTAGGACCCCGGTTCCTCTGACTCCGATGGCGTTGGGCGCGATCCCGGTCGACCCTCGTACCCCAGTACCATCCGCCTCCCGGCCGGCGTCAGGACCGGGGACCCCGGCAGGGGCGAGCCTCCCGGCTCTGTCCTTGCCGCATCAGTGGCAAATGCAACTGTACCAGTTGCAAGCCATGCAGCAGGCTATGGCGAGCGTTCCCTATACGTTCCCTGGCCAGCAGCCTTTCCAGCCTCCAGGCTTTGGTGCGGGAGACGCGTTCAGTCCCTCCAGCGTCTCCCAATCCTCGGCCCCGGCGCCTCCGGCAGCCCAGGCTATCCAACCGTCCCAGTCTACCGACCCAGGTCGGGACACTCCCTCGGATATCTCTCACGAAGAGTGGGAGTTGATCAAGAGGTTGAGGCAGGGGGGGGGTGAGGATAAGGAAAGCGTTATCTCCGAGGCATTGTCGAGGCCGCACACTCCAGTGCCGGAATCCGATGAATCGTACCTCGTGGGTCTTCACCGCTCGACAGGGAGTTGAGGGGCTCTCCGGTTCGGTCCGTGATTGCGGACGAACCAGCTCCGCCGGTGGCTGCTCCTCGGCCACCGCACTTACAGTCGGAGGGTTCCCAGGGCCTCATTGAGGACTTGGACGATATCCGCGGTGACGCAACTGCTTGGCGACGCCTTTGGCTAGCTGAGAAGTTTAGGTTTCGGATCCCCTTAAGATTCTATGATATCATGGAGTCTATTAAGAGGGCTCTCCAGTTCCCGGGTGAACCCGAGGCTGCCGCGCCGGCTCCGCAGGCGCAAGCGCAAGCCCGATCTCTCTTTGTGGGGGTACCTCCGGTAGCCCCGACCCAACGGGTCGTTATGCCGTGGGACACAATGTGTGCCACAACGGCGAAGAGGGACGCCAAGGGTCTCCTGGACGGGACGTCGAAGACATTGGACGAGGGTGTCTTCTCCCGGAAATTTCCGGCAGCAAGCGCGGACGAGAAATCGTTCCTAACCCCTCAGACCATCGATCCGGAGGCTGAGAAGCACTTCCGGGTCTGGGTCAAGAAGGACTTTTCAGCCAAGAAGCCCTTCGGGTCCGATACGTCCTCCGTTCTGGCTTCGGCCGATAAGCTCTCAGTTAGGTTGGATGAGCGATTGTCTACGGTCAACCGTCTCTCGGGCCTGCTCGTACAAGTGCAGGCCTACATCCACCACGCTGCAGCTTTTCAGGCGGCCTCCCTGCAGCGTCTTCGTGAAGATGCTGCCACTCCTGCCCCGGCTACGGACCCGGATTTCGATCCGGCCGTGGTCGCGGATGCCATGGAGTTTGCGGCTTACCTCACGGCCTGTATATCCCGGATCACACTCCACATACAGGCCGAGGTGCGTCTGGACCGTCGGTCACGCTTGGTGAACCACCTGCGTCCTGACGGGGGCCTTCCAGGGATTCCCTCTTTTACAAAGAGGAAACTCCTGGAACTGCCGCTGGACTCGGAGCTCCTGTTCGCCGGTCAATTTGACCAGGTGCTCAAGGACACGACTTCCACACAGGCCATTGCGTTCCAGGCGTCACAGATCGCGGCGGGTTCACCGCCCCTGGATCTGTCCGGGTTTAAGATCCCGAAGAGGCCAGCCCAGTCTAAGGCTCAGGGCCCGGCCAAGAAGCGCCGTAGGGGACGCTCCCCGGCACAACCGCAGCACCAGCAGCAGCAGCAACAGCAGCAGCAGCAGGCAGCCCAGCCGCAGGCGCAAGAGAAACCCCAGCAGCAACGCTCTGGGTACAACTCTTCCGGGTCGCGGGGGCGCGGTAGGGGTCGGGGTGGGGCCCGGCCCCAATGAGGTGGAGCCCGGTCCGGTGGGGGGACGCTTGCGGGAGTTCGTGGGAGCCTGGGGAGACATCACTTCGGACAAATGGGTCCTTCAAACCGTCTCTTCAGGCTACCGCATAGAGTTCACGGAGAGCTGCCGGTTAACCAGAGCGCCTCTGTGGCCGATAGTCCCAGCAAAGCACAAGCACCGTGTGGCCCTCGAAGAGGGTCTGCACAAAATGTTGCTAAAGAAAGCAATAGTGCAGTTGGATCGGACCAGGGTTTTATTCCTCCCTGTTCCTGGTAGAGAAGCGTTCAGGCGGGTGACGGCCCATCTTAAACCTGAACCAGCTGGCCCTAAGTTACCGGGACACAGTCCGTTGGGTAACTCAAAGGGTGGGCTTCGTGATCAACGAGGAAAAGTCAGATTGGGTTCCGTCCCAATTTCCTCTGTTTCTGGGGTCTTCGCTCGACTTGGTCCGCCTCCTGGCGTTTCCGTCGGAGGATCGGATAGATCGGCTGCAGCGACTCATTCGTCGTGTTCTGAAGTCTCCGGCGAGCCCGGCGAGACTTTGGAGGTCGTTGTTTGGCCACCTGGCCAGCATGATTCAGCTGGTCCCAGGGGCTCGGCGGCACATTCGTCCCCTCCAGTACTTTGTGCAGGAGAGATGGGACATGTCTATGCCGGAGTCCACTCCGGTGTTTCTGACTCCGGCTGCCCGGGAGACCCTTCAATGGTGGCTCCATACTCCGAACCTCATGTCCGGGGTTCCTTTCTCGGACCCGGTTCCGGAGATGACGATCGTCACAGACGCGTCGTCCTACGGGTGGGGAGGTCACCTGGGAGACCAGACGGCTTCTGGCACCTGGCAACCACAAGAGAAGTCGAGGCACATCAACTGGCTCGAACTTCAGGCGGTCTGGCTCACGCTGCAGCATTTTCTGCCGCAGCTGGGAGGCACAGTGGTGGAGGTACTGTCGGACAATATGACGACAGTGTCCTACATCAACAAGCAGGGAGGAACTCACTCTCTGTTGCTGTGCAGACTAGCCCTGGACTTGTGGGAGTGGTGCGACGAGCACCGGATCGTCATATCGGCGGTGCATCTTGCGGGGGAAAGCAACATCCTGGCAGATGCGCTGTCGAGGGGCAATTATTGCCCGACGGAGTGGACCCTCAACAGGTTGACGTTCGAGTCCCTCTGGCAGGTCTGGGAGCGTCCGTTTGTGGACATGTTCGCCTCGGCGAAGAATGCCCAACTCCCGGTATACTACTGCCTGGGAGCGGACCCCCAGGCCAGCGGGTCGAACGGGCTGACTATGAACTGGGACATGGTTCACGGTTACGCGTTCCCTCCGATCGCACTGATCCCGCGGGTGCTGAGGAAACTTCTCAGACATCCGTCGGCGACGATCGTCCTACTGGCGCCATTCTGGCCCAGCCAGATCTGGTTCAGGCAGATGACCAATCTCGGAGACACACGAGTTCTTCCCGGAGCCGGTGCGACTAAGGTTGACTGCGTGGAGGCTCTCCGCAGATCTATCCTCGCGCAGGGCTTTTCAGAGAAGGTGGCCGACACTGCCGCCAAGGGACACCGTGAGTCCACTAGGAGGGTTTACGGTGCCCGTGCTTCACACTTCGCAAGATGGTGTGCTGCACGAGCAGTGGATCCCTATACTGCCCCTGTAACTGAGGTGGCGGATTTTCTTACGGATCTGTCGAAAATGCCTCATGAAGGGAAACCGATGGCTCACTCGACTATAGTGGGCTATCGGACGGCAATTGCGTCTATTCACTCTGGGTTTGAGGGTGGAGTTTCGGTCTCCTCTCACCCGGTATTGAGTGCCCTGATGAAGGGGATTTATGTGGATAGAGCGCAGGTTAGGACTTTACGTCCAACCTGGGATCTACCGAAGGTGTTGGAGCATCTCTCGAAGTCTCCGTTTGAGCCAATGGCTAAGGCGTCATTGAGGGATTTGTCTATCAAGACTGCCTTCTTAGTCCAACTAGCCTCTGGCCGCAGAGGTAGCTGGATGCACGCATGTAAAGTGGACGAGGGCCACCTCCGGAAAGAGACCGGGGGATGGCGTCTTCTCCCGGCATTACTCCTGGACAAGAATCAAGGGCCGGGGTTTACCCCGAGCTCGGTGTTTCTATCCAGTCTGAAGGATTTGTCCCCGGACGACAGGCTTCACTGTCCTGTCCGGGCTTTGAATTGGTACATTTCTCGTACCAAGGAAGTTAGAGGGAATGAGAGATTCTTATTCATTTCCTCAAAGGAGCCTCATAACCGGGCCGCCCAATCGACTATTGCGGGCTGGGTCCGGGAGGCCATAAATTCTGTCTATCGGCATCTCTCTTCCGAGGAGCGTCGAGCCTTAGGCATCCGGGCACATGATACCCGGGGAGTTGCGGCGTCCTGGGCCCTCTTAGCGGGGGTTCCAATCCAGGAGATGATGGACGCTGCGGCTTGGAAGACCCCAGTCACCTTTGCTAGGCATTATCTTAAGGATCTTCCCAACCTTAAGGGGCGTTTCGGCCGTGCTATTATTTCGACTGCGGGTTCCTCTGGAGGAGCTAAGACCACCACAGCTTAGACCGTTCGGTGGTATTCAGCTTCATATATAATAACAGGTAATGTACTTCGATAGTAATCAGAATATTAGTAGTAATATTTCTATTACTGAGAAGTACTTACCTGTTATTATCCCACCCTTCCTGCCCCTCTGATCTTAGCTAATCTTGATGATGGATCGAGCGCTGACTTGGACACTAGAGGTAGATTGGCGCCAAAACGCGTAGCCACCTGGCGGCGAGGCGGGAAGATCAAGGGATTTTACTTTTGAGTCTGCCAATAGAGGGCGATTAGTGTCACTAGCTTCATATATAATAACAGGTAAGTACTTCTCAGTAATAGAAATATTACTACTAATATTCTGATCTCATTATAACAAAATTGTGATAGTGTATTTATTCAAATCTCACATTTTTTTTTTAGAAATTAACCCTTAAAGAGAAGGGGGATTCCTATCTGGTTCCAGGTAAAGTAAAAACCAATTCCTTTGTTATATTTTTGACTTCTCCGTACCTTGCAGCTCTCCAAGAGGGAGTTGAGCGTTCACCAGATGGAGTCTGATCTGGCCGCCACGAAGAAGCACCTACGTGACACCATCGAGGAAAATGGCCGACTTGACGCTCGCCTGCAAGCTTTCGCCATCAATTCACAAAGCGAACACGAGGTTCTCTCATCAGAGGTAAGCTAAGAAATTTTGTTTATTGTTGCTTTTCTGCCATATTGAGTTATTAAGTTTTGTATCATATGAAACAAAACACCTATTTAAGTTGAAAACCCTGATTAGTTGAACATTTTAATTTTGCCCACAAATTTTTATTTTGTACAGTCACAAAGTGTACCGTCACAAACTATTTGATTGAGAGTTGTTACTGAAGTTCTGCTTCTCCTTCAAATATTGTCCATAAAAATTCATTCCTTTTAAAAATTTCATTAAAATTGTCAGATTTTTGAGACGTTAAAGCTAGGAATGGATTATATTGCAGCTTGTCATCTTCTATCTGTAGGTGATGCGCCGGGAGGAGGTGGTCCAGAAACTCAAACTAGAGCAGATGAATCTGCATGAGACTAACTCCAGTTATGAAGCCAAGGTATGGTCTAGCTTTCGTACATACTGTGCTGAAATCAAGTTTCACCTTTTCCCAATAGATTTTACTGAAATATGATATTTTAATTAATTCAGTTTAAATCATGTTATATATAATGCGTAGTAAACTGAAATATCAACCAATTCTCAATGATTGTTTTGATTCTACTGGGACATTTTGAATCATTCAGTTTAAATCAGGTTATATATAATGCATAGTATGTAGGGCATAGAATACATTATATGTAAATGAGTACATGAACTGCAATATCAACAAATTCTCAATGGATTTTACTTGAATGTGATATTTTGATTCATTTAGTTTAATTCATGTTATATATATATATAATGCATAGTATGTAGGTAATAGAATACCTTTTATGGGAATGTGTACATGGACTGCAATATCTACCAATTCTCAAAGGATTTTACTTCTAAGTAATATTGTATTTTGTTTAGCCTAATTTGGTCTTGTTATATGTAATGTATAGTGCATAGGCCATAGAGTGCCTTACATGAGAATGTTTACAGTGGCAGAAATGTCTATCAAACTAACTGATGTATACATTTAATTTAATACCTGACAACCTTGAGTACTGCTTAGACTTAAGAAAAAAGCAGTGTCTTAATATGTGTCAGCCTTTGTTTTAGACCTTGCAGGATCCAAATCAGTTGGAAATATATGCCACATGTATACATTACAGCACAGTAATTTATCCCATATAGATCTATCTGACATAGTTTATAACTCAGCTGGTAATCAGATATCCACTGTGATATCATGGACCCCCTGCTGAGGTGGAGTTAGGGCAGGGGGTCTTATATTACATTTCCTACAGTGGCACGCATGAACTTTAAGTTTGAGTTGGGATGGTGGGGTAAACTATATGTGTAACATCCACATGGTGGACTAATGTGAAATTGAATAACCAGGGAAATTCCTGGATGGGAAATATCATTGGGTTGTTGTATGAAAGGGCTTTGACTTATTTTTGCTCTAAGAATTTGTCCCATTGTCCCAGCAATGACTGTTATTACAGTATTTGCCACTGAGCTTTTAGGATGATCCAAAACTTATGATAGCTGTTTGTATTTTCATGGCTTATTATTACTACTACTATTACTACTACTATTACTACTACTATTACTACTACTTCTACTGCTACTACTACTACTACTACTACTACTACTACTACTACTACTACTACTACTACTACTACTACTACTTCTACTATGACTACTACTACTACTACTACTACTACTACTACTACTACTACTACTACTACTATTACTACTACTTCTACTTCTACTACTACTACTACTACTACTACTACTACTACTACTACTACTACTACTACTACTACTACTACTGCTTCTACTACTACTACTACTACTACTACTACTACTACTACTACTACTACTACTACTACTACTACTACTTTGGGTACAATATTCCTAGTTTTGGCTACAAGTCACCTACAGGTATTATGGGTGTTGACAGCCCTGAGGGAGATGGGGGCATAGGGTTCATTATTGTTATGATGAGATTTGTTCATATTTGCTATGAAATGTACATGCATAACCTCCTTTATTTCCCTCCTGCAGGCTTCCCAGCAGGAGCGAGAGATAGACCAGCTCCAGCACCAGCTACGCACAGCCCAGGGAGAGGTAAGAACTCAAAACACATGCTACTAGCTGATCTTATCTTACATCTAATTGGTCATCAGCAGCAATTAGTCACGTCCCCAGCCAATCTCTGCTTACCAGCTGCAGCAGGATGGAGTTTGAATCTTCCTTTGTAGAGTGACCACTTGCTTGAAGCTAACTGAATGCTACCACTTGCTCGTAGCTCACCACAGCTGTAGGATGTAGGATTATCTGTAGGATGTAGGATGATCTCATAGCATCACATTCAGAAGTTTTCTATTGAGCAGAGTGGTCTTTCTTATTGTGGCTCATAGCCACACAAGGAGCATTTGTAGCTCAAAGCTGCTATGTGACACAGTTGAAAGTTTTTCATTGCGTGGAGTGGTTCTATCTTTTGGTGGCTCATAGCTACACAAGGAGCATCTGTAGCTCACAGCAGCTGTTGCATGGACACAGTCAAGATAGTAGTTCAGGGTGTGGATCGAGTGACCCTTTTAATGTGGCTTAGTACCCTTGTTTATTACATGCAAACACAGAGGAAATTTTAAAGCTGCCAAACCCAAATCTGTCCAACAGTTCAACAAGGAGACAACAAGCAAAGATCATCAGTGCAAGAAAGACAATCCTGTGTTTTCTTTAAGAGATAGCTGTAGGATAGACTCCTGAAAGTAATCTTGTGTGCCAATTGACAATTTGAGTGCGGCAGAGGAACCTTTATCGTACAAAAAGGATTTTGTACATTTGTTTCTACTAATTATCCCTAACACCACTGCTAGGTGTGTGGCTTCACCTGCACTGGTCCTTGGCTAATCATATTTACCAATTAAGGTGGCTTAATTCATAATTACCTGTTATAGAGGCCCTTCAAGAGCAGGAGTTTTCTACAAACCAACAAGGAAATGATGGCTGAATGGTCAACCATCTTTTAGCAGTCCGCTAGCAGAAGTGTCACAACTGTTCACTCATAATACTAGAAGGATAAACTGACACCTGAAAGACAATCTCCAGCTGAGAGGAGTGGCCAGTAGTATAACTTTCCAAGACTGTCTATCTCCCTATCCGCAATGTAGACAAAATCTAACAAAGATGACAGGTCACTAGTATTGTCCAAGATTGTGATTTTCACTCAGAGGATTTTCACGAAGCAAGCTCCCAGAGAACCTTTAACAGTACATACAACAGTAATAACACTTTGCTCAGGTCTTTGACCTGTTACAAGAATCTCCTCACAACCTCAATATGAGTGGTCAGAAGAAGAAGCGGGGCCGGTTCAGGAGTATCTTTCCAGGTGTTGGCTGCACTCAGTCTATCAGGAAGGCAAGATTACTGCGATTTTCATCTCTTATGATAAATTCAACTGCCTGCGGGATGGCGGTCAACCTGAACAGGCTAGCCTCAAAGAATAACCCAAAATTTGTATTCTGCGCTTCATGGCGGTCAGGTTTCTCTGCGATGTAAATGATATGAGAGCCCTGATTGGTCCTTGTTCTCTCGTGACCTCTCGCTGATGCCAGAACAGAGACCCCTGGCATGTCCAGCCCTTCACTATAGCGCATATAGTAATTGGTCTCTCACTACATATCCCTTCGTTTCTTCATCTAAGCTATAAGATAGATGGTGCTTTAATGCAAAAGATGCCAGTTGTTATTCTACTCTGCCTACCAGGCTAGATTTAGTAATGAAATGCCATATGGATAAAAAGTATTAAAGTGTGCCAGATTTGTCAGTGGCTAATCTATGTATACAACCCCCTCATGCAGTGATAGTGCTTAACTAAATATGCAGATAGCAGGCCATGCTCTTACTCTCCCCAATATTACATCTATGATGGATTAACAATGCTATTATACTTTCTACAAGTATGAGTTAAATGACAGTCTTTATGATCTACCATGATTGGAATGCAGCTCATGGTTTAGGTCTGTTTTGACCTTCAGGGGAGAGCCACAAAAGAGCTGTAGAAGAGAACGGAGAGTCAGTGTTATTTTCTACACCCCTTTATGACTCTGCTGCCATCTTTAGTTTCATTATGACATTGTACTTATTTAAATCTTTGAGAATCAAACTACAATAATTAGGCATGTGTTTTATAAGGAATATATCCACCCTTTCAGTAATAAGAGATTACCTCAGTGAATGTGTTAAAAGAAACATCAAGGTTGAAGACAGTTGCTTGTATATCCCACTACTATTGTTTGTATAATAAATGTTATGTATCTGCTCCTACAAAAGAGGCATGTTAATTTACATTATGCAACCAGAAATATCATAGTTCACTGCCCACGTTCCCACCTTCTTTTTTATTTTTTGGGAGTGTTATTTGGAGTCTTTTCACATTTCATATTATCTCTTCCAGTTGGGGTATAAGCATGCCAATTCGTGCCGGTTCGGTGCTAGACTGCTAGCACAGTCTTTTTTTCACATTTCGTATTGTCTCTTCAAGTTTAAGTCTAGCATGTCGATTTATGCCTGTTAAGTGCTAGCAGATTCTTTTTTCATATTTCATCTTTTCTCTTGCAGTTGGAGTCTAAGCGGGAGGTAGTGCACAGTTTGGAGCAGCAGTTGACGGACGCTCGTCATCAGAGCTCGGCGCGACAGGAGGAGATTTCTCGCCTCGAGGACCAGGTCCGCGAACTCCACATCGAACTCACCACCGTCCACACGCAACAAGACAACCTCGCACATAACGTAAGCACGGGATCAGTACTGGCTGTCATTTACACATTCATGCCAGTTTAACCCTTAAGCTGCTGGTGGCTAATTTGACCAATACAAAATGATACAAACAACTGAAAAATGACTGAAACCCTGGCACATGGGTACTCATCTGTTCTACACTAGGCAGGGGTCTTCTGGACTTGTCACACTTTTGAAAATAACTTTGGAATGAAGCACAACTCCGCAAAATGTAGGAAGTAGAGTTGTAGATAGAGTTCTGATGAACAACCCTCCTTCAAATATTATCATATTATTGCTTTTGATAGAGAGATATCACCAAAATAGTTAGGCGATTTTGGCTGCTACCACCATAAATGGGTTAAAAACACCATTAAAAATGGTAAACTCCGTTAGTATTCTGTTAACAAAGTAATGTGTTTTTAGATCATGACATTGTTCACAAATTCTTAGATTTTTTTCGTTCATGTAGCAAAAAGTGTAGCCTATGGAGATGTTTAATGTGAGTTGGTATTTTTCAGATTGAACTCAAGGAAGAGCTGATCAGGCAGCTGAGAAAAGACAATGAGGCTCTCCAGAAACAACACAGGGACACATTGGCCAAGGTAGGACTTTTAGTTCATTGATAACCTGATAGGGGGAGCCACTCAATAGTCTCCTTAAATAATGATTTGTTTTGACCAATTGCCATTTTTACTTAACAAAAGCTACAAAAAAAGACAATAAGGCTCTCCAGGAACAACATATGTAGGACATTTAGTTCACTGACAACCTGGTAGGGGGAGCCAGTAATAGTCTCTGTAAATCATGATATGTTGGTTTAGTTACTGTTATTACCCAAAAATCTACAAAAAGACAATGAGGCTTTGAAAAAATCATAGGGACACATTGGAATAGAATGTAGCTTATATGTCCGTTTTTATGCATTATATCAGAGGGTCCATATAATACATAGGTGCAGGGCACGTAGACACCCAACATGCCTGAAAACCATAACATTAAACCTCTGGATAGTGCAAAACAAAAGAAAATATTGATCAAAATAAAGGTAAAATGACAGCATCCAAACCTTTTTATTTGACGAGCTAACTATGCATCACTAAGATTTTTAGAGGTTGACCTACTAAGGTCAACCTATATTCATTTCGCTTTTGTTGTCTTACATTCCCGGGGGGGGGGGGGGGGGGGTCCTGGGAGCTGGTTGATGCATTTTCCCTATGTTGTCTTACATGGCTGTTTTGGAAAATTCTAGCCACATGATCTGGAGAGTGGGGTGTGGTGGGGTCGTTTTGTTTATTGTTTCTGTTAGAGTTGAGTGTGTAGTTTATAATGTTTGTTTCATTTTTTCTGTGGGTTGCCTAGTTTTTTTTTGGTGGATTTTTACGTGTTTAAACTTTATGTTTTCTTCACTCTAATACGCTTCTGTAGCGCGTCTGGTGGGGCGGCCGTTGGATGCGCATGCGTGGGTTTTCTGCATATTTAATGCGATCGGCTAATCACGTGACGTTGCGTGTTGGGGTTTCCCAGCACCACGTGGTTTGTCTCTGGTGAATTATCCAATGAGCGGTCTCACTGCCTCACCGTCACACCACGTGGTACTCTTTCCCGCGGTTTATTAACCAATGAGCGGCTATTTGTATCCCTGTTTGTACTATTTTACTTACGTGTTCATTCACGTATTTTTTACATTGGCGAGGTTACGGTCCGCCATTTTGAATATCGGGTTTGACGAAATTTGCACCCCGATTTCAAAGCTTTCGTTTGTGGCCATCTCTAACTCTAAAATTCTGAAACCAAAAGAATTAACAAGCCAAGTATCTATATTATTAAGATTAATTCTTTTGGTTTCGGAAAATCGAAAATATTTTGAGATATTTGTCAACACGCATCGATGGTGACGTGTTGACCATGGCGATGAGTACATTCTCAATGGTACCTCGCCGATTCCTGTCAATTTCATCAAGCTATCACCCCCCGATCACAATATGACTACCTACCTGGATAGATGAGATCCTCATCTATCTGATTCAATCATTTTTTAAATTCAACTTCAGGTTGGAAGCGAAAAAATAGCTTTTCGCTACAACCAGAAGTTGATTTTTTTGACATTAGCGAGGTTACGGCATTGATATGCATTGTGTGCATTTCACACAAAAAACCTACTTTTTTCGATAAATTGTCACGTCGCCGTTTCTGGGTCAAAATTTACAAATGACCCATCAAAGTGTTCGCAACAAATAGGGCTTTTACCCTATTATCATAACTTGTTGGTTATATTTGTAATTATTGAAAAAAATTGGCGACTTCATCGCAGCCATTTTGCATATTTATAATTCTGAGCGGGATCTTACCACGTGGTTTGTCTCTGGTGTATTATCCAATGAGCGGTCTCACTGCCTCACCGTCACACCACGTGGTACTCTTTCCCGCGGTTTATTAACCAATGAGCGTCTATTTGTATCCCTGTTTGTACTATTCTACTTACGTGTTCATTCACGTATTTTTTACATTGGCGAGGTTACGGTCCGCCATTTTGAATATCGGGTTTGACGAAATTTGCACCCCGATTTCAAAGCTTTCGTTTGTGGCCATCTCTAACTCTAAAATTCTGAAACCAAAAGAATTAACAAGCCAAGTATCTATATTATTAAGATTAATTCTTTTGGTTTCGGAAAATCGAAAATATTTTGAGATATTTGTCAACACGCATCGATGATGACGTGTTGATTATGGCGATGAGTACATTCTCAATGGTACCTCGCCGATTCCTGTCAATTTCATCAAGCTATCACCCCCCGATCACAATATGACTACCTACCTGGATAGATGAGATCCTCATCTATCTGATTCAATCATTTTTTTAATTCAACTTCAGGTTGGAAGCGAAAAAATAGCTTTTCGCTACAACCAGAAGTTGATTTTTTTGACATTAGCGAGGTTACGGCATTGATATGCATTGTGTGCATTTCACACAAAAAACATACTTTTTTCAATAAATTGTCACGTCGCCGTTTCTGGGTCAAAATTTACAAATGACCCATCAAAGTGGTTGCAACAAATAGGGCTTTTACCCTATTATCATAACTTGTTGGTTATATTTGTAATTTTTGAAAAAAAAATGGCGACTTCGGAAAAAAACGGCAAAAACGGCTTTTTGGAATGTTGATTTAGGAACCCTGGCGAAATTCTAAATTTACTTATTAATTTCGCCACTAAAACCGGAAAAAAAGTTTCAACTTCAAGAAAACAGACTATAAATAATCCATCCTGCCCATTTGTGGATTTTTTTTGTTCCCCACAATCGTAAAAAAACAACTTTGAAAAAAACGGAAGTAGTAAATATTTTTATCGCGATTTCAGCAGTCAGTATATATACCCTTCTCACCATGAGTGTAGTATGCAGTCCTGAAGTTAGCAGACCTTTAACCATGCCATCAGGATTTTATGTTTAGGTGCAAATAAATTCCTGTGCTGGCACCATGACGGTAAGGTTTTGCCAGGGGTGCACTGTTTAGGTTTGGGGATTTTGGAGCATGCTCCCAGGGGAAAAATTGAAAAGTTTGTGTTTCTGGTGTATTTTTTGGCACTATTAGGTGTGATAAAAAGATAGAGAAATTCAAAGAAAGGGAAATTTTTTAAAAATGCTCTAAAACTGATATTTAATGTCCATTCACAAGCTTGGCTCTTATAGTTCATCATCAGGTAGCAAAATCACATAATCAAGGGGCATATGCCCCTTAAGGGACCATATGATTGATCTTTGTGCATGTTTGCATTCAGGCAGTGTTTGGCCATTTTCTTGTAAAGGTAAGTCACTGACTAAAGTTCTTCAGGCAGCAGCAAGTAAGTTGTGGCAAGCATGCTACTGGTGTGGTTTTGTTGACTGTCATTTGCAGTGCAGGATGTGGGCTTTTCCCATTCATGTTTGGTGATCTACTGGATGAGTGATGGTGAGTTTGTCATAGTTTCTTGGATAGCTAGAAGTGGGTTATAGTTTTGGAAAATATTTGAGGGAGGGTTTTAGATAGAATTCTTATGAAAGAATTGAAGGATATGTGTTTCAGATGTATTTTTTGGCATTATTAGGTATGATAAAAAGATAAAGAAATTCAAAAAAAAGGAAATTGTTTTAGCTGTCCAGGTTTGGGGATTTTGGTGCATGCTCCCAGTGAAAAAATTGAGAAGTTTGTGTTTCTGATGTATTTTTTAACACTATTAGGTATGATAGAAAGATAAAGAAGTTCAAAGAATGGGAATTTTTTTTGAAAATGTTCTAGACTGATATTTAATGTACATTCACAAACTTGGCTCTTATAGTTGTATTTTTTGGCCCTATTAGGTGTGATAAAAAGATAAAGAAATTCAAAAAAGGGAAGTTTTTTTAAGTGCGGTTTTAGATAGAAATCTTATGAAAAATTTGGAAGATATGTGTTTCAGATGTATTTTTTGGCACTATTAGGTGTGATAAAAAGATAAAGAAGTTCAAATAAAAGGAAAATGTTTTAAATTGCTCCAAACTGATATTAATGTCTATTCACAAACTTGGTTTTTGATTAAAAAGTCTGTAAGTATCATCAGCAGCATTACAAGTGTGTATCAGTCTATTTTAGGTTTAAGTACATAATTATTGCATGCATATTGGGTTTCTGGTAGTGCTGGACCTGCTTTAGTGGCGGAAGATCATGGCCAGGGGCATATGTCCCTTAAGGGACCATAAGGTTGATCTTTGTGCATGTTTGCATTCAGGCAGTGTTTGGCCATTTTCATGTAAAGGTAAGTCACGGACTAAAGTTCTTCAGGCAGCAGCAAGTAAGTTGTGGCAAGCATGCTGCTGGTGGGTTTTTGTTGGCTGTCATTTGCAGTGCAGGTTGTAGGCTTTTCCCATTCATGTTTGGTGATCTACTGGATGAGTGATGGTGAGTTTGCCATAGTTTCTTGGATAGCTAGGAGTGGGTTATATTTTTCGAAAATATTTGAGGGAGGGTTTTACATAGAGTTCTTTTGAAAAAATTGAGGGATATGTGTTTCAGATGTATGTTTTGGCACTATTAGGTATGATAAAAAGATAAAGAATTTCAGTGGAAGGGAAATGTTTTAACTGTCCAGGTTTGGGGGTTTTGGAGCATTTTTCCAGGGAAAAAATTGAATAGTTTGTGTTTCTGATGTATTTTTTGGCACTATTAGGTATGATAAAAAGATAAAGAAGTTCAAAAAAATTGAATTTGTTTTAAAATGTTCTAAGCTGATATTTAATGTCCATTCACAAACTTGGCTCTTATAGTTCATCATCAGGTAGCAAAATCACATAATCCAGGAACATATGCCCCTTAAGGGACCATAAGGTTGATCCTTGTGCATGTTTGCATTCAGGCAGTGTTTGGTCATTTTCATGTAAAGGTAAGTCACGGACTAATGTTCTTCAGGCAGCAGCAAGTAAGTTGTGGCAAGCATGCTATTGGTGGGGTTTTGTTGACTCTCATTTGCAGTGCAGGATGTGGGCTTTTCCCATTCATGTTTGGTGATCTACTGGATGAGTGATGGTGGGTTTGTCATAGTTTCTTGGATAGCTAGGAGTGGGTTATAATTTTGGGAAATATTTGGGGGAGGGTTTTAGATAGAATTCTTATGAAAAAATTGAAGGATATGTGTTTCAGATGTATTTTTTGGCACTATTAGGTATGATAAAAAGATAAAGAATTTAAAGAAAAAGGAAAATGTTTTAAAATGCTCCAAACTTATATTTAATGTCCATTCACAAAGTTGGCTCG
Organism: Maea johnstoni; assembly: GCA_963942565.1. Classification (NCBI taxonomy): domain Eukaryota; kingdom Metazoa; phylum Annelida; class Polychaeta; order Spionida; family Magelonidae; genus Maea; species Maea johnstoni. The sequence goes on along the minus strand of OZ012688.1, from coordinate 45,130,126 downwards.
TATATTTTTTCATCTGGTTGCAATATCACATGAACCAGGGGCATATGCCCCTAAAGGGTACATAAGGTTGATCCCTGTTCATGTTTGCTTTTAGGCAGTGTTTGGCCATCTTCATGTAAATGTTTTGTGTTACTTTGATGATATGTCAGATGTCAAATTTTTAACCCCGCCCCCCATCGCTCTCTTTTTCTGAAGTATGTGTGTTAAAATGTTCATGTTTATATTTGGCGGATAGGCTTAGTGATTAGATTAGTTTGTCATAAGTTGCATTTTATTTATGCGTGCTGAATTTTAGGTTATGATGAAATTTTTTATTGGCTGTTTAACTGTTGGTCTTTTTTAATATTTGAGAGCCGGCACTTATTTTAATGCATGGGCTTTGTTGTATATACTTAGCTTATGTGTTAACATTTTGTGTTGTGGGGGAGAGTCACAAGCCTCTGTTAAGGGGGAGTGGACTTTTGGCTGTTGGCAACATGTTTGATTTTGATGTGGTGTTATTTGCAGGCAGCCAGTCAGTTTGTTACATGCATCAGTGATTGACTTTAACATTTTCAGCAATATCACCACCAACAATAAAACATCAAAAAATACTTATGGGTGACTTTAACATTAACATACAAAACAAACACATAAATACCACAGAAAAAATTTGCAAATGTATAGGAACAAACCAACTCATAAACAACCCAACAACAAAACAAAACACCATAATCGATCACATTCACACCAACCTTACAGAATACCATTCAACAGGTGTCATCAAAACGTATTACTCAGATCACGACCAAATATACATAACACTTAAATAAGTCAATCCAACAGAAAAAGCAAAACCACTGTAACCACTAACGAAAAAACACAAAAATCAGAAAAATTTCAAAATAGCAAAATATTAAAAAAACAAAAAATTGCAAATGATTAACTACAAAAAGACATACACGGAATCAACCTCTTGACGCCACTGGCGTCTATCTTGTTGAAGGTAATTACGGGTTTTGTGTAACCCTACCTTGAGGCATACCACAAAATAAACTAATATTATGCTGCCATCTCTATACAATTCATGCCTGAAGTGACCAAGTGTAGTATAATCACTGATTCGGTCGCCATTTGCATTATCTGCCCTGTCGTACGACACCCTACATCACTCCATACTCGAGTTAACAAATGCCTCACTATTCACTAGTGTGGTATGCCTGTGCACAGTGATGTAAAATACATCATATGTCAATAAAACTGGAATTTCGAGTTGTTGTTTATCTTAAATTTCCAAAACAGCACATGTGTGTATTAGGTTGGTGCTGCCATCTAGTGTTGCCACTGTCAGTCACTTGCGTCCGTTTTATGCAACAGTAAACCAAATGTTGTTTGACTATTACACTCCAGGTTATTTGACATTGCGAGTGACCTACTAGTATTTGCTTAGGATGCGCACACAACTGACCATTTCTCCTGAATCGCTCTTCTCGTATTTGATTTTTAACCACTCCAAATTATTTGATGCAGTAGATTTCAATGTTTAAAAAATTAGAATGATGTTATATGTGACCAAAATAAACTTAGGTTCGGCCGTACAATAATAGGGCTTGGAAAATAAATATTATTTCATTTATTTATGGTTCTCATACAGTTGTAATTAGTTTTCGACCAACAGTTCTCTTTTGAATATTTTTACAATTGCTCTGATCACAAGGTTATAACCAGGTCAATGTTCAGGCTCACTGGCATGAATGTGTTGAAAAAATGTGCCCTGGCTTGAAAGTGGAATGTCTGCGGTCGAGATGGCTGCACCCCATCTGCGGTCGATTGAAAAGAGATCATGGCCCCCCGTGTACTGAAGCATCTTAACTATCAATGCTCACAGCAGCCAAGAGCAGCTAGACAATTTTGATGAAATATTTCAACTGGGAAAATATTTAAATAGAAATCTCTTTTTAGAAAACTCGCTGAATATTTTGTAAAACCATTCTCTATTCTCATGTTCATGTTCATGTTAAAAGTTTTATATATCCAGATCACATGTCCATATATCCAGATTCAAGATAAAACACTTGCATTTATGGATAAAATTATGATTTGTTTGGACTGATTGCCATTATTACTCAAACAAGCTACAATTCAAGTAGCCAAATGGTCCCTTTTTGGGAGTCAATGGTAATATTTGGAATTTTGTTTAGTTTTCATTTTCTGCCTTTTTGACACTTAGTCATGGCTGTCTGGTGGAGGAAGGTGCTTGCCTTAAACCTGATTCATACAAAGCACCTTTGGCAATAACATTAAACAGCAAGAAGTCAGTGCATTGCCTGAGACCATTCAGAGTTTGGGTTTGTTTTTTACCATTTTTTTTTCAGGGCAACTGAGTAGGAGTACAAACAGAAACTCAACAATTTCAGCAGGGCTCGAAATTTAATTTTTCTCTTGGGAGCCCAATTGCATCTACGAAAGCCACTTAAAAGGTTGCAACGTATAAAAACCAGTACATCTTTGGGCTCCCTGCAGAAACTTGAGGAAGTCACAGGAGTCCAGGGCTCCTGGCTCAAGCTAATTTCTAGCCCTGCTGAGAATGTAATCATTGTGATGCTGAATAAAGTGCATTGTGTATTATATTTTCACCTGTAGATGGGTGAGAAAGACACAGCTATCACACGCCTTAACACAGAGGTGAGCAAGATGAAGACCTGGCAACAAGAGAAATTCATAGATGTAAGTACACACACCTTAGATGAATAGAACAATGGATTGGATGCCACAGAACAATTACCATGTGCCCTATAGTGAAGCCCTGGACACACCTAATCTCGCCGAATCCAGTCTCAGTGTGACGTCACTAGGAGACCAAGACTAATGAGGCCTCTTGTTTTTGTTTACATTATTAAAGAGGTTGATCACGCAAATGCACAGAACAAATCTCTTGAGTCGTTCTAGTCAAAAACTGGGCTAGGAATCATGCCCAGGCTGCTGAGCGAGATCTGCTGGTTGCTATCTGGTGATCGACAGTTGCGTACACACACATGATAATGGCCTTTTCTTATCTGGAATGATCACATACCCTTATGATTGAACAGAACTCATCAATCAGGAATTTGGAATTTTGATTTTCATCACCTTTTCTGCCATGTTATGGCCAAGTTGTGACTAGCCAGTTGTAAGTGGCGGAGGAAAACGGAGTACCTGGCAAAAAAACACTGTCTAACCCCAAGTCACTTGCAATTTTCCTCACATAGTGATGAGTTATAGAAATCTAAATTGCAAAAAGTGATAGAAAAAAAGAGTTATAGAAATCTAAATTGCAAGTTCAAACCTCTGTAAGGGTACTTTTATATCAGCTAAGTGATCTTTATCCCTACAAACCTTGTCTTAGGAAGTTCAATGTCTTTATGTGAATTCTGTAAATCTGCAGAGGAGGTTATTTAGGGAAACCTACTGGTGGTATAAGGCTTATCTGGCACTGCAGATCTATAAGTATCCCATAAAACCCTTTTGGGAGGGTAGATACCTTTTCCATTATTTTAAATCCCTCTTGGGTGGGTACTTATCTTCTCCATTACCTTAAACCCTTCTTGGGTGGGTACTTATCTTCTCCATTACCTTAAACCCTTCTTGGGAGGGTACTTATCTTCTCCATTACCTTAAACCCTTCTTGGGAGGGTACTTATCTTCTCCATTACCTCAAACCCCTCTTGGGAGGGTACCTATCTTCTCCATTACCTTAAACCCTTCTTTGTACATATCTTCTCCATTACCTCAAACCCTTCTTGGGAGGGTACTTATCTTCTCCATTACCCCAAACCCTTCTTGGGAGGGTACTTATCTTCTCCATTGCCTTACACCCTTCTTGGGAGGGTACTTATCTTCTCCATTACCCCAAACCCTTCTTGGGAGGGTACTTATCTTCTCCATTGCCTTACACCCTTCTTGTGAGGGTACAAATCTTCTCCATTACCTCAAACCCTTCTTGGGAGGGTACTTATCTTCTCCATTACCCCAAACCCTTCTTGGGAGGGTACTTATCTTCTCCATTACCTTAAACCCTTCTTGGGAGGGTACTTATCTCTCCTGTGGCCTAATCCCTGTAGGCTAGCTGGTGGTTGGTCTCCAGGGATCTCTCACCTGAGCATTGCCACCAGGTAACCCCTTTACATAGTGGACCAGCTTTCCTATTGTCTGAAACACCCTTTCTATTGTGTCTGCAGTACATCATGCTGATAACTGTCCAGACAACCCAATTTGGCACCCAGTACCCCACCCAGCACCCGCCACCCCTTTTTGGTGTACCGGGTGCTGGGGTGGACTCTCTCATACCGTACCCAGTATATCACAGGGTGCTCACTGACTGAGCTCCAGTTTTAACCAAGATTTTATCAACACTGTTTTATGCTGACTCAAGTCTCAGCCTAGATTTTATCAAGAGTTCTTCCTGCTTAGCAGTGCTTCTCCAGCAGTGCAACCCTATACTGACAACACTAACTCCCACTGCTTACTCCTGGGGTACCTTCATGTAATAACCTGCCACTGAGCCCAGTGACACTGCTCGTAGTAGAGAGTAGAGTAGTACACTGGCATGAACCCTGATAGTGGACACCTTCTAAGACAGCAAAGAGGAAGTGTGGATTAAATATGGCAGTAGCATGGTCCTGGAAGCAGGATGACCATGATAACTGTGTGACAGGATAACACAGCTTAGATGCTACACTATCTCTGCATGTCACAGAGGTCTGTGGAGAAACCCTTGCTAGGATCCTAGTCGCCAAGACGTTTGGCCTAGAACCACAGGCTGTGTATGGTCTCACTGCCTTGAGGGATACATCACAGGGATACATCATAGGGATACATTGTAGGGATACATTGCAGGGATACATCGTAGGGATACATTGCAGGGATACATTGTATGTAAGACTGTTCGCAATGTTCTCACCAGTGTGGGGCCTGCTGTCGGTCTCGGTGGAGAGCCAGCATCTGGCCGGCAAGATCGGTCAGCTAGGACAGAAGGTAACTAGAATCTAGATCTATGTTTCGCGACACAGCAGTAGATCAACTGATAAATCCTGCTTGCAGGCAATAGGCATGCCCTATTCTCTTCAGCCTGATTCTTAATAACCTGAGTGTAGCACTAGTTACACTAAGGTTCCTGAACAACCAGCCATAACACCTAGATTTTGTGAGTGATGTGTTTCATCTTGCCCACATCAAGCTGAGACATTTATGGAGGTCTAACTATTGTCATATACTGTATAACATGTTGATATTGCAGCAATTTAATAGATGCATACCTTGCACTCCCCCGGAGTCCGCATTTATTAAACTGTGCACCATTTTTTAGACATTTGATCCCTATGCTAGTATCGTACAACATGCTGACATGATAGCTTGTGAATCAACACCCTACATGTAGAATTAGACCGCATCAAAGACAGCTGCCTGCCCAGCCCATTGCTTTATATGTGCAAAAAAACACAGTATACAGTAGTTGTAAGCTTCAAGCAATTAATATCCTCGCAATAATAATATTCTTGTTGTTTCTTTCCAGAGCCAGCGCCAGTCGGACACCATTAAGAAGCTTCAGGAGGTTCTCACGCAGTCGCAGCTAGATCTGGACGAGGCCCGCAAACGAGCGGACGAGGACGTAAGTTACAACATCAAACATGTTTATTCCCTGAAATATACACAGATTAACCCTTATGCTGCTGGTGGCTAATTTTGCCAATACAAAATAATGCAAAAAAAACCTGAAAAATGACTGAAATCCTGGCTCATGGGTACTCATCTGAGAGTACTCGGTGAGAGATTTCCAATATGACAGGGTTTAGCTGGTTTTCAAAAATCTTTGCATCCTTCTGCTTTTGGCAGAAGTAGCCTCAGCATTGGAAGGGTTAACTCATTCATGCTAGGAGATTTTCTTGACTCTTGTTGTCTGGTTATTTTGAAAATAACTTTGGAATTAATCATTAGTTCACAGAATATTTGAAGGAGAGTTGTGGGTTGGATTTTGATCAACTTTTCTCTTTCAAATATTTTCTGAAAATTCCTTTTGTTAGATTGATATCACTGACATAGTCAGGCAGATTTGGGCACTATAGGCATGAATGGATTAACCTATTCTTATATGGAGTATGATCATGGTCTGACAACATAGGACGTAACTCATCAAATAGAGCAATATTTGAAAAGATGTTGTTGAACTCGGCAGGAATAACACTTTAAGTCATATATTCACACCAGCCAGCCTTACAATTTTGATGAAGTTTCCAAGCAAAAACAAAGTTGTATAAAAATATATGAAGGAGAAATGTTGATTAGAATGCCACCTACAACTCCCTTTCAAATATTTTGCCAAGTAATTATCAATTTCCAAGTTATTGTTGAAAGTATTTTGGATCCAGTTGATAATTTCATGAGGAACTCTTATTAAGCATATATATGTAATGGGTTAAACTGTCATTCCATGAAGTACACAGGCTGTGAAGCTGCGTCTCATCTTGAGATGCTCTCTTGAAATAAAACTCAATTGTTCCTTAAATTTCAAGCTTTGTGTAGGGATAGTCAAAATCATTTAGGCCAAGTTCATTTGTGAGTCTAGTAGAGTTTTTGCAAAACTCATTGAGTCCTTCCATTACTTAACCCTTATGCTGATGGTGGCTAATTTAACCAATGCAAGATGATGCTAAAAACTTGAAAAATGATCGAAAACCCTGTCAAATGGGTACTCATCTGAGAGTACTCGGTGAGAGCTATCCAATGAATACCAATATGACAGGGTTTAGAGGTTTTACAAAAATATTTGCATCCTTGTGCTTTGGGCGAAAGTAACCTCTGCATTGAAAGGGTTGAGCCATCCTGCCTATAGTGAGCTCTTCATTTATGTATGTTCTCCATGTATTATCTCCCTGCCTACCTTGATGACTGATGGGTATTCTACACTCTGCTGGTGTTGTATGGTATTGCATGCTCCATTGTTATATTGGGAAATACCCATTGTTATGTGGCATTGTTGTGGCATTGTTTTGAAATACTGGTGCCTCACTCACCTCATGCCATTTTCTTTTTGTGGTCAATTTCTGAATGTTTTGGTGAATGTTGTGATATTGGTGGTCCTGTTTACAATCTTCCTATCTTTTCCACAATGTTTTTCTCCCAAATAACCTGTCCCCATTCTCAATCTCATCATCCTCTCCCCCTCTCCCGCCACTAATTCTTCCTACTTTGCCCCTCTTGTCTGAACTCCCCTTTGCCCCCCTTCTCCTATACTCTATTAATCCTGGACCCTTACATGTATGGCTTCACTCTATGTGTGTGTATAGTATGAAGTGCTGGTAACTCTCCTTATTGAAATGTTAGAGCTGAATTTAGCCGTGAACAAAGAGCACAAGGCCAATGCCAAACTGACCGCTATGCTGGCCAAACCCAGCCTGCCGGCCTACCCCGGCCTCGGCACGGCTTCCGCTGCGGCACTGCAGAACAAAACATTCGAGAGCAAGGACTTTAGTGGCTATTGAAGTAGGGGAGGGGGGAAGTGTTGATATAGCTACCTCGCAGGCCAGATTCCAAAGTATGGCATGGCTTCTGCACTGCAGAAAAAACATATAAGAGGAGGAACTTCAGTGGCTATTGAAGTAGGGAGAATGGGATTGGGGCTATTGATATATAGGCCAGATTTTAAAATATGGCACGGCATGGAGACCAGAACATTTGAAAGCAAGAACTTCAGTGGCTGTTAAAAGCTACTGGCAACTTTCCCATATGCCTTGAGCCAGAATCAGTACTGGGACTTTGAGAGAGGAGTGAGTGTGTTATGTCTTAGTGCTTAGAGCTTGTGCGCTATATGCTGCCAGCTGCTTTGGAATATCCCTCGGGGAATTGAAATGGTTTCCGTGTGTAAAGGCCTGTTAGGGAAGGAAGGTCGTGTGAACATTTCAGTGGATACAAGACTATTAACCGAATACCTTTTACCTTTGCCTTTAGACCACTCAGCTATTGAGGTAGCACCTTTTGAGTTAGTTCAAGTACTCAGCATACAACATAACCACTTGCCCCGTTGCATATTGCAAGTGAATTCGGTAAAAAACAGCAATGGGGCAAGCTGAACAAGACCCTGACTTGCCCAGCTCGGCAAGTAATGTTTTGGGCAAAGTGCAATCCCACCTTTGTTTAACAGAGTGGCGGGGCAAGAGAAAGTGCCGGCTGGGCAAGTCAACTTTAGGGGCAGCTTGTCCCGCTCAGGAAATAATGTTTTGCAACCTATGTTCCACCAGTTGCATTTAAGCTTCTTCTGGTATTCACAGATTAAGCATTAAAGACTGTTTAGTATGAGGTTCTTGAGATGAAGTGCTGATTATGGATGTTGTTTATGTGCTTAAAAGCTAACAGGAGCATGTGGTTTCTTGATAAGAATGTGTCAGCTTCTGGTTTGAATTCTGAGATCTCTTCATGTTGGCACATCTAAGCCATGACAATATTCTCACATGTTCCTTACATGATATAGGACAAAAAAAGATGAAGCCATCTTATTTACTTTATGCTGGTGGTGGCTAATTTGGTCAATACAAAATGATGCAAAAAAACTTGAAGATGACTGAATTTGTGGAGAGCTATCCAATGAATACCAACATGACAGGGCTTTGATGAGATTCATTAATCTTGGCGTTCTTGTGCTTTGGACGAAAGTAGCCTTAGCATCGGAAGGGTTAAGGTGCCACCCATTTATAGTACAAATTCATGCTCTTTCTTTATTCTATGAACCATTAGAGTGGAATGTTGTTTGTGCTACTTCAGGGAATTTGGAATTTCGATTTTCATCACTTTTTCTGCCATATTGTGGGATGAACGGATTACCTGTTGGGTGGTTGTAGTGTTGTTAGTACCAGATTATGGTGTTATGTTTCTTGTCTCTGTGCATTTCCATTCATGTAGCTATAATTGTGCCAGCATATACAGTGAAACCTCAGAGATGAGAACACTTTGGGACCAGGTCAAAAGCGTTCACATTAGGGGTTGTTCACATCTCCAGAATGTTCACAATGAGAGGTTTCACTGTATTGCATATTTCTGTGGGGTAGTATGTCCTGTCAGTGATAGAAACATATTGTAGACTTTTGAAATTATGATACTTGAAAAAGAAAATTCAGGAGAACCCAAATCTTGCATAATAATATTTTCACACTGATGTGTCTCACATATCCACACATGATTTGAAAGATTTGTATTTTTGGGGCATTAGAATATGTATGCTCATAATAATGTAGACTATATAAAGTGTTCAGGAATAACTTTTTATTTAGCATTTTATGCTCTTCAGTAAAAAAAGAAAGTCTGTATAAGTTAAATTGACTACCACAAAGATGACAGAAATTTGTTGTTGGATTAATTAGGGAAAATGTTTTAGCCCTTCCTAAGCAGCTTTGAGGGAGAGTATGAAAAGAGTATCACAAACAGTGGAAATGAAAGAAGAAGCAGTTAGATGCAGAGAAAATTGGTCAACCAGTGTTACGCAACCATCTATTCCAAAGTATACAAGTAAAAGTATGGGAAGCATTGCATAACATGAGCAATTAGTACAGTATTCTGTTTTACAGTTGTAACAACAGCAAGAATATTCATTAGGACTCAATTTTGATACTGGCTTTCTTCTACTTTTAACTTTTTCAAATATTTGTTTTAAAGGTAAATGTTAGTATCGTTGGTGTGTCAGAAATAAAGCTGTAAAGACAGTTGATCAATCTCTGTGGTTTAACCCTTATCTCCTAGTAAGTTAGGACTAGTAAGTGAGTGAGTCAGATAGCATCTATGTAAATGAGTATGTAAGTATACTTAACCCATTCATGCCTGGAAATTTCCTTAACAAATGTCATCTGGAACTGTAAAACCTTTGAAAGTAACTTTTGAGCTAGGCATACATTTGCAAAATACTTGAAGGAGAGTTGTGGGTAGAGTTTTGAAGTATATCTTTCTCTTTCAAATATTTTCTTAACCCTTCTGCTGCTGGGTTACTTTTGTTCAATGCTCAAAAAAGCAAAGATTTATGAAAATCATCCTAACCCTGTCATATTGGTATTCATTGGAAAACTCATTGAGTACTTTCAGATGAGTAACCATTTGCCGTGGTTTTAGTGATTTCTCAGCTTTTTGTCATCATTTCATGTTGACTAAATAAGAAACCAGCAGCAAAAGGGTTAAGATTGCTTTTATTAGAGAGGTAACACCGAAATAGTCAGGCCGTTTTGGCTGCTAGTGGCAAGCATGAATGGGTATTGGAAACGAATATGCTCAAGAGCGAGTGAGAGTGAGAATTTATGTTAGTGAGTAAATGCGTAGGCGAGCATTTCTGCGATTGAAAGAGAATACCTGTGAGAGAATGAGTTAGTCAGTGAGCATTTAAACGAGTTGCTAAATTAAAATGGTTGAAAGTTGGTCAGCCTTCAAGCAAACATTTAAGTAGCTTCATTGCTCCATTCCATATGGGTCATTTTCTGAAACAGTTTGATAAATTCCCATGCTCAGGTAAACTAAGCTCCTAGTTCCTGAACAGTTACCATTCTATTCTGAGTTGACTAACCTGATTGTGGTGTAGTACCAGATATGGCGGATAGATGGCACCATATGGTCCTCCAATCTCTGGCCATTCCAGTGCCATACTCAAGCAGTCCTCCATTTCCCTGGTGAGATAAATGTAAACTAAATTGGACACTTTGGCCACCTTGATTATTTGGTTCCTGGTAATTGTTGTGTGTGTGTGTATGTGTGTGTGTGTGTAGGTTACTATTAGATAAGATTACCATAGGAAGAACTATCCAAGTAACATTTACCAGACAATTAATAAATAGGGGGAACAAGGGATCGATCCCTCTACAAGATTAGAATGACAACTATATAATCATACATAAAATCTTTACCAAGCATGCTTTAATTCATTTTCCACCTTTCACCTACACACATGCTTTCTTGTATTTAATTCATGGTAAATGAGTGAATTGTTTTGAAGTTTTATTGCAATATTATCACTGCTGATTTATAGGATAAGTTGATCTGGTCCTTCCTTCTCTGCATGGATATACTCTTAGGACATCAAATTATGTTATGGGTGAAAGGACTACAAGGAGATTTTGTGTAGCAAAAAGACAGTTCACTGCAGCGCATCTATGAAGTTTGTCATATTTTGAAAAATAAGTGTTGATTGTGATTTTTTCCTATGGAATGTTTTAAATACTTACCATAGTTTTATGTCACTTGAAGGCAAAGAAAATTTTAGCAGGCTGAAATTTTCATTTAATTGCCATATTTGCTTTGTTCTTGCTCAAATCATACTTTACTTGCATTGAAGCTTTGTTCAAAACCATTAAAAGGGTAGCAGTAGGTCCTCTTTAGCAATCTTCTTCCTGCCATACTCAGTCAAACAAAGGGAAGTGGACACTTTGATCCCACCCCAACTCCTCTTTCTCATTTACCATACAATGTTTGTGTTCTATAAACAACTTGCTGATGTTGACACTTCAATGTGTCCTATGGTTGTCCGAATCAGAATATTTAATGCACATTCAATATGTCCCTCATAGTTAGTTGAAGTCCATTTATATTCCCTTAAATTTAGTCAGTCCAGCAAAAATGGGTGGAATTTTTAAAGATAATTTTTGATGCACTTTTTGAATGAACTTTTTGTATGAAATCTTTGGATTAACTTCTTTAATTATCTTCTTGGATGAACTTGTTAATGATCTTTTTGGTTGAACTTGGAATAACTTTGTACATGGAGATTTATTTTTGACTATACTTTTACTGAGTGTTCCTTAAGTGTTCCTTATTCCTCAAGTGATGAACTTTACTACCTACTGGCTTCTAGAGGGGGCAGTATTGTAGATACAAAAGATCAGGCAGAAAGGAGGAAAACAATTGTTCTTTTATTTAAAAATTTAATTATTTTTATCTCTCACCTCACAACCCCTAGAGATCCTTGAACAGCTTTCGCCCACTGCCCGTATTTTTGTTTGCATCACCTGCAGCAGCTGCCGACACTAATAGTGCATGTCTCTTTCTCCCTTCTCTCTCTCCCTCGTCCTCGACTGGTGCCGTGCCTCCACAGATCAGCACGCGGGACCTCTCCATACAACAGCTCCAGGAGGACCTCCTCGAGTCACAGGCACAGTACAACGCCACCTATGAGCAGGTACGTGAACTATTAGGAAAAGGGTAAATCTCATGAAGAATGGGTCCACCGTGACACTCTTTCAAAAACAAAGAGACCTTCAAAATTCATATCATTAGCATTATGTTGAAAGATATTTGAAGCAGAGTTGTTACTTGATTATCATTTACCCTAAATATTACTGTACCCCTCCATTTAACCACACATGCCCCATATTTGGAAGGGGCAAGGCAGCATACATTATTTACTGGCCTTCTGAACCATCCCCTGCAAACATAAACGTTTCCTTACCTTTACAAGTAGGACCGCCACAGACTGTACATTGATCACATTTTCACTGCTATAGGCCATATATTGATCATATTTATAAGTGCTTAAAGACTGTACTATCAATCCTCGGCACACAAACTCTCATGCGTCCAATCAGGCATGGCGTAACAAAAGACAAAAGAGCGTGTGCAAGCTCATAGCATGCAAGCATTTAAGTTCGTAGCAGCCATGGGGTGCGGCTATATGGAAGATTGTCAATACCCCTTCTATCAAATTTCCTCCTAAGCTGTTACCCATGCGTGCACTTAATTGGAGGAATATGGTATTAGTATTATTTTGGAAGATGTTTTAAGCAGCGTTGTTACTTGATTAATATTTACCCTAAACATTACATCAAGCCATCACACGCCATCACAGTGATCCTGGAAATCTGGCATGACTAGGGTGAATGCCAGGCCTGCCTGGTCACGGCACTATCAGGGCTACGTTGCCATGCCTTTTCAGGGCTCATTGGGTTGACTGTATACATTTATTTTGTCATATATTTTCTCATCTCCAGAGTCTTAAGTATGAAGATGGTCTGGAGAAGCTGAAGAGTGAGAACAGCCAGCTCTCCGAGCAGCGGCAGATGATGAGCGACCAGCTGCAGCAACTGGAGGACGATATCACCCAGCTACACCTAGACTTCACCATCTCACAGGAAAAACACCGCACATGCCAACAGGAGGTAAGTACGAACCAAAAAGGAAGGGGCCATAAGAAATTTAATAGGGCCTAGGGTTGAATCATATACACTTTTCTTATAATGTCACTGAAAGCAGATACAAAGCTGGGTTTAGGAATAATTGGTCGAAATCCAGTATCAGGCTGTTCATGTTTGATGATGTTATAGACCTTTGGTCAACCATAGTCACATGACATATCAAAATGAACCTTGAATCAAGCACAACATTCTAAAAGCCAATTTGACTAATTTTTGATCTAAGTAGGAGGTCTCCTTGATTTGTGAGGGAGGATGGTTTTCCCAAGCGCCAAGCCATATTTATTATACCGAACAAACCCCACGTTGGTAAAATATCAAAGTTCCAGCTGATGTGGTGGAAAAGGCTGTCTGCTGTTTTGGATGAGGTCAAGGTCACAGATGACTGATGATGCAACACCATGGAATGGTGAACATCAGTTAGCCAATCCCAGCTTACAATCTTAGTGTGAGGAATAATAATGCCAAAGATCTTTTTATTTGTACTGTATTTTCTGTTTGTATGTAAAATGAGATGAGATATTTTTGTTTGTTTGAGATATGCAATAAACAAAAAACTTTTCAAATTAAAAAAGATGATAACAATGCCAAATGCTGTATGTTTAGCAGTGCTGTTGATTGTTGTTATTTCAGGTGGCAGCTCGAGACCAGCAGATCCTGAGGCTGCAGTCAGAGCTAGACACAACCCAGCAGCAGTACACAGGAACTGTGGAGGAGGTAGGTCAACAATCACAATCAACAGACTATAGATTCATTAACACATCAATGCTTGATAGTTCCACTTGAAATAGTCGTCTGGATCCAAGATACGTTTGACAATAACTTTAAAAATTCAGAATCAGTACAATCAACAGAGTACAGATTCATTAATCTGCATAATATGATATGTACAAATATGTACAATGATAAATAAATTTTGGATTGTTCCTATTGGAAGATTTTCTTTATTCACAAAAATTTCTAAATGAAAAAAAGTAAATCTAAAGTGAAGTATTTATAATTTTTGTGTTTTTTAGTTCATTTGTAACTTAGTTTTTTAGATAGTTTTTTCCTTGCCTGTCTCTGAAATATGCTATATATTCAGCTGATTTGATTTGAGATATGTATCATTATAACAATGCTATTGTGTTGGGATGAAAATGACATTACGAGCAACAGAAATGTTTCACTTTAGGCTTGAGACTTAATTGTAAATAACATCTGTATTTTTGGCTGCTTATAATTGATATTGTCGTCGGTTGATCAATAGTATTTGAACATACTAGCAATTTTTACCGGATTGTAAACTTGAGATTTTTCGCCAAATTGTGTCTGTGCATTTTTTGCGATGTGAAATTAGATGCAATTTAATTGTAGTTTATTGCAATCATCTTGATAAATAGTGCTTTAACATACTAGCAATTTTTACCAGATTAGTAGACTTGAGATTTTTCACCAAATTGTGTTTGTACATTTTTGGCATTGTGAAACTAGATGCAATTTAATTGTAGTTTATTGCAACTCCTAATTCAATTCTTAAGATTTTTCGCCAAAACATGTTTGTATATGTTTGTGGCAGTATTTAATTGAATGTAATTTCTGCATTTCTCTGCTCTCACACGGACATTGGCAGGTGGTCTCACAACACAGCTATAGTTAGTTGCTGCTCAGTTCAATGTCAGTGCCCGTTAGATATAGTCAATATATGTACATGTTTTCTAAATGTTTTTCTTTCTTTCATTCTTTTTTTCCTACCACCCCCTTCCTTCCTGAACCTTTCCTGTTCTCTATATCATGAATGCCTGTTGTTTTGTACCTCCTTGCACGTGACTCATTATGGTTGATCTATGTTTGTTCTGTTTCTATTCTCCTTGGTTCTGCTCTGTTCTGTATATCTCCTTTGATCTATCTTTTCGTTCTTTCCTTGGCTGTGATTGGTGGATGTATGTTCTGTATCTGTGTTTATGATTGGCTGGTATGATCTGGAACCTGTGATGTTATGTTACATGTGTATTATGTTCATGCTTGTGCTTTTCCTGTCATGATTTTGTCTATCTGTACGTTTAATCTATCATTTCCTATTGCATGGTCACATCATTCTATTATCTTCCTTTCTTCCTTATCTCCCTACTCTTTTCCTTCTTTCTTCATCCTCTTTTTTCATTTTCCCCCATACTAACTTCACTCTCCACTTATTTTTCCCTTTCCCCCTCTTACTCCCCTTTCTTCAACACCTTTATTTTCTCCTTACTTGTTTTCCTATTTCCTCTTCATATTCCTCTTTGTTCTTCTTCCTGCTTATCTACATGTTTCTCCTCCGTTCTTTTCTTCTTTACCTTCGTCCTACTTTTACTCTGCTGCTGTGTTTCTCCTCCTTCTATTTCTTTCTGGTTTCCTCTTTCACTACCACGTTGTGTGTCTTTTCCTCCTGTTTCACAATGCTCCTTCTGCTCCGCCCTCTCCTCCACTGCGTCCTGCCTCCCCCTCCTCACAGCTGAATATCCGGGATGACGAGGTGGGTCGCCTGAACAGCAAGGTTCGCCAGCTGCAGGGGGACCTCAAACAGCTGCATGAAGACTGCGACGTCAAAGAACAGAAGGTAAAGGACTCTTACCTACCACCATATCATCATGT
Source organism: Maea johnstoni (assembly GCA_963942565.1). Classification (NCBI taxonomy): domain Eukaryota; kingdom Metazoa; phylum Annelida; class Polychaeta; order Spionida; family Magelonidae; genus Maea; species Maea johnstoni. Next base: position 45,114,347 of record OZ012688.1, on the reverse strand, counting down.
AATACCGTAAATTCTCAGTAATTTGGGACACTTTTTAGCAATGACGATTTATATGGGTTGACGGTGAAAATACAGACAAAGCATATTGATGGTTGCACAGATATCCTTTAACGAGGACCAGCTATAGATCAAGGATGGCCCTGATTTTTCCATTTCACAAAAATGATAGTGACCGAAATTCTTACGTGGATCTAAATTTCTGAGAATTTACAGTATTTACGGTACCGTAAATTCTCCTAAATATTGGCCACCCTAGGAATTTGGGCCACTATAATTATTTTGCAAAATATTTAACGGGAAATCTGGGCCACCCTTAATCAATCTATCAAAAAATACAATCTTAGCTGTAAATCTTGCTGATACAACAGCAATGTATTTTCAGAAAACCCCCAGCCCATAGAAATTGGGATCATTAAAAAGTGTCCTGAATTACAAAGAATTTACGGTACCATAATATCATTTTGTAATATCCACCAATACACTTGATTTAAATGCATATTCAACTCCACATCTATTGAAGCAATATATTCTCTTTATGTCAAAGGAATAATTTGTTTGAAAATGGGATGAACTTGAAATGGTAGTATATATCTGATAAGATATTTTTCTATAGAAGCAAAATATCTTGATGTTAAAAGGACGAATTTGTTTGAAAATAAGATATTTTGCTATAGAAACAAAATATCTTTATGTTAAAGGAAAAATTTGTATGAAACTGTTATGTACATCCACCGCATTCTTTTCGTAGCAGATCATGTTCTCTTATACTGTATACTTTGCTTGTTTTCAGACTGTTAATGATGAGAAGATGATTCAGGAATCTCAGCATCAAATGCAGATCTCTCTCCAAGAGGTAAGCAGTCAATCTTAGCAACCGTAAATTCTCGGAAATTTAGACCCAACCTAAGAGTATGAAGACAGGTTATGTATTTCTCTGGACCAACCTAGGAATTTTGGCCACTATAATTATTTTGCAAAGTAGTAAATGGGAAATCTGGGCAACACTCAATCTATCGCCAGTTGCCATTTCACAAAATATGAACCTAGCTGTAAATCTTTGCTGATACAACATTAAGGTATTTTCTGAATACATGTGCCACCCTGAATCCATAAAAATTGTTGTAATAAAAAGTGTCTCAAATTACTGAGAAATTACAGTAGTCTTTTCCTCTTCACCTTTATCCCATTACTATCTAGAGTGCACAACTTCAAAAATAACTCTTTCAATAGAGTAATATCTGAAAATTATTTCAAGGGTAATTTTTAAACCCAACATGGACAAAAACTTTCAGGGAAATATTTCTCAAAATACTGCTTTGTTATTAAGATATTTCTATATGTGTCAGACCTTGTATACTCATCACACCTGAATGGGTTGAAAAAAAAACTCCTATCAACCGTTATCTGTTAATGATTGTATTGTGTCATTCTACAGGTGAAGAATCACCAGAAGAGCTTGGATCAGCTTAAGGGAGAGCTGGCCTCAGTGAACGCCTCGCACGCTGAAGAGACGAAGCGCTACCAGCAGGATATTAAGATCCTGCAGGAGGAGGTGGAGACCCGCGATCAGGAGATCCTGCAGCTACAGGCAGACTCCCAGAAACTCAAGACGGAGGTGGACGCTCTGAGCACCCAGCAGCAGAGGCTCGAGACACTGCAGGAAGACTCAGAGAACAAGGTGAGGAAAATGCTTAATGTAAACCCATTTACACTAAGAGCGGCCAAAACAGGCCTGACGATGTTGGAAATTTCTTTCTTAAAAAAGCTTTTTCTAGAAAATATTTTAATAAAAAATGTTGATCACATGACAAATAACAACTCCCCTTCCCATGTTATTGTTAAATTAAAAGTATGAGTGTAGCAGACGATAGTTTCTAGAGGAAATATGAGTGTGAATGGGTTAACCAGGAATTAATCTTCCCGAATTTACCTAATGGGTTCAAGACGTTAGAATTTAAAACGGTATCTTGAGCCATTTGTGTTGGTATGGTGTGGCAGACATGTGCGGGTCGGTAAAACTATAGGTGAGAAATACCCAAATTGGTAGTTTTTCGGGAAATAAAAGTCCTGGGAAATATTCCAGTTTTAAGGTAGTCACTCAGGACAGGAGGAGACTAAAGATATTTATACAATTTACCCTTGTGCTGCTAGTGGATAATTTTGCCAATGAAAAATGATGCAGAAAAAGCCCCCCAAAAAATGATTGCAACCCTGGCATATGGGTACTCATCTGAGAGTACTCAGTGAGAGCTATCTAATGAATACCAACATGGCAGGGTTTAGATGGTTTACATAAGTCTTTGCGTCCTTGTGCCTTGGACGAAAGTAGCCTCAGCATTGGAAGGGTTAATGGTTGAACCTCTAGAAGTTATACACATATGGTAAGGGCCTTAGCTAGGGATTTGAAACTGGGTGTCATGAAATGACTAATGAATTTATTCCAGGTTCCACGTTTCTACCTTGTTCTGATATGAATTAAATTGTCAAAAATGATGAATGTCCTTACAAATACACTACAGACACAGAAATCACAGAAGCAGGAGGCCAAGATGGCAGAGTCTCAGTCGCGGATCATGGTCGTAGACGATCAGCTACAGCAGCAGAAAGATGATGCGGAGAAGATGTTTGTTTCCTCTCTCTGTGTATAACTCTGTGATTGTGTGTATTGTAGGTGAGTAACCAGACAGAGTTACTGCAGCAGCAGGAGGCCAAGATGGCAGAGTCTCAGTCGCGGATCATGGTGCTAGATGATCAGCTACAGCAGCAGAAAGACGACGCGGAGAAGATGTTTGTCTCCTCTCTCTGTGTATATAACTCTGTGATTGTGTGTATTGTAGGTGAGTAACCAGACAGAGTTACTGCAGCAGCAGGAGGCCAAGATGGCAGAGTCTCAGTCGCGGATCATGGTCCTAGATGATCAGCTACAGCAGCAGAAAGACGACGCGGAGAAGATGTTTGTCTCCTCTCTCTGTGTATATAACTCTGTGATTGTGTGTATTGTAGGTGAGTAACCAGACAGAGTTACTGCAGCAGCAGGAGGCCAAGATGGCAGAGTCTCAGTCGCGGATCATGGTGCTAGATGATCAGCTACAGCAGCAGAAAGACGACGCGGAGAAGATGTTTGTCTCCTCTCTCTGTGTATATAACTCTGTGATTGTGTGTATTGTAGGTGAGTAACCAGACAGAGTTACTGCAGCAGCAGGAGGCCAAGATGGCAGAGTCTCAGTCGCGGATCATGGTGCTAGATGATCAGCTACAGCAGCAGAAAGACGACGCGGAGAAGATGTTTGTCTCCTCTCTCTGTGTATATAACTCTGTGATTGTGTGTATTGTAGGTGAGTAACCAGACAGAGTTACTGCAGCAGCAGGAGGCCAAGATGGCAGAGTCTCAGTCGCGGATCATGGTGCTAGATGATCAGCTACAGCAGCAGAAAGACGACGCGGAGAAGATGTTTGTCTCCTCTCTCTGTGTATATAACTCTGTGATTGTGTGTATTGTAGGTGAGTAACCAGACAGAGTTACTGCAGCAGCAGGAGGCCAAGATGGCAGAGTCTCAGTCGCGGATCATGGTGCTAGATGATCAGCTACAGCAGCAGAAAGATGACGCGGAGAAGATGGAGGAGAATCTGGATAACTACAAGCAGAAGTACCAGCAGTGCACCAATCAGATCGCTCACCTCGAACACAACGCCAAGGTGCTGCAGGACAAGCTCCAGGACAGCAGGAATAGGGTAAGAAAATATAGCTCCTGATAATGATAATAATTGATATTTGATATAGCGCCCTTTCCACCTATAATTTTTAAAAGTGCTTTATAAAGAATAGTCAGTGTACAGATGTTTATGGTCCATATAGTCAAATAAACTCCTTTCGACATAGCAATATTATCAGCTGTGTCTTTATGTAAAAGTATGTATTTGCATGTTTTATAAAAGCTTTTGTACAAAAATAAATGAAAGTTTGAAATTTCGTCTTCAGGAAAACGAGAAAGAGGATGCTCTGGACCAGATGAAGTCTGAGCTTGAGGAGCTGGAGAAGGTCTTCGAGGAGAAGGTTGCCATGGTAACGCACTGCGAGGACGTGATTGAGCAGCTGAGTCAGGAGGTCAACCAATCACAGGACGAGCTGAGCCGCGCCCTCGACAAGGGCACACAGGGTGACGAGCAGGTCGCCAGCCTCAAAGAGAGGCTCCAGCAAACACAGCAGGAGGTGAGAGATTCTTACCTGGAAACATTTCAACATAAATTATTTTGAGTAGAACCCTTCATATTATTATTTCTGAAACCCACCATATTCAGGGTTACAACATGCACAACAGGAGGTTTAGACTCATGGAATTAGCCAGCAGGAGTATAACAAGACCAGGTGACACTCATCTCGTTGCGTGAATGGGTTAAAATGCATAATTCCACCATATAGTGTACATATGAAGTGATTACAATTGCAAGAACCCTCTCAGTGCTCTATGAACCCCTTGTATTCAAAAAAAAATCTCTCTTACTTGATAAATTTAAGTAGCCACAGAGAAAATCAAATTCTGTATTTGACCGTGTTACCCTCGTGAAATAAAGATTATTCTTATTATCATTATTATTATTATTATTATTATTATTATTATTATTATTATTATTAATTGAACTTTGTTTTGTTTTCAGTGTACGCACCATGAGGAGGCTTGTCGACGGCTGAGGGAAGAGATGGTCTCTTACCAAGGACAGCACCAGCATTCAGATAAAGAGGTAAGTCCTCAATAAAAGCTGATAATCGTAATCGCATCAGGGTTTGTTTGTCCCTACTCATTTACAGGGTTTGAAGATCCTTACAGATGGAGAAAAGAGGCTTTTCTTGAAGGCTGAGGAAAGATCTGGTCTATTGGCCTTAAGTTATGTGTAGTCGAATGTAGCTGTTTTGTATAATAAGTACATTCTTGTTTATGTTGTTTATGAGTATGAATTATGTTGAATTAAATTTATCGTTTTATACAATATTGCAGAAATAGTGACAAATTGTTTTTGTTGTTTGTAGTTTCTGGAGACGGAAGGGAAGGTGAATAACTACCAGTTCCAGATGGAGGAACTGCGGAGTGATCTCCAGATGAAGACGAGGCACATCTCGGAGCTCCAGAACAATCTGGGTGAGATTAAGGCAGAGCTGGCCGGAGTCAGGGAGCAGAAAAACAGCGCCGTCAAAGAGGTACGTCTCAAAATTCTAATCAGTAATTAGTTAACCCTTTCATACTTGTAACAGCCAAAACTGCCTGACTATTTTCGAGATCTCTCTCTAACTAAAACAATTCTTAAAAAATAATTGAAGGAGATATTTAAATCCGAAACTAACCAACAACTCCCCTGCAAATATTTTCCCAGTTTATGATTAACTTCAAAGTTATTTTCAAAAGTCCAGATGACAATAGTGAAGGATATTTTGCGAGGTGTATCATATTCATTGTATTTGTGCCAATGAATTTGAAGCATAAATGGGTAAAAGATTTATATCATTATTGGTTGCATTTTACTGTAGCAAGCGGAAATGCTATTTGAGAAAAAATACCTTTCTATTCTTGCAGAAAATTAAACAGTGCAATGATGAGGTATGTCTGTGACACAGTGACAGAATAGAGATATTCTTCCCCACCTACCACTAGATATAGCACAAGGGGCAGTTCTTAGGGGGTGGGGGGGGGGGGGGGTTTAACCCACTTATCTAAACCTTAAAATTGCAGGGTCCAACAACTGGCAAATAGTTCTGGCCCAGAAAGGCAATTTTTGCTTTGAATTTACTTGCCCTAATGTTAACCTTTACTGGCCATAGTTTAAATAACAAAAGGCTTTTTGGGAAAAATGTTAATATAGAGACCTTTATCAGAACTCATCCTACATTACTCTTTTGAGTATTTCGAAGATTGTTATTAAACAAAATATTTTCAGAATTGTTGAAATCCCAAGAGTGGATTTATTTTCAATGCAAGAAAAACGTTCACATGGCATATAAACGTCTTGCAAAGAGACCTGCATTGCTGGTTGCCAGTTGCTCATCAAAATATGTGACGTGTGAACGTGATGTTTTAAAAGAGGAGGATTTGAGGGGAAAGTTAGCAAAATAGGTTTCAGTTCATTATATAAACACCCTCCCCCACCTACCACAAACAATCCATCTTCACATGTATTGTCTTTTGCTTGCATGCAATTGTTGTTTAGAAAGGATTAGGGAATAGGGAAATCAAGGCAAATATTGGATATAGGTGTAGAGTGGAAGGATATTAAATAGAATGCAGAATTCATTTTTTAAAATGGCACTTTTAAAATTTGAAACAAACATTTTACCTGTTATGCATGATGGGTGTTCTATAACCCATGTATATTAGTGTCATTTATTTTGATTATTTAGCCAAGGTTAAATGTTTCAAAGTCACATTTTTGGTCACATGTAGGTTAGATGTTGGTCTTGTTTCCAATTAACACAGCTGGAGCCAGTCTATGTGTATAATGTATTCGTCTGAACAACTGCACCCTCTACTATTTTCTGAAAAATGTTGGAAGGGGCAAGTGAGCAGACATTATTTTCTGACGTTCTGAACCTGCCCCCATTCCTTACTTTTACATGTGGTACCGTTACAGATGGTATAGCGTCCTTATTTTCAAGAGATTGAATACTTCACACTATCAGTGCTCCCCAGTCGATCAGTCCTTGGTGCCCCATTGCTCAGGCGTCCAATTGGACATGGTGAAACAATAGACAAAAGAGCATGAAGCGTGCAAGCTCTGGGTCGCTATGGATTGTTGCCATGATCGACAATAGGCGTAATATGGTATATCCTTAGTTTGCTGTCTTGTCACCAGGTGGCGTGGCCGAAGCTGACCTGTGTATATATAATTAGTTTACTGTATTGTCACCAGGTGTCACGTCTGGAGCAGAGCATTGTGTATATATCATTAGTTTGCTGTTTTGTCACCAGGTGGCGCGGCTGGAGCAGAGCTGTGTGTATATGTAATGAGTTTACTATCTTGTCCCCAGGTGTCGCGTCTGTAACACAGCATTGTGTATATATCATTAGTTCACTATCTTGTCACCAGGTGGGGTGGCTGGATCAGAGCATTGTGTATATATCATTAGTTCACTTATTTTTCCCCAGGTGTCGCGTCTGGAGCAGAGCATTGTGTATATATCATTAGTTCACTATCTTGCCACCAGGTGGGGTGGCTGGATCAGAGCATTGTGTATATATCATTAGTTTACTATCTTGTCGCCAGGTGTCGCGACTGGAGCAGAGCGTGCAGCAGCTGCAGGTGAAGCAGGCGTCGGTCCACCAGCGTAACAAGACGGACGTTGCCAAGCTGCAGGAGCAGGCCAAGTCTGTGAGCCGCACGCTCAAGGAGTCTCAGACGGAGTGCCACAAGCTGGGCCAGGACATGTCTCGCAAGGAGGAGGAGAGAAAACGCCTCCAGCGCGACCTTGACGCACTCAAGGACAAGAGCCAGGATCAGGCCATGGAGGTGAGTGACAAAATTTCTTTTATTTTCAAAAAACTTTTTGTTTATTTTCCTATTCGCCGAGCATCACGGCCATGCTGTACAATTATTTGAAACACCTTTCTTAGGTGTATGACAATGTTGTACACTGGTCACATGTTATCAAAACTTATCTAAATTACAATAAGGTAGTGAATTGTACATATTATTAACAATATTTGCAGCTTGATAATAGACATATTGGGTAAAAATGAGGGTCTGTCACTAAAAAGATGGCTCAGTTTATGCAATGAGTGTTGCTTGCTTGGGTGCTCTAAAGCACTTAGGCTTAAATGTGGACATGAAATCGAACTTGAATTTTTATCTGAATTTGAACTTTAATTTGAATTGATTTGATTTTAACCTAAATTTGAACTTGGACAAAAACAAACTTTGCATCATACTTGAATTTGAACCTGAAGTTTGATGTTAACCTTATTTTGTAATCCCTCCCAATAATTGGGCGACAGATGATAGACAGATGATAATATATATTATACTATTATTGCTCCTTTTAGATTGAGCAGCTTGAAGGTACGCTGCGTGACGTTAAGGGAGAGATGTCGAGTGTGCTGGGTGACAAGCAGAAGCTGGAGGGTCAGGCGCAGCAGCAGGCCGTGGAGACGGAGCACCTGAGGCAGGACCTGAACGAGGCGCGCACCCAGTACAGAGACTGCGCACAACAGGTAAATCATAAACACATATCCATGCTTGAAATTGGACATGACTTAGCCGCAATATAGCAGAAATAGAGATGAAAAATCTATTTATTTGATTTTGTGCATATTTCAAAAAGAGTGTGCTGCACTAAATTCAGTTCCTCCACCGATCAAAATCCAGCAATGTAAACACTAATTCACTTACTAAGGCATAGTAATATGGAATTCTTTATCTTTAAATATGAAAATGGCACCATCTCGCTCAACGTTCAAGAAACTATACCTTGAAGAAAAAATTTCAACTCTGGCCCAAAGCATGAATGGTATAATCTTTAAATCTGAGTGTCACAGCCAAAATCAAATCCTGCATTATTATTATTATTATTATTATTATTATTATTATTATTATTATTATTATTATTATTATTATTATTAATATTATTGTTATTATTATTATTATTATTATTATTATTATTAATATTATCATCATTATTGATATTATATACTTTCCCTCTTGCTAGCTGGCCCACCACGAGGAGAAGCTGCTTATCATGGAGCAGAGTTTGACGACCACCCAGGAGGAGCTCAGCAGCCGCGTGACGGAGCTCGTCCGCCATGAGCAGGCGCAGCGCAAGCTCCAGACGGAGCTCCGCACGCTCCGGGAGCGCAGCCACAGCTCCGAGGACGAGCTTCTGGAGCAGAGGAGCCTGATCGACAAGCTCCGGAAGGATGTGCTGCAGAGCAAGGACGAGATGCACCGCGCAGTGCAGGAGGGAGTTGGGTACAAGGAGCTTGCGCAACGCAGGGAGGTAGAGCTCAACGGGGTGCGGGACCAGGAGAGACTACTTAACGAACAGGTAAGATTTTATGTTATTGTAATTTAGATTATGTTACAATTTCATGATTGATAAAAGTAAATTATTTAGAAATCAAAAACCTTCAATCTACTCAATGAACTGGTAAGATTTTATCTCAGTCAAAGAAAGAGAGACTGGATGAACATCGCAAGCAGCTCCAGCAGTGTATTGTATTGTATTGTATTGTATTGTATTGTATTGTATTGTATTGTATAGTATTGTAATGTATTGTACAGGTAGAGAAGCAGGACTCTATGCTGAGCCAGCTACAAGGGGAAATCAGGTGTGAGAGAGAGAGACTCGATGAACATCGCAAGCAGCTCCAGCAGTGTATTGTATTGTATTGTATTGTATTGTATTGTATTGTACAGGTAGAGAAGCAGGACTCTATGCTGAGCCAGCTACAGGGAGAGATAAGGTGCGAGAGAGAACGACTGGACGAGCATCGCAAGCAGCTCCAGCAATGCAAAAAGGTCATCACAGACCTCCAAAAGGAACTTGAGAGAAATCAGACTGAGAAACAGGACTCCAATGATAAGGTACTTTGATAATTGGTCAATACTTACCATATATAGATGAATACACGTAGAGTTGTAGAGGACAAAGTAACCCAATTGTATTTCTTAGCTCACAAGGGGGTTGTCCACAATACTGGACAAACACTTGATAAGGTCTCCATGATGACACTACAGCCTAAATGTGACCTGCTGCTCAGGTCTGTTCTCTCAAGACCTATACCTATATAGTGTGTAACTAATAGAAAACCCTGATGCAGGTAACTGTATGAGCATTATCATGTTGAGTAAGAGGTTGTATGATTAACAAGGGGTGCAGTTTTAAAGGAGTTACAAATGAATACAGTATAATGGAATTTAAATGGTTGAATGTTTGAGTTTGCTTACATGAGGTTCTATTGCTAAATGGAAATATTTTTCAGCTTTTCTTTAAAATCAGTTTATTATCACACAGATAAATAGCGAGAATTATTTCTGTGAGTTAAAGGAGTTCACCATAATCTGTTCTAGAAAAATGTTTTTGAAGCATAATCAAGATTAAAATAATTTATAATCCTGCAGATTAAGAACAGCGAGAGCCGTATCTGTGAGTTGAAGGAGGAGCTGACGATAATGGCCGAAATTTTTGAATATTTGAGTTTGCTTACATGAGGTTCTATTGCTAAATGGAAATATTTTTCAGCTTTTCTTTAAAATCTGTTTGTTATCACACAGATAAATAGCAAGAATTATTATGATAATTTCTAATCCTGCAGATTAAGAACAGCGAGAGCCGTATCTGTGAGTTGAAGGAGGAGCTGACGGTCATTGGGGACAAGCATCGCGTTCTGAAGGAGGACATGGCCGAGAAAGACGGGCATCTGAGAGTGGTCAAGATGAACCTCTCCACGGCACAGAAACAGGGACTGCACCACACACAGGAGGTACGGACATGTGACAGTATAGTCTTGCAGTTTGCATATTTTCTCGGGACAATCTGTATTTACAAATACAAGTGAAACATCTAACAGTGTCATTTAGTCATGCTTCCAGAAAATTTAAACAGTGATTAATGGGTTTGTGATATCTCACGTTATGAGGCCTCAGTCGCATGCAGGTGCGATAATGCGTCAGTTGTACACCCCACCATGGCCCAAGAACCTCAAGTAGCACCTTCATGGTTTAGGCAGCATAGAGAATTAAAACTCAAAACTGTGGGGTTTGAGAAATACCTCACTTTTTCAAGGTCTCTGATTGATGAATGACAGCCAACTGGAATTGTCAATATTTGATATCATTCAATTATTTGACCAATCATATTTCAGGTGGCGCGTTATGAGGAGACATTGGTCCAGCTGCAGTCAGAGCTGGAGAAGTCTCAGCAGCAGTACAGGAACTGCCAGTCGGAGCTGGTGTCTCAGGAGCAGAGCGTGTACGACCTGCGCGTCCAGCTGACCAGCGTCCAGGGCAACCACAAGGAGGCCATGGAGCAGCTGCAGGAGAGGACTCACCAGCTGGCCGTCACCAAGAACGACATGACGCGCGTACAGCAGCAGGGACACGCCATGGCACAGGAGGTACGTCTCAAATGCGCCTTGTGTCTAATATAGTGCTTTAGAAAGAGAGTGGCACCTTTAAAATGTTCACAATGAGATATGTTATTGATATTTTGTTATTGAATACTATCTTAACAATTTACTTAATATTCCCTGCCTCCCTGAGACTCAATTTTGTCAGATTTTGCACTGTCAACTTTTGCACTAGCAAACTGCTTTCATTTGGAAATGTCCAGTTAGCAGTTTAGCATCCTTTTGAACAGAGCCTTTTGAGGAAAATATTTAAAGTGGTGATCAAAACCTTTAAATGTCTATGTATATGATTCCAGGTTGCGATGTACGAGGACAAGATGTAGAAGCTGAGTAAGGATTTAGTGGGTGTTTTTCTTGGGTTGCGCTCTAAACTGTCTTTGTGTATGATTCCAGATTGTGATGTAGAGCTGAGTTAGGAATTAGTTTCCTAAACTGTCCGTATATAATTCCAGATTGCGATGTATGAAGACAAGATGCGTAAGCTGCGCCAGGAGCTGAAGAACCTGCAGGAGCTGCAGCGGCAGTCGCAGGACGAGGCCAGCAGCTACGAGGACAGACTCAGCGAGATGAAGAGCGAGGTCAGCTCCAGCATGGACCGCAACCGCCTCAACCTGAAGGAGATGGCACAGAAAGAGGAGGAGCTGGTCGTGGTCAAGGTGGAACTCTCCTCTGTGCAGGAGAAGCTCAGGAATAAAGTGGAGGAGGTGAGAAAGTTATCTTTTCTGAGCCTACTTTCTCCAAGGCATAAGAATGCAAAAAAAAAGTTCAAATTTGCCAGGGTTTCAGTCATTTTCTAGCTTCTTTGGCATCATATAGTATTGACCAAACTTGCTCCCAGCCGCTAAAGAGTTAACCCTTATGCTGCTGGTGGCTATTGTGGCCAAAATAAAATGATGCGAAAAATCTAGAAACTTACTCCCAACTTTGGCACATGGGTACTCATCTGAAAGTACTCTGCAAGAGCTATCCAATGAATACCAACATGACCGGGTTTTGTTGGTTTTCAAAAATCTTTGCGTCTGTGATTTGGACTAAAAGTAGCCTAAACATTAGGTTAATATCTATATATACCAATTCACATCTGATTGCCAGTGACTTGGGATCAGATGGTGGTTTTGCCAGGTACTCCAGTTTCCTACAGGCATGAATGTTCAAAGTATTAATTTTACTTTCAGAGTGAGCGCCTGAAGCGTGATACTGAGGCGTCGATGCTGCGCCTCCAAGCAGCCAATGAGGACATCAAGAACCTCCGGGCTGCGCTGAGTGACGCCCGGTCAAACGGCGATCGCCTGCATCAAGAGAGCGAACTCGTTGTACAGAACGTCAACACATGGGTACAGGAACAAAAGTGAGTGAGACTGTAAATTGTGTAATGCTGACGAGGAATTAATCTTACCGAATTTACCTAATGGGTTCATGGCGGTAAGATTAAATATGGTATCTAACACCATTTTTGCTGGTATGGTGTGTCAGACGTGTGCGGGCCAGGAAAATTGAAAACGGGAAAAACCAAAAAATAAATAAATAAATAAGCCCCGGGAAATATACTCGTTTTACAGTAATAGGGATCGAAAGCAACTAGCACCAACCATGACTGGAACCTACAGCAAATTGGAAACTTAGGAATTTGCAACTCTTACTGTCTAGGCCCCTTCAGTGTTTATACTTGTTTTCAATGATTGAAACATTTTTGTCCAGAAAGGAAGGTATTGATATATTGAATGAAAAAGTTCAGCCTTTACAGCAAGAAAAAACGGGACCCAAATTAAATGTGATCCCTCTTCTACCCAGAATATTTGTCTGGGTGTCTTTTGGGTTTCCATATACATGTATGAGAGACTTTGTCTGTGCATTTGTGTGAAGACTCTATCAACTAAATACTACCCATAAAACTAATAACAGCTTGCACCTGAACTGTCACTAGACAGTTTTAGAACTCGGCTACATTCACATGCTTTGTTTAACCTTTTTTCAGATCGCTTTTTAATTTCTAATGTAGAATCATAGGCTTTGACACTTCTCTGTGGTCACTCTTTTCAAGTAATTAGTATCCAAACCTACAAGGATTGCTAACATTTGCTGTTTAGGCTATAAATAAACACACATTTATCATGTACCTCTAAGTGTATGCAGTGAAAATACTGAATTTGCCCGAGAATGAACCACCAATATTCCTATGCTGTATCTACAGCCATTTGATCAATACATTTTTGAAATGCTTTTGCCCATTTGTATATGGTGATCCCCCAACCACATGTGCTCTGTATCTAAGCTACTTATAGAAATAACTTGGGAATCAGGCATGAAACTCAATATATTTGGAGAAGTGTTGTTGCTTAGGTTTGCATAACCATTTTCTCTTCAATTTTTTCTGAAAAATGCTGTGGTCAAAGAGTTATCTCTTAAATAGTACTACAGGCATGAATGTTTTAAGCTGTATGGGGACTTTTCTCATATCTGGTTGGAAGCATGGAGGTGCTACTACTACTACCACTACTACTACTATTAGTGTCCTTACTCTGCATGGAGTTGTGTTTTAGAACCAGGCTTGGGTTTTCTTCTCTTGCAGGCAAGCTAACGATAAACTGGGCAGAAAGATACGGTAACTATGCTCCCTGTTTCTTGGTCTTTCTCATACTCCTTTTTCTGCAGTGCTTTCTAATAAACCTTTTGCATGGTAATATTCTATCGGTCATGAAGTGTAATTTGTGTGTGTGTGTTTGTGTCTGAGAGATAGAGAGACAGACAGACTGGTAGAGAGAGAAAGAGGAAGAGTGTGTGTTTATGTGAGTGTGTGTGTGAGAGAGAGAGAGAGAATGAGAGAGAGAGATTGGCTGGATGTATAATCTTTAACATTGCATGTTGCTACTGTATTAGTGCATACTGCATACTTATCTAATTCTATCTCTTATTGCATTTGAAGTATGACTACCTAACTAGCTGACCCACAGCACACTCATCACATCCTTATCTTCTATTTTACAAAAACTAGAAATACACATGTACCAGGATAATTTTCAATTCTTCCCTTGGTGTATTTTTGCCATCATCTACCTTTCATCACTGCGTGAAACCTTTCTCTCAGTCAGTGTGCATGTGTCTTGTCTTCACAAGTTTTTGATAAATTCAAATGAATATGAATAGATCACATTGCATCTCAGGCACTTTATTCATGTTCACAGCAACCTTATCAAGTATGCTATGAACCAAGTAGGTCTATACTATGAGCCAATACAGGATCTGCTGCTGATTGAAAAGGACCAGAAGAAAAGTCAAAGTTCAAGCAAACTTGAATGAGATATGTTTTTAGCATATCTGATGTAACAATTAAATTATTTTTATTTTTGCAATATTATTTTCAATTTTAAATCTAGAAATTGATAAAGTTTTCAATAAACATATTAGACAGAAAAATTTAAATGTTCGCATGTGCTACATATCACATATATATGTTCTGCATATTTTAACCAATTAGTATTAGCTGCAGCCATAATTAGTCTGACGATTTTGATAAAAATCTTGCTCGCAAAAGTATACTTGTGAAAACATTTGATCTCCTTCATATATTTTGTAAATCATTCGATAAGTTTCGTCAAATATAGGGGTTGTTTGATTGAATTTAGAAGTAGATCTCCTGCATTGGTCTTAATCGAAACCAAAAAAATTTGCAATTCTAAACAGGAACATCAACATTTTGGAATTCTAATGGGGTTTTGTTTAATATTTTATGTTATTTCTCATATCATTATTTATTTATTTTTCAAAAATATGGCTGCAAAATTGCTGAGGATTGGTGATGGCCAGATTTGTTCTAGTTTATACCCACAGAATATGCAGTGCTCCCTGGATATTTTGTACTGCATGTTCATCATTGTTGTTAATTGTTGTATTCCCTGCATTGTTGTACCATATATGATTTCTTGTTTTCTGATTTGTAGTGAGCAGAGTAAGGCTCTAGGGACCCAGACAGCAGAAAAAGAGTAGGTCATTCAATTCATTATCTACAAATGTACACACTTTAATTAGTTTCTGTATGATAATGCTTGGTACGTTTATTTGTCTGCACTATGAAATAAAAAAACAAATCAACCATGAGAAACTCTGCATTACAAAGTTGAAAATCGTAACCTCTCTGTATGGAAAATAATAACTTTGTTGCTTACATAGGATCAGATTACTCGTGTAAATATATACATATATATATATATATATATATATATATATATATATATATATATATATATATATATATATATATATGTATATATGTATGTATATATGTATATATATATGTATATATATATATATATACATATATATACATATATATATATATATATATATATATATATATATATATATATATATATATATATATATATATATATATATATATATATATATATATATATATATATATATATATACACGTATACATGTATTTATATTGTTTGGTTCTGTCTTTCAGGCAGTTGCTGGAGCAGGTGGAGGCGTTGAAGCACAAGGCAAGCCAGTATCACCTACAGCTTGACGAGAGCCGAGCGGAGCAAGACAGACTCAAGGTAAAAAACAACATACAACATTATCTACCCACTACCTAGTCCTACTCAAATAGAGCCGATGTTACCTTTATGGAACGGCCATGTGTATTGACATCAACAAACAGAGTGTCTCTGTCATTCCTTATTCAGTCTATGGGTGTGATGATAAGTTGGCACAATGCATTGCTATCTGGATTACACAATATGATACATGATGCAATATTTGCCATTAGCCCTTATGCTGGTGGTGGCTAATTTGGTCATTACAGAATGGTGCAAAAAATCTGAAAAAATGACTGAAACCCTGGCACACTTGTACTCATTTGATAGTACTCAGCAAGAACAATCCAATTAATACCAACATGACAGGGTTTAGATGCTTTTCAAATATCTTTGCGTCCTTGTGCTTTGGACAAAAGTAGCCTCAGCATTGGAAGGAATAAGATGGCACACAATACAATGTATCGCAATTTAGATTACACAATATGATACATGGTACAATGTGTACCATGAGGTTTAATTGCCACCGTTTGATCCTCGATTAATGGGAAATCAGGACATTCATGACATACTGCATGGAGCATGCAAAGTGTTTAGCTGAAAATGTAAATCCACATTGGAGGCCATTTCGTCTGTCCTGTGTTTGAGTTGATCAGTTGTGCTTCTTTCATATGTGTTTTTAAAGTAAAATCCATTCATATTTATAAAGACATACCAAAATGAAAATATATAAATAATTTGACCATTAAATGTTTGTCAGTTATTGGTAATTGTTATAGTCAGCTTTTTCTCTCTAGGGATAGATACCTCTAAGAATGAAGCAGTATGGTGCAGTATTGGTACCAATGAAATGGTACCGTATTTTAACGGTACTGTTAATGGTACTTAATTGCATAATTACCTTATGAATTTTGTTGTGAATAATCTGGTTTACGATCCTGGACAATCTGTAATAAATGATAACTTCACAGTGGTTAGTATCATTAAGAGTACCTTTAAGGAATGAAAGGGTACAATATGATACTTTTTGAAACAATACCGGTACCAGTATCCAACCCCATTTCTCTCTTGTGCTTGTTGTTGTTATTTGAGGGAGTAGTTCAGGTCATGTAGCTGTGTTTCTTCCAGGGGGACTGTTATTGTCAGGATCATGTAGAGGGCGCTACTGTAGAAACTGCTGTGAGTGGAGGGAGAGAGAGTCTCTTTTGGCACTTTGTACACTTCGTATCACAACACCAAAATCAGTCGGAATTTCGATTTTCGTCACTTTTTCTGCCCTATTGCGGCTAAGTCAAGACTGGCCAGTTGTAACTGGTGGAGGAAACTGGGGTACCCGGTGAAAACCACCGCCTAACTCAAAGTCACTGGCAAATTTTTCACACGTCCAGGGTGGGATACAAACCCAGGCAGTGGTGAGAGACAGCTAGCAATCAGTGGCAACGCCTTAGACCTCACTGAAATGGTTGTCAGTCTATGAATGGATTTTTTTTTCAAATCAAATGCCATCACTCGGAAAAAGATTTGAAATATTGTTAAAGAGTAGTTCCATCTCAAATATTCATCTTGGGAAATAGTCATATTTTCAAGGGAAGCTAACTCTACAGCCAATAACAATAATAGATTATGCACTTCTTATATCACTCATGCATTCATGTGATTTTCTTACCTGTTAGATGTTTGCATGATTTGTGTCTAAAATATGATGTTTGATGAGGATCAGGAATGATGATGATGATAATAACAGTCATGATAAAAACATAATGATAAAGATGAATAAAGTGATGATGGTCATGATAATAGTGATAGCAAATGGTTCCTATATTGTTATCTTGATAGATGTGTATGGTTTTAATGCTAGTAATAATGCTTTGATAATAATAACATTAGTAAAAATTATAATGATAATAATAATAATAATGATGATAATGATAAAAATAATAATAATAGTAATAATGATAATAATAATGATAATAATAATGATAATAATAATGATAATAATATCAATAATGATAATAATGATAATAATGATAATAATGATAATAATGATAATAGTGATAATAATGATAAAAATAATGATAATAATAATAGTAATAATGATAATAATAAGGATAATAATATCAATGATAATAATAATGATAATAATAGCAATAATGATAATACTGATAATGATAATAATAATAATGATAATCATGATAATCTTCCAGAGAGAGTGCTTTTGTTGTGTACCAGCTAAAGGCCATGTTGTAAAAGCTGTGAGTGCAGAAGTACATTTCGTTATAAATATTTATCACAACACATACACAGAAAATGTTAAATGAACACACTCCTTTCTCTGCCCATCTGTCCAAATTGTTGCACAAGCTTGAGGCGAGGACCACAACACATGGGATGGTAAATGCATTTAATTTAGCATTGATTACACTAAAATAAATACATTTGTGTGCCAGAGTCAATTTGCAGTAATCCAGAACATAGTGGTAGATTTTAAGTTTGCTATATATATTATCTGGAAAGCTCATGTTTCTTTTCAAAAACCAATAGCAAATTACGTACTAATTTTAATTTATATCATGATAGTAAATCTATATGATTGGAGGTACATAAAGGGAAGTGAGTGTTGTGTGGCATTCTAGATTTCAAAATTGTTTCTGTGAATGAATTTAAAGCAAGGTTCTTAACAAATCATTTTTGACTCTATCACATGCATCCATTTTTAAACACTTTCCCATGCATGCCTGTAATGCCCCCAAAAGGCCACAGTGTTTTATCTTTCTGCAAATAAAAATTTCAAGTAAAGGTGTCTAGCAGAACATAACCAGCATTTATTCTTGAGATATTTTGTGCTAATTTTTTCCATAACTATCAAATCATTTTCAAAAATGTTCTACAGTGTTTAGGTGAACTCTAGGCACTTCTTGGAGGGTGTACAATCTAGGGGTATATTTTTTATCTTGGGGTACATTGCATGCAATATTTATCTCAAAGTTTTTGATTGACTTCTATTCTCTTTAGTCGGTTGACCTGGTTTATATATAAATGTGCAGCATTATGAAGGGCTTTTTATGGTGCCTTTGCAACTGATACTCCTTGTATCTATCTGTAAAGGGAAGATTATGTCTTCCTGATTTTGGGTTTCTATCTCATCAGGATATAACCTAAACTGTTGAAAGCTACCTAAAATATAATCCTCGCTTCTCCTATACAATATTAACAAAGTAATACTTAAATGTTTGTACACACTGTAAAATTAATTTTGAGTAATGGATATACTTAGACCACATGGGGTTTTTAACCTGTGCCTGTAGCCCCTTGAAGCCGAGACATTTTAATGTCTCTCTAAGGAATGTATATTGTATAAAATATTTGAAGGAGTTATGGTAATAAGAACATAACCAACAACTCTCCTTCAAATATTTTTCCAATCAATGCTTGATTTCAGATTTATTTCCAAAATCATCATAAGTCCAGCAAATACTAGTTGCAGAGACTTCAACTCTATGTCTCTGCTTGTTGTCTATAATGGGATGTATTGTATGATTGTGTTCTCTGTGTTTCTACAAAGGCTCTCCAGACGCACTCAGCCCATCAGCAGGTCCTACTACAGCAGATGAGGCATCGCCTTGAGGAACATGAGTAAGTCAACTTCCATACAATATTCATATTTTCTTTATTAAATACAATATGGTATCTCAATCATATTCTTTACGAATATTCCTGCCTCCCACTGACCTGATCTTGTTAGATTCAGAACCATCAGCATTGGAAATTTTGCTAATAAATAGCGAACTCCCTTGTGCGGAGATGTTTAGTTACTAATTTAGTCAATTTTGTATATCTTATGCATATTTTATCCTTCATGTCCTTAGTGACTCAAAATGGCCTAACTATTTAAGAAAAGCCTTTGTAATCAAAGCAAATTTTGAAATATCTTTATAGGGAAAATGCTTATCTGATCATAACCAACAACATATTCGTATATTTTAGTCAGAATTCATGCTTTGTTTAGAACTAGTTTTCAGTTGTGTCATTGATTCAAACCACACACTTGATTTCAGTGTTTTTGTTGTTGTTGTTTTTCAGGATGGGCCAGGATGAGGAACTACAGGATAAGATCAGCACAATAGAGGATCTCCATAACAGACTACGCTCCAACGTAGAGAACGTCCAGCATCTCAATAATCAGGTAAAATATACCATGTATCGAGAGAGAGAGAGAGAGAGAGAGAGAGAGAGAGAGAGAGAGAGAGAGAGAGAGAGAGAGAGAGAGAGAGAGAGAGAGAGAGAGAGAGAGAGAGAGAGAGAGAGAGAGAGAGAGAGAGAGATTTTCCTCTATTTGCACTATAGTGATTTGGAATAGCTGTGTAGAGTATTTGTCACAGAGAGAGAGAGAGAGAGCAATGAGCATTCTTGTATGATTTAGCAGATAAGTAGAGTTTACACATGAAGGGATACTTCAACCAAATGGTTTAGTTTTCACGCAATTTAACTTCCAAATGAAACAAAAATCTGTGTAATAATATTCTGTGTAGTAATGTGTTTTCTCCTATGTTTTAGCTGAGCCAGATCCAGAGGGAGAATGTGCGTATGAAGGCGGAGTTGGAGCGGGAGGGTTCTGGTCGCCGCACGTTGCAGCTACAGCTGGAGAGCAAGGAACAGAGCATCAGCGGCCTCAAGGCTCAGATGGAGGCCCTCACCCACCAGGCCAGGCTACAAAACACACAATACAAAAAGGTACGTTAGCCCTTCCAATGAATGCTGAGGCTACTTTCATCCAAGGCACAAGGATGCAAAGATTTTTGGAAAAACACCTTAACCCTTACATGTTGATATTCATTTGATAGCTCCCGCTGAGTACTCTCAGATGGGTACCCATATGCCAGGGTTTCAGTCATTTTTCAGGTTTATTGCATCATTTTGTTTTGGCCCAGTTAGCCATCAGCAGCATAAGGGATGCTATGAAGAATAAAACATTCAATAAATATGATTGCCTCTGGAACCTTTAGCTGTAGAGTGCCAATACCACCACATACACCTGGCCTACTGGTATACTAAATATCCAATAATCCAATCGCTATTACTTTTTCGTCTTCCTGACACATTTAGTGTCATGATGTCTGTGAATGGTTGTTACGCGTCTTTTACATATGCTAGTAACAGGCAGAATTGTTGACCTATTCATATAATACAATATGATCTGACACTAATGGAAACTAATTGATAATAAATAATATTTTGAGAAATATTTCATTAAAAGTTGTTGCATGTGCATTTAAAAATCCTAATTCATTTAGGTTTAAAGTTTGTATAGCTTTGTTTACAGTTGTCAGAGCATGTGTGCACTCTAGATGCAAATGACTTTGAATTAAATCAATGCAATACAGAATTTGCTAAAGATGATGTTTTTTACTTGTTTTTGCAGGATTCTTCCAGTCTCTCAGATTCTGCATATTTATCTGGGAATGATATCAGAGGCGCTTCCAAGCAGGTAAGACCACTACATCTTCACTCCCATATGCCAATCCTATGTAAAGGGCTGCCCAAATGGTTGAGCAGTCCTGTAAAGGAATTGTCTA
>OZ012688.1:44965042-45092925 GCA_963942565.1 Maea johnstoni | reverse complement strand
GGGAGAGAGAGAGAGAGGGGAAGGGAGAAACAGACAGAGAGAGTAGTAGTACATAAGTACGTATGCAGAAGCAGATATTTTTGTATGTTTTATATTAAGTGATGTAATTTCTTGTATGATTCAGCTGAGCCAGATCCAGAGGGAGAATGTGCGTATGAAGGCGGAGTTGGAGCGGGAGGGTTCTGGTCGCCGCACGCTGCAGCTACAGCTTGAAAGCAAGGAGCAGAGCATCAGCGGCCTCAAGGCTCAGATGGAGGCCCTCACCCACCAGGCCAGGCTGCAAAACACACAATACAAAAAGGTACGTTAGCCCTTCCAATGAATGCTGAGGCTACTTTCATCCAAAGAACAAGGATGCAAAGATTTTTGAAAACCATCTAAACCCTGTCATTTTGGTTTGTAAGAACAATGAGACTTTCTTCTGTAAGTTAAAGGAGTTGACCATAATTGGTTTTAGTTGGAAATGTTTTTTGAAGCATAACTAACCCTTTGGCTGGTGGTGGTTAATTTGGTCAATACCAATGATGTAAAAAGGTTGAAAAGTGACTTAAACCATGGCATATGGGTAGTCATCTGTTAGTACTCGGTGTTGGTATTCATTGGATAGCTCTCGCTGAGTACTCTCAGATGTGCCAGGGTTTCAGTCATTTTTCGCTATCATTTTTTCATCTTCCTGACACGTATAACGTAATTACGTCTGTGAATGGTTGTTCCACCTTTTTTACATACATTGTATGTTAGTAACAGACAGAATTGTTGACGTATTCATATAATACAATATGATCTGACACTAATGGAAACTAATTGATGATAAGTAGTATTTTGAGAAATATTTCATTGAAAGTTGTATGTGCATTTGAAAATCACAATTCATTTTAGTTTAAAGTTTTTATAATTTTGTTCAAAGTTGTCAGACTATGTGTGCATTACAGATACATGGGTTTAAATCAATTCATTGCAAAGTAGAACTTGCTAAAAATGATGTTTTTGGATGTTTTTGCAGGATTCTTCCAGTCTCTCAGATTCTGCATATTTATCTGGGAACGATATTAGAGGTGCTTCCAAGCAGGTAAGACCACTACATCTTCACTCCCATATGCCAATCCTATGCACATGTACAGGACTGCCCCAATGGCTGAGCAGTCCTGTATAGGAATCCTATGCACATGTACAGGACTGCCCCAATGGCTGAGCAGTCCTGTATAGGAATCCTATGCACATGTACAGGACTGCCCCAATGGTTGAGCAGTCCTGTATAGGAATCCTATGCACATGTACAGGGCTGCCCCAATGGTTGAGCAGTCCTGTATAGGAATCCTATGCACATGTACAGGACTGCCCCAATGGCTGAGCAGTCCTGTATAGGAATCCTATGCACATGTACAGGACTGCCCCAATGGCTGAGCAGTCCTGTATAGGAATCCTATGCACATGTACAGGACTGCCCCAATGGTTGAGCAGTCCTGTATAGGAATCCTATGCACATGTACAGGGCTGCCCCAATGGTTGAGCAGTCCTGTATAGGAATCCTATGCACATGTACAGGGCTGCCCCAATGGTTGAGCAGTCCTGTATAGGAATCCTATGCACATGTACAGGGCTGCCCCAATGGTTGAGCAGTCCTGTATAGGAATCCTATGCACATGTACAGGGCTGCCCCAATGGTTGAGCAGTCCTGTATAGGAATCCTATGCACATGTACAGGGCTGCCCCAATGGTTGAGCAGTCCTGTATAGGAATCCTATGCACATGTACAGGACTGCCCCAATGGTTGAGCAGTCCTGTATAGGAATCCTATGCACATGTACAGGGCTGCCCCAATGGTTGAGCAGTCCTGTATAGGAATCCTATGCACATGTACAGGGCTGCCCCAATGGTTGAGCAGTCCTGTTTAGGAATCCTATGCACATGTACAGGGCTGCCCCAATGGTTGAGCAGTCCTGTTTAGGAATCCTATGCACATGTACAGGACTGCCCCAATGGTTGAGCAGTCCTGTATAGGAATCCTATGCACATGTTACAGGACTGCCCCAATGGTTGAGCAGTCCTGTATAGGAATCCTATGCACATGTACAGGGCTGCCCCAATGGTTGAGCAGTCCTGTATAGGAATCCTATGCACATGTACAGGGCTGCCCCAATGGTTGAGCAGTCCTGTTTAGGAATCCTATGCACATGTACAGGGCTGCCCCAATGGTTGAGCAGTCCTGTTTAGGAATCCTATGCACATGTACAGGACTGCCCCAATGGTTGAGCAGTCCTGTATAGGAATCCTATGCACATGTACAGGGCTGCCCCAATGGTTGAGCAGTCCTGTTTAGGAATCCTATGCACATGTACAGGACTGCCCCAATGGTTGAGCAGTCCTGTATAGGAATCCTATGCACATGTACAGGGCTGCCCCAATGGTTGAGCAGTCCTGTTTAGGAATCCTATGCACATGTACAGGGCTGCCCCAAATGGTTGAGCAGTCCTGTATAGGAATCCTATGCACATGTACAGGGCTGCCCCAATGGTTGAGCAGTCCTGTTTAGGAATCCTATGCACATGTACAGGACTGCCCCAATGGTTGAGCAGTCCTGTATAGGAATCCTATGCACATGTACAGGGCTGCCCCAATGGTTGAGCAGTCCTGTATAGGAATCCTATGCACATGTACAGGACTGCCCCAATGGTTGAGCAGTCCTGTATAGGAATCCTATGCACATGTACAGGGCTGCCCCAATGGTTGAGCAGTCCTGTATAGGAATCCTATGCACATGTACAGGACTGCCCCAATGGTTGAGCAGTCCTGTATAGGAATCCTATGCACATGTACAGGGCTGCCCCAATGGTTGAGCAGTCCTGTATAGGAATCCTATGCACATGTACAGGGCTGCCCCAATGGTTGAGCAGTCCTGTATAGGAATCCTATGCACATGTACAGGACTGCCCCAATGGTTGAGCAGTCCTGTATAGGAATCCTATGCACATGTACAGGACTGCCCCAATGGTTGAGCAGTCCTGTATAGGAATCCTATGCACATGTACAGGGCTGCCCCAATGGTTGAGCAGTCCTGTATAGGAATCCTATGCACATGTACAGGGCTGCCCCAATGGTTGAGCAGTCCTGTATAGGAATCCTATGCACATGTACAGGGCTGCCCCAATGACTGAGCAGTCCTGTATAGGAATTGCCTACTGTTTTCATGGCATATTTTATTGGCAAACTAGCGGTACACAGCCAGTTACTTGGTTTTTCAATCCTTTACCTTTTATTATGTCTTTAAAGATATATTTTCAATGGGACAAATGATATTCTTCTAAATTCAAAATCCAAAGAAAACATCTTTTCAAAATATTAGAAGATAAACCAATACCTAATGTAAGCATGGATTCAGAGAATATTTTAAAAAAGTTGTTTGTTTTGATGATCATAATTTCTCATACCCAAATTTTCAAAAAATGTCCTGGTTCCAAATTCATTACCATGATAATCATGATGTTTTAAGCACTACAGACATGATTGAACTCATCCACGAGTTATATTTCTAAGTATTTTAGCATCAAGAAGACAATGTCTAGAGCTACCCAAGTTAGATTTCTAAGTATTCCAGAGTCAAGAAAACTATATCTAGAGGTACCTGAGATTTTTCATTGATCAATTCCAATTTTTTTTTCATTCGTTTTTGCAGACACATTCCTCAATAGGTGGCAGCACCAGTGACGAGAGCGATCCCCAGGCTCTCGACAAGTCTTACTGGATACAGCGAGTCGGGGATGTGAGTAATTCTGAATATTTATAGTAATAAATAATATTTGACATTATTTTGAAATTCTATGAGTAATTCTGAATATTTATAGCAATAAACAATATTTGACATTATTTTGAATTTCTATGAATCAGTTTTCATTTAATTTTATGATGGTAATGATCATTTTCTTCTGATAATTAAAAGTGGCTGTCACTTAGTGTGATTTTCTGTCTTTTTCCTTTGTGATTAATGACAGTACATAAAAATCCTACAAACTAAGAAACGTTTGTAGGAACTTCAATATCTTGTCACAATTCAATCTTAACCCATTAATGCCTATAACAGGCCATTACCAACAACTACCCTTGAAATATTTTGCAAAAACATTCTTAATTCCAAAGTTATTGTGAAAGTTAGATGACACTTTCAAGAATGGGTTAACCCTTCTGCTGCTGGTGGCTTATTTTGCCAATGCAAAATGATGCAAAATACCTGGAAAAGACTGAAACCTTGTCACACGGGTACTCATCTGGGAGTACTCAGCAAGAGCTATCCAATGTGATGGGGTTTAGATGGTTTTCAAAAATCTCTGCGTCCAAAAATAGCTTCAGTATTGTTAGTTAGTGGAAAAGTGACGTCTTGCAAAATGCCATTTCTACAATGCCAAATTCAACTCTCTTCCTTTCTCCCATTCCAGCTCTCCATCCAGCTTCAGCAGAGCAGCGAATACTGGTCAGAAAAAGTGCGAGAACTTTCGGCACAGCTCGATATTACCCAATCAGCTTCCTCGGGAAACCGGTAACGGATGCTACCAAGAGAGAGCATTAATCGACGATCGATCGTGATCAGAGAATTGTTGGCACAACTGGAAATAATCTGATCACTATCCTCAGTATACCGGTTATTGGTCTGTGAACGATACTCGTCAGAATTCTTCTGAGGATTTGTGCATCTTGAGAGAAAACAACAAGCATTCTTGTCGAGAAACGAGATCAACTTAAGAAAGTGTCATTCCGTTTTCAAGAGTCACAAGAACTATTGAGAAAAATCTTTGAATTTGCACATCCATGAAAGCATTGAGAGGTCATGGTTTGAAGCTGACCTCCAAAAAGAGATTACTCACAGTATTCAGCCACAGAATTGTGCAGCTCTTCAAAGAAGAAAAAACGGGCCCATGGACTGGGTTTTAGTATATGTTGAGGAGTTTGCAGTAAAGTATACCGTCCTAAACATATGTGATTGACCTTTCAAAAGAAGTGGATTACTGTCTCAAAATCAGTGCATATTCATCTAGTGGTATATAACCCTCAAATCAGTGAAAACACAGAAAACAGTGATGAAATTTCTGGAAGTCAGTGGTGAACACTTACTAAGTATAAATATATCGTAAAATCACTGATAAAAATTCTCAAACTAGCTTTGAACCATTGGAGTTAATGGTAAGTTTCAGGCCAGAAATTCACTATCAGGCATTGTGTTCAGCTCGGGAAACTTTGTGGTACATATGGATTTCCAGTAAGTTTTCTGCAAATTTCGGGTACTGAAAATGTGAATCGCATTTTTTTACGGGAGTTCCCAGCAAGTTTCCAGAGTTGTACACACCAGCTGATAGTGAATGTCCAGCCGGAAACTTAGCATTTACTTCTGCCGTGTGAATCATCATTTATGACAAAGGCTTCACTAGAAGCCCTATTTTCAGTACTTATGATGTTGGTTTCTATACAATATGGATTTACTTATTTATTATGTTTTAGAAACTTAACAGTGTGTTTTGTGCCATGTATATACTACTAGCAGTGTGAATGGCATTTTTACTGCCTTATCAGTTTTCTCGCTATCTCGTCTCTCACATGTGATAAGTCTTTCCTTCTATTTGGCAACTTGGCTGTGCTATAGCTTACTTTAATATTGGTTTTACTGACATGAGTCATTTTATCCTTTTAGAAATGATTTTAGTTCCTACTGAATTAAGAGGTAAATCATCCACAATAAGTTGATAATTTTACTGTAATCAGTGAGAAATAATACATAGAGTGATTGATCTTAATGAAATCTTTAAGAAAATCATTCTTGATTGTTGATTCATCTTATTTTAATCATAAGAAATCATCATTAATTGGGGAATGATCCTGCTGAGATATGTAGGGATTTTCTTGAATTAAGGTGATTTATCCTCTAACAGTGTTGAAGGACCATTTTTTAAAAAGTGTATAGGGATTTTGGCCTTTTATACTTGACAGAGTCACTGTGATTCGTTATAAACCAAACTTTGGGTAGTATAAGTTACAGACAGTATCAGTTACACTTTTAGTATGTCTGCTATTTAGCAGACCTTTCGAATGCCATGATTTTCCTAACTGTCTTTGGCAATACTGAAGCTTCTTCCTTTCCACAGTATAAGTGAACCATCTTTCGATTTCCGTAATCATGATGATTTTTCGTCACTTTAGTGTGGTTTGATTCAACACTCCTAACTACCTTGTATCGTACCTGTCATTTTTGTGGATGAATATGGCTGTTTTGGGGATACTGAATCAAATCCAGCCAATAACGTTTTCGACTTTCTCAGTCTATTTCCCCCCGAGATAGATGTTTCGATTTGGCAATCTCATGATGCTCAGTGTGCGAGGTATTTCAACATCTCAAAAACCTGACTCTGCTGTTAGTAAGGATTTGCCAGCCCATTCATTCCCTATTTGCTTACTGGTGGTCTTATATATAGTAAAGGTGCTCAATAGGAAGCTGTGGTGTAATCAGAATATACCCAAAGCATTGCTAAAAAATATCGAGAAAAGCAGCTTTTTCCATCACAGCATATTTTGAACAACTTCATTATACCATATAAGGCAATGATTAATTATGATAACCATATATGGTTAAAAGTATATCTCTCCCAGCATGTGGAAAATGTCACTGCCTAAATGATGCTTGGATGTGAAAATTTACATAACTTACAAATCTCATGCAGTTTTCAGTATCTTTTGGTACTGTCCATTCAGCTTTTCCCTTCCAGATCACCTATACAGTTTGACACATTTGTTAATATTTTATAAAAAGGAAAAAATATTACCTTGGGATTTCAGAGTAATCGTTCTTCACTGGAGAATTCTTAATTACCTTTCATTTTCTTGGTAATATCGGGGACAAACTATTTATAGACCTCTCTGGTAGTATTTTCTAATTTCGAAAGAAATCTGCAAATCTGCTCATTAATCTGGGATTTCAAGGAATGAATGGGTTGGAGGAATGAAATGGATAAATTCTCACGTCAAACTAGAAGTGTGATTTTGTACGCAGCTCTTAAATTGTGAGAGGAAACTAATCCTTGTGTGTTTTTATCAATATCCCTAATTTATTTTAGTTGTAAGAACTTATAAAATCGGCATTCTACTTTCCAATGAAATAGGTTGAAATGCTGCAATACATTATTTTTTATTTGAATGCCCAATATCTCTTTTACCACATGACTAGCTGGTCTCACATCATGATATATAGATAAGGGTTGTTCCATTGAAAAAAGGGGGTAAAGTCCCTAGGAAATGTCTTGAACCCTGCTTTTCAATAGGTTGACTTCTATCCATAAGTGTATGTATGTATGTATATATATATATATATATATATATATATATATATATATATATATATATATATATATATATATATATATATATATATATATATATATATATATATATACACACACAATCTTCCCTATTATATTGGCATAAGCCATTTGCATCTAGATTGTACACATGGACAGGAAACTTAGGTAATAACCTACTAGTATAAAGTTATATTTGAAAAATGTTTGGAGAAGATTTCCTTAAACTCAACAGAAACAACTTTTTGTCAAATATTTTTCTAAATATTGCTTGGTTATCAACTACCTTTTATGTAAAAAGGATAATGATAGTCTGTCCCCTTATTTGTTAATGATCTAAACCCCTGTTCAGATCATTACCAAATAAGGAAAAAGTTGACATCACTTGTCCCTATTATCTGTGTGTTTTATGGGCCCACTGCCCCCTCTTTTGTAATGGAACAGTCCTTACTGACCAACACAGTTTTCATTGTGAGTGTCATAAGAAATGCATTGTAAATATGTTTTTGTACTATTGTATATTACGGGAAAGAGATGTATCTAGTTGATTTGGGTTTACTATATAGAACTGGTGCTGGGCTTCGCTAAGCCATCATTGTCTTATGAATCAACACTCGCTGTCTGAGGGAGAGAGAGAGAGACATCTGTTGTTACTGTCTGAGATTCTAAGCATCCACACCATTCATTCTACCATCGTATGTGATAGCTTTCTAAGAAAATTTGCAAAAGGAAAACAGTACAAGGAGAAATGTTAATCAGAAATCTAGCTGCATCTCTGTATTTGTTCAAAGGTTGTTCTTTGTTCTCAAGTTATTTTAAAAAGAAGCATAGATTCTGTTGGCACTTATGTTCATGTTCCTATAATTACGTATGTATATAGTATTTTAATCCATTTGGAGATTGTGCAAGGATGCCACCTTATTCTTTGCAAATGGTTTCTCTCTCTCTCACCAGATGGCGAGAGTTTGGTCAGTTTTTACCTCACGGTAATAAATGTTGTATGCATGCTGAGTTTTCACAAAGGCCATTACGGAGCAAGGAGTTATATTAGGATAGTCATAAAACCTGTACATAAATTTCTCAAGAAAAACATTTTATTAGATAATACGTGAAGAAATATTAATCAGGTATTAATATTTTCTCCTTTGACAAATTTAGAGGTAAATGCTTTATTACAAATTTATTTGCATAAATGCCTTAGATCCTGATGACATGTTTTAAATGTTACATGAGGCAGGAAACGATTAATTTCATTAAAACATTGTACACACACATAATTGAGAAGTCTATTCTTATGACACCATTGCTCTTGGAGTGGCATATATATTAAATTTGTCCATCAAATCATGTCATACCCATGTATGTTATATTGAAATCCTGTTAGAAATATTGAAATTATCTGAATTTAGTCAAGGATCACTGATCCACACTTAATTTATGTTTAATCTGTTCAGACCCAGAGAGCCATGATGGTCTGTCATAAGTGA
Source organism: Maea johnstoni (assembly GCA_963942565.1). NCBI lineage: Eukaryota > Metazoa > Annelida > Polychaeta > Spionida > Magelonidae > Maea > Maea johnstoni. Next base: position 45,084,104 of record OZ012688.1, on the reverse strand, counting down.
AATGATGCTAAAATGAAAACTTATCATGCAAAAAAGATGAAAAACTTAATACAGTATATAATACTTTTTTTAAGTCTTATAACAAAAGCTTTGAAGTTATGATCTGTCATACATGAAATGATATCTTGAGACATCAATCGAAAATGTTGACTGAATGCCATACTTATAACACAAATGTTTCATAATTTTTTAAACGTTTTAATCTGTCCTAAGTGAAATGGCATTTAGAATGAAGACTTGTCATGCAAAACAATTTACCTTATTGCCATTTGTCAAATATGAAAATGATTATCATTCTAAATTTTCATTTGATTTTCTTTTATCAGACCTCTTTACTATGGGACTGAATAGGTTAAAAGATTTCCTTGTGTGTGCATGTGTTTTGTTGATGACCAATCTACTACATCTTTCAGTACTTAATCCATTAACCCTCATGCTCGTGGTGCCTAATTTGGCCAATACAAAATGGTGCAAAAACACTGACAAATGACCAAAATCCTTGCACATTAAATAGCTCTCACTGAGCACTCTCAGATGAGTACCTATTTGGCAGTGTTTCAGTCTTTTTCAGCTATTTTTTTTGCTTCATTTTGTATTGGTAAAATTAGCCACCAGCAGCATAAGGGTTAAAGAAACATTGCGTCACCAATCTTCTATCATCACTGATAATCACCGACACTGACTATCTTTCATATTGTGTGTAGGAGCTGAGTGTACCTCAAAAAGGAAAGGATCCCTGAGGATATACTGGCGTATTGGTTGTGTATATAGAAGAGAAGGCCAGCATGGACATGATGGCAAAAACTGAATCAGTGAATTACTCAGTTGGCAAGGATTCAAGTTGGTCTCTTTCTGCCCCACCTCCAAAATGTAATGACAAATATTGTGGGCAATTTTCTATAGACAATATAGAAAAGTCTGAGGAAATTATGAAAAATTATGTTTTTTGGTTTAGAACATTCAAACAAGATTTTTATCATTCTGTATGAGTTGTCCAAGTGCCTACACATACACACATGGATATTGAACCACCTTCTATATATTCCCCTACTATTTTGAATATAAAGATTCTCAACAACATCTTTGGTGGAAGACTGTTTCTATTATTTATACAGAGAAAGTGATTATAATTTTGGAGAAAGGTTATCTAAAATTGAATGTTTAGAAATGTCCTGTCTGTGCACCTCTGAAATAGTTTGAATAATTACACGGCTTGCTTTCTCAGAGAAACTAGTCTTATTCCACCAAAGTCAGCAGGCACTGTCTGGGAGAGTGTTATGGTTCAAGGAGGTTGAAACAACAATGAAATATTCAAATACTACTGCTGAACAACACATCTATGTCCATTGAAATATAATCGGATGTTTGAAATAGGTATTAGTACAATATTTTGTTGCACATACTGCAAAACATTTATTGTATCATTTTCCCATTCAGTTTTTGTCAATTTTGAATGGAGCTTGAAGTAACTTTGTAGATTCTTGTCCATAAATAACACAGACCCTCTTTCATATAACGATTACCATTGATTCAAAGGGTTTTGTCAACTGTCAGTTTTTGCTACTGTGTATATGTATATGTTCTTTCCAGGGAGTCTAAATGAAACAGCATTGCAATAAACAGCATTTATACCACAGTTAGTGACTTGTGTTTTCAATATAATGAATTGGCTTTTGTTATGCCTTAAGTTCCTATTAACTTTGGTTCTCAATTTTATGATTTGCCTTCTGCTATGCGTAAAATCTTATTGCCTTGGGTTTTCAATTTAATGATTTGGCATTTGCTATGGGTCAAGTCTTATTGACCTAGGTTTTCAATTTAATGATTTGGTTTTTGCCATGTTTTACTTTCTTATTGACATGTTTAGTTTCCTTTACACATAGGTAATGGTATCCTCATTTTATAAATGCAATTGGAGAAGTGGGAGTAGCTCAGTGTGTTGGGGTGAAGGATCAACTATTGGAGAATTGCTGATTTGATTGCTGGCCACGCCACAGGTCTAGCCCTATACAAGACAGTTTACCTACTTTTGCCTCTGTACACCATCTTGTGATACAGGGAGCTAGCATACAGGGACATTCTTTTCGTGAATGAATTCACCTAGATCGCATATGACTAAAGATTGTAGGTTTGAATACTATTTGAATTGAAAACCTAATGCTAGTAATTGTATTTGATGAATGAAAAAAACATTATCCACTGGCCACCCTGGTCCTTAAAGTGTAACTCCACCTTCAAAATTAAAAAAGATATGTTGTAGAGCTCAATCTCACCTTCTAAAGGACACCATGATTACAATTGTACTCTGCAGATTAATTGAGATAATACCATTTAAAGGTAACTTTATGGGGGCTGCCATGTTTCATTAGAGGGAATCTAATTAGTGATGTTAATTAGATGCGTGTGATGTCATGCTATGACATCCTGTAACACCACAGCCAAGTGAGGGAGCTTAGGGGCTAGCTCTAGTGGCCAGAGTCTGACACTTAGATTTCAGGCTAGCGGCCCGAAAGGTCTTTCGACAAAATATGATTGGCCAATAATAGGATTCCTGGTTATTATACATACTTTTTTGGGCCCCTAGTTTAAAAAATCTCGGAGCCCATAGCAAAATCTAGGGGCATATGCCCCTTGGAAAGTGGAACCCTGGGACTGTGGACAGCTCAAAACTTATGGGCAAAGATGGTGAATCAAGATTGTCAAGCTTTTGGATGCAACAATGATTCCCCAAATAAGCGCATGTACCAGTGAAAACATGATCAATATACGGTGTGAACTGGCAAAGATATGATCAATATATGGTCAGTGACAGCCCCACATTTAAAGGTAAGGAACATTTAGATTAAGGGGGGGGGGGAGTTCTACACCGACTTCCCCTTTCCAATTATTTTCCAAAAAAGGGTGTGTATGAGTTATCGGAAGAATACACTAATAATAATAGTTTTCTGTCATACAATAACAAAATTCAAAAAGTGTTATATTTGCTGTATTTCTCTGTAAATTGTAGGCATTAGTTTAGAAGAAGTTTAGCATTAGCATTTTGTAAAATCTCCTCAGTCTGATACATCTTCATTTGAAGAATACCAAGGAGGTTTTCCATAACTGCCTATAAATCCACTAAGAATGAAGCACACATATGGATGTTGTCCCCACGTTTGTCTCTGCTTAAATGAATAAAATCCTTTACTTGTGGCAAATGAGTAATCAAGTTAATAGCTATTATGAATAAGAACTAAACATTGTCACAATATAATTGGAAGATGGTTTCATGGCTATCTGGTTTCATAATTGTACTTTAAATACTTGTGTTTTCCCCACATGTAACTCGTCTGACTGCAATTTGAAATAACTGTGCCTAGAGGATGTTTATTGCAGTTAACCTCCTGCGTAAGCATGGGACTAGAGCAGGTGAAATTCCTTTGAGATTAATGTGTATTGCAGTCAATTCCTGAGCAGCTGACACACTGACAATACACACACAGCTAATTAATTGTAAACTTCCTTTCATAGCAAGAAAACAGTGTCAGGACATTGTAAGAATAGTAAATGTCAGGCTATTTTGTAAACTGGTAGAATTTCTTGAACCCAAAAGCTCATCTATAACCCAGGTCTCTTTTCCCTCTTTGCTTTTGCCACATAGAACCTGGTATACCTCTAGCAAATATAACTTACACGATATAGGTATACACTGAGACACAGTGCTTCTGTTTGTTGAGTCTGATACATCACTATCCTCTTTGCAAGTAATTTACTAATGAGAGAATGTGTTGGTGTGTTCAGTTCTGAATGGCCCTCAGCTTGCATGTAGCAGTATGACATCACTTCCTGTTTCTGATAAGCTGTGATAAGCTCCAAGGTGGTGCCTCCATGGACAAGTTGAGGCAGTGAATTTGCTGTATTTTGCAAGATACAAAATTTAATATCTAAGTCAATTTGAGGACTATAATTGTAATCCAGGTGTCCTGAGAAAGGTGACACTGAGCTCTAAAACATATCTTTTTTAATTTTGAAGGTGGAGTTACACCTTAATATTAAATTTTTAGGGGCTTATATTTAGTAGTGTAACCCCCTAAAACTTATAAATAAACTGCAGTGTTTATTTAATGTGGATTGCAGATGTTTAGCCTGGTTTTCAGGCTATTAATAGGAGAAAAATTAAGGCCAACTAGTAAATTGCAAGTTGATATAATGTGGCTTCTAAACTATAGATGGCAGCACAACCATTGCATAATCATAATGGGATGCAAGAAATAACTCATTTACTGCAGCTTCAAGGTAAAGCAGATTTTCATGATTATTGTTGTAAACTATAATGTGTGACTATGGCTTCGATGTTTGATCAACTCTGCTGCCGTGACTGAGTGGTCACTATTGCTGTTTTGATTCTAAAATATTAATTGTGATTTTTTAAAAGGAATATACTTCTGGCCTATCTTTTTAACTTGTTCACATATTCTTCCTTTTGCACTTGCTTCACACAGCTTTAACTTGGTTATTTATTGAGCAACTGTCACCTTATTTTAACCCTTCCAATTCTGAGGCTACTTTCGTCAAAAGTACAAGGACTCAAAGAGTTTGGGAAACCATCTAATTCCTATCATGTTGGTATTCATTGGATAGCTCCCGCGGATCACCCTCAGATAAGTACCCATATTCCAGGGTTTCAGCCAATTTTTTAAAATTTTATTGCATCATTTTTTATCAGCCAAATTAGCCAGCAGCAGCATGATGGTTAATCCAAAGAGAACTATTTAAGGATGTGTACGCGTCTCTTTTTTTTAAACATTATCGTTATTATTAACATTACAAACCCTGCACGGAGTCTGCTGGCAGTTAAATTGCACTCAGAGAAAATAGTAACATTGAAAGGAAAATATGAAATATTAATGTCACTGATTCTTCAGTGGCAGGAGAACCCTAGAGAAACTATGGGAAACCAATTATCTTTAATTATTGGTTAATGTGGGTTAAGAATCAATCATGACGCTCTAGTCATGTTAACTCTTTCACAATAGTCACAAAAAGGCCCTAGCATCCATGTACATGTAATATCTGTCTACTAAAGGCATACTTTTGGCTAATTTCAAATGGTGAAAATGCAAAAATAAGCTTGGCTAACAGATATGAATTTTTATGAAAAAGATATTAAACCGGCGTAGCGCATATCATTTGCACTCGTCCTAGTTATTCTTCACAAACTTTGGTGATTCAGTAGAATTTACATATTTGTTCGGGATTTCTAAATGCTACAAGTATTCTTAAGGGTAGCGTAGTGAAGGTATGTCATTCTACACGAATTGCGATCTTGCAGTAGACCCTGCCTGCGCTGCCGCTCAGGAACACGTTGACACCAGAATTTGGAATTTTCAGTTTTTTATCAGTTTTTCTGCCAAATAGCGGTTAAGGCGTGTTTAGGTGTTTGTAACAGGTGGAGGAAACAGATAAATCCTTATTTTTCGTTTGGTAATTCTTTTAATGAAAAGAATATTAGAGCACACATATATCCCTGCGACCACACACTTAGGGCCACCAAACCTATGTATCAATAGTTCAGAAAGCTTGGCTAACAGATATGAAATTGATAAATGAGATGTTAAACCGGCTGAAGTGCATGTCATTTGTATGATGGTGCATACGTGACACCTAAATAACCTTAAACGAACGTTTATTTTTAGCACTATTTTCAGAAAAATGCTAGAAAAATAAGTAAACAAAGGTTTATTTTGAGCAAAAAAAATATGAAAGTGCTAAAAAAATAAATTAAGGAACGTTTATTTTTAGCAAACCATTCATAAAATTGCTGAAAATAAACCTTCACGAACGTTTATTTGTAGCAAAATTTCAGAAAAAGTGCTGAAAATCAACCTTTGCGAACGTTTATTTGGAGCAAAATTTCAGGAAATTGCTGAAAATAAGCCTTCACAAACGTTTATTTGTAGCATTTTATTGAGAAAAATGTTAGAAAAATAAATAAACGAACATTTATTTTGAACAAAAAATGTTGTAAATAAATGCAGACGAGCTTTTAAATACAGTGTCACATTTGCACCGTCATGGTGCATACGTGACATCTAAACAGATCTAAACGAACATTTATTTTCAGCACTATATTGAGAAAAATATTAGAAAAATAAATAAACGAACATTTATTTTCAGCAAAATCGAGGTGGAGATGCTGTGTTTTAAAACGGAAAATGTCATAGCATCAATCATTTATGGGGGCGTGTCCAAGAAGGGCGTGCCTAATTTCACGTTTTGGAGAATTACAACACCATTGTCATTCTGGCGGGTGAATGGACTGCAACAACACGAGGTGTTGTTGGACACCCCTCTCTAATGATTGACATTTTGACAGTATATATTTTCAGCATTTCCACCTATACAATGCTAAAAATAAACGTTCATGAAGGTTTATTTTGAGCACTTTTCTGAAATATTGCTACAAATAAACGTTCGTGAAGGTTTATTTTCAGCAATTTTATCAATATTTTGCTAAAAATGAATGTTCGTGAAGGTTTATTTCTAGCACTTTTCTGAAATTTTGCTACAAATAAACGTTCTCCAAGGTTTATTTTCAGCAATTTTACCAATGTTTTGCTAAAAAATAAATGTTCGTGAAGGTTTATTTCTAGCAATATTCTGAAATTTTGCTACAAATAAACGATCGTGAAGGTTTATTTTCAGCAACTTTATCAATGTTTTGCTAAAAATAAACGTTCGTTTATGTTCAATTAGATATCACGTATGCACCATGATGGTGCAAATGTGACACTGTATTTAAATGCTCGTCTGGATTTATTTACATTTTTTGACAGTTTTTGCTAAAAATAAATGTTCGTTTATTTTTCTAACATTTTTCTCAATCTAGTGCTGAAAATAAATGTTCGTTTAAGATTTATTTAGGTGTCACGTATGCACCATCGTACATTTGCACTCGTCCTGGTTATTCTCCACCAACTTTGGTCATTCAATAAAATTTACATATTTGTTCTTAACATCTTAATGCTACGAGTATTTTCGGGGTTAGGGTAGTGAAGGTATCGCATGCTACACGCATGCGATATTGCAGTTGGTAGACCCTGGCCTGCGCTGCCGCTCAAGAACACGTTGTGACCAAAATTTGAGCTTTTCATTTTTTTGCCAGTTTTTCTACCAAGTTGCTGCCAGGGTGCATATAGGCAGGCAGGTGTGGCTGATAGGGGAACAAATCCGCCGCTTGGTCCCACATCAATGGCATCATTCTCTCATACATCAGCAGGGTTTCAAACCCAGGCAGTGATGAGAGACAGCTAGCAGTCGTTGGCAACGCCTCAGACCACACGGCCATTAGGGCAGGCCGCGGTCGAGGTCAGTAATGGGTGCCAGAGCCAACCACCGACACACCCTCACCAGCCGTTAGCATTCACTCATGCTCCAGCCCTGATGACAATCAAGAGGGAGGTGGTGAAAGCGCAACAATAGGAGATTGTGCTTGTTTTATCTCAGCCAATGATGTTATTTATAGGTTGGTTGAAGTACAGTAATGTGCTTTGAGTAGTTGACCAATTTTAACTTTTGCAAGTTATTTCACTGAATAAAACTGTTCAACTATAACTTTATCAAAAGCGTAAATAATTTAGAATATTTCTATTGAAAGAAATATCCTTTATTTTGTCACATTGCAGAATTAGGTACCCTTTACACCTCTATGGGCGTCTTCGCATCTTGTTGTATAGCCGCTCATGGATATTGATAGACCACAGTTCCGCATTTGTCATTCGTGGACCGTGATTGGGTCCCATTTTCGAAAATTATTTACTTTGCGTATGCCACGATGTAAAAACACATTTGAAGTTAGTTAGTGGTATACTATTTTTATCTATCTATTAAATTGTTGATAACTGTTCTAATGTAATACTTATGTTGGGGAATGTTAAGAGCTGGTTCTTCATCTCATTCAAGGCCAAAACTAAAATGACTGGAGAAGAGCCAGCAGGAACCACTGACTTCTCCTGAAAATGTGTTTTTAATATAGAGAGTAACCATCATTAGCAATTGCCATCTTAAAAAATAATGAAATGATCATATCTTCGGCCTTCGATAAAAAAGGACTATTGAAGTCTCATTCAGTTTGCTATCAACTGGTAAAACTTTTAATTCTAGTAATGGATATTTTAAAGAATGAGAAGTACCCTTTTCCTTGCCCTACCCTAACACACTGCTGCTGTGGCAAGGTTAACAGCACCTACAAATGAGTGAGATTAAAAAAAAAAGGAAAAACACACGTCAAACATTTTCTTATCTTTATTTGTCAATATCATTAGGCTATTTATATTAATATTAGTGAGTTTATTTAAACATCTACATTTCCACGCTCACATTGACTTCCACCTCCATTTCCATATCCACTTCCACCTCCATTTCCACTTCCACCTCCATTTCCACATTCATTTCCACTTTCACCTTCAACTCAATTTCCACTTTCACCTCCATTTTCATCTTCATTTCCACCTCCATTTCCACGCAGTCTTCCTTGTCGTCCAACTCCATCTACACTTCCTTCTCTGTTTCCACGTCTGTGTCGACCTCCGCCTCCATTTCCCCTCCCATCTCCACTTTCACCTCCATTTCCACTTTCACGTTCACTTCCACCTCTATTTTCATCTTCATTTCCACCTCTATTTCCACGCAGTCTTCCTCGTTGTTGTTCGACAGCATCTACATTTTCTTCTCCCTTTCCACCTCCACGTCCATTTCTAACCGAACGGAGAAATACCATACAGACTGCAACATATGCGACGAATACATGGCATTGTTGAATCGAATGATGGGGTGGAACCGCGCTGATGTCCATTAGATAGGGCAGGTCTGCCTAATGGGTTAGGTGTTGGTGTTACACCGTATGGAAGTGTGTGGTCGTCTCGTTGTCGTTTTGTACCGCATAGGGCTCTACTGTAGACTTTACAGAGGAGACGTATGTCTTTCTCTAAATTGCCCACGTCCTTATCTTTATCTCGACGTTTGTTACCACCGAGGATTTTGGACCCTGCTGTGTGAAATAACAGCCCTGCACACAGTGCCGCTGACAGCAAGATGATGAAAAGCTTCATCTGGAAAATAAAAAGGAAGATTTATAAGTGTGTTAACAAAAACAATAATATTGATAATAATAGTAATAATACTACTACTAATAAAATAATGATAATGATAATAATAATGATGATGATAATGTATGTATGTGTATTTATTGACTGTAATTTTCATTACAAAATTAACATACGTATACCACCAAAATGTAGAAAAAAGTAAAAAAGGATAAACATTGAATAAAGATACAATGATACAAGCAACGCATTGTAATGACATGGGCCTGTGTGGGGACTGGTTAGATCAATAGGTTAAACCATTATGTTGATGCCAACCCAGTCAGGTATGTGAGAGATTCAAAATCCAGATAGCAAAGAGTTGGTTAGAGTCCAGCTGTAGGCAGATCGGTGTAAAAAAAAACACTTTCCTAGCCTATCCCTTTCCTGGATTTGACCCGAACATTATACATACCCAGTGGGCACAAATATTACCTGAATGTTATATGAATGTTCAATTTTGGTCGGAATATTCAGGACCAATTATGAACATTTCCGCAATGTTCAGGCCCTAACATTCCTGGAATGTTCTTATTTGATGTCATATGAATGTTCAATTTTGATAGGAATGTCTTGCACCAAAAATGAACATTCCTGCAACCTTCAGGTTGCGTATATTAACAAGGTAGGAAACGAATTCAGTTGGTTTGGGTGGCCAGACTGGCCTGGAAATGTCCGCGCCCAGTTTTTTGGGCGCAGTGGAAAAGTTTTGCATTGGACTTTCTCTATCGTGGGTATGGCCTTTCAATATCAGAATGTAAACAACGGCATACCCGACGATAGAGTTGCTCGATCTACCAATTCATTTGTGACCACAAATGAAAGATCTCTGTTTGACCTGTTCACGGCACTTTGGATGCATGCGACCAATCAGCCGCACGGAGGTTTTTGTCAAATGTGACCAGGGCTTAAGGGATACAGAAAAATGGTCAGATGTATATAAGGGATGATCACCTCCAACCGAACATTTAATGATTTTACCCTCCCATTCACTAAGGATAAGAATAAAGTCTAATATACTTATGCTCTTCGGGCCTACATGCATGTGTATATGGATGGGAGCTTCTGCACATCTCTGAACATTTGAGGTAAGACGATTATGCCTACTAATAAAGTCAAAATTTGAGAACCTCTTTTAGTAGATATTCTGGATGCCCGAAACCCTCCACCTTGTCCAATGTCAGCATTAAAATCCCCACAGAATATAACATGTGAATCATTATCCACTGAGTTAACACTAACAGATAGCTCGACGAGACATTTAGAGAAGTCATCATCCCCTCCGACTGCAGGTAAGTATGCAGCCAAAACTACCAAAAAGGTTCTAGACAAATTCTATACCACATATCCTAACGTGTAATTTGAATCAGTACAGAATCTCCCCCTAGCTCTTTACTCCAGGAAATAGCCACAGGGCTCTGTATTATTTACATTACAGAGAAACCTGTGCACCAGAATCATCTCAGCATGCGCAGAGCACAACTTTAAGGCTACTGGTTGAGGCTAACCTGTTGAGGTTGACTGATTGGTTTCATTGTTTTTATTTACCTAAAATTTAACCTATTGTGATGAAGCCAATGTTCACTTGTTGCAAATATCATACCCAGTAGGAACAAATATTACCTGAATGTTATATGAATGTTCAATTTTGATCGGAATGTTCTAAACCAATTATGAACCCTTTAGCATCGTTTAGGTCCTAACATTCCTGGAATGCTCTCATTTGATGTCATATGAATGTTCTATTTTGATCTCAATGCCATGCACAAATACTGAACATTCCTGCAACCTTCAGGTCTGAACATTCGTGACATGTTCAGATTTGACATATAAACGTTGAGATATTTCCTGTATCATAAAACTGAACTGTTACCAAGTGCTTCCAATGCACAGACAACATCCAATGTTCAGAAAACATTCAGAATCCAAATGATTCATTTAGCATTCAGCTCTGAACATTCTATGAATATTCTCACCTGAACAAACATACAATTTTCATTCGGAACTATGAGGCAATCATTTTTGAATGTTTGGCGAAACATTCCTGGAATGTTCCATGAATGTTACTGTGCCCACTGGGTATTTTCACTAAGTAGATGTTGCAGATAGGGAATGGATGATAGGTATCCCCTTGAATTGAGGTCCATATAGCATACAGGTGATACAGCAATGAGCTCCCCTAACTGCAGGGTTGATACTATACATTGAAACATGTACGTTTTGTTCGGATCATCAAGTGAGGTTTTGACAGTTACCATACAAATCACATAAAGCTTATGCTGAATTATACCACTTTTATTATAAAGACATACATAAAGTCTGGTTTTGTTACGCTAAGTGTTTTGTGTAACTTGACAAAAAAGGTGCCTATATCTGCACTGGCATATTTCTTTTTTTCTTTCTTGTTTCCCTTCTCCAGTCTCTGGATGCTCACTGGTTATTCAGGAGCTGGGCTCATAGCTGCATCCGTTCTTTGATAGCTAGAGTCGCTTTGAGTACATTCTCTGCTTTGCTGCTAAATAGGTCATCTATCTGTATTGAGGCTGCGTCATAACTGACACCAGTTTCACTTTGATTTATGTTTATTCCCTGAAGTGAATGTACAACAAAACCTGGATGTCTGCACAGCAGAATACAGCCGGTCGACAAACAGACACCACACACGTCATAAACAGGTCAAATCAAACAGCTAGCATACTAGATACAAAACTAACCAACTCAAACAGAGCTAGCCTCTAGATAGGAAACTACCATACTGGTGTAGCATCTCTTTTTTCTTTCTCTCTCCACGAGAAATGAGTACAAAACTGTAATTACAATATCACAACACCATTACGCACAGATAAGACAGCATCGAAAATGTCAATCACAAGTTTTCAACAAAGAGCAAGGGTGTCTTTCCCTTGGTCACACGTGAGGAGCGTCTGAGGGGTTGCTCAGAGGGTGGTGGGCAAGGTCCATCCTCCACTATGTCATTGTTTATGGAGTTAGCAGCATGCTTCATATCAGGCAGACAACTGGCGCCACCATCCAACGCGCCCGCCTCATGAAGCTGGCCACCAGGGTTGGGGGGGGCAGGGGGGGGGGGGGGGGCAATACTTCCAGGCACAGGCTCTGCAACGATCGCAGGTGGAGACACAGGGATACCCATATGCCGATGTGAACTGAGGAATGTAGTGCACTCTCTGTGAATGTCCCCCTCAGACTCAGTGCGGTCTCCGAATCCCTTGACTGGTCCCACAGGAGATTGGCTTAATGTGGTAGGGGGAACAGGGTAGCAGTCTGATATGGGAAATCATGAGTCTTCGACTGGTATTGACACTTGGTAAACTTACGCAGCTTACACCAATCATGAGCAACACCAACCACCATGTAGCGATCTCTGGCCTTGGTCTTATCGCTGTCCCCGCGAAGATAAACAAGGTCCCCAACCTCCAACGATGGCATGGGCCTTCGACTTGGCACTCGCAAGCATGGTTACCCACACGATACTTGATCTTGGACACAATCAGCTGTTGATCATCAACCGGCAATTGGACTCCGGTCACCTGATCGTGCTGTGTCCACACCTCCCACGAAGATAATCAACCTCCTCTCACGCTACTGTTCATACTAGCTACAGGAAGCGACAAAGTAACCTGGGAAAAAGGCCCACCCTCAGGTGCCAAGTGCAGTAACTCAAGAGAAAGCTCCTCAATAGCCCTTTCAGCCACAGGATTCTTGTTGGGGTTCTTGGCAAGTCCAATATCTAGGCGGACACCATGGCGGAGCAATAACGGATCATTAACAAGATTGACAAATGCAGGAGCTGGGTCCATGCGGATGGTCAAGGCAGCACCACCATGGACAAGAAACTCCGGAGCAAGTGTCAGCAATGCAGCACGTAGAGTATCGCCCCTCTCGTCAGCCACAAGCAATGTGTGGGTATAAGAAGACATGGTCTCATGGAGCACCAACAGGTATTGGCGACACCGGCGCACAATGTCAGCAGCGGGGGCAACACCCAGGCCCTCAGGGGGCGGCATGGTCAACTACTCTAGCACATGACCAGATATGTTTTTGAGAGAGGCACAGTGATGACAAGCGGCAACAACAGGATGTATTGCTTTCTCCAAGTCTAGAGCAAAAAGGTATCTGCCTGCTACTTGCTTCATCTGGTGCTGTGACGGGTGATTGAAACGTATGTGTACAGCAGTGAGAAATCAGTGTCATTTGGTATGCGCAATAATCCACCCACAGCCTGAACTTCCTGAGGAGGGGGCCATGAACCACACAGATGCTTTGATGTAGGCAGAACATCCACTCTAGGCTCCAAGGCCGATGCGCAATCAGGATCAACATGTTCTGGAGTTGAGAGCTTATAAACTCACCAGGCAACACCACTTGGCGGGGACCAGCATTGCACAAAAGAAAATATTGGGTTCTCCTGATGGCAGGCTCACGAGCAGACTGAGAACCATAGTACACAATCTTGATGACTATCTGCTGCCGAGCGGGTCTAGTAGCATGCAATGTCATTTGTCACCATAAAGGGACTGCCGGCCGAGACTTCAACGTCAAGTCGCTCCACCACGAGGGCATCAAGGGCAAATTGCTTTCCCTTATGCGTAATGTAACGTAACTCCATCCACCTGATGTGCCATCCGTGAAGCCGCAGACACAAGAAGACCAATAGCTCTGGCGAACGACCCCTTCGCCATATTAGTTGTAGCCCCAGTGTCAATGGTCAAGCAAACAGGGTGTCTACCATAATAGACTGTGAGATACGGGGATTCCACAATGTTGACACGCCTAGCTGTATGGGCATCAAGCAGGGCACAATCACCAGGGGGTGGGGGGGGGGGGGGGATTGGCTTCCTCATCATCACAGTCACTGGCACCATCTCATCATCCCCCTGCACCAACCGAGTGCTAGCAAACATGCAACGATCCTTTTCCGGCAGGATTTTGCACTCAATAAGGTTATGTAATGAGTAGCTCTGACGACCTGCTGTCTTGCAGATGACGCACAATTTGAAAGTGTTTTTTTTTAAATTAGGTTTGGAGGTGGGCACAGAAAAGCGCATAACGCGAGACTCTTTCACAGTCTTTAACTCCTCCAACAAAGAAGTGAGAGCCTGTGAGATCTCAGGGCGTATAGATGCAAGTGTTATATTTCTAAGTTCAGCTCGGTATCTCTGCTTCACAAGCTGGGGAAGGGCAGGGTTAATCAACTGTAGCCAGAGGAACACCACAGTGTTCTCCACAGATGGGGTGACCTCCTCATCATCTATGGGTCTCTAACCATGGAGAGAGATATTCCCTGTAGCACCAAGTAGGTTATCCTCAAAGAAAGCCATTATGCGCCTGAACAGATCCTCAGGGCTCTCGTGCAGCTCATATTTGATCAGGGAAAGATCAAGAAAATGTGCGCCCAATGACTGGAACCCACAATGTTGACGAAGACGCTGCCAAATGTCTCTCAGCGACTCAGCGGTTTTAACAATGGTATTTCTGGATACCACAGGACAAAAATTTGCAATCAGTCCCAGCATGAGCTCCAATGAATAGTCTTCTGGGTTGCAGTACGACGTCAGTCTTCTGGCATATTGTCGTTGTCACTTGCCAGACCACGATGAGGGTCAGCAGCTGACTTCTTGTTCTATCGGAAATGTTCATCCAAGAATGGGGCAAAATTCTGATCAAGAGACAAAGTGTACACAAGGTTTTGCCTCCATTTTTTGAAGGATGTGATAGTTTCTTTCCTTGTCAATACCCACTGTTTTGGGGCACGTTGGGCAGCCATACTGTTTATTCAACACTAAAACAGCACACAAACAGCAGTGGTAGGTTTAACACAGGGAACCCCACATATAGCAAGTCCTGAAAACCTTGAACAGGGCAACCACAGCACCAGAAGGAACCATCCACTTAGTAACAAATAGTCTCTACCTCTGGGCACAAACACAGCACTGGATATTGTCACTGTCTTTCCTCTCTGTCATGCAGTACAGCACACAAAGGATAGAATCCTTCAGCAACAGCTCAAGAATTATCACCAGCTCCGTATTGCTGGGAGTGTTGTTAATCACCAGTCCAGACAGCTAAGTCAAATGAAACAAAATGTCAACCACCAAAACGTCCAGGAAACAGTTAACAAGAGCACTAAACCTTGGATTGTGATGTACTGAAGTCTGGTCCACCTCCTTTGTGTTGGGGATAATAGCATGAGAAAGATTAGCGCTGTCACCACGTCATAACTGACAACAGTTTCATTTTGATTTATGTTTATTCCCTGAAGTGAATGTATAACAAAACCTGGATGTCTGCACAGCAGAATACAGCCGGTCGACAAAAGACATCAAACACGTCATAAACAGGTCAAATCAAACAGAGCTAGCATACTAGATACGAAACTAACAAACTCAAGAGTCTTTTCAGACATCTTCAGGTTATGTCACTTTAGCGCATGTTAGTCCACGTCTTGTTTTTGTAGTATAGTTTTGGTATTATTAATATTACTAATAATATCATTCGGCCAGATATAGAAGAATGCAGGTTGGTGCGCCATGTTGAGTTGTCGTCTTGCATGCGGGTTGAATCGTTTTCAGTTAGGTTGCATGGTTTTTTCAAATATTGAATTTTTGGTCATATCGCGTTCCGTATGTAGGCTCAGGACACCTTTTGCTATGCAGGTCAGTAGGTGCCACAACCTATTGTGCAGCGTCATACAGTCATTGAGAAGATAAACGCCTAGCATACATGAGATAAATCCTATAAAAACTCCAGCATATATCCACTGAGGTCCTATCTAGAAGAGGGGTAAGAAAATGCTGAGTAAATTGGTCGGGACACCTAATAAAGCACATAATTGGTGTCATAACATGCATGTCATATCTTCAACGTATAACCTTAACAGGGCTTTCCTCACGCATTAAACGACATATGTTACATTTGGCCAGATAAAGGAGCAGCTGCGCAGGGGGTAAAATAGATACAAACAGATCATACCATGATGTATGTAGCATTCTGTACCCAGTTGCTGACATATTAGCGTCAAGAAACAAGAATGCAAACAGTATTAGTATTTGGAAATATTTACTTGTCAGCATATTGAGTAGATTTTAGTATACACGTCACTAGTTCAGACATAAACTCTATAAACCTATATTCCCGTTTCTGTTCATTCTACTGACGGTAGAGTTTAGGGTCAGGCCCTACAAATTACGTTGGCACTGTTTTGCCGAGATTTTGAGCGGAAGCATTTTCATAAAATTTTATCATTTATACACGACTCTTGCACGTTTCGTCTCTATTTGGTAGAGAGACATTCTATTTCAAACATTTCGCGAATAAAATTGAAAAACCATATGTTTATTTGATCAATAAATACGAGTTTATACTTACGTTACTGTACACTGCCTTAATAGTCTGTGCTAAAATAGTACGGATCTCTTAAAATAAAATAAAATCTGTTTTTTTAATAGTCCGGATTCGATCCCCGCCCAACGCGCCATCTATTTATCATAACGCAAACTAATTTTATTACATTAGCAATGTTAAAGGGTTAAAAAAGGCGTTAGATAGTTATGCACCAGTCAATTGAATCCCCGGGAGGGGGGGGGGGGCCGGGACATGCGGGGATAATGCTCAGTAAAAAATCAATAAATAGCACTCATCCCCACTGGCGGGGACCAATTCTGTGGCAGTATGTCCCACCCCTGGGGCATGCTCAACAAGAATACACAAGTTCCTAAGATTTCAACTTTTTATTTTGTGAAAATAAACCACAAAAATCTTAGCAGTTACATCACAAATAACAAAACCTTCAGCAGTTATAAAAATAAAATTTTAGACTTGGAGAAGACACCCTTCACATTACTTTTATTAAACACCTGACGTCCATTGTGATACCATTGTCAATGGAAAGTCTCTTAATTACAATTCAGTTTTAAAAGTATATCAACACTCTGTGTATTGCACTGCAGTACACTGGAAATGTTTATCTACAATGAAGTGATTGTAGAAAAAGTATAAACAAGTGTTGGGCATAGGGTCATGGAATGAGTTCAACAGATGGCTGCTTTTTTTGAACTCCTTAAGTGAATGATTGAGTAGTCTGTTTCAACTTTCCCATCTTCAAGTCAACCTTCCTAGGGAATTTGATATTCTACTTCCCCAAGGTTACCACAGAGAGGCACATTTGGGCAACTTCAAGCCATGGTCAAAGCCTGGGGTGTGTTTCCAGTGTGAGCATCCCAAGAAACTTCCGAAGAAGCAGCCACTTAATAGGAAAATATTTCATCAAGTGGTTCTTGAGATATTGTGCAGACAAATAATTCACATTGCCCCCAAGTGGTGAGCTTTGGAAAGTGAGATGACCACCGATAAATGTAATTGAGCCCCAAGAAACTTCCGAAGAAGCAACCACAAAGTAGGAAAATGTTTCATGAAGTGGTTCTTGAGATATTGTGCAGACAAATAATTCACATCAACCCATAGTGGTGAATTTTGAAAACTAAGATGACCTTCGAAAAAAGTGATTAAATGATGCCCACTGATCTGTGGAGGCACTGTTTGGAGAGGTTTAAAAAATCATACCCTGAAAAAGGTTATACCCACCAGAACCAATAAATCCTTTTTTTTCTTTTTGGTAAAGCAAAAAAAAAAATGTTTGCTCGACCAAGAAGAAAAAATGCTTGCCGAAAAATAGGCAGGGTAGGTAGTGTTTTTTTCGTTTGTTTTTTCACACTGAAAACCATAGGGTTGAGATTTGCTTACCAGGAACATTTGTTTGACTTGTCTTTTGAAGGATGTACAGCTCACTTACTTCAGCTATTATTCAAGGTCGTATACAACTATTCATGTGTTTATGTCCATGATTGGGATGTCTTTCCCTATTTTTTCCTGACCTGGACTTAAGGATTGGAAGAAACCCCATTAGGGTAGGGGAGAAAAACTAAGTAGCCATTAGTAGGGTAGGGTTACCCTAAGCAAACATTTTTCGGGGCCCCTGTTGGGAAAACAGTGGGTGTTGGCATAAGAAAATGGTTGGTGGCAGAGTGAAAAAATCAGACCTAAATTCAATATATTCAACAATAGGTTACAGTGCATTTCACATCTGTCTGTCGCCATGGATTTTGGACAGGACTCTTTAATAAATGGTGCCATGAGGTCCATATATGGCGCAGAAAGTTTTCCCCTCATTTGCATCCCAAATTATGATCAGATGAAAACTACCCCTAGATGAATCATGTAGAGCTCTATACAATCAGAGATCAATTAAACATTGAAACCAAATTTAAAATCAAAGTACATGTGGCCAAGTGGTCTTATGGGCTCAGATTTCATATGATGGTTCATCAGTATTATCATTTTCAATTTTATTTCAGTGCAATACATTTCATCAGTCCAGCTGAAATTTCATCAGGCAGCTCAGTGATTGAGAGTCCAGCATCCGATCCCAACCCAGGTTTTACAACTTACCCAGGGCTTGAAATTACAATTTTTTCCAGGAGCCCGGAGGGCTCCCTGGATTTTTTCTAGGGAGCCCTGGGAATTTTCAGGGAGCCCTTTGGGCTTCCTGGATTTTTTCGAGGGAGCCCAAATGAATTTCAGGGAGCCAATACTAACTAGGCCCAAATAATCAATTTTTATTTAAGAAAAGTTTTTTTTCTTTTTTTTGTGGTAAATCTTTCTGTACTAAGTCATTTTTCTCTTTATTTTCTTCTAAAACATTTCACCAGTTCAGGTAACTCAAACAATAAGCCCCCAGTGCACTCAAACTGTCAAACAGCCCAGGTTCTATTCATACAATCAAATAATCAATTTTTATTTAAGAAATGTTTTTTTTCTGTTTTTTTTGTGGTAAATATTTCTATACTAAGTCATTTTTCTCTTTATTTTCTTCTTAAACATTTCACCAGTTCAGGTAACTCAAACAATAAGCCCCCAATGCACTCAAACAGCCTAGGTTCTATTCATACAATCAAATAATCAATTTTTATTTTAGAAAAGTTTTTTTCTTTTTTTTTGTAAATATTTCCTTAATCAGTAATTATTCTTTTTATGTAACTCAAATAATAAGCCCCCAGTGCACTAGAATTGTCACACAGCCCAGGGTCCCTTCACACTGTTACTATATATGTGTAACCCATACCAAAACAATCAACCTGAATTAAGTGATCAATTTTATTTTTTAAAAGTTTTTTTTCTTTTTTGGGGGAAAATATTTCAATTCTATTTTATCTTATTTTTCATTTTTTTATTAATCCCATTCACCATGTCATTGGGAATAGAATCATCTTATGTAAATAATTAAATATGATCCATCTCATGAGCTACCTGACATCAAGGCTGCTGATAGTGTGCAAAACTTCCAAGAAACATTGCTATTTCATCGACTACAAGGACTGTCACTATAAACATGTGTCCACTGACTATTCTTTAAAGCGCTTATGAACACATTACAGGTAGATAGGGCGCTATATCTTTTTTCAATTATTATTATTATTATCATATTTACCACGCCGTCCTGCTCCCATGTGTGACACAGCAAAATCGTCTTCTTCGCACCGAAGAAGGAGCGGTATCTTTGAAATGTGGCATTGGTCATACCTTACGCTATAGGTGTAATAGTATGACCATTGTCACAACATATCAAAGAAACGATCGCGCGTTAGTTAGACTGCGCACCATAGTCCATAGTTGGTCAACACAGTGGACCTAGCAGAGGCCGGGTGCGCCGGCTGATAGGCCTACTGGAATCGTGGCAGCAAAGTATGACGTCACTATTCAAATCCCCGCCTATCATGCACTGCCTCGGGACAGCAACAATAAATCACAGTAATCCCGGTACACCGGGCAGCTATTTTAAGCAGTATTTAGCAGAAGCACCGTGTTTCCCGGCCAAGTCCCGGCCCCCCCCCTCCCAGGGATTCAATTGACTGGTGCATTAATTTTGCGTATATGACGCCTGTTAAGTTGATTTATAGTAGCGCCACCTACTGACTGACAGGGAAACTAACCCAGCGGGCACTGTACGTACAATGTACGTACATTGTACGTACAGTTGGTACAATGTACGTACAATGTACGTACATTGTACGTACAGTGCCCGCTGGGAACGGACAAATGGACGAATGTAAGCCCCCTTCAGTACGTTTTTGTCCGTTTTTAATCATTCCGCATTCTTCCAAACGGAAAAATCCGGAATGTTTTACACTCGGACTATTAAGGCAGTGTACAGTACTGGTTTACGAGTTTTAAGAACTCAAAACGGAAGCCAAGACGCACTGCATTATGAGAAGGGCAGTCAACTCAGCATTGTTCTCGCTGTCCCATTTCAGGCGTTTGAAATCATTAGTCTCCATGGGGATAAGGACGGCAGATATTGGCCGGGAGAGATAGTAATTCCCTGTGGAGATGACTATCATTACCGGCAAACATGGCAGCATGATTGTACTCACCGCTAGGAGCGCTGGTAAACAACCATCCTTGGAGTGTTGCAAGTCATTCAGATAACTGAAGTCATCTCTTCACTTTAAAGTGGAAGATGAGTTGAGGACATATATATGTACCTACGTACGTAAATATATATGCATGTAAACGCGCGTGTGTGTGTAGGGGGGGGGGGGGGGTAACACGTTTCTCTCACACCAGTGTCCCCTGGTGAGAGGATAGAATCGACAGAAAGCCGTTACTGCATGTTATATATTTCCAGCCACAACCTTAGATAAATAAAACAAGTGTATATGAAAACTGCCGGTCAACCTGAACAGGCTAGCCTCAACCAATAGCCCTAAAGTCGTGCTCTAGACATGCTCAGGTGATGCTGGCGCACAGGTTTCTCTGTAATGTCAATGAAACGAGAGCCCTGATTGGTTCTTGCTCCCTCATGGCCTTACTTTAATGTCAGATCAGAAATACCTGTTGTGTCCAGCCCTTTACTGAAGTGCTTGTAGTTATTGGTCTCTCGCTACATATCCAATCTTTTTTCATCTAAGACATAACTTAACATCCCGGGGAACACTAAGCTGGTGTGGCACCCTGGGGATGTGTGGATCTATCTGTGGATACCATTCATGTAAATGATCCCGTGGCCCTCTTTTGTTCCGAACGCAGCTCTTACTCTCCCTCTTTTTCTTCTTTCACCTAGAATCATTATGCTTTTTCATCATACATCGACAATAACACAGGATCACTTTTTGTAAGTGTTATGGCCCTGAGTGGCCCCGTGTGTCATGACGCCCTCATTCACTCACTCACTCTATTAGGTCGGTTTTCTTGATTTTATCGAAAATATGTTTGTGTGCACGCAGATTTGATTTGGCATTGTAAATATAAAAGTGGTTGTCAGCGAGGGGACCCATTCAATCTCCAAGATATATAATGATTGTAGGATTATAGATTATGATTTTAGCAAAGACTGTCTATAGCCATTAATGCGTGCCGTCAAAACTGGAGGAATAGATGTTAATCAAGAACAGTGATAAGATTAATCCTTCCAATGCTGAGGCTACCTTCCTCCGGAGCACAAGAACGCAAAGATTTTTGAAAACTCGGTTGTGTTGGTATTCATTGGATAGCTTGCGCTGAGTATTTTAAGATGAGTACCTACGAGCCAGGGTTTCAGTCATTATTCACTTTTTTCTTTCATTTTTTTGTATTGGCAAAAGTAGCCAGCAGCAAAAGGTTTAACAATATCTAGGCATACTTTCAACTGTAAGCACCGTGTGCCACTCTCCACGGTTAAATCCAAACATCTAGTTTGCAGTACATAATGTTTGGCCAAGCAACGAATATATTGCTCACCGAAACAGCTGCCACCAAAAGCCTAAATCATGTCTATCCTGTTTGGCAACTCTTTATTCTCTCAAAAGAAATACCTTGAACATACAGCAAAAGGCATGTAGCAGATGATACTGTGACACAGGCAAAGTACAATGCTTGTTTTCCAGTACTAGGATTTATCGATATTGCAATAATCAAAGTCTGCATAGTTCTATGGCAAGCTGATGTTATCAAAAATGTAAGAAGGCCTATTAGGACCACTGATAATAATGCAAATATATATATATATATATATATATATATATATATATATATATATATATGTATGTATGTATGTATGTATGTATGTATGTATGTATGTATGTATGTATGTATGTATGGATGGATGGATGGATGGATGGATGGATGGATGGATGGATGTATGTATGTATGTATGTATGTATGTATGTATGTATGTATGTATAAAGTATGAAAAAACGTAACCAGGAAAATTATGTAGTTAAAGATGCATGTTTATTCGTTAGACGAGCGAGGCAGTAATTGGCTATCTATTTTAAGTAGCTGTTCGCAGATCGAAAAAAAAAATGGGAACGAGGATCTTGAAGTGAATTTTTTTTTTTTGAATTTCTAAGGAAAAATATATATATTTTTTCTGTGGTCCTAATATGCTTCCGTATTGATAATCAAAAACAAGTAAATGGGATATATTAAGGAGAATTTTGGAGGTATCTAATATCCCCACCCTGTGGGGATAGTGAATATGAAGTGTAATATGTAAGCAATCACTACAGTGTCAGAAATAAAGAAATATTTTACCAATACATTAGACTTTTATTGTAGAAAATCCATTGCAAAGATCAGTAGTGAGTAATGAGTGGTTTAGTATATGGCTAAGAAAAAACAGAAATAAAATGAAATTTCTTGAAAGGTAAGTCAATAAAATGTATAATTCTAAGTGCCAGGAATGGCCGAGAATGCATCTTAGAGCATTGAAAACCCTTGGGTTTCTGGGGGACACTCAAGGCCCCCAGACGCCCGCCCGCTAACACCAAGAACCTACGGTGATCGGTGGCCATTTTCAGTTTGGGCACCAGTCAAAATTAGGACTGGATCCGCCCCTGAAGAACTAGCCTTAAGTGATTGAAAAGAGGAAAAATACGTTTCCCAGCTGTTTGTATGTGCCCAGATTATAGCAAAATGCTTCCGCTCAAAATCTCGGCGGAAGAGTGCTAACATGATTTATAAGAGATGAAAACTAAACCCTACCGTCCAATAGAAAAACATATACGGGAAAATAGGTAGGGTTTATGTCTGAACTATCCACACTGCAACTTACTCAAACAGTAACACACTCGGCCGGTATTAGTTCGTACCAGCCCAACGATAGTGGTGTATCGAATGCATGTGCCCGAGTGCTTCAACCAGTCTATAGGCTGACGTACACGCCATCTATAACCGGCGCAAGGACAGAATTCTGATTGTCACACTTGGCGAGTGGTAACGCCATGTGTAACACAAACGTACTTCTGTCTTAACAAAAGTTACTTTTGTTGACAGAAGCAATTTTTGTCTGACAAAATCAACTTTCGTCTGACAAAAGTACTTTGGTCGTAGACAAAATTACTTTTGTCATAGACAAAATTACTTTTGTCAGACAAAAGTAACTTTTGTTGGACAAAAGTTGCTTCTGTCAACAAAAGTATGGATGTTACATAGCGGTCAATCTTGGCAACATTTCCTGACCACTACAAGCTTGAACCGGTCGCATTCTTTTGCATTTTGTTAAATCATATCAGACTGACACACCAACTTTGGCGCCACCTATGATCTTGTTAGTAGGTTTGGGGACCCCCTTTTTTCTTTTTTTCTTTGTCTGTTTTTAAGTTTGAGAAAATTTTAATTGTGGGGTATTTTGTAAAGACCTGGAAGTTTTGCTTCCTAACTAGCACTTTTTGAGTAAACTTTGGCGCCACCTATCTTGTAAGCGTGGCTGGTGACGCCCCCCCCCTCCCCATCTTTCTTTTTTATTTGGAAAAGGGCTACCCAAAGATCCATTCTGCCAGGTTTGAGGAAATTCTTATTGTCGGATATTTTTTGTAAAGACCTGGAAGTTAAGCTTCCAAGCTAGCACTTTTTACTCAAAAAGGGCTAGTATAACCCCCTGAGTATACCTATCTTGTCAGCATGGCTGGTGATCTCCCTTCTTTCTTATTTCATTTGCAAGAGGGCTACCCAAAGCTCCATTCTGCCAAGTTTGAGGAAATTCTTATTGTCGGATATTTTGTGTAAAGACCTGTAAGTTAAGCTTCCAAGCTAGCACTTTTTACTCAAAAAGTGCTACTTTGGCGCCACCTATCTTGTCAGCATGGCTGGTGACCCCCTTTTTTCATTTTCTTTTTAAAAGAAGGCTAACTCAAGATAAATTCTGCCAGGTTTGAGAAAATTATTATTGTGAGATATTTTTTGTAAAGTTCAGCTTCCAAGCTAGCACTTTTTACTCAAAAAGTGCTTCTTTGGCGCCACATATCTTGTCAGCCTGGCTGGTGACCCCCTTTTTTCTTTTTCTATTTAAAAGAGGGCTATGCAAAGAAAAATTCTGCCAAGTTTGAGGAAATTCTTATTGTCGGATATTTTTTGTAAAGACCTGGGAGTTAAGCTTCCAAGCTAGCACTTTTTACTCAAAAAGTGCTACTTTGGCGCCACCTATCTTGTCAGCATGGCTGGTGACCCCCTTTTTTCATTTTCTTTTTAAAAGAAGGCTAACTCAAGATAAATTCTGCCAGGTTTGAGAAAATTATTATTGTGAGATATTTTTTGTAAAGTTCAGCTTCCAAGCTAGCACTTTTTACTCAAAAGGTGCTACTTTGGCGCCACCTATCTTGTCAGCATGACTGGTGACCCCCTTTTTTATTTCTTCATGGAAGAGGACTACCTATGGAGAGATTGTGCAATGTTTAAGAAAATTCTTACTGTAGGAAGATTTTTATTTGCTTGTACTTTCTTGCAGAACCTGCTCCAATACAGTCCCATAAGTGGCGCCCCCTATCTCAAAGATGGTAATGTGAACCCATCTTTATATATGGTATTTGAGTAGAGGATACCACTGGGAAAGTCATTCATGATCTTTACGAAATTCTGCAACTGTTTTTGAATACCCTTAAAGTCTACAAAATGTTAAAAAACGTAGCAAAGGTCTACTTACATGTGGATGCTGGGGTGTTGCCTGAACTTAAATATTTACCCCCTAGTAAATAAGATATTAAGAACAGTAGAACCTGCTAAAGTGTGTGCATTTGTAACCATTACCAGTGTGCGTGTTTAATGAGAATCAGGTATATCAATTAACGAGTTTTCTGTTACTTATTTTTATTTTTACACAAGGGCTGTGGGGAGTCTGCTGGCAGTTAAATTGCACTCAGAGAATAGAGTAACATTGAATGAAAAATATGAAAAATTAATATCACTGATTCTTCAGTGGCAGGACGACCCTAGAAAAAACGATGCGAAACCAATTATCTTTAATCATTGGTTAATGTGGGTTAACAATCAACCATGATGCTCTGGACAAGTTAAAGCTTTGACAATAGTCACAATAAGGCCCTACCATCCAGGTACATGGAATATCTGTCTAATATAGGCATACATTGGGCTAATTTCAAATGGTGGAATGAAAAAATAAAAACAAAACAACAACTTTTGATTATAAATTTGTACTTAACTAGAAAGTACCTGCCCTGCAGACAGTAACCATGAAATTTTTCAAATTGGCAAAAAGGATCAGAGCACCTAGATATCTGACTGCAACATCACTCAGAATTAATTCTAGTTCTTCTCAACCCTTATTTTTCGTTCGGCAATTCTTTTAATGGAAAAGAAATATCAGAGCATACAGATATCTCTGCGACCACACACTTAGGGCTACAAAACCTTTGTATCAATAGTTCAGAAAGCTTGGCTTACAGGTATGAAATTGATTAAAAAGATATTAAATCGGCTGTAGCACATGTCATTTGCACTCATCCTAGTTATTGTTCACGAACTTTGGTCATTCAGTAAAATTTACATATTTGTTCGTAATTTCTTAATGCTATGAGTATTCTTGAGGGAAGAGTAGTGAAGGTATCGCATTCTACAGGAGTTGCAATCTTGCAGTTGGTGGACCCTGTCTGCGCTGCCGCTAAGGAACACGTTGAGACCAGAATTTTTAATTTTAATTTTTTGTCAGCTAGGGCGTGTTTAGGCAGTTGTATCTGTTGGAGGAATCAGAGAAATCCTTATTTTTCATGTGGCAATTCTTTTAATGAATAGAATATTAGAGCACACAGATATCCCTGCGACCACATACTTTGGGCTACCTAACCTATGTATCAATAGTTCAGAAAGCTCGGCTCACAGATATGAAATTGATAAATGAGATGTTAATCCGGCTGAAGCGCATGTCATTCGCACTCGTCCTAGTTATTGTCCACACACATTGGTCATTTAGTTAAATTTACATAATTGTTAGTAATTTCTTAATGCTACGAGTATTCTCGGGGTAAGGGTAGTAAAGGTATCGCATGCTACACGAATGTGATCTTGCAGTTGCTCAGGAACACGTTGAGACCAAAATTTGGAATTTTCCTTTTTTGTTAGTTTTTCTGCCAAGTTGCTGCTAGGGCGCATATAGGCAGGTGTGGCTGATAGGGAAACCAGAAAATTCCACCGCTTGATCCCACGTCAATGGCATCATTCCCTCACGCCCCTGCAGGGATTCACACCCAGGCAGTGGTGAGAGACAGCTTGCAGTCAAGGGCAACGCCTTATATTTATACACACGGCCATTAGGGCAGGCCATGTAAGACGCATTCAGGGTCTGTGGAGGGTGCCGAAGCGAACCACCGACACACCCTCTCTAACCATTAGCATTCTCCTCACGCTCGCGACCTGATGACAATCGAGAGGGAGGTAAGGGAAGCGCAACAATCAGAGATTGTGCTTGCCTTACGCTGGCCAATGATGCTATTTATAGGTAGATTGGAGTACAGTAATGTGCTTAGAGTAGTTGACCAAATTTTAACGTTTGCAAGTTATTTGATTGAATAAAACTGTTCAACTATAACTTTATCAAAATCGCAAATAGTTTAGAATATTTCTATTGAAAGAAATATTCTTTATCTTGTCACATTGCGGAATTAGGTACTCTTTACACCTCTGTGGGTGTCTTCGCATCTTGTTTTATTGCCGCTCATGGATATTAATAGACCACAGTTCCGCATTTGTCATTCGTGGACCGTGATTGGGTCACATTTTCGAAAATTATTTACTTTGCGTATGCCACGATATAAAAACACATTTGAAGTTAGTTAGTGTTATTATACCTCACGTGAAGATTCTTGATTCTGGTTGGTCAAGGGCCATGGATTAATCGTCATGTTTTCTTCACTCCTTGGCGACAGGCTTTTGTCATTAACAGCTTATGGGCTATTCAAATAACCCGTGGTTTCTGCCATGGGTTATTTGAATAGCTACCGCTAGCCCAAAGAATACCCACGAACACCCAAGGAGTTTGCTGAGTGACGTACCGGTGAAACTAGTTCAACAAGGTATCTGTCCAAAATCTCTGGTGTTTGTAATTTTATAATAAAACAGATATGACATCCCTGTGGGGACATCCCTATGGCATCCCTCGCGAGGATTGTCGCCCTCGAGCGACAATCCTCTCTCGCGGAAGTTATTCCTGGTGGACACCCCACAGGGATGTCATATTTGCATAGTATACTATTTTTATCTATCTATTAAATTGTTGATAAATGTTCTAATGTAATATTTTTGTTGGGAAATGTTTAGAGCTGGTTCTCCATCTCATTTCAAAGCCAAAACTAAAATGACTGGAGAAGAGTCAGCGGGAACCACTGACTTCTCCTGAAAATGTGTTTTTAATGAAGAGGGTAATCATTTCATATCACCCTTGTAGATGACCTTTTTATTCCATATTTATACGATGGGCTGCTGGCATCAGCCAATCAGAAGCCTCGAAATTAAGTGAGTGGTTATTTCACATAACCTGCTCGAGTCTTGTGGTCTGGGCTTGTTCTCAGCAGATAAACCATGAGCGGTAGAAACACCTGGCAGTGATATATTTTGTTCTCCTCGGAAACAAATGGTCAAGCATGCGTTACGTCCATATTGACTTAGGTTTTCAATTTCATGATTTGGGTTTTGCTGTTTGCTTATTGACCTTGGTTTTCAATTTAATGATTTGGGGTTTGCTGTGCGTTACGTCTTATTGAACTGGGTTTACAATTGATTGATTTGGCGTTTGCAGTGCGTCAAGTCTTATTGACCTAGATTTTCAATGTAATTATTTGGCTTTTGCTATGCGTTACATTCATATTGACCTAGGTTTTAAATGTAATGATTTGAATTTTTCTACGTGCCTAGTCTTAATTGACTTAGGTTTTCAATTTAATGATTTGGCTTTTGCCATGCTTTACGTTCTGATTGACACGTCTAGATTCCCTCACACATAGGAAATGGTATCCTCATTGAAGAAAATGCAATTGGAGAAGTCGGAGTAGCTTAGTGTGTTGGGGTGAAGGATCAACTATTGGAGGATTGCTGATTTGATTGCTGGCCAGGCCACTCTCTTGTGATACCGGAAGCTGGCATACAGGGACTTTCACCTAGATCGCATATGACTGTTAAGGTTGTAGGTTTGAATACAATTTAAATAGAAAACCTTATGCTAGTAATTGTATTTGATGAATGAAAAAACATTATCCCGTGGCCACCATCCAGGTCCTTAATATTCAATTTTGGGGCCTATATCTAGTAGTGTAATTCCCTAAAACTTATTAAAAACCCTGCAGTATTTATTAAATGTGGATTGCAGATGTTTTGCCTGGTTTTCCTTCATTGAAAGGAGAAAAATAATGGCCAACTAGTGAATGGCAAGTTGATATAATGTGGCTTCTAAACTATAGATGTCAGCACAATCATTGAATAATCATGTTTGGGTGCAAAGAATAACTTCAGGATAAAGCAGATATTTAGCTGGACACCATTACAGAGTGGCTTTCATGACTGTTGTAAATTATGATGTGTTACTCTGGCTTCAATGTTCAATCAACTCTGCTGACTGAGTGGTTACTATATTGCTGTTTTGATTCTAAGATATTAATTGTGATTCTAAGAAAGGAAAATACTTCTGGCCTCTCTTTTTAACTTGTTCACATACTCTTCCTTTTGCACTTGCTTCACACAGCTTTAACTTGGTTATTTGTTGAGCCACTGTCACATTTTTTTTAACCCTCCCAATGCTGAGGTTACTTTTGTTCAAAGTACAAGGACGCAAAGAGTTTTGAAAACCATCTAATCCCTGACATTCTGGTAATCAATGGATAGCTCTCGCGGAGTACCCTCAGATAAGTACCCATATTCCAGGTTTTCAGCCATTTTTAGTTGTTTTTTGCATCATTTTGTATTGGCCAAATTAGCCACCAGCAGCATGAGGGCAGGTCCAAAGAGAACCATTTAATGATGCATCTGTGTCTCTCTTGTTTTTAACATTATCATTATTATTAACATTAACATCATCAGCATCGCTATCTTAAGAAATAATGAAATGATCATTTTTTTGGCCTTCTATGAAAAAGGACTATTGAAGTCTCATTCAGCTATTATCTGGTAAAAAATTTAATGCTAGTAATTGATATTTTAACGTATGAGAAATACCCTTTTCCTTGCCTTGCCCTAACACACTGCTACGGTGGCAAGGCTAACAGTATGTGAGAATTGAAAAAAGGAAAAACATGTCAAACATTTTCTTATTTTTATTTGTCAATATCATTGGGCTATCAATGTCAATATCAGTTCCATGGGCTAAGTTTAAACAAATAGGCATTTAATTGGGACATAATTAAAGTGATGCATATAGTGTATTTCATCAAAGCATTTAGCGGAACATGATTGAGATCAATTATTTGTTAAATGGTTTGAAAAAATCCCTATTTTATTTCAGAGTCTTTACTGGGAGGTAATAGAAGTTGATAGAAAATGTATATAACAAAAAAAATGCTATGCAGTTATTTGGCATTTAAGATAGAAAGCAAAGTTCATGTACACATACTTTTTCCAAAGTAAACTGCATGCTTAGGGCTTAGGACGAGATGTTATGTTCTTATTTAGTGTCCACTTAATAGCATATGCGAAGCCCTCTCAATTGTACATTCAGGCAATGGAGACAGTGAGCAGTCAATAGCAATGTCTCAGGCTGGGTTAGGTAAGATGCCACCATTAGGTATATAGTGAGTTTTATGTGGGTTTGGTGTCTATCAAACTATAGATGGCAGCACAGTTTTCAGGTGTTGCAGTTTGAAACTCATAGTTACTTACAGCGAAAGTGTGTCCCCCTTGAGGATTAATAAAGAACTAAACCTGGAGTGATATCAATAGATCAGTGGGACTGAGGAAATAGCTAGTTAATACAGACTTGTAACAAGTCTGTTACACAGGAAGAAATGTGAGACATGGCATGGCAATTAGTAGGTCTATAGTGTGGTGTTACACCGGCATGAGAATAGAGCACCACAAAGAGCAGGTCAGTCAAGTGAACTCTTTACACCGGCTTCAAGGTAAGGAGGTCTAGATGGTCTTGTTACATCGGAAGGAGAGGTAGGGTACGTGTCGTCTTTCGTAGGTGTGCATGTGCGTATCTGATATTCCGTCTTGTTGGACAACTGCCTTGACGCCCACCACGCCAATGTCTATGTACTTGTTATCCACGTCGACCGTTTTGTTTCTTTTGGCGTCCACTTCCACCTCCATTTCCACCTCCATCTACATTCCCTGCTCCGTTTCCACGTTTGCGTCCATTTCCACGTTGTTGTCCGCCTCCAACTACCGCTCCAAATATATCTTCAAGTGTACCTCCAAATGCAACTACATCTGAACTTCCACCATTTCCTCTGCGATTTCCCTTCTTCTTTCCTCGTCCACGACCTCTGTCACTCCCAGCAGGTCCGTCGGTGGGCAATGGTTCCATAGGCATCGCGGTAAACATGGGCTGGCGACGGCCAGACAGACTGCAACATATGCGACGGATACACGGCACTGTTAATTCGAATGAAGGGGTGGGACCGTGCCGACGTCCATAGAATAGGCCAGGTCTGCCAAATGGGTTAGGTGTTGGTGTTACACCGGTTGGAAGATTGAAACGGCGACCACGTCTGCCAAATAGGCCAGGTGGTAGTGTTACACCGGGCGGAAGGTTGAAACGATGACCACGTCTGCCAAATGGGTTAGGTGTTGGTGTTACACCGGTTGGAAAATTGAAACGGCGACCACGTCTGCCAAATAGGCCAGGTGGTAGTGTTACACCGGGCGGAAGGTTGAAACGATGACCACGTCTGCCAAATGGGTTAGGTGTTGGTGTTACACCGTATGGAAGTGTGTGGTCGTCTCGTTGTCGTTTTTTACCGCACAGGGCTCTACTGTAGACTTTACAGAGGAGACGTATGTCCTTCTCTAAATTGCCCACATCTTTATCTTTATTTTTATCTCGACGTTTGTTACCACTGAGGAGTTTGGCCCCTGCTGTGTGAAGTAACAGCGCTGAACACAGTGCCGCGGACAGCAAGATGATGAAAAGCTTCATCTGGAAAATAAAAAGGAAGATTTTATAATTGTGTTCATAATAATAATAATAATAATAATAATAATAATAATAATAATAATAATAATAATAATAATTATAATAATAATAATAATAATAACAATTATAATAATAATAATAACAATAATAATGATAATAATAATGATACTAATAATAATACTAATAATAATAATGATAATAATAATGATAACAATAATAATAATGATAATGATGATAAGAATAATGATAATAATAAGCTACCTTCCTCTTCTCATAACAATGATAATGATAATAATGATAATAATGATAGTAATAATAATAATAATGATAGTAATAATTGTGATGTATGCATGTACCTAGTATAACTACTTGTTGATATGACATGTGCTGCCACCTATCTATGTACTTTATGTAAGCTGATCCACTCAGCCTCGTTCTGCTAGAGCAATAAAGATAAGACCTCTTGCCACGAGAACCTCAACCGAGTCACTTGTTATTTTACAATAATGACTATAATAATAATAATAATGATAATAATAATAATAATAATAATAATAATAATGTTGATATTTTGCTTGGTGTTGTTCAAAATGTCATACAGAAATATCCAGAAAATGTTGTTTAATCCCAAGATTCGAACCACTTGAAAGCGATAAAAGTGTGCGATATATGGCATAACCCAAGCTTGTTGAGCATTGGTTCACCAAGTTACCAAAACCACAGAGATGAAACCCATGGCTATTCAGCAAGAGTTCTCGTCTAAGCTTTTTCTTGGCTTTGATTGCTGGAAGGCTGTCAACTGTGGTACAAGCTACATAGACCACTCGGAAGCTGTGCTGTTTGTGATATCCCCTTCTTAAATAAAAAAAAATCAACCCCTGAGATGCAATCGTACTCGCTCAACAGCCACAGTAATGCAATCGACACCCTCGCCCAAACAGAGAGCTATGCCTAAAGCCTAAAACACACTTGAGCAGCGCGACGCAGCGCAGCAAAAGTGTGTTAGGTCTAAGGTATTGAGAACCTGCAGCAGCCTCTGGTGCAATTGTTTCAAACATTAATAATTTCAGGTATTAAGTTTTCCGGACCTAATCTCCTTCTATACTTAAATGAACAGAAAATGATCGACATTCGTGCCTCTATATTAATATTCTTTTTTTTAGCAGAAGTGTGCAGTATCTTCTCCAGTCATTTCAGTTTCTGCCTTGAATTGAGAGCAAGCACTAGCTCTAACATTTTCCCCTGAAAGTATGATGACATATAAACATCCTACTCCTTAAGGTGTTCGGCACCTTCGCACCCTTATATATATTTGTTTTATATTTGGGAGCAGTAAAGATTTGCTACTTATTCCTCGCACATTTTTTTGTCACTAATCCCCACCCTTGGGGCACAGTTTGTGAATCGTATTTTCTTGCCATTTGGGAATTAAAAAGTATAAAAAATGAATTTAGAAATATATTTTATTGTGTTGATTTGCACAGATGTAGGTACATCTTAATATAAAAACCAATAATGCTTTCTCCATATTCTTCTGAAGATGCAAACATACTTTCTAATGTATATGCAGTATGTGTATGCTTTTTGTAAATCTAGGTAATTTCTTTGCCAAAACCTGGCCCGTTGAGTTATCTAAAAGCTCCCTACAAACAGGTTCCAAGCCATCCTCTTTTTGCCTTGATTGTACTCAAGTGAGTGACTGCATACACGTATATACTTTTGGGCCCCTTTAAATGAGATTTCACAGTTACCGCAGGACGGGTACTCTCTTAGACA
This sequence comes from Maea johnstoni, assembly GCA_963942565.1. Lineage (NCBI taxonomy): Eukaryota > Metazoa > Annelida > Polychaeta > Spionida > Magelonidae > Maea > Maea johnstoni. Next base: position 45,050,801 of record OZ012688.1, on the reverse strand, counting down.
AGTATAAATCATAAAATAAGAATTGTGTATTTATACATTTCCCCATTAATTCAACAATGGTAATACGCGTGTGTTGTGACGTGCACCGTTTGTTTTCGTTAGAAACTCGCGCTAGATCGCGTACGTGACGCTTGTTTAAGAGCGCACCCCACTGTTGGGTCTACTGTTGGAGTAGCAGAAAATGTTCTTTGTGTTGAATTTAATGATGAATTTAATGCCTTCAAAAGCACCTTTAAAAAATTTGATATCAACTTTTAGGAAAACGCCCGAATTGTACGGCACATATATGGGCAATCAGTCTCATGGATGTTTAATCTGATTTTACAGGTGTTAGCATGACCTACACATCATAATGAACGGCTAAAAAATCGTGCTAAGATAAGATCTCTTTACGGTTTATCTACAAATAATGTAGACATTTGAGCGGGAAAAAATGGTTTTGCATCGTTCACCAAGCACTGAGGAATCGGTGACATTCATGTTTCATATTCAATGTAGCTATATCCCTGATATACCGCGGTGCTTTTGTTCGAGAAATAAAAAAAGAAACCTCTTGCTGTTGGTGGGGGTACTTCCATGACTCTGGATAATGTGCGGAATGCAACAGTGGAATACCCTCAATAATAGAACAAGCACATAGTGCGGGCATCCTTAACAAACGATGGTATTTCTAAACTAAAAGATGCAAGAAAGCAAAAAAATGATTATAATAATAATAAAAAAGAAAGAATAACCCCGACCCTACGATGGTCCAGGTGTGTACGGCAGAAAGAGGAAATTACTTTTTATCGTTTTCCAGAAAAAACAGCGGAATTTCTTTTCTGCCTTTCACACCTGTACCATCGTACGGCCCGCCTCTTGATCGCATTTTGAAATTTAGTTTGTCATATGCGTATCAAATCAGGCATTCATGCGAAAAGCCAAGCCACAAAATCATGATAAGGAACAAAATCGCGATAAGCCACAAAATCATGATAAGCAACAAAATCGTGATAAGCAATCACACAAATGTGCACTTCAAAATGGTCATTTAGCACTACTCGCATTGGAGTATACAATACACCGTAATCATGATAAGCCACTGTCCTACTGAAAGGAAGTTTGTGCTTGCCTAAGTGAAGATTCGAAAGGAAATAAAGAAACAATGACAATGACACGAGAAATATATATATATGAATGTAATAAAATATAAATATACAGGTGATCATACCTTGCTCGAAATGCACTTGCTGAACGACAACTGTACGTATACACTCTTCTTTGGCGGTCTGTACGATTGTCTTTGAATATGTACGATGGAAGTAACCCTTCCATTTATATACCCTCAAGAAAGTCACATGACAGGGAAAAGTTTTTTCTGGTAGTTCGAGCGTAAAGTCCAAGTCACGAATCATGCGTGACTCATAGGTTAAGCGGTGTAAAACCCTTGAAATAAAATCCAGGCACAGGTAGATCCAGTTCCAGTTCTCCAGCTCATCACCACGTTCCGTGCGCGCGTAATATATATATATATATATTTATATATATATATATATATATATATATATATATATATATATATATATATATATATATATATATATATATATATATATATATATATATATATATATATATATATATATATATATATATATGTGTGTGTGTGTGAATATATATATATATATATGTATATATATATATATATATATATATATATATATATATATATATATATATATATATATATATATATATATATATATATATATATATGTATATATATATATATAGTTGGTCTTCTTTAGTTGATATTTTCGATAGCAATTCAGCATTTTTAGATTTCAGTCTGTGTCAATATTTTCTAATTATTGCATTGCAAAATATTTTGAGAACCATTTGTAAAGGGCTATGTCGTCATCAAAAATCGTTGTTTTACAGTCTTCTAAACATGTGTTTTACGTATGAATTGTATAAAAGAAAATACAGACTTAGCATTCTTTTCCAATAGTCTGTCCAAAAATCTTTTAAACGATATGTATGTTTTAGGTAAGGAATTTTCAGAAAGAACAAATAGTGAAATATAATAGCACTCTCGCCCAATGGTCATTTTAAATGGTATACCGGTATACCGGTATATTTTCGTAGAGAAGAAACAAAATAGAATAGTATCTTTATCCAATAGTCTTTTAAACAATCCTTAGTTTTTGATTAGTGAATTTTCAAAAATGAAGAAAAAAGTGAAATAGCATACAAAATTGATATAAAATGAATTAGAATAAGGTTTTAAAACATGCATTGTAGTAATGTAAGTTGTAGTAACGTCAATTATTAAATAATTCCACCTTTATCAGTACAGGTTTTAAACATCGCATTGCACACCCCTATACACCGTGTCACAGCCTTCAGTAAGTTGAAGTTGCTATGTACTAGGAAGTAGAAGACAAACGCAAGCAATGTATTATGAACAGGAATGGTGTACGGAGTGAACCTCAAGAGGTGTGTGAACGTTGTTACAGTGGAACAAAATTGAGTAAACGCAATATCTATTTTCATATTTGACGCCCTTATGTCAATAGCCTTGGTTTGTGTAAACGTGTGGTTCTAAATAAATGCATGTATATAGTAAAGTTAACTCACTGGCACGCTCAGGCTGATGACTTGGGGTTATTGGGTAAATGCTAGCCTACATCTTAAGTGGACCATGGTATGTAAGAATGGCATTTTCCAATGTATAACTTTCCATGAAGTATATGCGTCAAAACACTTACGTTTTTTGGTTTTTACCCTTTTTGAGATTTGCACAAACGTTCTTTGATGTATAGCTTTCCTAAAAAGCATCCAAAGAGAGGCGGAGCCGTGCATATGTTTGCTTTTGATGTAATCGGTGCTATTCGCAGGATTGATTTAGGATTGATTTCACTCTGGTTGACAAATACTTTTACAGACTCGCGGGACTGCCCCAGGACCCCATGTGGACGGACTTAAAACTTGGCCTGTCTTAGGAGACAACTATGCAATAAAAATTCTGAGTTAGGATTGTCTAAATGCGTAATGCATTAAGGTGATGAGTACCATTGCAAGCCAGTTAAAAGCCCTGTCCCAAAACACACCTCAAAGCAGCATAATCCTATAACTAGGTGTATCTCCAGGTTCCTGGGTGTTATCAGGTAGCGAATATTATCGCCACATGTCATTATTCAATCCATATTCTGTTTTATTTCAAAATTTACAACTTTTCTTTCAAATGACATATTCTCATTAATTACGCAGGTGATGGTTACTGCAGGTTCAGAGTTACTTTAGGGATATCATTGACTATGCCCAATAAAAAGTATTTTTTTGATTTTTTACTGCTAAAGATTTTTACAGGCCATAACGTTGAAAATTTTAGTTAGAAATCTCCGCACCAACTATACTTGGTAACCTCACGTGCTCATAGCTAGCAGCTATTTATAGCATCCTGACCACAAGCCATTGTCTTGAGATCGTCGAGGGGTATCTTTGTGCAATTGTCTTTTGTTTCCATTCCTCAGAAGTGATCAGCGAGGTATGTCCACTACTATCAAAGGGGTTCCCATGCCTCCACACACGAGATAGCTCACTAAAGTTTTCAATGTTATGGCCTGTAAAAATCTTTAGCAGTAAAATATTAAAAAGTTACTTCTTATTGGGCATAGTCAATGATATCCCTAAGGTAACTGTGAACCTGTAGTGACCATCACCTGCGTAAGTAATGAGATTATGTCATTTGAGTGAAAAGTTGTAAATATTGAAATGAATTAGAATATGGGTTGACTACAGATGGCTGACTATGATATTCTCTCCCTGATAACACTCAGGAACCTGTAGATACACCTTGTTATATGATTATGCTGCTGTGAGGTGTGTTTTGGGATGGGCCTTTTAACTCGCTTGCAATGGTACCCATCACCTTAAAATAGCCCGTTTTACGGAGATTTCTTCACACTATAGGAAAAAGAGTACGAGAAACCCCTTGACTATCCCCATTGAACTGACATATATGGTGAACACCAGGCTTGTAATACATTTTGTCACATTTATAATTTGATATTATTACAAATTGATTTTTAATGAAGTAGTGCCATGATTTGTTGAATGAACCTAAAGTGAGAGATTTTGGTATACAAAAGCCCTATATATTTTGCAAGGCATCGGTTATTCAATTACAATTACCAAACCAATATGCAAATGCACTATATACAAAGGTTGACTTTGTCGCGTCATTCATAACATAGTACACATAGTATGACATATATGTCAGTATTTAGAAAACAAATTAATATCTCAAGAAGTATTAGATTAAAATGAGTTCCTGTTGGATTTAACAACTATTCCCTGAGTATTTTTCAAATATCATTGATATTGGTTAAAAAGTGATTGTTTGAACCTGTCCCCTAGGTGCAATAAGGTTATTTTCCCAGGACCTCGATATCAACAAGTCAGCAGGAAACGATATACAAATACATAGATCTTGTTTTTAACAGGAAATGTACTGGTACTATAATAGGTATGCCTTTTTGGCCCGCTAAGTTCGTCGCACTATCAAGTATACTTATTTAGGCGTGGCATAATAGTATGAGATGCGGTGATGCGAGAGGTGCAAACAGGGCGCACAGAATTAACAACTCAAGTGTACTATTATTGACTTCGCAGCGGCGGTGGGTAAAACGTTTCATGCACAGGGAAACATATGCGAAGGAGATATAATTATCTTAACTAATGTAACATCTCTATTTCAAATATTTTGTGAATTTATGCGTTATTCCTTAAGTATTTCAAAGGTAGTATGACTATGTTAGGTAGAACACACACGAAAGGATAGGTTTAATGGAGAACCTTGTTTAGAACTTGCTACGGAATAAATACTCGTAAGAGAAGACTACCCTATAATCAATGCGTCAAGGCGGTGATACGTATATCCGTTATATTATCTTTATCTATTTTTGCAATGAATAAATTCACTATGTAAGCCTCATTATGGTTTTATTTATATGGGTATGTTTGAGAGGGATAATTACATATCTAGAAATATTAATAAATTCTTCCTCTTCCTCGAGACATTTCCGTATGTGTCAGAGTATGTGTACATATCTTTTGTTAGCGGGTTAACCCTTCCCATGCTGGGGCCACTTTCGTCCAAAGCACATGAACGCAAAGATTTTTGAAAACCCTCTAACCCCTATCATGTTGGTATTCATTCGATAGCGCCTACTAAGTACTCTCAGATGAGTACCCATATGCCACGGTTTCATACATTTTTCAGTTTTTTGCAACGGTTTGTATTGGACAAATTAGTCACCGCTAGCATAAGGGTTAAATATTTATCATTTAGGATATAAAATATGAAATGCAATCGGGGAATTCACGAATAATACCATTTCTAATACAAGGATTAAGAGCTTCAAAACTACCTGAGCAACTTCACAGACCCGATGTTGGGTATTTTACCAATCTTGCTGCTCCATGGCCCTGGTGTCTGTTTTCAAAACTTTGGCCTATATTAGAAACTGCTCCTATACATTTCCCTGATATTAAAGTAGCCAAAACCCTACCACTAGGTTTTTGAATCGAGAAAATTTTTGGTTCTGCATAAGATCATTGGATGTATTAACATATGCAATAAAAGTATCTCTTAGAGCGTCAACAAAGTTTTTAAATCCAGATAGGGCCCCGTTGAAAGAGGTACTGGGAGGACAGTATACAATAACAGAGAAGGGGGAAGACAAGTGTTGCGGCAAGGCGCTAAAGGCCGCTGGAGGAGTAGAAGTTGTCAATGTAGTAAGGATCCGTGCGCCCAAAAAGTGAGTGGCGGTCGCACGGATCCAAGCCCAAAGTACGGGTGGTAGGTACATGGATAGGGCACTGATCAGCACGTAGGGACGTGTGAAAGGGCAGATAGAAGGTAAATGGATGGGAGGTGCATAAGGTAATAGTCATGTGCAGCAAGTGTGCATGCAAGTGACAACACCAACGTCATAGGGAACTTAATGGAACATTTCCTTCATCAACAGATATAAATTAATACTTACACCCTTTGAACTTCACAGAGCTCAATTTTTATATGAATGCTAGGCATTACTTACATCCATTAAACTATAGATTTTCTCGAAGAAATTCCCAACTTCACAACTGTGGAAATGTTTATTATAACTCAAAGATAAAAGATCGTTTTTAGTCAAGGCCCAACATTAAGTCATCGGCCCTTATAGCGAACGGCAATTCAGGCAGACATTCTGTCTGGGATCAGCGGATTTGACCAACAATTCATTTTAGTAAAGTAAAGTGAAATAAAAATAATGCCACAGTTAGTAAGAGTAGGTAACTTTTTGAAGTACCTCACGAAGCGCTGGACAGATGGAAAAATGAATATAATCTCGGGCAGACGGAATCGATCCCGCGATCCCATGTCTGAGGCAAGCGCTCTATCCATTACGCCACGGCTACTTGTGCCAATGTTGTCGTTGGAAAAGAGAACTATATTAATGAAATCCCGTAACTCTATTTGGGATCGTTCCTAGCTTTCCGAGTTTAGTCTTGCCATTTACGTGACTGACAAACGGAGTAAATCTTTGAAAAGGACGTTTATCAATGACCCCACATATCTAAATACGGCCAGAAACTGATTAGTATCTACCTTCGTCATGCGAGCCGGTGTAATGTCCAAATCAAATATGACGCCTGTTGTCTAACTACTCCCATAGGCTCGGCATCATTGGAATGTCGTTAGAACCCAATAAGGAGCGCCAAAATAGCTCAAAAATTGTTTTTGATCTTTTAATCTAAAGCCTTTTCAAATAAATGAACAATAATAATTATATCAATACGCCTTTACATGTCGTTAACTTTGTGGCATCGCAAGCTTCGCAATCCAATTTTGCCTGTGCTATGAACTTGCTATTCTGAGGTTCAAATAGTTACATCTGCTGCCGTTTCACTCTTGCGGCGCTACCGCCGGGTATGAACATTAGCGTCTAGGCTTCTTATGGGGTTCTGCCTGATGGCCGAGCAGACTAGGGCGCCGTCCTTGATTGCCCTCCGTCTCTCACCACTGCTCGGGTTCGAATCCCAGGCGGGGCATGTGAGATAGTTACTAGTGACTTCGGCCATAATTTTCGCCAGGTACTGGGTTTCCTCCACCACTTACAACAGGCTAGTCACGCATAAGCAATAATAAGGCATATATGTGACGAAAAACAGAATTCCAAATTCAAAAACATTGATGATAGAGTGAAGTAAAGCTTAAAATGCTAACATTTTAAATTAGTTATTTAGTGACACTGATTGAAGAATCTTAACATACACCTTGTTATATGATAATGCCGCTGTGATATACATATATATATATATATATATATATAAATATATATATATATATATATATATATATATATATATATATATATATGCATACATACATACAATACATACATGCATACACACATACATATGTACAAGTTGTTCTAACCCTTAACATTCTTAAAGGAAACCTTTCCTGATACTGAGTCAGTATCAACCGTCTGTATTCTAGATCAGTTTGGTGATGTTCAAGAGTGGCCGCACCTTCTTCACCAACGCTTAATACCTGGAACTAGTATACCATTAGGCGACCACTGTAAATATCAACACAATCCCTCATCAAGTTAAGGAGTTTATTTTTCCACTATTCTCAGGTTTCGAGGGCCTTGTGCACATCCGCAGAATCCTGGCTGCTTGCCAAACATTCGTGGATATGATAAACAGCTGAAAAACACATTAGTTGAGGCGGGTCAGGAGTTCTGTGTCGAGGGGGGGGGGGGGGGTCTTATTGTACATGAGTAGGGGTTCATTCTTAGAGAGAGTTTGATCAACTTCATTGGTCATTAGGACATCACCATTGTTAAAAGAATTAGGTACAAAAAAATATTTTTCTTTGCCACTTCATATTGTGATGAGATTTATTAGATGATTTATTTGTATGTTTTTGAATGACTATGGAGAATAAAAATCCTGTTGCACATGTGTGCAATTTGAAATTTAAAAAAAAAACAATTCGTCATAACGTAAGAACATTTTTAGCATTAAAAAACAATTATAGTTCTTAATCAGGTTCTTCTAACTTTCTAACCTCCTTTAACAACCCCTCTGATTCTGTAATAAAATAGTGATGAGATACCAATTTGAAGAATTAGTTTTATCTTATTTCATCGAGTTAAACCCTCAAGCGACTTGTAGTATCTACTTGGTGCAGACAGATAAATTACCCTGCCAATGTTGAGGGTACTTTCGTGTCAGCTTCAGCTTTTGCCTTTATTTACTTTACATTTGAATCTTATCCCACAGGAGGTTTAGTAAGGAAGTTGGTTCAATGATAAAACAAATATTACTTTCCATTGCATAATGGAAGTTGTACAAGGGGAGTTAGTTTCAAGGTAAACAAGACAAAGATTGATTGAAGTTTTATTTGCATGAAAAATGGTATGAAATGATGATGATGATGAATGGATCAAAACCTTAAATATATATATATATATATATATATATATATATATATATATATATATATATATATATATATATATATATATATATCACAAATAGAAATATTTACATCATAACTAAGACATAATACAACAAAAATGTCTGCCCATTGTGATCTGATATTTGAATTTCATGAAAGAAAATATAGATGTCGTGATTCAATACAGGACTTACCCCCAGAACGATAACAAAATGATAATCACATCATAGTTATATGATGACTATAAATATAATATAGTGACAATAATCTTTACATGGTACTCCAATATACACGTATGATGATAAGGATGATACTGCAAACTGTGATAATATAATGGTGGTGATAGCAGGGTTTCACAATAACATTATAATGTTGGCAGTATCATAACATGAAAATGATAAAATGATGCTGACGTTATGGCATAAGTATAACCACCTCACAATAATGTCGTACTGATTGACATATCAAAAGCTCACCACAATTCTATGATTATGGTAAAAATATATGCAGCATTGCTTGACCTTGGCTAGAAAGCACAAAATCTGAATTATTGTTTAATACAAATAATATGAATATGAATGTACTAGGCTGGGCCTTAGGCAGCAGGGTGTCTCTGTGTCATTCTGATACCCACACATTAGGGATTGGCACCTTTAAAATTGTAGCGATACGATACAATATTGATATTTCCTTAACAATATGATATCTAAACAATATTCTCAACCATATCTTCATCCTCAACGATACTTAACTTTGTTAGATATTGCATTGTCAACTTCAAATATTTTGCTAATAACTGCCTTCATGTGGAGAGGTACGTATAGCAGTTAGCCCTTCCAATTCTGAGGCTACTTTCGTCCAAAGGACAAGGATGCAAAGATTTTGGAACAACACCTGAACAGTCATTTTGGTAATCACTGGATACCTCTCATTGAGAACCCTCAGATGAGTACCCATGTGCCCAGGTATAACTTTCAGTCATATTTTTTTTAAGGTTTTTTGCCTCATTTTGTATTGGGCCAAATTAGCCATCAGCAGCATAAGGGTTTAGTCACTTTAAATTGTTAAGCCATATCAGTATAACAAATCTTAGATGAAACTTTTTTTAATATAAATATTTGGTATTGTATCGAGTACCAGTACCAATCCCTACCAGACAACCATGGCCAAATTATGACCACATGCTGGATCTGTGATTAACACTAACTCTTTAATGAGTGCATTCTTAACTTGCCACCTTTCTTTTTCACAAAAAACTTATCATTTCTGGTACCCATAGCCATTCATGACCTTGATATTGATTCAAAGTATGCGCATAAAGACAGAAGATTCGATTCGATTCGATTTCAGATATAAATAATACCAATAAGCAATCAAATCATGACAACCAACAATAAAATATATATATATATATATATATATATATATATATATATATATATATATATATATAAATATATATATATATATATATATATATATATATATATATATTTATATATATATGTATATGTAATGGTCTTCCAGGCTGATTGATAAAATGATATTCATACAACACAATTTCTCATTATCCGACATACATAATTTTACTTCCAAAAAATACACATACTTTTTAATTGGTTTGAAAAAATAGCCAGTATTAATTGTCAATTGCAAGACAAGAAAACAATCAACAAGCCTTCTCTACATACTGTGTGATTGAATCCTTCATTTGAAGCAACTTTCATGGGCATCATAGATCCAGACCATCCTTGTCAAGGAGATATTTAGACATAAATGGGTCAGATAAGCCACTTTATGTGAACAGCTTTTTTCCATGCAGATGAGAAAGTAATAAATATCTTTTTCTTTACAGCATCTTCAGGCGTTGACATAACCACTGTCCTGTGTTATGGGACATTTTTACTAGAAATGTACCCATGATCATTACTGTCGATATCAGAGGCTCAATAGAATCATCCAATGAAAGAAATCAGCATTTCTTCATGTCACATGTGACTTCCACTCTCTGGTTCTTTCTCTCAGGTTCCAATGTGTATGTTGCATTTAAGTTTTACGTCACCCTTTAGCGAGCAGGAGTAAGAGATTCCTGCAGCCCAAATCAGGTTAGAGATGGCATTCGCTAAATTATAGGGCATCTTATTCAACACCACACTGAAAAAAATGCTTAGAGGGGACCTCCTTAAATAGTTGCTACTTCTTCTCGGACAGCTCTCTTGCAGGTATTCAGTCCTGCCACCTACTGGTGATATTGGTAACCAATAACCTGTTTGTAGTATCTCGCAGCAGACACAAGCACTATGCACCTGTAAGTAATCAGTCCTGCCACCTAGTGGTAACATTGGTAACTAATAACCTGTGTGTAGTATCTTGCAGCAGCCAAAAGCACCACACAACTGTAGGTAGTCAGTCCTGACACCTAGTGGTGACATTGGTAACTAATAACCTGTTGGTAGTATCTTGTAGCGGACAAAAGCACCATGCACCTACAGGTAATCAGTGATGCCACCTAGTGGTGGCATTGGTAACTAATAACCTGTTTGAGGAATCTCGCAGCAGCCATAAGCACCGTACACCTGTAGGTAATCAGTGGTAACTAATAACCTGTTTGTAGTATCTCGCCACAGCAATAAGCACCACACACCTGTAGGTAATCAGTCCTGCCACCTAGTGGTGACAATGGTAACTAATCACCTGTTTGCAGTATCTTGCAGCAGCCATAAGCACCCTACACCTGTAGGTAATCAGTCCTGACACCTAATGGTCACATCGTGGTAACTAATAACCTGTGTGCATATATCTTGCAGCAGCCACAAGCACCGTACACTTCAAGTGAAATGCGAGGCTGGATGCGTACGCACGAGCGATACAGCACGTTTCATCGTTGACCTTTGAATGACCTTGCAACGCCCTTCAGACGCCAGCCAATGAGATATCGGTCGGTATGAGGAAGTCGTGCATGGCGTATTTCCACGTCCAGAGGCGTGCGATGCGGTCGTACTCCGCGGGGCGGCCCTGGTGGAGGCGGCTGATGTTGGGCTCCATGCAGACGTGACAGTAGGGGTCCGTCAGCAGGGACTGGATGCTGATCAGGACCTTGGAGATCGTCAACGCCAGGCTCCAGTTGTGGTGGATGGAGTCGAGCCCCACGTCGCCATGGCGACTGATGTTTGGATGGAAGATCTTTGTGATGAAGCGGACGACTGGCGGCCTCATTGGATAGCTACAACATAAGAGGAAATATTATATTCCACAATCATATTATTGAGATTAGTACATTATTACACATTTTCACTGCATCAGCTGCAGTAGGCTAGAAAATGAATAATTTCCAATTCAGCATCATTTGGAAACCCAGAACCTAGAAAGTCACACTTTAGCACAACAAAATATTTTGGTGAGGAATTTAAAAAAAGTCAATGTCAGGCAGATAGTTTTAAATTTTTAACAACGGTAGTAATGTGGAGATATCATGGTCCCTCTAAAAAATATTAGATGCCCAAAATTTTCAGTGGGCACCCACTTCCAAAATCCTGGCTAAGACCCTGCTCTTGTTCCTTACATGTGAAAACCCCTTAACAGACCGCACCAAGTATCAAGTTTGCGGTGCAATTTGATAAGCCAAGAAAAAAATCCTATTCTCTTTTTGCTTACCTGTGTGGAATCTGTAGGTATATGAAGAAGAGGCCCCCCTCATAGGGGCTGCCCTGAGGCCCGGTGATCGAGGCCTGCCAGTGACAGCAGTGCCGATCTAGGGGCGTGGCGTGGATGCCCTCAGGGGGGTCTGTCTTCAGCGCCTTGAGTTCGCTGCGGAGACGTCGATGCCGCCAGGAGTTCTCCTCTATTGGAGGTGTGCTCTGTACGATCATGTTGTCCAAGCAGAAGCGACACGGAACACTTTCTAATCTGGAATGCAAAAATAATGTTTTCATAAAAGGCACTAAATATCCAGGGCCATTTTCGAATTCTATTTAGCCAAAAGGTTTGTACTTTATAGTATCATATTGCCCAAGCAAAAGTGACTGGAACACTTTCTAATCTGGAATGCAACAATATTAAGGCACTTAATATCCAGGGTCATAAAAGAGCAGGATATAAAGAGCATATTTTTCATCTGTCATGTTTTTTAATGTTTTTTTTTCTTGTAAAGAAAAGGCTGTTAAGCACAACATAGCAGAACTGAATGAAATTCTACCCTTATAGCAGAACTGCATGAAGTTCTACAAATCCACGATCTACTTCAATTTAAGACATAAACTTAATACAGGGTCTTAACCAGAATTTTAAAAATGCCTGTCTAAAACAGCATTCATAAAATTTCTATCCGTCCAGATTAAGCTACTCTAAATCTTGTTAATTTGTTTTTAATTTGCAAATATTTACCATTCAGACGTGATCAGTAAAATATGATTTGGAAATTTCAGAAAAGCTTTCGATCGGCAAATTTATAAACATTAACAGTCAAATCAGATGTCAGCCCTGTGTGTGGGAGACCATGACAAATAAACAGGATTACAGGATACATTTATTACACTCTGATTAAGGAATTAAAAGGGTAAATTGTAATTGATACTGACAAGTGCCCAATGAGCTGAGATGAGAGCAGACACCAACTAGTGTATATACCCAATGAATAGTGGCAACTCGGCTCTCAACTTCTCAGTATTAATTTCAATCCATCCTCCCCTGCAAATTTAATCATTTTTATTTCAATGTAAGTAGATGTGTCGCTTTGGTATTCTGTCCTCCCCTCAGAATCTTTTCATTTCCATATAATTCCCATGACATTGTATAAGAATGTTATGAGTTATTTTGATAAGTTTATACATGTTTATGGTTGAGTATATTGTGATGCCCCTTATAAAATTTGGACATCCCAAAATTTTACCATTGCCAAATTTAGGCACCCAGTTTCTAAATCGGGGCTAAGACCCTTACCACCAGCATAAGGGTTATAAAGGCTGAGTATGTCAGGCTTACAATTTGGTGTAGACTGTTTTCCAGCACTTGACCCGATACTGTGGAATAAAAAGGGGCCAGCGAAGCTCGATGAAGCGCTGCCATTTATCCTGGGATGTCTCTGAATCCAGGATCTGCTTCCACCGTGAGCAAACCTTGACAGCTGTACACAGTGAGATATCATCTAGGTATCGGAAGACCACAAGTAAGACTGGAAACAGAAATTAGAATGTTAATACATATCAGCACTATCACTTCAAGTCTCATAAAATTTAACCATTTCATGTCAGTAAGAGCCAAGAAAGCCTAAATAAAATTTTTACTTTTCTATAATTTTAGCTGAAAACAAACTGCCTCTCATGAAACATACTGATTTGTAATTCTTTATATTTCCTTTTTCACCACTTATAAAAATGAATATAGATATATCTTATAACTGGAAATAAGTATCCGTAGGTTTTAACCAAAAATAAATGCATAGTAACCATTATGAAACATTCACAAACATAAGATAACCCAGAAACCAAAGTGTTTCAGTACTGCAGGCATGAAGATTCTTACCTTCAGGAGGTAGAGAGTCCACCAGACCGTCAGGGACCTTCTCCTTTTCGTACTCCCGTGGCGTTGTCAGTGCCGTTAACCGTTCCACCAGCCTGTCTGTCTTACCAGGTATGGATGGCATGAGTATTCGACCCTGGCACTCGTTTCTTGTATAAAAATCCACAGCACGGTCAGGTTCTTCATTCCCCGAATCACCAGACTCTGTTTTCTGTCAAAGCAAAAGAATATACCATTAATTAGGTTTATAAATTCCTTATAATAAAGTCTTCATTTCGCTTTTGTAGAAAAATTATGCAACAGCCATCTAGTGCTTGCTTATAAGATATCAGATGTAAAAATCAATGACAGTTTTGAACAGAGAATCCTTATTATTGAAATATTCAAAGAACCAAGATGTCACAGCCAAGCTCAAAAGTTTTAGTATAAAATGGCCATTAAACCAGACAACTCTGAATAAGTCAGAGAAAAACATTAAGGGAATATCTTTTGATTCATTTTTCTAATGGTTTAAAGGTATACAAATAAAGTCAAATACTTAAGTACTTGCCATTGCTAAGAAGTTTGATATTAGATTAGAAACTTACACTTACTTATTTTCGACCCAATAAAGGCGATATAATTGAAATTATAGAATGTATAAATGAATTTGAGATTACTCATTAATTAATCAAATATCTGGTGATTTTGATAAGCTAAGCCTTACCTCACAATATGCTGCATCATCCTCGTTATTTATATCCTCAGGAAATAGGAAGACGTGACAAGTACTACACACAGGCTGCCCAAAATTTGGCCCATAGTACCCACTGCATATCAAACATGCAGCAATCTGGAGAAGAAAGAAGCAAGTACTTAGTCCAATCGGCACGAAACCTGCACAAAATGAGCAAAGTTCTACAAAAATTGCAAATTCCTTCAAATTCAATAGGCAACTTTTTTTTTATTGTGCTCAACAATCTGAATGTATAATCAGAGCATGAATGACTCAGGGGTATCAGGTAGACCCTCCGTGCCGTAACGTTACGGCCCTATGCTATTGTTGCTCTGACGGGCCTCACCTATACGGCACTAGTCCTCCAATGCAAAAAAATGGAACCTGGGTCGGTGTATTGTGATGAAAACACTATGTCACTAGTTTAATGCACAAGTTTGTAGGAATTAAGTTAATAAAGGCTCATAAGGGCCAGATTTTTGAATAAAGTTCTTAAACTGCTATAAAAGTGTTTTTTCCGACCATTTCCCTTGGTCACTGTAATCTGCCAGAGCGGTAGTAACGTAAGTTGGTCGCGCACGTCGTAAAAGTTTATCTAAGTTCAATTGTTGGACGGCACGTGGACGTGTGTTGGTGCTTGGAGATAACGCAACAACTCGTGTAACAACGCGAGAATTAGCGGCCATTTTGCGAATTTGGGAGGCCTTCAATGTGCCTCCATAAAAAAGTTAAGATTTCTCTAAATAGGAGGAGGTGAGTAAGATAAAATATTATCTTGATTGATAAATAAACACTGGTCTACAAATACAAGTAAGTTTTATTTCATTCAAATGTGTCATTGCAAAATCAAGTATCAGGTTCCAAAAATTTCAATGTGAGGACCCTTGCCCCCACGGCAAACGGTACGGACAGCCTTAGGGGGCAAGTCTCCTGGTCTAGGGTATCAGGAGTGTGACAACTAGGCTTCTCTTACAACAGGTAATCTGTGAAAACTTGGATATTTGTGTGCCAATGATTAATCAGGGCTTAGATGAAGAAAAGAATGGATATGAAGTGAGAGACCATTTACTTTATGCGCTATAGTGAAGGGCTGGACATGCCAGGGGTCTCTGATCTGGCATCAGTCTGAGGTCACGAGGGAATGAGGACCAATCAGGGCTCTCGTATCATTTACATACCAGAGTAACCTGTGCGGAAACATGTGCTGAGCACAATTTTTGGGATAATCGTTGAGGCTAGCCTGTTTAAGTTAACCGGCTGGTTTCATATCCACTTGTTTTTCATTTATCTTAGCTCAAGGGGGATACAGGTGCCAGTTGTGTTGACTTTTTTCTAGCCACTTTGGCAGTTCTTGAAAACGTTATGGTTGAAAATATGGAAGTTACTGTATGGCCATGCCACTTAGAATTACTTTGCATTGGACATCAAAATCCAAAGTCATTTGAAACTCACCTCAGGCTCTAAGAACTCTCTCACATCTACATCACATTCATTCCTGTCACCTGCCATTTTGAAAACATTGATTGCGCATGGCCAGGCCGATTATTTTCAGTATCCCAAAACCAACGCGGTTTAATTTTATTTACAGAATGTAATAATCAGCCAACTAGAAATATTTCATCATCGTAATATGTATTCTTTATTCTATTTCATAAAGATCCAGAATAGTATTGCGGAAAATTTTCTGAAATGTTGGGTGATTACAGCACTAATTTCGATTCGAAGGATTTTCGGTTTTAAAACGAACTTTCCCGGAAATGCCTTGAGGTGCTTGAATCAATCATTTCTGCAAACGCTTGCAAAACGGATAAGAATGATTGGGTGGCTACCGACAGTGTTTTCTAGATAGACAACTTGAATGAATCATGCCGGTAGTTGTTTGAAAGCATGAAACATCTCCACACAGGAGCAAGGCAAAATGAATAGTCCAAGACCTCCAAGTAGGCCCAACACTCCTCCAGTCACTTCATGGTTTGAGTTTCTCCTTAATGATAAGCTTTTGGAGGAACATTTAAGCAAGCCCAATGCTGGTAAGATGCAGTTATGTGTGACAATCTTTTGTAGACAACATTGAGTGATTGATTTGACAAGAGAGGCAAAGTCATAGACTTGTCATGTCTTCAGTTCAACTTAATGTCTCTGTGAGGAGCATACCTTTTAACTGGAAAGAGATGTAGGAATCAAGATTATAGTCGCTTTCACTGCCATATTGCGTCTGTGTCGTGACGAGCCAGTTGTAGGTGGAGTAAACTGGAGCACCTGGTGAAAACTGCCGCCTAACCCACAAGACATTCACCTGCAACATTCTTACATGCCCGACCAGGATTCGAAAGCGGACAGTAGTGAGAAACAGCTAGCAGGTGATAGCATCACCTTAGACCACACAGCCATCAGGGCAGGCAAAGAAAGAGGTGCACCATGCTAGTTAAATATGTCTCTCCCCAGTCCCCCCCCCCCCCCCCCCCCCCCCCCAACCTCTATAATGGGAGACATGATTGTTTTTGGCACAGTTCCCATCCGCATCCAGACTTGCATACAAGATATCTCAAAAACCGTTCCATGATATCTTTTCAAATTTCCAGGGATCCTTTCCAGTGTCTTAGCCAGGATTTAGAAACTGGGTGCCTAAAATTGGCAGTTGTAAAATTTCGTCCAAATTTTTATGGGGGATCACAATATACTCATATTTCAACCATAAACATGTATAAATTCATCAAAATAAGGCATGATATCATTAAACAATGTCATGGGAATTATAAGGAGATGAAAAAATTCAATTATAAGCTTGAGGTTGAGATCTTTTAGAAATTCCACACTAAAAAAATTGGGTGTCCGGAGGGGTTCTTTTTAAGGGTGTCCTAAAAGGCACCCAGACGCCCTGCTGGCTAAGACCATGATCCTTTCTCATGGCACTTACTACAATGGTAACCTTTGAATTATTTTTTTATGGTCATTTTAGATGTTATGGATCAAAACTCATATGCTTGTCATACTAGGGCGGTAGAGCTATAAATAGCAATCACCTGCCTCACTGCATGTACACTGAGGTGTGCCTTCCTCACAGCTAGCCTGGAGCAGGGGTCCTTTCATAGTGAAAATGTAGGGAAGTAGGCCTATAATTGGTAGACATCTCGTTCAAATGCCACATATTGATTTTATTTTCTAAAAGTTAAGTGTCTCACAAAACCATCAAAAAAATGAAGAAAAAGTGTTAGAGCAATTTGGCCCTAATTGGTATCTAGACACCTTGTTTCAAGGATGCCACATTTTGATTTTATTTCCTAAATTAAGTCAAAGTTTAAGTGCATCACAAGTAAATGACAAAATCATAAAACTTAAAGAAAAAGTGTTAGAGCAATTGGGTGGGGGAGGGGGATTGTTAACATCATGTCCAGATATGCTATCATGTTGCCTTTTTTGGCTGCTGCTGGGTGTCAAGAATGAGCTGATTCTATAATTTGTGATTTTTTCATTTCAGATCCATCAGCCACAGATCTGATCATCCAGTTCCAGCAGAGCGCTGACCCTGACTTGGTGGGATCCAAACTTCAGCAGACACAAGGAAACTTTATCGCTGACATCAGACCAGAGGAACAGTCAGGTGAGAATAGATGATCAACTACCGTAAAGTCTCGGAAATCTCGGCCGCCCTAGGAATCTCGGCCACTATGATTAATTCACAAAATAAATATTGGGGAAATTCGCCCACCCCCGATTCATCCAAGGACACATTTCACCAAAAGTCGGCCACCAAGTAAATTTCATTTATATAAGAAAAAAACATTTAGATTTCCAAAGTTTGCAATTGATTTTGGATAATTAACGATTGTTTCTTGTCCCCCAATCTGCCAAAACATGATCGTAGCCCAGGCATTGTGAGGAGGTGAAAGTTTTTGGCTTCGCGAAGATGATGAATGTTTTCACGATCCGAGATAAAGAAAAAGTTATCAAATTGGGTGACATTTTACTGCCGTGTTTGAGCTACCGTGATAAATTCCAGTTCCCATAACTTCCCATACACAATCAGAAGTTTGTTTGGTTGTATAGATATCTTAACTTAAGCCGCGGCCCGGAATCTCACCAGTAACCTGATAACTGACAGGTCATGCTCGCGACAGCTCCACTGTTGACAGCTGAGGTAATCAAATACACTTGCCTGCATAACCTCTCCCACGAGATAATATGCTTTTCTGGGGCCCTTATTGCATCTGATTATACATCAGTACATGTATAAGTACATCGACAAATTGGCCGCATGGCGTCGTTAGCAAGTCAGCAACCGATTCACCAATATACAATTATTCCTGCCATGTGCCTGTAGCTTGGCCGGTATATGCCGGCGCATGTCAATCGTTCGCCGTATGTGAAGACCACCATTTTGAAAGTCTGACTTGGATAAACAAAGTATAAATCTGTGTAGCTGGCGTGCGGCACCAAGAATAAACAAGTAAACAACATGTAAGGTAGACAAATTCTTTTATTAGTATATATAGCAGAGGAATGACAAGTCATTTAGGTGGACAATAAGAATTTTTTTGGGGAAAAATTGTGTTCTTGTGTACGAAGTAAGTGATCGATTTTTCCATCTTGCTTTCGTTTCAGTTGATGATATCGGCGAATTTCGGCCACGATGTCTAAGCTTTGATTGCTATTTTCACAAAATTTCGGCCACCATCAGCCAAGGAAAATCGTAATTAATAAAAAGTGTCCGATATTTCCGAGACTTTACGGTATATCCTTAACCCATTCACACTCAGAATTCATCTAGAAAGTATCGTCTGCTACTCTCATACTTCTGAAAATAATTTGAGAATAAAGCAAAAGTTCACAAAATATTTGAAGAAGAGTTGTTGTTTGGCTTCTGATTAACCTTTCTCTTTCAAATATTTTCCCAAAAATGCTTAAGTTCGAAAAATATTATCAAAATTGTTAGGCCTCTTTTGGCCTGTCTGAGTTTGAACGGGTTTAATACCGGTACTCGATACAATACCAAATACCAATACTGAATGGGGGAAAAATGATTCAAAATATTTAAGTATGGTATTGTATTATTATTTAAGATTTAAAATGTATATCATAATATGAAATTGACTTTATTGCTACCTGAACGTCTCCGCACAAAGGCAGTTAATAGTAAAATTGCTGGCAGTGCTAACTTTAAATAACAAAATTAGGCTCCTATAGAGGCAGGTAGTACTGCTAATAGTATTGTGAAGGTATCGTATCATTATTGAAGTATCAATATCGTATTGTATTGCAAAAACTGAAAGGTGCCGATCCCTATATCCTTAAAACAAAATGAAAAGGCCTGTCTCAATGATCCACCCTCAATCTGTCAATCAATTTCAGCCCAGGTTCAGTTCTTTTTTAAACCTCATGATCGAGCCTCAAGAGCTGCAGATATCCCTATTTTGTCATCTAGTTTAGTAATCATATTACATCCAAATTCAACAAGGTAAAGTCTGGTTCTCAGGTTTTGCCAATATTATTTAAAGCAGCTTTGTAAAGCTAGAACTCCAGCAACTTTCTTTAGATCTCTATATGAAATTATTTAACGTTTGATAAATTATTTATTGTGTTGTGCTTGTTAAGCGTTATGAATAAAAATTTATAAGATATTTCATTATGTATGCAATTTATTTGCTATTTTGGTTTGAAATTGTTTACATTGAATGTATGTACTCTGTAGTTATAGCCTGCATTTAAAGGTATTTACACCTGAATATACTGTACTACATGTATTTTATTTTGTTACTATGATTCTAGGAGAATCTAAAGATGGGAAGGAGAACAAGAAGACAAAGGCTCTCAAATTCCTGGCATTGAAATCAGCAGCTTTCCTAGCATGGAATCTTGATATTCTGGAGAAAAAGTAAGTTGGCTTGTCGAAACTACAGACTATATCATAGTCTCTACATTACAATACCTAAGATTCCAAAGAATTCTGTGTTTGAATAATATTTTCTGGAATCATGAGGTGGACAAGGAGATATCAGGGCATCAATATGGCTAGCCCTAAATTTTAGCCTCCCACAAATATTGGCTAAACAGAATTGTTGGCTCATAATGATTGATCAAAGTATTTACAAGTCAATTAGAAGATTTCCCAGTGGTCTAGTATGCGAAGGTCATACTTATAAGTAGTAGGACAATATTTTTTTCATACATGGATTAGGCAGAATTTTTAACATTTATATAGTTATTTGAAAGTGGTTAGATGATATTTCTTCAACTTTGTGGATTAGACAGAATAATAAACATTCTTTAACCCTTCCAATGCTGAGGCTACTTTTGTCCAAAGCACTACGATGCAAAGATTTTTGAAAAACATTTAAACCCTGTCATGTTTGTATTCATTGGATAGCCCTCACGGAGTACTCTCAGAAAAGTACCCATGTGCCAGGGTTTCAGTCATTTTTCAGGCTTTTTGTATTGGCCAAATTAGCCAGCAACAGCTTAAGGGTTAAAAGAATATAATCAAACAATTTTTTTATGAAATGCATGCCACATTTCTTTTGAATGAATTTAACCTTTTGGTTTAATTTTCAGGCTGCCTCTGGTGCTACAGAATGTGCTCCTCAACGACATGCTGACTGTCATGTTGCCGACGGCAACCTCCCCAGCTGATCACCTCAACCTCCAGCCCAACTCTCTAGCAGACGAGGCTCTCTTCGCCTTGCAACTCTTCCACAGATGGTAAGTTCCTCATAGTCTTACTCTTAGCCAGAATTTTGAAAGGGGATATCATAAAAATCTTTGGCCATCCAATATTCTAGGGGAGACCATAATGCTTTCAATTTGCACTCATAAGGATACATCTTTATTTTCAAAAACCTAAAAAAATAGTGTCGTTCCTCCTTAGAGGATATGATTATGGAGGAATTGTTTAAGATGAATATCTCAAAAATATTAAATGTTGTCTTTTCAGGACCATCAGGGGTGTCATCAAAGATAGTTTTCCTATCAAACCTCCAAAGACTACAAATGTGCAAGTGTAAGTATAGTTATCAATATTTGCTATTGACTCTTGTATAAACATGAGTTCATCCCCCCCCCCTCCCCCCACTAATGCCAAGTTATAGTTGTGGGATAGGAAAATCTTCATGGACAAGTGGTCTAGTGTATTCCGCACCATATTTTCACTCTGTCTCACTCAGCTTCAAGCCCTGCTTGAGCCATGTGAGAAAGTTGCCAGTGACTCGGGTTAGTTGCAGCTTTCCCTGGTATTCTGGTCTATCCCACCATCTGTTTCTGACATGTCATTATTCAGCTTAATTTTTCAAAGAATGACAGCAAATAAAATCAATGTTACTAGGATAATATGGCATATGGATAAAGACATTCCTATTTGCATGTCCCAGACTACCGAAGGGAAATTAATTCAGTGACTTGTTGTAATTTGTAGCCTGGAGATCATATCACTGAATATGAAATTTTAGGCAGATGCAGGTTTGAATACTGTATAACTGGTTAATTTGGCGTGTACTTAAGTTGGCGTTTTTTTTTCAAAAAAGTATTTTCCCTGTATTTATTTTGGCATCTGGAGCAGTCAGAACAACGCCATCTTTATGGAGACATATTTTTATGCGATCTTTAATTTGGCGTTGATGGGCATTCGCCAAAAAACGCCAAATTAAAAACCACGTCAAATTAACCAGTTATACAGTACTAGCTCTCAATAGATATTTATAAGAAAAATAGACAAGCTTCAGGAAATCACCTATACAATAGGCATTGTTTCATTTTTCAGACCTGGACAAAATGATCCATTTATCACCTTGGCCTTCATGAATGACGGAATCATCAAAACGGTATGTAACTTCATCCTTGGTGTAAAATACATCAACCCATCCATTCCTGTAGGGCCGCAAACTGCCTGACTATTTGATGATATCTCTCTAATATAAGCATTTTTCTGAAAATATTTGAATGAGAAATATTGATCAAAATCTAACCCACAACTCTCCTTCAAATATTTTGTGAATTTATGATTAATTCCAAAGTTATTGTTAAATGCATCTAAGGTCCAGACGACTCTTATGAAGGAGATATCCAGGCATGGAAAGGTATCCCCTGTTTGAAGAAGGATATTTATTTTAAACTTTTATGAAGTATGATATTCACATATAACTATTATGAAATATGATATTTGTTTTAATTAGCATGAAGTGTGATATTGGTGTTTATGGTTAAGCAGTTATTACACATGGTTTGTGTTTTGTTCCCCAGATGAAGGAGACGGTTGGCTGTAGTGTATCTGTTCTGGAAAGCATGAGGGCGATGTGATAGATGTTTTAAGCATTATTACGATGGTTTGTGTTTTGTTCCCCAGATGAAGGAGACGGTTGGCTGTAGTGTATCTGTTCTGGAAAGCATGAGGGCGATGTGATAGATGTTTTAAGCATTATTACGATGGTTTGTGTTTTGTTCCCCAGATGAAGGAGACGGTTGGCTGTAGTGTATCTGTTCTGGAAAGCATGAGGGCGATGTGATAGATGTTTTAAGCATTATTACGATGGTTTGTGTTTTGTTCCCCAGATGAAGGAGACGGTTGGTTGTAGTGTTTCTGTCCTGGAGAGCTGCTACCATCTGGCTGAGAGGGATCTGCTCATGCCCACCGCGCGATGCTTCGGCAGCCTGAATGAGAATATTGAGGAGGTCTCACATGCCTGGAGAAACGGTGTGCTGTTGGCCTCTACCGAATGGAAATGTCAGGTACGTGGATTCTCAAAATAGAACTTAATTGAAAAGTATAAGACCTTTGCATTGTAACTTTAATGATTTGGTCCGTAGTAGTGTTTGCACAATCATTTGATAGTCGAATCAGTGAACATTTTCAGACTGCAAGTGTTTTTGATTATGGAATATATATATATATATATATATATATATATATATATATATATATATATATATATATATATATATATATATATATATATATATATATATATATATATATATATATATATATATATGTATTTATATATGTATGTATGTATACATTTATCATGTGTTATTTGTGAGTGTTAGGTTAGTTAATGATTTTCTCTGTTTGTCCTTTCAGCTTGGGTATGACCTTGGCTGTGTGTATTTTTTCCAAGCCAACTATGCCAAGGCTCAGGAGTTCTTCTCAACCACCAGGGACTGCCTGCCAAAGGTATAACTTTCTCATTTGTTGACCTTTATGCTGCTGCCTGCTGGTGGCTAATTTTGCCCAATATAACAGGGTTTGGATCAGGGACTTAGCCAGGATTTTCATGACAGGGTGTCCAAATTGGAATTTCAAGAATTTAGGGTGTCCAAAATCCCTGATTGAAAAAGTAAAAATCATTACACTGATTGTGTACATTAACAAATAAAGTAGTTTATGTTTAATTCTTCAAGAAATGTCTTTGTTATTATTTTGAAGTAAAAACTTTTTAGGAATCTGACTTGGAACTGGTATTTATAAAAACATATATCGAAATCTAGGGTGTCTTTTTACCTAAAATCAGGTATTTTTCATGAACCAGGGAGTCCAAAAGACACCCAGACACCCTGCTGGCTAAGACCCTGGTTTGGATGTTTTTCAAAAATCTTTGTGTTTTGGACAAAAGTAGCCTCAGCATTCGAAGGGTTAATGCCGTCCAGACTGCCTGTCTAATTGTCAGTTCTTTTAGCACTTTCAATGCTGAGGTTACTTAATTCCACAAGGAACAAGACCCCCAAAATGTTTCAAGAGTATCCAAACCTTGTCATGTTGGTATTCATTCAAAATCTCATGATGAGTACAATGAGACGAGTACCAATGTGCCTGAGTTCCCATTCCTATTCAGCTTTTCTGCATCGTTTTGACCATATAAAGCACCAGCGGCAAAAGGGTTAACAGGACACCTTTGCTAAACAGACCATTATTATCCTTACTTATAGCTGGTCCAGATGCTGCGTTGCTTGCTAGAATATTCACTCTCACATTTTTCATATAACGCATATTTCAGATTTTGTCTTATTTGGAACAAAAACTCTTGTGTCAACCTGTTGGGATTAAGTGAGGTTGCCTGTCTCTTAAAAAACAAAGGCTTTATTTCTAAAATATGAAGAGAAAGGTTGTTTTCTTGATGGGGAAACTCATTGTCTTTGTCTCTATGTGTTTATTTCAGATGAGGTTTCCGGTGTATTGTAAGATTGATCCGGCTCGCCTGTCGGGATACTGCAAGGCATGTGATGCCCTGCTTGCTTCACCAAAGCGCCCCATTGGTCAGCTCTCTCTATTTGAACAGGTGGAAAAAGCCAAAAAGAACAACTATCAGGTAAACTTAAATCTTAACCCTTCCAATACTAAGGCTACTTTCGTCCAAAGCACAAGAACAAAAAAAAAAAACATCAAAAATCTGTCATGTTGAATTTTCCAAATAATTTTGTATTGGTCAAATTAGTTACCAGCACCATAAAGGTTAAGTTACTGACCCATTAGTGTATGAAGATCTCATGGAGAAGTGTTGCCTGGACCTTTGATCCTTGTAAGATTATTCTTAATTTATACCTAGATTCATTGAATATTTGAAAAAGAAATTAGTCATAATGTTTTTGGCGCTGCAAACCTGAATAGGTTAAACATCTATAATTGTGCATTTGCTACTAGAGATATTTTTGCATTATCTAAAGATTAGATAAGGTTCAGAGCACAAACAACATCTTTTAAAAATTTCATGATACAATACAATTTCAGTATTCATTTGTTGATAGTAGTTGTGATCATTGTTTGTATTTTAGGGAGTAGTGGAACTTTTAGCTCAGGATAACAGCTCTACAGAGTTGCCACTAGCCTACCGCCTTAGTCTACAGGAGCAGATCTACGCAGTACAACCACGGTAAGTCAATAATTCCACTCATGTCAGAAGAGTGTCCCCCTCCCCCCACAAAAAAAGTAATAAATAAATGAATGAATAATCATAAGAAGAATAGCCAGACAAAGGTGGTAACTCTCCGAATAAAACATATGTTGGTGATTTTGACTGGAAATACACACCACTCTCCCATTTCACAAACAAGTCCATAATTCATTCTAAGGATACAATTCAAATTGTTGATTATATTATCTCTCTCTCTCTCTCTCTCTCTCTCTCTCTCTCTCTCTCTCTCTCTCTCTCTCTCTCTCTCTCTCTCTCTCTCTCTCTCTCTCTCTCTCTCTCTCTCTCTCTCTCTCTCTCTCTCTCTCTCTCTCTCTCTCTCTCTCTATATATATATATTATATATAGATATAATATATATATATGTATATATAATATTATATATATATATATATATATATATATATATATATATATATATATATATATATATATATATATATATATATATATATATATATATATATATATATACAAAAGTTTCTGTTTGATTTTATTCTCAGACCGGATGAGCTGTATTTCCAAGTGTCTACATGTAATGTTGTGCGGCGCGTGATGGAGGGAGAGACGATTCTCTCAGACTACACAGACCTCCTGGCCAAGGAGGGCAAGCCAGGGGTAGAGATGGTCATACAGGTAAGTCAGTCCTCAACCATAACCTTTTGAGTTAGCAATCAGTCGGGCACCTATAACAGTGATCGACGCTTACAGTGTACCGCTGGCCCCAGGCAAGTAAAAATCTTCCAAACAGCTTCAGGCCAGTGAAATAAGACCTCAACTGGTCCTACTGGGCCAGTAAACATTTGGGGACATTCTTGTTAACAAGTTTTCCCTCAAGAATGTCCCCAAATATTTTTAAAAGAAATGTTTTTAAAAGAAATGGAGATGGAATAGATAAAAAAATGTTGTCATTGAATTTTATGCTGTGTTTTATCTTGTTATGTTAAAGAAGAAATTGTAGGACCAGTAAAGATTTTGCAGGACTAGTAGATCCAAGGTGTAACTGGTCCTATGTGGCCGGTAACATTTTGAGTTAGCGTTGAGGCCTGAGACGTCAACCATAACCCCTTGAGTTAGCAACCAGTTGGGCACCTATGATAAATCAAAAACAGGGGTCAGGCTTCATAAAAAATACCTAGAACACTGCAGGACTTTTGAGTTCTCAAGTTGCCATAGCCCCACCTGAGAACCCATAGCCCTAGCTTTTGCTTAATCCTGCAGTCCCACAGTAGACCTTTCCCAAAAACAATTTCAAAGTTGTAAGCTATTTTTTCCCTGTTGTATTTCATTTTAGAACTGTCATGAAGGACAACTGAAGTGTCAAATGATGTTTGTCAAGTGATCGTATATTCTTGCTATTCCCTTGAGCCTGATCGATGCGATGTAGAATCCCCTTAAAATTTTATAAGATTTTTTTTCAGTAGGGTATGTTTGTCTACTATTTGATTAACTTATAGAATCAATAGTGTTGATTCATTGTCAGATGTTCTGGGGTCTCACCTATTGTAAAGTGTAATATGTTAAAATACAGCATTTGTCATGCACATGTTAAAACATAGCTTTTGATATTGATGGTAATTGACCTAAAGTTTGGTGCTTGTAGCATACCAAAAAGACCTGACAAATTTTGGAATTATTATTGATTATTGGATTATAAATTAATAAAATTGGCATAGTCTTAGCCAGCAAGGTGATTGGGCATCATTTAGACATCTAAACCTTCAAAAATCACCCTACAAGACACCCAACACTTTATCGAGAGTAACTATTTGAAATGTCCTTTGTACACATATAATTTACTTTTTTCACCTCAACATAATTCCTATGACATTGCATAAGGACATGATGCTCTATTGCAATAAGTAAATGCATATTTACGGTTATAATCTGAGTATATTGTGGTCTCCCTTGGAAAATGGGACACCCCAAAATTTAACAATTTCAAATTGTGGTCACCCACTTTGAAAATCCTGTCAAATACCCTGTAATTGTGATTGTTATAATTTGTAGGTTGCTATTGAGGCCATGAGAACTTGTTCCTTCGCACAGAAAACAGACATTAAGTGTTTCATAAGGTAAGACTCTTCTGCCTTTTTCCCTTTAGCTACATTTCATCCAGTTCTTGCCTGCAGCATACCAAAAATGTCCTGATTATGTTCGTACTTGTAGTCATTTTTGGTTTGACCACATCATTTTTGATAGAAAGGATGAATGCTTAACAGAACCTAATCTATAACTTTCCCTTAAATATTTTGTGAATTCAATTCTTCAATTGGTTAGGTGTTGGACCAGCGATCAGAGGGTCGCTGGTTCGATTCCCGGCCGGGTCACTTTGGTCTGTTCTTGGGCAAGACAGTTAACTTCACATTGCCTCAGTTCACCCAGCTGTGAATAGGGTACCTGGCATTAAGGGCAGAATGGCTATGTGATTGCTTCAACCTAAGAGCGCCGAAATGGCTGCCAAGGTTGCATGCTCCCCAGGGAGTTGAAATGGTTCAAAGATTGAACAGGCCTGCTGGGGAATAAATGTAAGAGTCGTGTGAACATTGATAAAATGGAACAAGACTATAAACCTAACATTTATTTATTTTATTTATTTCTTTTGGATGTTATTTTCCAAATTACTATCAATGCAGCCTGACAATACTGATGATATCTTGTAGGCAAAAGTATGATTAGAAAAATATTTGGTGGAAGAATGTTAAACAGAACATTGCAAACAACTCTTCTTCAGATATTTTGTAAAATCATTCTTTATTTCCAAGTTATTGGGATCTTGAATTCCTTGAATGTGTGTCTTTTTGTAACCTTAATATATATTTTCATCCGTTTCTGTTTCTTAATGTTTTTCTTCCTCTAGGCACCTGAATGATACGCTACCGAGGGAGACAAACTTTGTTCAGCTTGTCATGTCCAGTGGGCTGAAGGTTGACTTTAGTGAGGAGGAGATCTCCCAGATGGCAGCACATCACCAGCAGGACAGCAACTACCAGGGCATAAATGCTGAAGTGGTCTCGCCAGCCAGCGGTAGGCATCCAAACAATGGGAACATTTTATTTCACCTGGTTTTACAAATCATTCTCATTTGGTATATAAGTTCACAAAGAAAGTCATGTGATTTGGTTTAAACCAGTGCTGGAGGTGCTAAATGTCATTTCCTTCAAAGAGTAATGCAAAATTTTAATTATTCCGTATTCCCAGGTAATTGTCAAATTAAACATAGATCCATACAGCAATTTCTGGGGGGGGGGTATCTTAACCATGGATGGGTTATTGCAATACATATATGCCATAGATATAAGCTTACTCACCATACTGTGCCGATACTATGAGTCTATACGTAAGGAGTTTATAATTGGGTTTACAATGGTTTAAAGGATAAATAGTTTAAAGTTCAATATTATTTGTATTTTATCAGGTGATGCATCGTTGTTGCTAGGCGAGGTGGAAAAGAGGCTGATTTTGGAGAACGACGCGTCAAAGATTCGGGAAGTCTTGCTGAATATCAAGGACAGGCTGAGCAAGCACCAGATCATGGGACTATGCTATAAGGTACCGACCCTTCCCTGCTCAGAACGGCCTTCTTAGTTGTAGGGGTGTCCAAATATTTTAGTCCCAGAGCACAGTCAAGAAGTCCTTGAGCATAGCAAAAAAAAATTGGTGACTGTGGTGCGATAATAGCTATGAATATTGTCACCTGGTGGCACTACTATATTAGCCGTTATTGCAATGGTTAAGTCCAAGACCAATCAAAAGACAGTATTCTATAAATGCAGTGCACTGGTTTTGAAATGCAATTTGTATCAAAGATAATTCAAGGGAAATATCTTCAAACTTTTGGGCATCTCATTTTTCAAGAAAGACCACAATATATTCAGATAGCTGCCTTAAACAAGTATTTACTGTGAAAAGGCATAATGTCCTTATGTCATGGGAATTGCACTGATGTGAAAATATTCAATTGTTTGTGTATAATTGACATTTGTTGATACTTCTAACACAATGTTTGGGTGACTTATGAGGGTTTTGGTTTCCGAATGACGTCCAGACACACTGCTAATTAAGACCTTGTAACACATAATAAAGACCCATGATTTCTACCATCAGAATGTGAAATGTCATGAAATTTATTCAATATTTTGCACACACTCGGATTATTCTTAATGTTTCTTCACATTGTTTTTTCCTGCAGTGGCGTATTCCGCGAGAACTTCAGCATATTATTGACACTCTGTCGCTTCCCCCCAGCAGCGTAGAGAATATCTATGCCTACCTCCTCATAGCCAAGGCCAGGCACTGTATGGACCTAAAGGTAAGTTGCTGATATCTTATTGAGTGTATATTGTGCACAAATTTCTGAGACACTGAATGATATTGATTTAACCACAAATTTTGATCACCGGATGTGCAATCTGCAGACCTCGCTCAACAGCCTCTGCATGACTCCAAGCCCAGGTGTTGACGAGGGGTGTGTTATCCGCATGTGTGTGAGCTACCTCCTGAGAGTCTGTCTCCTAGTGACGTCACACTGACGAGATAAGTTGTGTCCAGGGCTTTACAATAGGGCCCTATGGTAATTGGTCTGTGGTGACCAATTCATGTT
This sequence comes from Maea johnstoni, assembly GCA_963942565.1. Taxonomy (NCBI): domain Eukaryota; kingdom Metazoa; phylum Annelida; class Polychaeta; order Spionida; family Magelonidae; genus Maea; species Maea johnstoni. Next base: position 45,020,574 of record OZ012688.1, on the reverse strand, counting down.
CTATTCATTTTAGATGTAACCAAGGCAAGGCAAACTCCTTTGCTATGATGATTGTCATGGAGGAAAAGTGTTTGAAAGTCCCTCCAACTAGGGCTGTCATCATTATATCCATTGATCAACATCTTTCATGTGGCGATAATCGGATTGGTAAAACCCCTGAAATATCGATCCGGTCTTTAAATTTCCAGCCCCCTACTTAATGACATACCTTCATGCGATAGTACTTCCCTGAAGTTCCCTTGTGTTGTTTGCCGATTCTATCGAATCGACACACCGGATAGACAAATATTTTATTGATTATCGAATCAAAATATATCAGATACCAATGACAGCCCTACCCCTTACTGTTTAACATTTATATTTGGTTAACAGAGTAGACAAGATTGCGGTAAATAACCCCCAAAGAATAATATGAAAAACAAAAACTCACTAACTTTTGATATCTCAATCCCCTAATTTGACTTATACTAACTAGCACAACAAAATTTATGCAGGTAATTTCTTATTTGGGCCTGTACTTTCACCACTGCTTGGGTTTGAATCCTGTCTAGGACATGTGAAAAGTTGTTAGTGATTTGATGTTTGGCGGTGTTTTTGGTTAGGTACTCTGGTTTCCTCGACCACTTACAACTGGCTAGTCAAAACTCTGTAGCGATAAAGCAGAAAAGGTGATGACAAAACAAATTTTCATATTGCAGTTGTTTAACAAGGCCAAAGAGCTTCTGAGCATCGCTGACAATACGATCAAGGACATCTCGTACAAGGGCTCGAAGCTTATTCGCTGGGAGATTCTGCTGGCAGATCTGCTACATTATAACAAGGTGAACGGCAACGGCATGTCACAGAGCGAGATTCTCAAGAGGGTCAAGACCTGCATCACATCCGTCAGGCTCGATCATGGTAAGGCTCTTTTAACCCTTTAATGCTGAAGAGTTCTGCATGAAATTGCTGTCTGCTTATATGATACTTTTGATGATAATTTGGGAATTAAGAATGATTTTATGAAATATTTGGAGGGGAGTTGTTGGTAGTGTTCTATATAAACTTTTCAGGCTTTTTTTTGCCGCTGTGAGCATGGATGGGTTTAACTTAGAAGATTGTTATTTTCATTAAAAAGGAAATGGGAATTCAATTTATAGAAAATGGAGCAATTTAGCATCTGGCTGGTCAACTTGTTCCCATATAAATCTTGACAGTTTGTTCATAGTTTTTTTGTATGGTTTTCTTTGTTCATCTTGCCCATGCCTCCTACTACTTCTCCCCATAGGTGTAAAAAATAGATAAAATATTTAAGAAATTAATTTAATAAAAAGTAATGAAAAATGAATTTAAAAAAATAGAGATTAAAAAATATTAGGCTTTGATCTCTAAAAAATATGTGCATCCTCGTACTGTCCATATTTGTCACAAAAAGTCCATTCTTTCTGTACTGAATTTTTCAGATGTTCGCCCTAGCATTGAGTTGGTTGCGCAGTGTGCGGCATTTCTGCTGAACGTGAAGGATCTGGAGTATGTTGGTAATCTGGTGAACAGCGGCTGTGGGCATGTGGAGCTGGCCCGCCTACTGGCTGTCACCTGTCGCGAGCTGCCAATCATCAAAAACACACGCAGGTTCGCCAGGGAATTGTGGGAAGCCGGTAAGTAAGAAGAAAAGTTCCCTTTCTTGACTTATTCATACCTTATGATTGCATTGCCAAGTGTCATCTGTATCTATACTGTATACGGTGTATTTATTGTGGCAGTTTGATTAATGCATTCTTTGCAGCAGGGTCTTAGCCGATATTTGGAAACAGGGTGTCCAAATAGAGGTTTTATAGACTTTTGCGTGTCCAATGTGTGGTACAAAATACATACAACTAATAAAATAAACCCTATACATATACAGATTTTGCTTTTTTTAGGCCAGATACTGCTTTGTGTGTCTTATAAAAGTGACACTACAGCCTCTACATCTTCTATCTTCTAAGAAAAGTCATCTTCAGCAAATTCTGACATAAACTTTTGGGTGTCCAAACTGTCAAAAAACAGTGTTCTGCGTGTCCAAATGACACGCTGGACGCATAGGCAGCTAAGCCCCTGCTTTGCAGGCCCCTGGAGCAATTATCACTCCTGTGGATCAAAGGCAGCTACCCATCGAGCGCATTACTAATACTTTATAATTACTCAATATTAACACGGCATAGAGTAATACATTTTTATCATACATTTTTATCAATAAGACATAATTAGGTGTTTCTCTTTTAAGTTTGTTGATACAGGGATGTCTGATTGGCAGCATTGCTTTTCATCACTGAGTATGCTTGATTAGAGTATGATTTTTCAGTTTCACTGTTATGATAGTTTTTTGTCTTTCAGTTGTGAGTGTCTTCATGCTGAGCAGTCAGCACAAGCGTGATAGCGGGGGAGGAGCGAGCATGCTGCACAGAGATATCTGATTGTCAGTGTTGTTTTTCAGTTGTGAGTGTCTTCATGCAGAGCAGTCAGCACAAGCGTGATAGCGGTGGAGGAGCGAGCATGCTGCACAGAGATATCTGATTGTCAGTGTTGTTTTTCAGTTGTGAGTGTCTTCATGCAGAGCAGTCAGCACAAGCGTGATAGCGGTGGAGGAGCGAGCATGCTGCACAGAGATATCTGATTGTCAGTGTTGTTTTTCAGTTGTGAGTGTCTTCATGCAGAGCAGTCAGCACAAGCGAGATAGCGGGGGAGGAGCGAGCATGCTGCACCGGGATTCCCACCTCTCCTTTATGCCCAGAAACATCTTCATACAGTTCCTGCAGACCCTCACAGTAAGTAAGAGTACCTCTAGACCTGAGAGAAAGAACCAGAGAGAAGGAGCCAAATTTGATATCAGGGGGATGAAGGATTATCCAGAGTCTTCGTCAGGCTTTGAAAATACTTGTCTGGAAGAGCAATCATAAAATTTCTGCCCATCCAGATCTTCGTTCAGCTGAATTCATGAGTTAGGACTCTAGCATATCGGCGCAATGTCACTGTGTCCACTTCTGTCTCCATGTCAGAGGTGGGGAAGTCAACAGCACAGCCCTGGCATGAGTGTATTTCATCCCCCCTTCCCACCTTGCTATTTGGGATAGATCTAATAATGTACCTGGTTTCTGTTCTCTGGTTATTTTTCTCAGCTCCATAGTAATTCAACCCTTCCAATGCGAAGGCTACTTTCAGTCAAAGCACATGGATGCAAACATTTTTGAAAACCATCTTAACCCTGTCATGTTGGTATTCATTGGATAGCTCTCACTGAGTACTCTCTGATGAGTACCCATGTGCCAGGGTTTCAGTCATTTTTCAGCTTTTATGCATCGTTTTATATTTGCAAAATTAGCAACTAGCAGCATAAGGGTAAAGTGTAATAAAAAGAATTGGACATTACTAGAAAAAAATCTGTTGTAATTCAGCTTGTATTCATATACTGCTCAACTTTTTGCTACATTTGCTTTGTGATGTTACTGGTTTGGTATGTTGGTTTAGCAATATTAATGTAGGATATCACACTGGCCTAGTGCTAAAATGCCTTCCTAGCTGTCCTGTTGAATCCTTATTCAGCAGGTCAGCTTGGTTGCTATATTAACATGTTAAATGCCGCCAAGCGTTCCTCTGCATTTGAAACAAAAATCAAAGACTATTCCTGAAAAAGTATGACCTAAGCTAAAATCCTAACAAACAAACACATAAACAAACAGCCAAACAAACAGATCCATGAATAAAAAGGGTACTGTGTAATAGTCTATTATTTGAATCAGCCAATGATGAGTGAAGTAAAAGGTCTGAAAACCCTCTCTTCTTTCTACAGCGCTACCCCTCCCCCCTCAGTGCCCCCTCTCAGTCTCCCTTGTTTCTAGATAGAGCAAGGGGTTTTTCCCTGGGGGGTACATCAGCATATTCTCCAAGACAGGTGGTACAGAAAGGTCATGGACCACTTGAAACAGGAAGAACAAACATTTTCCCCTACCCTTTCTTTTACCCTTAATTCTGAGGGGGGCTGGTATGCGCTGTAGAATAGTGAGGTGTATGATCACAGATTACAATCTGAGGCTGTACTTGATGATAGCTGATGATCATTAATCAATTTGTGAATAACTATTGCAAAACATGGCAATGCAAATATTGCATTGAGGTAATACAGCAGAACAGGTTATTTCTTTTGTATTTTCAATAGAGCATAACAATTTATCTTTTTTGTTTCATATTTTTGATGTGGGGGAACAGTTTATCTTATTTCTTTCTTAATTTCAATGCTACATAATACTGTAAAATTTGAAATATAAGCGAGATAAAATTTACCGAATCAATCCATATTTCCATCATAGCGAATCGTAATATTCGTGTATGAACCATCTAGAAAAATGCCATCTGCCGACAGATATTCAAACTAATTTTTGGAATATTCAGATCGGCAAATTTACCCCTTAAATGGACAAACCAGACATCTGCCCTGTTCTCAAAGCTAGGGGCTACAACACAATGCACACACTGGACTTATTTATTCCATTCTAAATTAGGGATAGAAGAGAATTGCCGGGGTAAATTGTAATTGATACAGACGAGTGCCTGGTTGTTGACTTCACTCGTCAAGACCCAAGGTAAGGGGCGACACTGACTAGTGTTAACTTAATCCCTGCCATACATTTGCAAGTATTGTAATACTTACCATGATGGTCCTGGTATGAATAAAAGAGCTGTTAGCTTTGTTATATGGCTAGCTTCGCCGCCCATCTTACAGGGCTCTGTTCATTCCATAGGGCAAGGCATTATAGCGCCACCAAACGATAGAGATACTGACCTCTTCACTTGCCAAGTGAATTCAACACTCGGCTTACTCAGTGTCAGTACCAATCTCAACCAACCCTCCCTATCCCATGTAATCACCTAATTATAATGTAATTAAATACAAGTAGATATGCCGCCATGTAATCTGTCCTCCTGGGGGTAACCTAAAAGTGTTTTGGATGTTTTTGACTACAAGGCGACGGAGACATAACAGACCATAGAAAAATCGTTGAAAAATGGAACAAATATGAACAGATTGTAATATTAGCGAATCTGACCCACTCGTTAATTTCGCCAATAATAGTTTCACGTTAATATTTCAAACTTTACAGTGTTAGTTATCGTTGTTATGAAAATGGTATACGGCAAGATGTTTGGGAGAAGCCAGCAGGTACACAGACATCATCAGTCATGTACCATTTTCACAACAAGGATAACAAAATTATCATCAGCTCCCCCTACTCCCACATTAATTTTGAATTACTATAAGTACAACAAGTTCTATGTTCAAGGTTCTTGCAGGTAACATCTGAGATAACTCTTTGTCCAACTCAACTCACACAGACCAAATGCAAGGATTTCTTACTTACATACCTAAATACATATTATTTTCCTTATATACACCATGGTGGCAGACCGTACTGCGCAAATAGTGTTTTAAACACCCAAAAAACATTTTTTTAGTGGCAGATATCTGAGAAAGTTCTTCATCAGACTTGACTCACACAGAGTGAATGACAAGGATTTCTCACTTGAACATGTGATTTATACACCTAAATCCATCTCAATTACTTCCTGCCATCTTATTTTGCAGATATACACCTTGTTGGTAGACTATGCTGCGTAAATAGTGGCAGTGTTACCAGCAGTGGCTGCCATTTTCTTGCTATGGTAAAGCGACCTCCATTGGCAGAGAATGCTCTATTCATAAAATTACATATGTAACTGGTATTTGGCATTTTGTTGTACTAAATTGTTTTGTGAGTCTAAGAGCAATATGGGTTTGTTCTAATGTAAAATCAGCCAATGATGAATGAAGTAAAAGGTCTGAAAACCCTCTCTTCCTTCTACAGCGCTACCCCTCTCCCCTCAGTGCCCCCTCTCAGTCTCCCTTGTTACTAGATAGAACAAGGGGTTTTTCCTGGGGGGTACATCAACATATTCTCCAAGACAGGTGGTTCAGAAAGGTCATGGACCACTTGAAACAGGAAGAACAAACATTTTCCCCTGCCCCTTCTTTTACCCTTAATTCTGAGGGGGGCTGGTATGCGCTGTAGAATAGTGAGGTGTATGATCACAGATTACAATCTGAGGCTAATAGCTAATAATTAATTACTAATTGATTAACCTGTTCATACCTGGAGATCTCCTTGACAAGAATTATCTAAATCTATGATTCTTATGAAATTTACTTAGGAATTAAGATGAAATTCTATTTGGATTGTAGTAGTACAAATAATTAGGAATTGAAGGGTCGACTCCTAATTGATGGGCTTTCGGCAGTCTGAGGATTAATTTCAGCACTCATCCAATGAGATTTAGGCAGCCACGTCTCGATGTGTCCTCATTTCATGGTTGCATCTATGCAAATTTTAGTTGCAAAGTTTTTACTGGATGGGAGGATGCAATCCTTTAAACCCACTATTATGGTATAGGACAAGTTTTTTGATAGATGTCCAAGGCATGTGTTTGGTAGCCGCTTGTGTGATTTATTTTTATACAACTCCCTCCTTGTAAAAAATGAAGCAGGTTACAGCACAGCCCTGGCATTAGTGTATTTCATTGGCCTGTGCATTACTGTATAACTGGTATTTTTTACAGGCATTTGATTATTGCAATTTTCACAATCCCCATGATAGCGCCAAAATAACATCCTTCAATTAAATATCTTGCTTTGTATCTGTTTTAGTTTGAGTGCTTTAATGCACAAATTTAAAGTAGTACAACCCCCAACAGGGCTGTAAAGCAACATTTTAGCGCTCCAAATTAAAGCTGTATACAATATTTTATATAAATATTTATATAAACACTTGATTTTTCATTGGTCATTGTGAACACTCTGGGGATGTGAACACAAATTCCTGGCCCCATGTGTTTCTTTTACATTATGAAAAGACCTCAGAGATGTGAAAACTCCCTAATGTGAAAACTTTCCCTGATCCCAAGGTGTTCACATATCTGAGGTTTCACTGTACATGTTTATGCTTTTTAACCTGAATATATTGAGGTCTTCCTTGAGAAACCTGGCTAAGATTCTAATTTAGAGCTTACTGGAGGTAAACATGATGCCATCAATCTACAGCATGACATTCATTTTTCCACTATTAAACTTGTATTCTTCACTACTCGATGCTTATTTTGCTCTGTTCATAAAATTATATATGTACAACTGATATTTGTCATGTTAATGTACTAAATTGTTTTGTGAATCTAAGAGCAATATGGGTTTGTTCTAATGTAAAATCAGCCAATGATGAATAAAGTAAAAGGTCTGAAAACCCTCTCTTCCTTCTACAGCGCTACCCCTCCCCCCTCAGTGCCCCCTCTCAGTCCCCCTTGTTACTAGATAGAGCAAGGGGGTTTTCCTTGGGGGTACATTAATGTTCTTCAACCAGGTGGTACTTAAAGGTCATGGACCACTTGAAACAAAAAGAACAAACATTTTCCCCTGCCCCTTCTTTTACCCTTAATTCTGAAGGGGGCTGGGATGCGCTGTAGAATAGTGAGGTGTATGATCACAGATTACAATCTGAGGCTGTACATATTAATAGCTGATAATCAATTACTCATTGATTAACCTATTCATGCCTGGAGATCTCCTTGACAAGAGTCGTCTAGATTGATGACTTATAAAATTTACTTAGGAATTAACATAAAATTCACAAACTATTTGATTGCAAGTTATTGGTTGGTTTCTGGTTGACATTTTTCTTTTCAAATGTTTTTCAAAAATTGTTCTTGTCAAAAAGATTTCACCCAAATAGTAAGGATGCATTTGGGTGCTACAAACATGAAAGAGTTAATCAGGTATAATGGTTGATTGACAGGCAAGGAACCCAGTTCCTTGCTTACTTTAATTCTTCCAATGCTAAGGCTACTTTCGTCCAAAGCACGGGGATGCAAAGATTTTGGAAAACCATCTAAACCCTGTCATGTTGGTGTTCATGGGATAGCTCTTGCTGGGTACTCTCAGGTGAGCACCCATGTTCCAGAGTTAAAGTCATATTGTAGGGTTTTTGCATCGTTTTGTATTGGCCAAATTAGCCACCAGCAGCATAAGGGTTAAGCTTACTTTAAGCTTACTTTAAACTTACTTTAAGGCTGGTGTTGCAAGATTGCATTTTATGCTCCTGTTGCCATACTTTTAAATGACCACTAGTTAAAATTTTGATTTGATTGTGCAAAATGTCAATTTGTTCAGTATTCAGGATTTTAATAAAAGCAGTTTGGCCTGTTAGGATTTACATAGCTTATGTCATCTTAGATAATATCCTTATGAGGTAAATTTAAAATAACCCAGAACAGAGAAGAAATAAAGGTTCCATGTGTGGCATTGAAAGGGTTAAACATGATGGAAAGTTCTCCCACTCAGAGACCTGCATTGGGATCTGGTAAATACGGAGAATTTTCTGCTTCTCCAAAAGCAGACCCAACAATGGTGGGCATGCACTACTTTAAACAAGCGTTGCTAATGTGATATGGTGACCATTTTTAAGGAAAACAAAAGTTGCAAGTCATAACACATGCATATTACCATTGTTGAACAGGTGCATATAAGGTGGCCTTTTGATAGCATACTGCATGGTAAAGTGTGTATATTTCTCCTTTTTATCGTGGGAGAAACAGGTACCATCACAAGTGGATGAAAAGAGAAGGTATCTCGTCCCAAGACACAAAATCACTCACTAGTGATTACACAAAATCAGCCAATGATGAATGAAGTAAAAGGTCTGAAAACCCTCTCTTCCTTTTACAGCGCTACCCCTCCCCCTCAGTGCCCCCTCGCAGTCTCCCTTGTTACTAGATAGAACAAGGGGGTTTTCTTGGGGGGTACATCAGCATATTCTCCAATACAGGTGGTACATAAAGGTCATGGACCACTTGAAACAGGAAGAACAAACATTTTCCCCTACCCTTTCTTTTACCCTTATTCTGAGGGGGCTGGGATGCCCTGTAGAATAGTGAGGTGTATGATCACAGATTACAATCTGAGGCTAAACATATTAATAGTTCATAAATAGTAATTAATTAGTGATTAACTAATTAATTATTATGTCAAATGCAAAACGTGGCAATGCGAATATTACAGCCACGTTATACAGTGGAACAAGTTTTTTTTTCTATTTTCAATACAGCATAACAATTTATTTTATTTGTTTCATATTTCTAATGCAGGGGAACAGTTTATCTGATTGTTTTATAATTTCAATGCTGCGTAACAATTTATTTTATTTATTGTACACATGTTATCACAATATTTTCAATGGTGCAGAACAAATTGTCTTATATTTGTTTCCTATTTTCAATGCTGCAAAGCAAGTTATCTGATTCTGCTCCCCATGATTGCGCCAAAATGACATCCCTCTAATTAATATCCTGCTTTGTATCTCCTTTGTAATTCTGCTTAAATGTGCGAAACTGCGAATCTAAAGTCGCAAAAATAGTTAGAATACCCTCCAGCAGGGCTGCATGTAAAGCAAAATTTCTAGCACTCCAAATTAAAGCCGTCTACAGTATTTGTTTTGTATTTTCAGGAACCCTTGGTGCTGACCTGTCTTGTGTCTTTACTCACGCGACTGTACAACGTTCTGAGGAGTGATGTTTCTGCCGAGATCTCAAGCGACTTTGTCAATCTCTGGCCCACCACAGTCAGCAAGTAAGTCTATGCACATATAGTACTAGTTTCACTCTCTGCTTCATTTTGCCAAATTTTAACCTTTCCAATGCTGAGGCTACTTTCGTCCAAAGCACAAAGATGCAAAGATTTTTGAAAACTATCCAAACCTTGTCATGTTGATATTCATTGGATAGCTCTCGCTGAGTACTCTCAGATGAGTACCCATGTGCCAGGGTTTCAGTTATTATTTTTGCATCATTTTGTATTGGCCAAATTAGCTACCAGCAGCATGAGGGTTAAAGAACAGCTTATTTCACTCTCCGCTTCATTTTGCCAAATTCTAACTGGTGGTGCAATACAGTCATGATAAAAGGGGTATAAAGGTTCCCTAATGAGCGGCTATTAATGGGACACTGAATGTCAGAAATTTCGTTTCTTTACTCACGAGTTGGAGAACCTATTACTGCCACTTTAAATAAAAAGATGATGATAATGCCGCAGCTAGCACTATAGGAAAACAATAAAGGCATGTGCTTAGCAATGTGATATTTCCAACAGTGCTGAATTTACAAAAATTAAAGCCGTGGGAGGCAGGCAGTTCTTTAAAAATATCTTTAAGGTATCAAAGCACTAAGTAAATATAATTATCATTAGTTATCCTTGTTTTGTAAATGGTATATGGCAAGATGTCTGCGAGAAGCTGCTGGCTGAACGCAGACATTGACCGTGCACCATTTTCATAACAAGACTGACAAATTTATCATCATCCCTCCCCTGCCTCCCAGGCCATAGTTAGATGTCTTGTGGATAGATGGCACTTGATGTGCTAGATGGGTAGTTGGAAATATGATACTGCCAGTACAACCCCCTTGTGTGGCACTATTGTATGAACATTAGGCCACAAGCCCTTATGTAGGTCTGAGAGGAAGAGAACATGGATTGGTCACCACAGTCCAATTACCATAGGGCCCATTGTAAAGCCCTAGACACACCTAAGCTTGTCTCAGTGTGACGTCCCTAGGAGGCAGACGAATGAGGGCTCTCGTATGTGTTACATTATATAGAAAGTTTATTTAGGAACATGCACAGAATGCACCTCTTGAGTGGTTCTCGTCAACACCTGTGCTATGAGTCGTGCCAGGCTATTGAGTGCAGGCCTCAACACTAACTCAAACTGTTACTGGCCCCATCATAAGGACCAGTAACACCTAGGATCTACTGGTCCTGCAAATCTTTTACTGGTCCTACAATTCTTATCTTTAACAGACGATGTAAAAACATTGTATAAAATTCACAAACAACATTTATTTTCATTTACTTTATCTTCATTTATTTCATAAACATTTGGAGACATTCTTGAGGGGAAACTTGTTAACAAGAATGACCCCAAATGTTTACTCGCCCTGTAGGACCAGTTAAGGTCTTTTTTTACCGGTCCAAAGACATTTTTGGGAATTTTCACTGGCCCGGGGCCAGCGGTTCACTGTTAGCGTCTAGCCCTGGAGCGAGATAGGCTTGTTGCATATTTGGATAATTGACATTCGTGTGTTGGTGTGGGCATAGATTTATATTTTTAGTATGGTAAAACACAGTAACGCCTATTAACTAAGCTAGATGAAAGGGAAAGTATGTGCTGATTCATTAGATCTCCTTGGTCCCAGTGGTGCGATACTTAACCTTTGGACATGCGGACCTTTAGACACATTCGAACATATATTAACCCATTAATGCCAACACGAGTTGTCTGAACCTATAGTACTTTTGAAAATGATTTAAAATGGAGTATCATTTCACAGAATAAAAGGAGAATTGCAGGCTGGATTCTGATCAATTTCTTCATCAAATGTTCTATGGAAATTGCTCTGGTTATAAGAGATATGGAAATAGTAAGGACATTTTTGGTGGCTCAGGCATTTTCACTAAAAGATACCTATATTCCCACTTGCCTGAGAAACTTGCCAAGATCTTCCTGTATAGGAATTTCAATTTTTCATCACTTTTTCTGCCATATTGCGGCTAAGTTGTGACTACCAGTTGTAACTGGTGGAAGAAATCTGAGTACCTGGTGAAAACCACTGCCTAACCCCAAGTCACTGGTAACTCGCTCACATGGCCTGGGTGGGATTCGAACCCAGGCAGTGGTGAAAGACAGCTAGCAGTCAGTGGCAACGCCTTAGATCACACAGCCATCAGGGCAGGCCCTCAGTGGAGAGAGACGGCTGGCAGTCAGTGGTAACGCCTTAGATCACACAGCCATCAGAGCAGGCCCTCAGTGGTGAGAGACAGCTAGCAGTCAGTGGCAACACCTTAGACCACACGGCCATCAGGGTTGGCCCTTCTTGTATAGGGAAATAGTGGTTTAATTAATCCTATTTTCACTTTCACACCTGGCCATCATGGTATGTATGAAATGTCAGATGACTGTCCACAGGTGCCATCCACCTGGCTTTGTATTAACTGATTCATGCCCACAGTGGCCAGTTGTCCCTCCCAGAAAACCTCCTCTTGAACCACTAGCATTAGGCTCTTAGCTAGCGGGGTGTGGGGTTGGGCATCTTTTATGCACCCATAGCCTAAAAAATCACACATCTGAGGACACCCCTTTTTCATGAGTTTTTTTTTAGAAATGTCAATTTTAAGCCAATGACTCAATAATTAAACAACCTTTTCTGTGAACATTTCAGACAAACTTTCTGCATCTAGCGACTATTCTTTGCTCAGTGCTCTGATCACCTGTCTGCGCTTGGGCATGAATGGGTTAACTGATGCGCTGCTAATTAATTTTCCACCTGAGCTCCCTTCATACATGATGCAAGTGTACCTCCCCAGCTCCCTGCTGCATACACAGCTGTCTAGCCCTGAGCTCCCTTTATACTAGACTTGCTACATGTCTGTGGTATCTGGCTCTTTCCTTAGCCTCACTAACCTCAGTTGATTTCACTCCAGGTTTAGTTTTGAATAAATCCTCCAGGGGGACACACTTGACTTTTTAAATTGAGGGACACACTTGAGTTGACGTCTCCTACTGCAACACATGAAAACAGTGCTGCCATCTAGAGTTTGAGAGAGACATCAAATCTACTTGGTATATATAGTGTTGGGGGCATCATACCTAACTCAGCCTGAGAGCCAGGCTACCTTTATACATGATGCAAGTGTACCCGCGTAGCTCTATGCTACAGAGACAGCTGTTAATCCCTGGGCTCCCTTCATACTAGCCTAGCTATTAGGCTTTATTGTGTTGCACTGTTTTATATATCAACGTATGCCTGCACCTATACTACATTGGGACTTGTGGCCTGCTGTTGGCCATGTAGTTCACACAATTGCCACACAAGACAAGGGGGTTATGATGGTAGTAATATTTCCCACTACTATCCTAGTATACAGCAGTGCAGTGCGATCTATCCACAAGGGATAACATTTAGATCTGCCATGGAAGGCAGGCTCCCTTCATATATGATGCAAGTGTACCCACCAAGCTCCCTGATGAATAGGCAGCTGTTGATCCCTGACTACAGTCCACAAGGTCAAGGCCACACACTCCATGCAGCTGAACTCGCCTTTGATCGTTAACCCATTTGCACCTGGAGACTCTGGAGTAATCGCAAGGTGTGACACTACTGCAAATATCTTCATAATGGAGAATCATGAGAATATTTGACTGAAAGTTTTTGGGTAAACAATCCCTCATATTCTTCTTATACTTCTCAACAATTACTTTAACTTATGAGTTATATCAAAAAGTTTTTATTTTAGACCATATATGAATGTGAATGAGTTAACACAACATACTCCATGCAGCTGAACTTGCCTTTGATCGTTAACACATTTGCACCTGTAGCATACACTAGGTGTGACACCACTGGAAATATCTGCAATCATATGGGAATATTTGACTGGATGTTATTGGATTTAACAGTCCCTTATATTCTTCTTATATTCCTCAACTGTTACTTTAACTTATGATTTATATCAAACAGTTTTATTTTAGACCTTAATTGGATGTGAATGAGTTAATAGGACTTGAATGGGTTAACAATGGGCCGGGATAACAATGCCCATCGTCCCAGTTTAATTGATTGATTGATTGGTCTGAATTACTGCACATATCGCAGCAGCGTGCTCTCCCACCCCACTTGGTGACTTGTTAGTGGAGGAGAAGCAGCATGATGGAGAGTAAGAAGGGCCAAGCACCCAGCACTGGCAAGCAGATTTTCGACTTCGGAATTGCATCCTTCATGCTAATACTATTGTTAACATACACCGGATTATGTTTATACATTTTTCACTTATCTTAGAGAAATTTCATGATGGGATTCACTCATGTAGCAAGGACAAGCAACTTATAGCAACAGGCAAGGATCATTGTGAGCATTGTACAAGGGTGAATACTGCATCCTTAATGCTCATACTATTGTAAACATGCACAGGATTGTGTTGATACATCTTCCACTTATCTTAGAAAATATCATGATGGGATGTGTTAATGAACAAGGGATAAGCAAATTATAGCGAACCCTGTTAAAAGACAGGCTTGAACTGGTTAATTATGGTTAATTATGGTTAATTGATATGTTGTTTGTATTGTATTTCAGTTCTAGCCAGGTGAATGTGGATGCTGTAGCAGGAGCTATGGGTGCCTTGATGGACCACGCACTGACAGTCAACCCTAGCCACCCTTCCTGGCTTAAAACACAGGCTGACATCTGCTTTGGTAAGTGCCATACTTCTAGGAGAGTTTTCATGATGATCGTGGGGATCATGATGAAAATATGTTGATGATACTGCTATTGCTGCTACTACTACTACTACTACTACTACTACTACTACTACTACTACTACTACTACTACCACCACCACCACCACCACCACCACCACCACCACCACCACCACCACTACTACTACTACTACTACTACTACTACTGTTACTACTACTACTGTTACTACTTCTACTACTACTACTACTACTACTACTACTACTACTACTACTACTACTACTACTACTACTGCTATTTCTACTGTTACTACTTCTACTACTACTACTACTACTACTACTACTACTACTACTACTACTGCTATTTCTACTGTTACTACTTCTACTACTACTACTACTACTACTACTACTACTACTACTGCGACGACGACGACGACGACTACTACTACTACTACTACTACTACTACTACTACTACTACTACTACTACTACTACTACTACTACTGCTACTACTTCTACTACTACTATCACAACTACTGCTACTACTATCACAACTACTACTACTACTACTACTTGTACTACTTCTACTTGTACTACTACTACTACTACTACTACTACTACAACCTCACTATCCACTATGATCTGTTAAAAAAATGCCAGGACCAAATTTAACAACATGTTATTACAAGCTAAGAAGGACTACTACAACAATCTGATAGCTGAGTCCTCCACTGATTCAAAAAACCTCAGTAACATTGTCAAAGACATATTACATCAAAGGAGTGAGATGAAACTCCCTGAGCATGCATCAACAGAAGAATTGGCAAATCGCTTCGCTGTGTTCTTTACTGACAAAGTATGTAAGATACGCGACGAGCTGCCAGATCTCTCAAGACACCAGTTAAATTTACCTACCCCAGAATTAACATGTTCACTGAATGTTTTCTCGGCCGTGACTGAAAGCGAAGTTCGCAAAATCATAGCAAAATCACCGACTAAGAGCTGCTCTCTAGATCCTGCTCCCACTTGGATGGTGAAAGACTCGGTAGATGAGCTTATTCCAATGGTTACGATTTTAGTGAATTTGTCGTTGCAGAGTGCTAACGTGCCTGACTCCATGAAACAGGCATTAGTCACTCCGTTACTGAAGAAAGATGATCTCGACCCGGAGGTGCTCAAGAACTATCGTCCTGTAAGCAACTTATCATTCTTGTCAAAAGTATTGGAAAGGGTGGTTGCAGCAAGGCTTACAAATTACATGACTATCAATCAGCTACATGAACCCATGCAGTCGGCATACAGAGCATGTCATAGCACTGAGACTGCACTTGTGCGGGTACAGAACGACATCCTTCGCACTCTCGATCAGGGTGGGGCTGCGATCCTTGTGTTACTCGATCTTAGCGCTGCTTTCGATACAATCGATCACTCCATCCTTCTATCTAGGATGGAGTCAGTTCTGGGAGTTAAAGGATCTGCTCTACAGTGGTTCAAATCATACCTGCTAGGCAGGAAACAGAGGATTAAAATCAATGATGACTTCTCCGAAAATCAGGAAATCCTGTGGTCTGTACCACAGGGATCTGTGTTGGGTGCACTATTGTTCCTAATATACATCATACCTCTGGCACAGCTAATCCGATCCTACGGTCTGAGCAATCATGGCTATGCTGATGACACCCAGCTCTGCTTATCATTCAAAAAGACAAGTGATAACGCAATAGTCAAAAGTGAAATCCTAAATCTTGAGAAATGTTTGTGTGACATTAGTGTCTGGATGTCTCAGAACAAGCTGAAACTCAACAATGACAAGACTGAAATAATTCTATTCGGCTCTAAGAAACACCTAGCTGAACTGAACATTAAGTCACTCTCTATAGCTGGGACTGATGTGTCTGTTGCATCTGAGCCTGTGCGGAATCTGGGAGCTATGTTTGACTCTCAACTGATCATGGCACCCCATGTCAAAAGTATTGTCAAAAAATCTAGCTTTCACCTGAGAAATATTGGAAAAGCGAGACATGTGTTAACAGAAGATGCCACAAAAACAGTGATGCAGTCACTGGTGATGTCTCGCTTGGATTACTGCAATGCTCTCCTAATTGGAATACAACAGGATTTGATTGCAAAGCTGCAGCGACTACAAAACAGTGCAGCAAGGATAGTATCGAGAACCAGGAAGTATGAACATATCACACCTGTTCTCATCAAGCTTCACTGGCTACCAATCAAATTCCGCATCCAATTTAAGGTCCTACTGCTGGTATACAAGGCGCTAAACGGACTTGCACCTAAGTACATCAAGGAGCTGCTCGTGCCTTATAAACCCAGACGCCATCTACGACCTGAAGCTAAGGGCCTTCTGGATGAGCCTCGGACTAGACTCAAATTTGGAGATCGCGCTTTCTCCATTAGTGCACCGAGATTATGGAATGCGCTTCCACAACACCTGAAGGATTCTACATCGTGTCAGGCCTTCAAGAAGTGTCTCAAAACACACCTTTTCAGGCTCGCCCATTGAGGCGTTGTGGACTATGACTCAAACTATGACAATGTGCAGCGCTTTTGAACATTTTATGAATGGAAAAGGCGCTATATAAATTCCAATTATTATTATTATTACTACTACTACTACTACTACTACTACTACTACTACTACTACTACTACTACTACTGCTTCTACTACTACTACCACTACCACTACCACTACTACTACTGCTACTACTACTACTACTACTACTACTACTACTACTACTACTACTACTACTACTACTACTACTACTACTACTGCTATTACTACTACTACTACTACCACTACTACTAATACTTCTGCTACAACTACTACTACTACCACTACTACTACTTTTTGTGATTTTATGTATCATGGCAAGTTAGATATTGTTTTCAAAAGATCCTGATTATACTCGTGGTTCTCCAGGCACATATATCTTAACCCTCGCTAGCTAGACTCACATCCCATCATCGAAGCTTTGGTTTCATGCTACTACACGTAATTATATTTACCATGGTGATGAAGTGCCTTGTATGAAGTGTCCTGGTTACCACTGCGGGCTATCAATCAAGGCAGCCAGTCAGTAATTATGTTTTAGGCTATGGTCTATTGTTCCTAATTGAACAGGAAATATTTATTACTGGTAAGTATGTACTGAGTACCCGGGTGATGTTCAGGCATGCACAAGTGCTAGTATAGTAAAGTATAGCAATACCCTTAACCCTTATGCTGCTGGTGGCTAATTTGGCCAATACAAAATGATGCAAAAACCTGAGAAATGGCTGAAACCCTGGCATATGAGTACTCATCAAGAGCTATCCAATGAATACCAACATGACAGGGTTTAGATGGTTTTCAAAGATTTTTGCGTCCTTGTGCTTTGGACGAAAGTAGCCTCAGCATTGGAAGGGTTAAATGTGATTCATTCTTTTTGTGAGATTCTACTGAATGTTCATGTTGCCCCAATATTTTGTGCCTGGGCAATCAGATCTAATTTTGGAGTGCCCATTATCGTAGTTGAGGTGGTTCAAGGACACTTACCTATCTTTATTTTCGACCTCGCTAATCTTGCTATACAAACATATTTTTGATAAGTGAATATATAAATACCCTGCCCTCGAATGTAATTCATTCTTTCTGGATGAAAGTCCATTCTTAAGATATGGAATCCACAGTCATGAGATTTCTTCTATTTTCCAATTAAACCTGCTATATTTAGCACCTTTGTATATTAAACATCAGTGTGCATTGGGTACTTTTTCAGTCATTTTGCAGATGTTGATTTGCAATTGTATTTTAGTGGAAAGCCCTGCATTGATGGTTTACTTTACTACTTGTATGTATCCAAAAGAGATTGCTTTTCTCCCACTCAGGGGCCTGCACTATGTGTGGATAACCTGTTAAGAACTTAGCTCTTTTTACACTAGGTTCACTGTTCAGGATAATGTGTGGGTCATTTTAATACCTTCAATAGTCATGATAAACATTCACGAAACTGATCGCCAATGAATGTGTCATAGAAGTACAGTGTTTTCCTTAAAGCTGATCCCAGCAATGAACATGTTTTGAAAGGTACTTATGAAGGCATTGAATTCAGTTATACACTTATGATATTTATTCCATCTTGTTGATGTTTCAGTAAATAGCCAGTATGCCCCTTCACTGCGGTATTACCTGGAGGCCGGCGTGGTGGCCACAGATTTCTTCCGAGACCCCGTGCCAAAGTTCGTGTTTGATGACAGCGTGTACAAGCGCATGATCAAATGCTGCTCCTACCTACAGTGTCACACACAGGTAAGTCTCATGATGACGATGATGATGATGGTGATGATGGTGATGGTGATGATGATGATGATTATAATAGAGTAAAATAAATTTTAAAAAGTAATCTTTATTTCAAGTCGGTAATTCTTTTTAACAAGGTAAACACGAGCTGCCAGGGCTCTTGGCCAACTCGACCTATGGATTTTAAGTGCCATACGGAGCACTGGGCAGCGAGAAGTTAATTGTCTTGCCTAAGGACAGACCGTAGTAGTCAGTGGCTGGGATCAAACCTGCAGCCCTTGGGTCGCCAGTCCAGCACGCTACCAGTTAAGCCCCTGCATCTTCTGTGGTACTTCTCAAGGCATTCAATTCATGATGGTGATGATGATGATGATGATGGGTTTAGGTAATGAAAGGAGAGCTTTCAAGGATACAGGATTATAATACCCTTTCGGTTTTGAAATTATTTCCTTATTACAATTTTTATTTGAGTTAAAAGCACAGTGTATCGTATCCACTTATGTTTCATCACATAATTTACTTTTTTCTCACCAGGTGGCCTTGATGTGTCTGTTCCTAGAGGAAATTGACTACACCACGGCATTCAAGTCACTACAGGAGAAGGTGTGTCACGACGCAATGGACGCCTACTACAGTAATATATGGGATGTCACCATGCTGGAGTTCCTAGTCCGTATCCTTCACTCAGAGTTAATGGAGATATAGAGTTTTATTTCTTAATTCTTACCTGCTCACATTAGAAGCTATCTTCAGGGCTTGCTCCTTTACCCAAAGGGAAGACTCTATTTTGAAGGTATGTCCTAATGGAAAGGCCTTCAGAAGACGTCCAGTAATGTGTGGTTAGCCAGTGATTTTCTGTTTTCCTTCATTATTAACTGGGTAGGGATAGGTACCGGTGCTTAACCCTTATGCTGGTGGTGGCTGATTTGGCTAATACAAAATGATGCAAAAAACCTGAAAGATTACTGAAACCCTGCCACATGGGTATTCATCTGAGAGTTCTCAACACGAGCTATTCAATGAATATCAACATGACAGGGTTTAGATGATTTTCAAAAATCTTTGCGTCCTTGTGATTTGAACGAAAGTAGCTTCAGCATTGGAAGGGTTAATACAATATCAAATACCGATATTGAATAGGAAAAAGTATTGTATCAACAAAGGTTTGAAGTCGTATTGTATTGTTTGAGATTGAAAACATGTATAAAACTGACTTAATTGCAAAACTGGACATCTCCACACGATGGAAGTTCCCTATTTATTAGCAAAATTTCTGAAGCTGACAGTGCTAAATTTAACCAAATAAGCTCCCTCGGAGGCAGAGAGTATCGTTAAAAATATTGTTAAGGTATCATATAGTTTAGGAAAAATCGTTATTGTATCATATAACTGGTGGGTCATTATTTAGACTATAATATTAGTAAGAGTGATGATGATTCTAGATTCTAGTTCTAAATGAATGCCTTTTAAGCAGACACAACCTTAACCACATGCTTAGATTTGCATACCAAGAGAGGAGAACTGGATAAGAAGTCGTTAGTGGTAAGTCACCCTTCTTATTCCTTTTTCTTACTACATTTTTGATTTACTTATAAACACAATTTTCAATCCATTCATAATTGTAGTACTTCAGAGTCTTTCAATTTTGGTGAAATCTCTAATAAAATCATTTTAAGGCTGTGATGCTGGTGAAACACTCAAAATAAGACATCTCCTAGTTTAGCATTCTTGTCCCCTTTCCAACAATGGTTATCTAATCCCTGAAGTCTTGGTGTTTCAACTATAAGTTTTCTTTGACTTAGGTGCTTGAGCTGACCTATATAGAACCACAGTTTCTATTTTACAGTGTTTTACCTCTTTTACCACTTGAAACCTCCAAGTGGACTTTTTAATAAAATACAGGTTAAATCCTTTTATTCCAAAAAAGGGGTCCTTGAAAATTCTTTTGGTTTTTCAACTGTCACAGAAAGTACTGTATACAAATTAATAAGTACTGTTAACACTAAGAAAGCTACAGGGTTGGACAGTATTTCTGCCAAGTTTATTAGGGATGGGTGCTCTGTCATAGCTTCTCCCATCACCCACATACTCAATCTCTCATTATCTCAGTCAACTGTACCTAAAGCTTTCAAAGAAGCAAGGGTTGTTCCCCTATATAAAAAGGGGGCAGGGGTGAAGTTGGGAATTACCGCCCAGTTTCAATCCTCCCTGTAGTGTCAAAGATATTTGAAAGGATTGTGTATGATCAGCTAAGTAAGCATTTAGATAAGCATAATATTCTCTATAAATATCAGTCAGGTTTCAGAAAGTCGTACTTCACAGAAACTGCTCTCATCGATCTCTCTGACAGGATCAAGTTTAGCATGGACAAGGGCCTATATACAGGAATGGTTATGATTGACCTGCAAAAAGCTTTTGATACAGTCAACCATGCCATAATGTCTGATAAACTTGGTGCTGTTGGATGTGATGATGCGTCAGTGAACTGGTTCAACTCCTACCTATCCAACAGATCTCAATATATAGACATAAAGGGCACTTTATCAGATTGCGGGGAAGTTACGTGTGGCGTACCCCAGGGCTCTATACTGGAACCTTTATTGTTTTTAATTTACGTGAATGATATGGAATCAGCTGTTGACTGTGATATTTTGTTGTATGCTGATGATTCGGCTCTTTTGATCAGAGGGAAGAACATCATTGATATTGAACAAAAGCTCAGCGAGGAATTTACCAAATTAAATGTGTGGTTGATAGACAACAAACTTTCACTCCACCTGGGAAAGACAGAGTCTATCCTATTTGCCTCAAATAGGAAGTTAAAACAACATAAATTTCTAAGAATCTCATGTAATGGTATCAAAGTGGGAGGGAAAGAGGTTGTAACATACCTGGGGGGTCAACTAGACCAAGACCTGTCAGGAAAATCTATGGCTCATAAAATCATCAATAAGGCTAATGCCAGTCTCAAATTCCTTTACAGAAAGAAAATGTTCCTAAATCAGTACTGCAGAAAAACTGTCTGCATGGCATTGATTCAGTCGAGAATAGACTACGCCAGCAATTTCTATTACCACGGTCTACCAAAATTCTTACAGAGTCGCCTTCAGGTCGTACAAAATAAAATGATTAGATATGTTTTTAACTACTCAAACAGAACACACTTGGTAGCCAACGACTTCAATGAGGTTAAGTGGATGAGCATTGAAAACAGAATAAAATATCTGGCCGCAAGCCATGTATTTAACTGCATCGATGAACAGGCCCCAGAGTATCTTCAGGTTTTTGAAAGAGTAAATGAATCACACCACTATTACACCAGACACAGTATTAATGCTTTGATTTTACCAAAGGCTGGTTCATATGGTATGAAGTCCTTCCACTACATAGGTGCCAAAATCTGGAACTCTTTGCCAGATGAGATCCAGACTACGTTCAGTAAATCTCTTTTTAAAGTGAGATGCAAAAAACATTTCATGTCAATCCTCTCTGATTCATAAGAAAAAAAAGAAATTAATCAATTCTAGTCTGAATGTTTGTATTATACTATATGATATATTGTTGTTATGTCAATCTTGAGCAGTGAGGTTGATCATTACATGTGATGCCATTGGACTCTGGGCAGACTGGGACCACTATGGAAATAAGTTTCTAACTTTTAGTGTATATATCCTGTGTCTGGTTAGATTTCTAATGCATAGCAGTTAATGACACTCCAACTAGTCACCTTTATATATGATATTTTTTTTGTATGCCAAATGCTTTGTAATACACATTGTACTAGACCAAATAAAATCAAATCAAAATCAAATCAAAATGACGTTTTCTTGATCAATAAAGGTTACTTTGATTTGTAAGTACCATGCATGTCTGCTATATATACTAGGCTAGGGCAACTTGTTCAATGTTGGAAAATTTGGAGTTCCTGCAAGATAGTACCTTACAGCACACAATTTTGGTAGAAATTTTACTTACCTAAGTAGGTCGGCAGGTATCCATTGTGACCTACTTTCTTAGGTAAAATTTTTCACCAAAATTGTGTGCTGTAAGGTACTATCTTGCAGGAACTCCAAATTTTCCAACAAGTTGCCCTAGCCTAGTCACCAGCACCACAGCCTTAATGATCATACGTTGTGTTTAAATATCTGAAAATGATTTTGTTTTTCAAGAGTAGCATGCATCAAGGCAACACTTAATTAATCTATTGTATATATTTCTTATTTTTCAAAATCATCTTAAAGATTTTATTCAATGAATGCAGATTGAACTGACATCCAGTCCTGCTACCAAAAAAGACCACTAAAAAGAAGACATGATATTGCCTCGAAGTAGGTCTTCAAAACCATGTGAATACTAGTAACAAGGAATAATCCAATTGTGGAGATTGGGACCAGACTGCGGTTGCATAAAACATCTTAAGGGCCAATGTTTTTCTATGTTTTACCTTCAAGGTTACTTGAAGGTCACCTTAGGATAAGTAAAGATAGAGTAAAACCTTAGTTCCCTTAGGAGTTCCTAACCCTAAGATATTCATGCAACCATGCACAATCTTATAAGCAAGTAGTATTTTTTAACAGGTCTTCTCTTGGATTTGAAAATGTATTATGTGTTTCTAGTTAATAATTGGAGTGCATTCTCAATATCTTAAATCACCTTTTGTTTTGCAGTTGAAGATGCTAGGACAACTAGAATTGAACAGCAGTAACACAGAAGACGTTCTCAAAGAAGCTGCACATCTCAGAAAATCTGCATTTCTACGCTCCATGGCAAAACAATATCTATGAGGAAAGAAAAACACAACATCTGACTTCTCACTGCAAGACAATGGCTATGAAGTCATCACAAACTTTTAAAGAAAAAACAAAAACAGTTCTCTCATTGCAAGAAAAATAAATCTGAGAAATCTGAGGAATTATCAGAGTAAAAACCATTGTTTTCTCATTGCAAGAAAATAGCAATGAAGGCATCACAAACTCTGCATTGGAAAATATCTGTGTTAGGTCCACAGATAATGCAAACTCAAGGATGAACTATGAAGCCCATCTGTTCTAAAACCAAACCTATGAGGTCATTGAGAAGAGGCAGAAAGACGACATTGCCACTATACTGTATACCGTGTTAATTTTGTGCATATAAATAATGCGCTCAGCAGGGAGCTGGCATTGAGCCGCAATTTAAATATTGTATACTGATTTTGAATGACAAGCTAGCATGTTGGTATGTTGTACAATACTAGCATAGGGATCAAATCTCCAAATAATGGTGTGCAGTTTAATATATGCGTACTGCAGGGGTGCACAAAGTGTGCATTGATTAAACACCCACAATATTAACGCAGTATACAGTACATAACAAATCAATATTGGGGTGTTCTTAAAGGTGTGACATCTTAGGAAGGATCAGAATATCAAATACTGTTTGTACAGGCGAACTCACTTACCCCGGACCACTGTAAGCCAGACTTTTGGCTATGACGGACGAAATGCTTGGTCACAGTCCTATGCATATCAAGTACGTGTATTGGACCATGCGTAGGCCGGATTCCTTATGCCAGAACTTGGCTAACACAGACTAATATCACGGCACACACAATGCTTTTTACCATGTAATTAGCATTGTGTATGCCCGACAAACTTGTGTCTAGCAGTCGGCTTATTCTCGCCGAGACTAACACATGTACAGAGTTATGCTAAACCAGACAGCACTCAGTTCACACTGTCTGTTAGTTCTCGGCAGACAAATACATGTATAATAGAAGTCCTGCCATGCATATTATTTTGCTGTTTTGACTTGTATATGTCAAATGAGGTCCCCAAAGCAATAACATGTATACTTGCATATGACGTCATATGCATATGACAGACTTCGTAAATGGCAGACCAATTTTCCTGTTCCCTTTGAGTCTGTCATATGCGGGTTTGCCTTATATTGTTTCAAAGTCACATTTCATGTTTTCATTATTTCATCAATCATTCATTTCTGGCATCTCATGTTATTCATCTCGCTTAATCAGGTTTTCTATCCTCAATTTGAAGAGAAACTACAAGTGAACATTGTAGTGTATTAAATCAATGCTGTACAAACTGATGTTTGTTGTTTGATATATATAAATTAGTACATTGGTGTGTTTGAACTTAACACAATTTAAGACTATGAATAGAACCTATTCAGCCAATGTGTGAGGAACTCAAGGGGTAAACAACCAAGTCCACCCAACGTAAGAACCTGTGTATCATTTCATTGTTTTGTAATACCTGTACATTAATAAATGTGTATACATACATAATGGGTAATTTCTTCTTTTCCTTTTTGATATTGACTCCTACCCTTCATTTCCCTGTTCTATTTTTATTCCAATAAGTTGAGGCACAGCGAGAAGTGTGTGTCCCTCACTTAGAATAGTATATTGATTTACAAATAGATGGCAGCACTGACTTACGCAGCCCGCCTCTCCTACACCATATATCAAACAAATAATTCCTACTTGAAAGTTAACAGTGCATGGATTTAATCTGTCACACGTTGATTGCAGAAGAGGGTAGGATCTCTCTGCAGATAAACAGGGGTACATGTTATGCCCAAATTTGGTATATATGAGGGTATGGGTTTTAAAAGTCAATTTGGTATATATGAGGGTGTGGGTTTTAAAGTCAATTTGGTATATATGAGGGTATGGGTTTTTAAGTAAATTTGGTATATATGAGGGTATGGGTTTTAAACTCAATTTGGTATATATGAGGGTATGGGTTTTACTTTTAAACTCAATTTGGTATAAATGAGCGTATGGGTTTTAAAGTCAATTTGGTATATATGAGCGTATGGGTTTTAAGGTAAATTTGGTATATATGAGCATATGGATTTTAGTTTATAATACACAAGTATCAATGCGTGATGCACCATATAGACATCAAGATAAACCAATGGAAAAGCAACAAATAAAGAATTTCATTAAATGTTTAATGAGTTTCTCTATACAAAACATGCATATTTGCTTATGCAATTCATAAAACTGACAAATTACCCCTTACCATCCATTTTCAATCAGCATAAGGAAAATAATGCCAAAATGACTATTTTTCAATTATATTGACATACATTATACAATTTCATTTGAAAACTAGTCTTGTAAGTATTGGCAAGACTAACTGTAAATATGAAGCAACTATTTTCATTATATCATTTTCAAAATGGCAACTAGTATTCCTTATCTACATTAAGTTAAAGATGTAAATCTTATATCCAGTTTAAAACAAAACATTTACCTACTGTTTTGTTATACTTCTGTAAGAATATATTTTGGTAAAGATAAGATGTAAAAATATGCTTGCAATGCAAAACAATGGATAAAAAGAAATATGAGATATAACTGTTTAAACATGAAATCATTACGCAAATATTCGATTCCCATTCTTGAGTATCCTTTTTGACACCTGTATTACACACCAGTAATACCTTTCATAGAGGAGAATATAAGTTACCCGTTTATATTTGTAATGTCTCAAAATGGCCAAAATATTTAAGAGAATCTTCACGATTAAAGCAAACATTTGATAAAGAAATAAGATTGCAATAAACAACTTTCTTTAGATATTATATCGTACAGATATCATATGCATGATATATTCCTTATCTTATATATTTTCTAAACATTCTATTGCATCAAGTACTTGTTTATAGGCATTCTAAGCATAAATAGGTAAAACAATTGACCACAAGCAATATGAAACGTGATTCCAGACAATTGGATGCTATTAAAAGAAAACAATATCATCATTTAATCTAAAACCAAGTTCAATGATGATCACAGTAAGACTCGATTTCTAGATATCTAAGCAGAGTTATGAATCCAGATTATGTTGTAGCCTAAGTTAAACCAATTTTGACAACAATCAATATAAACTTGTACTCAGATTCTGATAGATATATATTTACTAAACCATGCCATGAGTCCCTATGGAGAATTTCTATGAAACCTTTGAAATTAACCTGGGAATAAAGCTTACATTACAAAATACTTTTAAAGAGAATCATACCTAAAATCCTAATTCACATTTCTTCTTATAATATGTTCCTAAAGCTGATTTGATTCAGAAAGATTAATCACCAATATGGTTAGGCCTTATGAGGTAGCTACAGGCATCAATGGGTTAGATATGGGTCAAGACTATTGTCAACGTCATGGAAATTTACATAAATTTGTGGTACGCAATCAATCAAAAAAAATATTTTTAGAGAGAATCATACCTAAAATCTTGATTAACATTTCTCCTTAGAATATGTTCTCATAGCTGATATTCTAACAGAGCAATGATTATTGCCAATGTCATGGTAGTAGTCAACCTTTGGCCGCAATTCACATAAATTTGTGGTAATTAATCAGAAATGAATCATAGATATATATTATGGCTATTGCTAACAATTGTTATTTCTGTCATGATCAAGCCAACCTTGGCCACAAGCAATAACCCTTATGCTGCTGATGGCTAATTTAGCCAATATAAACTGATTAAAAAAAGCTGAGAAATGATTTAAACCCTAGCAAATGGGTACTCATCTGAGAGTACTCGACAAAAGCTATCCAATGGATACCAACATGACAGGGTTAAGATGGTTTTTGATAATCGTTGCATCCTTGTGTTTTGGACGAAAGTAGCCTCAGCATTGGAAGGGATAATATAAGAACAAGTCAGGTCCAGATATTCAAATATTCAAACACCTATCATGATGGGATACCTTTTGCAAACTACATCCTAGCTTCAGTCAACCAATTCTTGCAATAAAGATCTGTAGTTCACAGACTCTCAAACAGTAATCAAAGTTATCGAGTCAGACTTGAGCACAATTAAATAAAATCATCTAAACTATATTTAAATACAAATGGTGAGTATGAAGGGAGGCCAGATACTCAAACAAGAATCCTAGGCATGGCTACAGACTATCAAAAACAATTATAATTCCATTGAAATATATCTAGCCAGTAGCCACAATTATCAAATACTAAGATATTCATAGCAAACAATTGAAAACAATGTCACAGTTTCTTTAAAATATATTTAGCTGCAAATTTCATATACATGTATTCAGATAGTCATGAATAATTCTAATATCTGGAAAGAGACCATATTATGGCATTGGCCTAAGAAGATGTTTGGCAACAATTAAAATGAAAAAGTAAGACTTAGATCTAAAATATCTGTCATATATTATGTAGCATTTCTGATCTAAAGTAGATGTATATAACTTTGAAGAAATCTACTATGTATGTATATGTATATACAATCTACTATGTATGTGTATATACAACTATTTATAAACACCAATATATGAAATTCTATAAAATATACATTCTTGAGTGTATATATTATTGTAGAACACACAATGGTACCGTCTGTTTATATATAGCGTACATAGCGTGTGGTTCCGCTTCGCTATATATAAAAACGCTATACTTTTTTCTTACCGTACTGGCGCTGTCAGCGGCGGCTACCGTCGCTAACATAAAGATACGCTATGATGTGAAAACTACCCAATTCGCTTTATTTGGGACATGCGTCATATATGTGTTCTACAGTATATATATATATGTATATATATATATATATATATATATATATATATATATATATATATATATATATATATATATATATATATATATATATGTATATATATACATTTGTACCACAGTTGCATGCCTTCCACCAATCAGAGGCCTCGAAAAGTTTAGGGTTATACCTTTTGTAGAATTCTACAGTCAATGAATGATACATACATAGGACATAACCCACACTTTCCAAGCCTTTGTTATCTAAGCTGCCTATACCCAAAGGTGTTACCCAAGGGAATTTAGCAAGAGTGCTCTGCCAAGATTTTCTCGGCCTGTGATTGGTGGAAGGCAGTCAACTGTATATATATATATATATATATATATATATATATATATATATATATATATATATATATATATATATATATATATATATATATATATATATATATATATATATATATATATATATGGTATAATGAACGGAGACCCTACGTCTAATAACATGTTTTCCTCGCTTGTAGGTGATGGGTAGCAGTCAGACTCAAATAATATTCCGTAACCTTCTCCCATTGTCTATTCCACATGCTCTAGACTTGCAGCATTCTTAGTGGCAGCGGTCTTTTTGTGCCATTTCTTGGCCTGTGTTATTCTCTACAAAAGATGAATTGCATAGGGTAAATAAGATTTACAATATGGTAAATGTAAGTCATATCCTTTTCAGAAACTGCTTAATGCAAGATGTTTACAAATACTTCTCTTGACAATCAATAAACATGAGGTTGTGAGACTCAATACCTCCTTAAAACAGATCCTGTTATTCTAAAATTTCCAGATTGTTGCATTAACTTCATACATGTATTTGTCTTTGTTATATTCATACTTCTATTCTTATCTTTTTATGAGGTTAGTTCATTGTCACTTGATACACATACTAGGATGTTTTCAGGGGGAAATTATGGTTAGGTTTTGATGTATCGGGGAGAATTAGGCATGGCCGCAAATTTGGTGAAATGTCAACTCATGTAGATTGGGGGTGGCCTAGATTCCCCAGTTATTATTTTGTAATATAACTATAGTGGCCAACTTTCCTAGGGTGGACGAGATTTGCGAGAATTTATGGTAAGTCATTTCATTTTAAATGTTTATGTTTGTAACCATCTTTTATATAATTGCAAACTTCTAGTGGTTTGCATATATGTTTGTATCATTATATTTTTGATTTGTAATTGCTGCGTTCACAGGATAAATCCTAAAGATATACTTAATTAAAAATGGTTTGGGTAACTTCCACCAATATAAATGTTAAGATGAATCTCCTCAATAGCAGCTGTGGCAGAGCTTCATCTTTAATCGTTAAAACCAAAAATGAAAACATAATTTCAAGTGCTATGGACAATTTAAGCAAAAACTATGTTAAAATTCTTTCACTGCCTGATAATTCTAAGTGCTAAAGAGAAAGCAAAAACAATGTTAAAATTCTGTGACTGCTTTAAAGTATATTGTAGGAAGCTGTCGGGTTTGGCACTGTGACCTGCCATTGCTTTATAAACCTTGTGCTGGGCATATACATGGTGTTACAACAATATATGGCTTGCTGTTTATTAAGTGCAGGCAGTGCTCCTACTTACAACATCCATCTAGTGCAATTATTATGTCACTTTCGACATATCACAAAACGCTTAGAACATACATCGAATGCAATTATAATGTCACTTTGAAAAGAAAAGGAACATTCTATACATAATACAAGACACATAGAGAACACATCAAGTGAAATTATAGTGTCACTTTTAAAAGAAAAGGAACATTTTATACATATCACAAAACACTAAGTGCGCACTTCTAGTGCAATTATAATGTCACTTTGAAAAAAAGGAACATTTTATACATATCACAAAACACTTAGAGCACACATCTAGTGAAATTACAGTGTCACTTTGAAAAGAAAAGGACCATTTTGTAAATATCATAAAATGCCACATCCAGGAAATAGGGTAAAAACATCTACTGAGACATGGAGTCTGTTACATGGCAAAACAGGACGGAACTTTTTAACAACCCACTTTTAACAAAAGTTAGTAAGGAAATCCCGCCCCTTCAAAATGCTCTTTCGACAGGACATCATCAAGGGGTCCTTTAAATGATAGCTCTCATTGAACTCTCAGAACCCCTCTGTACCTGCAACTGGTAAACACACACCTGTAGTATGGATTAAAGTTGGAAACTTAATATAAAAGATCTTATAACCAGCATTGTGAAGTGAGATAATTACATCATACTGCTTTCAATGTTTCTTTTTACATGATTCCTACAACAAATTGGACATTTACAGAGTGTTTTATCCTCAGAAAATGATTTCACACTCATATTTTTCACAAAACCATTAGACACAAATTATTAGGGAAAAATAAACATATATTCATGCTTTCTTGTTTTATATATATATTTATATTCAATGAAAACACACCACACCTCACCATAGGATGAATCAAAATAACTGTTTTATTGGTTATTATGCATTTTTTGATAAATCAAATATTTAGTAGTTATTTTAAGTTTACATCAATCATGAATAACCTTCTTACTTTACATCTCTGGAAACTACTCTAAGGATGATCATATTCTGAAATAAGAGATACTTAGAACTTCAAAAATATATTATAGGGTAATAAGCCATTCCAAATATACAGGGGGCGCCATATCAAACAGATGCATAGCCTGAAAAAACACATTCACTCTGAATCATATGATACACTGTATCATGTGTCAATGAAAACTCAACAGTAGCACAAGTAAAACGTCATACATGTACATGAATGTTAAACGCTTTATCAAATGTCATTTGATAATAATAATGAAAAGGGTGTGCAGAACATGTTTGCCTGGTAAGTCAAAGCCAAAACATTGCATGCCGTCAAGGTATGTTCACGTGTCAAACAAAAATGGTTTGATGTCAAGCTCTGATGATAACAATACAGTAGCCAATCCTTGCGGGGATTCATAAAACCCATCTGGCATGAAATAATCAAAAGCAAAAATGAACTTTTATGAATATTCTTGTGGCCTTCTAGTTATCAAAACTATTTGCAGTAGGACAGCAGCTTATCTGTCGACAAGGCATTTCATTCTAATGTATGCGCTATGAAGTTGTGCAAAATTACATTTTGAGGTACACTTTTTGTGACTGTTCAGTAATTTTTTAAAAATCTATATAGAAGCTAGTGGTATTATTCTGAAGAGCAAGCTGCAGCTTTCAGCTGATATCTACTTCATGCATAGTTACAAGCTGAAATGCAATTAATTCATCTTTTAAATTGCATATCGAAATGGCTAATATAAGGGCCTTAAGGTGAAACTTTGAGAGGCTGGAGAAGCGTTGGGTATAACTCAAACCACAAATAACTCCATGAAACTTACAAACATTCTTCAAACGACGGCATCTTGTTATCATTTTTTGCCAAGGCTTTGAACTGGCATGTCTAGTGGCCTGTGAAAAATATTGGGATGGTAAAAATATCTAATAGACATCTAATTCTGCTATTTCATTTTCACATTTCATCGTGACAATTCAGTTAAAAAAAACAGGTAAAATACTTTTTTCCATTCATTTTTTAGGTGAATCTGCTGTGTCACAATTTCTATCAATGTGTTTTAACCTTTCCGATGCTAAGGCTATTTTAGTCCAAAAGCACAAGAACCCAAAATATTTGAAAACCATCTTAACCCTGTCATGTCGGTATTCATTGGATAGCTCTCATTGAGTACTCTCAGATGAGTACCCATATGCCAGGGTTTCAGTAATATTTCAGGTTTTTGCATCATTTTGTATTGGCCAAATTAGCCACTAGCAGCATTAGGGTTAAATGCATTCCTTTTGACGACTAGAATAAAAGGTTGACAAGTCTAGTGGGTAGGATGCTATATGATACCCATACATCAAACCCAAGATGCTGAAATGGAATGAAGTTATAGGAATATAATCACTCCCCCCCCCCCCCCCCCCCCTTTCCAGTACTGAGGGATGATCCTCCAGACATCATGTACTTACAGTGCCGCCATTTAATTCCTGCACTAAATGCGTGGGGAGCCCAGGCATAATACACGACGGCACATCTGATTGCCATCCAGTTTCCTGGGCATGGATGCATTAGGATCTCACAACTAAATTTAGTTTTATTTGCAAGCTATATGGATCATTAATTTGCTTAGCTTATGTTTTTGTCATGGTTTACAAGGGTTTTTGTACAACCAGGCACTGGCAGATGTCCGGTCGACTGATGCTATTCAATACCCATAAATCAAACCCAGGATGATGATGTAAAACAATTCAGTACTGACTTAGCTCATTGGCAACTTCCACACATGCCTTAAATAGGACTTGAACCCTCAAAACATCTTGCTGTGCAATACAATAGACCACTTGGCCTGGGGAGCAGCCCCTTTTTTAAACTTGAAATATGGAAATTTGATTGTCAACACTTTTCCTGCCAAAACGAGACTAAGTTGTTATGGTGATGGAAAGCTGAGAACTCAGAACCACAGACTTTCCCCATGCAAAGCATTATGCCATTTTTGGAAAAGCACTTAATTATGTTCAAGAACCATCTCCATGATTATTCAAACCTGTCACCTGCTGAAACCTTAAACCCATTCATGCCTGGAGGTCACCTTGACAAGTGTTGTCTGGACCTACCGTACTTTTGAAAATAACTTCGGAATTAAGCATTGATTCACACAATTTACAATATTTTTCACCAAAGAGTTTTTGCAGATTCTTTGGTAACATTAATGTATTCCAAAAATTATAAGTTTATTTTTGGACTTTTGTGGCATGAATGGGTTAAGGATCTGGCTTATCTCTAGTCATCAAACTGCACCCATTGACCTCCATCACAGCACAGTTACGTTGCTTGTTCGCATACTTTGTAAACAAATGTCACTTGATCAATATTTCAAACTTTTCATCGTTATCAAGCTGAATTCGCTTTTTGTTGCCGTTCCAATATTAAGGAGTGTATTCATATCTCCTACAGATTGCCATTTGATCAATATTTCCAGTCTTTTGTCTCAATTCATCTGAATTCTTAATCAGTTTCAATATTGATGAAAACACATACAGTGGAACCACCACAACTGGTCAAAGTTCCTTTAAAAGAATATACTGTTGGGAAAAAGTTTGTTTGGCACAATGTAGTCAAAAATGGAAACCCAAAATCCATATCTGTTAAAAACTAATAGTTACATGTATATTGCATCAATTTCATTGGTAAATACACATATAAATCTGCGGAATGAATCTTGATGACACAAATCACCTGTAAGTAATTACAAAAGCCAACCTAACCCAGTCATGCATAACATTCCATTTAACATGTACTGTCTTGGTCTGAAATACCTTTGTGACCTATTAAGTAGGAAGCATGCATTTACAAAATATTTGAAGGCTGATTGGAGATGTACTTTTGATATAACCATAATTAAAAAACAGGAACACACAGTCTTGTTACATTTAACATTCCTTTATTTCTTTGATTTTTATGACTGGGTACTACAAATTCCAAGAATTTCCTATGAAAATCCTTGGAATTCTTTGGAAGTCCCAGCTACATTTTGAAAGGGTTACCTGATGGGCACTCTAAGCATGAATGGGTTAAGTTAAATGACCTTGAGCACAGTTGGACTAATAAGCAAATTACATATATATATACATTGACGCTACATGTGAATGTGGTTACGGAAAGCGTGCTTGATAGTTAATTTGCGAATATTGATAATCCTCCCTTCCTTTTCAGCTTACCCTAACGTTAAAGGAGAGCTGTACAGAATAACAAACAATAACAATCACAAAAGTAATCAGAGGAGAAAATCACAAAAGAGATATGCATACAAATAATCATTTTTCTACAGAATATATTTCCCCAAGGCAGCAAGCAAGCCTCCATTGGTAACAAAATTCTAATCCTTTTAAAATGAAGCGATTGAAATGTATTCTAAAGATGATTAAAAGCATTTGATTAGAAGTAATGAATGCATATCAAAATGAAGCAATTAAAATATTCAAGAATATGATAAAACATTTTAATACAAGTAATGAGGACTGATCCAGTGCACCTTTAAACATATATACATTGCAAATTGGCCATGTTGGTTCCCCAAATACCCATCCCAGGACATAGAACTAGACATTCATCAACTTGTTTCCCTCTATATTATTACTTTGCTATATGGAAAATACCCTAAAGATCCTATAAAACAAAATTTTATTCTAAGAGTGCTTAAAAAGTCATCACTACTAAATCTGTAAGCTGCAAATTATTAATGATCTGATACCAATCAAAATAAAGCACGATTTTTAAATTGATTTTGCATGAATGGCAAGATCAATCATGGTCTGATATGAATGGAATAAGTCTTGATTAAAAAGGGTTCATATTATCAAAAAAGATTTGCTGAAATATACAACCAAAAATTACTCATCACATGACTCACCTCATTCCTCCATGCCTGCTTTGACTCGTAATTGACCCTTTTTAGAGCGACTTCCACCCATTCCGGGACGTCTGGGATGAGGAAGGCCAGAGAGAACTTGATGACCAGGATGACATGCTGAAATATACAACACAGGCAGTGAGGAGAAAAGGCAATGTATTTATAACCCTTATGCTGGTGGTGGCTAATTTGGCCAACGCAAGCCTGTAGAGAAGTTGCTGAGTCTGTATGTTGGTATAACTGTACATGTTATACTGCTTTCTAGAACCAGCACTTAAAAGATTTTAGCATATTATTAGGACATAAAATAGACAATTCATTCGATTAATGATTTCATTCAATTGATTATACGCATAATCATTATGGTTGTCT
The DNA here is from genome assembly GCA_963942565.1 of Maea johnstoni. NCBI lineage: Eukaryota > Metazoa > Annelida > Polychaeta > Spionida > Magelonidae > Maea > Maea johnstoni. Next base: position 44,985,528 of record OZ012688.1, on the reverse strand, counting down.
TTTTTTATTGCAATTTCTTGTGCTTTTTTCTGTTGTTAATTTTTTTCCAATCCTTTACTCCTTATTTCAATAATAGGTTGACCAATTACAATTAAGGTTTCGCATAAGTTGGTTGCGACTGAACAACCAATTCATGCCCTTGCTGCAGTGTGATCAAGTACTGGCACCATTCCCTTATAAAGAGACACCTTACCTCAGCGGCGACGAATATGAGGACCATGTTGGCATCGCCGATATCTGGGAGGTGAGCTCGCACTTCTTCTGATAAACCAATCAGAGCGCAGTTAGTGATGACGGCTATTACACTCATCAACTCAAAGGCGATCTGAAACAAGAACCACAACATATTCACTCAGGCTGCAGGCTCAGAGGTCTGTGTAAAGTACCTTTCCACAAAGTGATTGGTGTCAAAGCAGGGGGACCTATAGAAGTTAATTTGAGGAAAGGGCTCTATGGCTTAACCCTTCCAATGCTGGGGCTACTTTTGTCCAAAGCACAAAGACACAAAGATTTTTGAAAACCATCCAAACCCTGTCATGTTGGTACTCATAAGAAAGCTCTCGCGTAGTACTCTCAGATGAGTACCCATTTGCCAGGGTTTCTGTCATTTTTGAGTTTTTTTTGCATCATTTTGTATTGGCCAAATTAGCCACCAGCAGCATAAGGGTTAAGTTAAAGAGCTATATAAAAGAGGAGAGAGACTGCAAAGGCTAATTACTATAGGCCCAGTGGTCAAGCCTTTCTAGCAACTACATTACAGAGGAAGGTGCCCAAGCACATGCACAGAATGCACCACTTGACAGTAGTTCTCTCCCACCTAGGCTGCGATCGAGGGTATCAGTAGACTTTCTGTGGTGACCCACAAGATCTGAAGGCATCCAAACATCAAGAGTACATTGTACATTTTGAACAGCAAGTACGAATGGATGAACTGGATTGGTTGGCAATTACTACTCACCTGCCAATGACAATTGAGGAAAAGGTAAATTTAAAATACTATAGAATAGGAAATTATTCCGGGGTGCAAATATACCGAATTTGACCAAAAATGACCTTTCCGAATTTAGTTTTACCGAACAGTCATTATTACACACTAACACAGATCGGGGCAAATTTTAATCCAAATTTAATTATACTGAAATTTTTGTATTCGGTAAATTCGGATTAATTACATGTTTCGAATTATTTCCTGTTTTACAGTAACTTTTTCCGATTCAATTAGAAAAACTTTTTCAATCGATCTATTCTTCTCATATGAATAACACGCCTACCTGCCACGCCCCGATCCCGGAGGTGGCCTGGGCAAAGGGTCTCTGGAAGGTGCGGCACATCTTGAAGGCGTCCGTCTTGACCTCGGTGATGTTGTTGAGGAGAGCCCAGAAGGCGGCCAATGGGAAGACAGAGGAGAAGAGGAAGACGTAGCCAAACTGCAGGAACATCTCCAGGTAATCATCAAGCGTACCCTGAAAACACCACACATGGAATTACGATCCCGACCACCATAATCTTTATCATAGATAGATAGATAGATAATCTTTATTTCAGGTCAGCAATATTTTACATAGTAAACACGAGCTGCCAGGGCTTTTGGCCGACTAAAAATAACAATTAATAGACCCAATGGTCAAGCCTTTCTAGCAACTACATTATGGAGGAAGGTGCCCACGCACATGCGCAGAATGCGCCACTTGACAGTGGTTTTCTGATCAAGCGTATCATACATAGGGATATGTGGATACCTCTAAGTACCAAACGGCCTGGTATGGTATCGGTACCAATAAAACGGTACGGTATTTTAATGGTACTGTTAATGGTACTTTATTGTATTATTACTTTAAAATTTTTGTAGTGAATTATCCTTGTAAACGATTTTGGACAATCCCTAATAAATGATAATTTCACAGTGGTTAGTTTCATTTAAAGCACTTTTAGGGATTGAAATGGATTTGGAATGGATATCGATACGGAACTCTTTGTAACGAAACCGGTACCATTACGGGTACCTCTTAATGGTATCCAACCCATACATCATGGAGTGCCAAACATAGAGCCGCAATGATCATACACAAAGAACGTTTCAGAAATGCTACACGTTAATCTGGAAAGGTTCAGGAAAGAGCCTTCTGTGCTTATGTACTACACCTTTGTGATGAGCTCACAAACAACATCATTTCACTGAAAGTGTGTAAAACTTAATAACACAACTGAAAACATTGCTATTTTAAGAGGTTTATTTGGCTGTATGGAAAATTAATATCTCTCTACTGACAATTTTTGCACTTTTGAACATAATGGGTGGAAAGGGCGCAACATAAAATATCAAGTTGTTTTTTTCATTATTATCATCATCATCATTATCATTATTATTATTATTATTATTATTATTATTATTATTATTATTATTATTATTATTATTATAATTATTATCATTATTTTTTATTATCATCATCATCATCATTATTATTTGATTATTAGTATGACTTAATCCATGATAATAGATCAAGAGTCAAAAAAGATCTGTTCAACCCAGTTACACCAAGTAACACCCGTCATCCGGTAGCACCAAGTCCTATGTTAGTGTACCATTTTCCACCTCGAGAGGCCACTATTTATCACGTAAATCATTGTCATAGACTTGGGGTGGAAATGACAATATATATATGTATATATATATGTATATATATATATATATATATATATATATATATATATATATATATATATATATATATATATATATATATATATATATATATATATATATATATAATATATATATATATATATATATATATATATATATATATATATATATATATATATATATATATATATATAATATATATATATATAATATATATATATATATATATATATATAAACTCACAATCACCATTATTACTGAACCACTACTCACCACAGAACATAACAACTTTATATGAGGTATTAACAATTTTAAACCAGATGAGATACTGAGTAAATCAATATCCAACCCATCCACGCCCCGAGTCCCTCTTAATTGCCTTTGATAATAAATTTAGGATGTGGCATACCTTCAATGAATATCTGAGAGAATGTTTGTAGGTTGGGGTTCTCATCATTTCCCCTTAAAATATTTTTGCAAAATATACTTTTAATCCAGGATATTCCATACATAACTATCTATTGGGCCACTACAGGCATAGATAGAAACCTTTGTAATTATGTGTTTGTCAATTAAAGACAATATTTCCAAATCATTTGCATGCAGTATTTTTCAAAGGGGTATGACATATTTGGCCTCGCCACAAGCTACGATATAGTCCAATTACAGTGGAACTACGCAGAACCCTAGAAATGCCTTAATTTTCTTATTGCTTTGGGATTCATTTGGTTATGTAATTTTCATGCTTTTGAAATCTTATAACATAGGGCCAAAATGATTGGTTGTCCAATTATACAAGACAAGTGATTGGAAACGTTTAAAATCACATTCTATAACTATGTCAGCAAATGACTTTCAGTAGAATGCCTGTGCCTTTAATCAGCTGAATATGGGGGCTGCCCCGATGGCTGAGCAGTGTGGTACATTGCATTCCTACTTCTTGCCATGTGAGAAAGCTTTCCTTTTTATCCCTACTAGATAGTAGATACCTTTGTATTTGTTCTTAATCTTGATAAATTATGTGAAAAAATATTTTCTTCTTGGTAAACCAGGTCCCTGTGGAGTGGATTTTGAGAAAAAATATTAGTAGGGGATATGAATATTGTCATGAGAAAGAGTGCTGGGGTTCACTATATGAGATTATTCCATGACCATTACCAGTTCTGCACAGGGACTAAAACATGCAGATAATCGATATCCCATTCATCCTTAGAGCAAAAATAGAAAAAAGAAAAGACTTTTGATTTTGGGAAAAAAATCCAAAACAAAAGTATGATTTAGAAAATATCTGAAGAGAAGATCTTTATCAGATATCAGAAATAACTTTCCTTAAAATATGTCACAAATTCTTGCTTTATTATGTAAATTTATCTTCATATGAATGAAGTTCACATATTGCTTTTCCTAGGCCCCTCTAAGCATGAATGGGTGAAGTTGTGTGAGTAAAACTGAGACTTACAATGGCACCATATCCCTAAATAAAAAGTAGGACGTAGAACAAAATTCTCAACGTAAAGACTAAACAAGGACTGCAAAAAATACTATAAACAGCAAGCACCTTAATAGGTTTTGTCAATAAACAATAAGTATAAGCAGCAAAATGTTTATGAACAAAAAGATCTAATATACAGAGGCAAAACTACTGATATCCAATGCAACATAAAATAAATGGAATGTTAATGTCTGTTGAAAAATGCTTATTCATTAGTAATTTGTGTAGTGGTCAGACTATTAAGCGAGAACTCGAGAATTTGGTTGAGCTGAGGTCGACTCGACCCGTTCGAATGGCATTTGAAATAATCAATTATTTCAAATGTGAAATTTCTGAATGAATTTTGCGAAATTACTCAGCCAAAACATACAAAAACAATACAATACTTTCGTTAAGTGACACGAAACGGCTCTGTGTCAACACTCAAGAGTAGACAAATCTATGGCGCCATATTTGGTGCACCAATTCATCAATTGCCGCGGTACACCGATTGTCTGCCTGGCATGTGCCAGCGCATGCCGCGCCACAATTATGTTTAAAACTTTTTGCCTTAAGATTACGGCAATGTGGCCGTAAAACTCGAACCGAATCGATTAATTGTTCGAAATATTTTTCGATCAATCGATACAAAAAATCTCTTCGCATCCGAACCCTAGTAATGTGTTTTCTTAATGTACTTCTTGATAAACAGTCAAAATAAAACTCTTCCCTCTAAAATACATCAAATCATTTACAAATGATTAAATAATTTGAGATCTACTGGTGTATGGGCAAAGATTTGCCATTCCAAAACAAAGTAATTATTCATTTAACTTGGCAAAATGATAGTGAATTGGCCAAAGCACAAAATGAGAATGTTTCTTTTTAAAAGTCTATAAAAAAGGGCAAACATACAATATTGTCTAAATCTCAAGGTTAACTGCGTTCTGAATTGAGTCTCGCTAAATATAGGTCTCCTTTAAACATTTTGAAAAAACATAATGTATTCTTAAGTTATTTATTTTCAAAAGTATCACACAATCACCTGGCACTTTTAGGGAGGAACTCTGAGCATGATAGGTCCAACAATGCACGACAATTACACAATGAATAAAACAAGGCCCAAATATTGTTTTATTCTCTTATTCTCTACTTATATCAAAGTACCCACCACTGCAAACCTTTAAACAAGAAGTATATTTCTTGAACACATCCTACCACACAAGAAATTGGGCTACTGGCAGCGGACATCTTTGTCTATCAATAGCTTATACTATCTGAAGCTGCTTGGTTCATACTTGTCATCTGAAGGTTGCTGCTAATGACAAGTATGAACCAAGCAGCTTCAGATGGAATATATTACAGATAGGGTTGACACTTACAAAAGTATGGCTTTTGCCAATGAGTATTAGTATCACAAAAAAAGCTTTCAAAAGCAAAGCTAATAATGTTAGGCAAGAAAAGGGTTTCATGAATATTCCCTATTCTGTAAACTCACAAAGCAAAATAATCCTAACAGTAAATATAAACCCAACAGTTGTTTCTCACCTGGTAAACATCCATGGCGCTCTGTATCTCTGCCTGCTCTCGCTTACCCTGGCTGAGCTGTGGGCCTTTCTCTCCTTCGTTCACAGAGAGCTCCTCTATAACCGCCTGGCCCTTGTACTTCTCCTGGATGTGGTGCTTGCGCTGTTTGAAGAAGAGGTAGGGCACCAGCGCCTCCCTCACCTGACCTATCACCTGCTGCGTGATCAGCAGCGCCGCCAGGTGCTGAAATACAGCAAAGAGAAAATAAATAAACATACTGTAGAACACACAATGTATGCGTCTGTTTATATATAGCGTACATAGCGTGTGGTTCCGCTTCGGTATATATAGAAACGCTGTACTTTTTTCTTACTGTACTGGCGCTGTCAGCGGCGGCTACCGTCGCTAACATAAAGATACGTTCTGATGCGAAAACTCCCCAATTCGCTTTATTTGGGACACGCGTCATATGTGTGTTCTACAGTATACTGTAAAAATTGTATTTTTTACAAGCACTTAATTTTTACTTTTTTTGAGCTCCCCATGATAGCGGCAAAATAACATCCTTCTAATGAATATCAAATAGATATATGGTTTAGTTTGAGTGCTTGAATGCGCAAATTAAAGTAACACAAATACCCTCCAGCAGGATTGTAAATTATTAGCAATCCAAATTAAAACTGTATACAGTAGAAAGATAAATATAAATGTAGCTATATAAATACGACTTACTGATGTACTGAATACTATGTCATTCATGCAAGTTCTACTTTTGCACTTTTCACATTCAAGTTGACATACATGTCTAGATTACAAGTTAGTGTATCATGTTCGTATTAACCCATTAATGCTTAAGAGTTTCCCTAGAAATTGTTGTCTGGGTCTATGATACTTTTGATAATATCTTTAGAATTTATGACGATTTTACAAACTATTTGAAAGAGAGTTGTTGGTAATGTTTTGAATAACATTTCTCATTCAATTTTGCCCCAACTTAACTTTTTCCTGTAAAATTTAATCATAATAGTCAGGCTGCTTTTGGGTGCTGTAAGCATTAATGGGTTAATGTAGAAAGTTAACTCGGGTCATGAATGGATTATATGAATATAAATTGGTCTAATGCTAGAATAAATAAGTTGGTACCTACCCTCTGCAATAACTGCATGTCCCTCATGTAGAAAGCTACATAGAACAGCGACATGAAGCAGTTCACAAAGTCAAACTGAAACGAGAGGAAAGCACAAAATTAACAAGACATTCATGAAGTATGCATTCTCTAAGGAGGGCCAAAGGACTTGATTCTTAAGCATACCCACCTACCACTTGGCAGGGAAATTCATTGATAGACCTCCATGGACCATAAACATCAGTCCACCGACTATTCTTTATGAAGCACTTTTAAACAGTATAGGTGGAAAGGGCGCTATATCAAAAATTGTTACCATCATTATTATTATCATAGACCGTTAACCCTCCAATGCTCAGCCAGGCTACTTCCGTCCAAAGGACACAAGGACACATGACAGCACAAGGACACAGAGATTTTTGAAAACCATCTAAACCCTGTCATGTTGGTATATTCATTGGATAGCTCTCGCTGAATACTATCAGATGAGTACCTACGTGCTAGGGTTTCAGTCATTTTTCAGGGTTTTTGCATAATTTTGTATTGGCCAAATTAGCCACCAGAAGCATAAGTGTTTTAGTACTAAAAACAAAATACCTCTTGCCCTTCAAGGCAAGAAAAATAAGGACAATCTATTTGTTAAGTTCAAAATTTGACATGAGAATAAGTTAAATGATGGTATCTGATTCATGTAACAGTTGTAATAGTCAAAATGTCACTTACAAAAAATGTATCTTTAAGTACACTGCAAGTATTTTTATAAAGAATTTAATTACATATAATTTTTTTCTTACTCAAGATTTTATTTTTTTATAACAGGGCATATTCTTTGATAATACTATATCTTTTCATATCATTAAAGCAATTTTAAACAGCTATCTAAAGTCTTACCAGGACTAATTTTACTATCAGATGATTGTCATACGCTGATTGCAATCTGTGATTCTCTACAAAATGAAAACAAAAATCACATTTAAGTTTGTTGCATGTTAATAAAAGATAATGTTGACGATGGGTAAAGAAAACTTATTGTATAGTTTTTCACAACTACATCAAATATGAGATGAAATAGCAAAGTTGCATACAAGGAAGGAAGGGCCATTACAAGATTTTGTAGAAGTTTAAACTTGCTGTCTTTGGATTGTGATCAATGATATCATCCTTTCTAAAAATATAGCACTCCTTAGTATTTTACATGAAGTGAAATGAAAGTACCTGTACTGAGAAAAACAAGGCCTTAAGAGTGATACTTAGTGTCATAGATCTCTTTTAGTTAATCATCTTTTTAAAAATCATATTTAATAGTGAAATGATTTTTTTTTGAAAAAAAGAATGTCCTAATGACTGTTTCTAATATTTCTTTTGCTTATCCATTTTCTGATAAACTATATAGCAAAGCTACAGTGGAGAGTTCAATGCTTTAAGCTTATATAACTGCAGATAAGATATTATCAGTTATCAACTGTTTTGGAGTGTGATACAACTTATATCTCGCAATCAGAGGGCTGTATCACCCGAGGCGCAGCCGAGGGTGATACAGCCCTCTGATTGCGAGATATAAGTTGTATCATACTCCAAAACAGTTGATAACGAATTTATCTCATGATTGCCTCCTAGACCTCTGCATAGGTAATAAAAATGAACATACATACATACATACAAATACTGGGAGGTTAATACAAGATTCTGAGAGGTTAATACAACTTCATATCATATGCCAATTGACCAATCAAAAGCCTAGAATTTTGCCAATCATGAGATAATTCATAATATCAACCCATTCATAAATTCACTGAATGTCTGAAGGAAAGATGTCAGACAGGTTCTGACTAACCTGTCCAATGCTGAGACTACCCTTGGGTACTTTCGTCCATACATAAGGACACAAAGTTTTAAGAAAACCATCTAAACCCTGTCATGTTGGTATTCATTGAATACCAACATATTAAGTACAAGAGTACTGAGTATTCATTGAATACCAACATTAAGTACCGACCTGCATACTCTCAGAGGTAATACTACTGTGCCAGGCTTTCAGTCATTTTTCAGGTATTTTCATCATTTTGTATTGGCCACATTTAAGCCACCAGCAGCACAAGGTTTAACATTTCTCCTTCAAATATCATGCCTTATCAGCAAAATAATCAGCCCTGTTTAGGTCTTTACTCACCCCAGTCATTGAGTTCCTTGGCCAGCCACCTATAGGCGCCGTTCATGACTCCTATCAAGATGGCGTAGAGCATACTGGGCAGGAACGTCACCGCCATGGCTCCGTAGCTTTCCGTGCTTTTATAATACGCATCCGCGTGGGCCTGGAGCCAGAAATAACCCAACATCACCGTAAACGCCACCCACAAACACACCATGATGATCGGCAGCGAGACACAGTAATATTTCACAATACGCTTCCATTTCGGGTACTGGGGTTCGCTTCTGCCAGTCACTTTATTCAACCCCATAGGTCCGTAATACGCTGCCCGCGTTTCTTCGTCTTCCACGATGCTCAGCGAGCCCCAATAATAAGCCAGCGTGGCCGAGTAGCGCTTCCATGCCTCGATGAAGATTGTCGTCCATATAAGGTTAAAGATGGCGAAGAAGACATGTTTGTTGACGTTTTCCCATGCAGTGAAGAAGTAGAAGAGGCCAATAAGGGCGGGGGGTATGAGGGCGACCGTGTAGAACCCCAGGAATGCAAAGTACATGGCGACCGTGTCTCCAAAGTACTTACGGATCCCATCTGCAAATAATAGAATATTTCTACATTTTCTTTCATATGATTTAGAATAACTTTAGAATAAATTTGACAATTGCAAGTATTTTGAAATTTGTAATGCCAGAAATGCAAAGTACATGGTGACCGTGTCACCAAAGTCCTTCCGGATCCCATCTGCAAATAATAGAATAATTCAACATTTTCTTTTATGATTTAGAATAATTTTGGAATTCAAAAATATTTTGAAATTTGTTAGTGGTAAGATAAGAAAATGTTATCAAAGTATCACTCATTATAGAATTGTACAAACATAACACAAGAAAAACAATAGAGGGTCAATTGTGACCTACCAGAGACTAGAGAGAGAGTGGTGGAGGAAACTGGAATACCCAGGGAAAACCATCACCTTACCCAAAGTCTTTGATAACTTTTTCACATGCCCCAATCTGTGAACTAGAACTAGAGGGTTTCACAATGGGGACTCAACTTCTTTTAAGCAGTTTTAAGATTCAAAGATGACATTTGCTAAATTTTTCTAAGTGTATGCAGTGGGGTCTCGCAAGGAATATTGGTGTTGGACACCCTACTGTTTGAGAGTCAAGAGGCAGCTCAATATTTAGCTCCTTTAACATGTTTTTTATACTGTATTTCCCATGACCAATTTAGCTAGAGCAAATAGTATGACCCAAATACTTGGAATCTTAATCTGCATCATACTTAAAGTTAGAGGCTGCTGCCACCTGGTGGAGCCGTACCATTCCTGACCAAGATACTTACGTAGAGGCTGCTGCCACCTGGTGGAGCCGTACCATTCCTGACCTAGCTTCTTTAGCTCAGGCTTGTTATGCAGGGGAAAAAACTTGTCTATGACATCATCATTCAAGCAACGGCGGACTGAAATAAAAAAATGAAATATAGGCATATTTCGCAAGTCATCCATGCTTACCTGTTTGCCAGGCAGGTATAATTTCTTAAAGTTTGAAAAGTTTTTTGTTGATTGCATATCAACTAATCCAACTCTAATGTAATATCTAATAATCCAGACTGATATACAACAATACTATATGGACATATTTCTCAAGTACTCATAATCATAGATCAGCATTAAATAAACATATCTCCAGTGCTTGATCCATAAATGCTATCACATCTTTTGTATTCATCAAAAAACTGTTTAATCTACATATTTTAGACTTTTACAGCAACTGAACAGGTTCCAATGTAATCATTTATTTTTCTTTTGTGTTTGTTATTACTAAAATGACTTATCAAATTAAGCCACACACAAACATACAAACGCAAGTACACACACACACACACATATATATATATATATATATATATATATATATATATATATATATATATATATATATATATATATATATATATATATATATATATATATATACATGTATATAAACATATATAAACATGTATTTATATTATGTATAAATATCAGTATAGAGGCATCATACTTACGTATTGATTCACCAGGGAATATTTTAGTTTTGGGGAATCCTGGTATATGCGTATCATTAAGTTGTGCACGTACATTCTCCAGTTCATGGAGTATTACCATCTGTTTCTCACTCATCGTTAGGAAATTGTCAACATCCTCTGCAAAAAACATTAACACAAGAATAAGATGGGGGGCACAGCATTTTCATAAGTTCATGACCCATGAGCTGTTACAACTATGATGGGTTCAGAAAAACTAAGAAGCAAAAATTTCAACTCATTCCTGTATCAGCCCAAGATCCAGAAGGAAAAAATATTTTGACATCTTTCAGATAATAGCATCTTTTGAAAAATATTTTGAAAAAATAACACCAACAATAGCTCTTGGAAACTGTGAAGTTATATGCTTCATTCTAAAGCTATTTAAAAATTTATTGTTCATTCTAAACCTATTTAAAAAATTATAGTTCTCCCACAGAGCAATTTCAAGATCAGAGGAAGTGAATGTTTTAATTAGATGAGAAAAGAAACCCGGTGTATTCCCCAGGTAGCTTTTACTTTACCATGGTTTTGAAAGTTTTCGATATCCTTGACAGCGAATTCCCTGAGTAGGCCATCTTGGTATGGCTTCTTGATCTCCATGAGCTCGGCGGCCATGAGGAGCCTCTCTGTACTGCCACTGATGTGGATGATGTACTCCTGAAAAATACACACATAATGATGAGATTGATAAGATAAAAAATGAATAAAAACTATTTCATTATTATCATTATCATAATTACTGTTATTATTATTATTATTATTATTATTATTGATATTATCATCATTATTATTATTTTTATTATCATTATTATTATTATCATCATCATTATCACTATTATTATAATCATTATTATCATTGTCATTATTATTATTATTATTATTATTATTATTATTATTATTATTAGTATTATTATTAGTATTATTATTATCATTATTATTATTATCATCATTATAATTATTGTTATGGCTTCTTGATTTTCACGAGTCTTTTAATAATAGAAATACCACAACTACTACTAATACTATTATTATAATCATCATTATTATCATCATTGTTATTATTATTATTATTATTATTATTATTATTATCATTATTATTATTATCATTATTATTATTATCATTATTATTTTTTTTTTATTATTATTATCATTATCATTATTATTATCATTTTTATTATTATCATCATTATTATCATGAATAACAACCACATGCACATGTGTAAATCTAGAAAACATTGATTTCCTCTCTCCACTGACTTGCCTCATTTCTCCTGTTGAGCTCTGTCCTGGCGAGCAGGTTGGCTCCGCCGTTCTGCCGCTGCGCCTGGATCTTGGAGAGCAGCCACTCTACGGTGGCGGGCTTGGCCTCGGACGATACCTCCATGACGCACAAGCTGTCAAACTCCTCGGCCCCAGGCTGCACTCCTTCGCTCTTTGCCTGGTCAGTTCCGTCCATGGTCGTGGTTGTCGTTGACACATCACTGTATTCGTCCAGATCCTTTGTAACGTCCCTCCTCCGCGCTTCCATCCTACTTCACACAGCTAAAAACAACTGAAATAAAAATGGATGATAAAAAAAATCAAAAAAAAATAAATTTTGTATTCAGCTAGATCCTGTCACTTTCCTTCTCCTTGGCTCCATCCTTCACATGCCTAACAACACCTGAAATCAAAATCAAAAAACTTTTTTAGTAAGCATATGTATTTAGACATATCCCTTTATCTCATGATTGGCAAAATTCTAGGCTTTTGATTGGTCAATTGGAGGTTAATATGAGGCTGTATTAACCTCTCAGAATCCTATATTAACCTCCCAGTATTCCTAAACTAACCAGCTGCTTTTTAGGTTAGGGAGAGTTCAGCATTGCATCAAATGATTATGCCCATGATGCAATTCCCAATTCTTCCTACCCCCTAAGTGCATGATGCAATCACCGATTCTACCAAACATTGCAGGATGGCTGGCCTAGTAGCAGACAATGCTCTGCGGCTAGAACCAAATTGTATTTATGTATGTATGTTCATTATTATTACCTATGCAGATGACGAGGGGCAATCATGAGATAAATTCGTTATCAACTGTTTTGGAGTATGATACAACTTATATCTCGCAATCAGAGGGCTGTATCACCCTCGGCTGCGCTTCGGGTGATACAGCCCTCTGATTGCGAGATATAAGTTGTATCATACTCCAAAACAGTTGATAACTAATAGTATTCATCCAGATCCTTTATAACGTGCCTTCTCCGTGCTTCCATCCTTCACAAAACGAACACCTGGAATAAAAATCGGAGATAAAAAAGTCAATTTCTTTTTACTTTAGTAAGCATATGGACATTTACCCAGGCTAGATTTAGATGTAATTTTGTGTAGTTCGATGGCACTGTAGGATGGTACCTTATTTAATCACCTGAAAGCAAAATGGTGGATAAAAGGTGAAGTGTTTTTTAAAAAATTAGTAAGCATATGGACTTTCACCCAGTCTAGATTTAGATGTCATTTTTTGTGGTATACTTGTTGCTTACATCTGAGATCAAAATGACTGATAGATATTCCTTTTTTAGTAAGCATATGGACTTTTACCCAGCCTAGATTTAGACGTCATTTTTTGTGGTAAGCTAGCTACTACCTGAAATCAAAATGGCTGATAAATATTCATATTTTGAGTAAGCATATCGCATATGGACTTTTACCCAGGCTAGATTCTGATGTCATTTACTGTGGGTAGATTTATCCTCAAGGAAAAAACACTTGATAACTGCAACCCATGAAAACTGTGCTGCCATCTATAGTTTAAGAGAGACATCAAACCTACTTAACAGCCACTATACACAGAAGTGGTGGCATTATACCTATAACTCTGCCTGAAACCAGGCCAACTAGTGGGAAGGGGGATGGTCAAGCCAGATCTTTCACAATGCTTATCTGAAACCAATTTTCTTTGATAATATGATACACAATCGAATAATTAACCTACCACGTCTGGGAAATACACATTGCCTAACACATATGGAAATCTTGACAATAATGAAATTTGTAAATATTTGACAGAGAGATGTCATTCCTGCTGGGTTTAGCAATCCCTCATCAAATGTAATTTGGTTAGAATATCACTCTCAAATATAGCAAACTTTGATTAGACCTTGCTTTCTATACCTTGATGGTTGACCCTTTAATGCCTATGGCAGTCAAAATGTCCTGCCAATTTTGGTGATAAATTTCTCAGAAAATATATCTTTAGTGAATATCTTATAGATTTACCAATAGATTTACCAATGTATTTTTGAAAATGGTGTAGATCAAGGTACACTTTCCCATGGGTAGCGCTAGGCACGAAGGGGTTAATAATCAAAGTTATCTGATCCTTCGTGTCTCCAGAAGTGAACAGGTAAACCCTTCCAATGCCAAGACTACTTTCATCCAAAGCACAGAGATGCAAAGAGTTTTGAAAAACATCTAAACCCTGTCATGCTGATATTCATTAGAAAGCACTCGCTGAGTACTCTCAGATGAGTACCCATGTGTCAGGGTTTCAGTCATTTTTCAGGATTTTTGCATCATTTTGAAATCGCAAAGTTCGCCACCAGAAGCATAAGGGTTAAGTGCTGGTTCTAGAAAGCAGTATAACATGTACGGTTATACCAGCACACAGACTCAGCAACTTCCACTCTACTGGCTATTTATAGGTAGCAAGTGTTGAGCCTAAATCTGCCTCTCATAGAGACCCCATCAGTGGCCTACTGGTTTAACCCTTTCATGCACACAGCAGGCAAAATAGCAGCCAGACAATTTGGGGAAAATCTTGCAGGAAAAAGCAAAGTTAGGAAAATATTTGAAGGAGAAATGTTTACCAGATCACTGTTAACAACGCCTTCAAATATTTTGTCAAATAAATAAAAAATTGATATTTGATATTTGGTAGCGCCCTTTTCTACATATTAATTCATCCATAATTCACCAATTATTGATAGAAGTATCACAGGTGCAGATGGGTTAATCTAATTTCATGCTCAAAATTCCCCATGACAGGTTTCATCTAAGTATCGGAGGTCTACATTCTTGTCAGTCCATCAGTAGAGACTGGTGAATTTATGCCTCATGGTGTGGTCATTAAGTGGCAGGACTGGCAAAAGAGTTGCAGGACCTGCAGAATCTGGAAGAAGCCATGCAGTATTATGGACCAGCAAGAAAAGGATTCATAAACCTCTTAAGTATCATAAGGACACATGATGAAAACTTTTCAACACTGCATAAATGCATTAATTAGTTGAAGGAGAGTTATAGGTTGGTTAATAGTTAGTATTACTGCTATAAATGTTTTCTGTAGAAATGTTTCCGTCAGAAAAATAACAACAAATATGGGTGACTATTTGGGCTGTTGCTGGAATAACTGAGTAACCAATTCATGCCTAAAAGTCATTTGGTAAAGGTGTTATTGTACAACAATAATGTTTGGCTGTTCTGATACTCTTTGACATAACTTGGTAATAAGCCTCTGCAGGCAAGAATTGGTTGACCGTTTAATGCATAAAGCAGATCCCTGAAAAATTGTTTTCTGGGTCTGTAATATTTTTGACAATAACTTGGGAATTATTTTACAAAATATCTAAAAGAGAGTTGTTTTCCTCAGCATTTCTCCTTCAAATAATAATCTACATGCTTTCTGAAAGATTTCATCAATATTGTCAGGCTGCTTTCTGGTTTTACAGGCGTGAAAGGGTTAAGGATCTCATACCAGACTAGGACTGAGTGATGCCTTGATGGCTCATGCATAAACAACCTGCTGCTGCATGACACTGGTTCATACTTGCTTCAGGTCAGACCCCTGTGGTATCCCGATCAAAGGGAAAGCTAGCTACCAGTAGCTAGGCTCCTCAGCTGTTCCTCTACCTCTAACAGCAGCAGTCAAAAGCTAATATCAAATTTCGAATGAGTTCCCTATAGTTATATTGTTATTTATTATTATAATTAGTATTATTATTATTGTTATTATTATTAGTATTATCATTATTATTATCATTATCATTATTACAATTATAATTATTATTATCATTATCATTTCTATCATTATCATTACTATCATCATCATCATCATCACAATATTATTATTATTATCATTATTATTGTTACTATAATTATCATTATTATCATCAATATCATTATCATCATTATTATTTCTATCATTATTATTATTATTATTTGTATTATTATTATCATTATTATTATTATTATTATCATTATTATTATTATTATAATTATCATTATTATTACTAGTATTATTATCATTATTATAATATCATTATTATTATTATTGTTATTATCATCATCATTATTATTAGTACTATTATTATTATTTTTATTATTATCACTTTTATCATTATCATTATTATTATTGTTATTATTATTATTATTATCATTATGATTGTAGGTTATATCACTATTATTGAGGTTGTTCAAGAACAATGACTGTCAAATATTTCTTGAAATATTGCCAGCTTATCATAATACTTTTTAAAGTTTCAAACACTGTGGAACTTCTGGGTGTGGACTGGCTGACCCACTATGTCTGTAGATCTCCTCAACCCATTAATGAATTGTCTGGATCGATGGTGCTTTTAACGATAACTTCTGAATTGAGAGTGATTTTACAAAATATTTGAGTTGTTGGTAATGTTCTGATCAACATTTCTCCTTCAAATATTTTGCCAATTATACTAAAGCCAGAAAGATTTTATCAAAATTGTCAGGCTGGTTTTGGCCACTGTGAGCAATGGGTTAATAAGTAAAGCCTGAACATATGATGCTTTTATTAATAAATTTGGAATCAAACTTAAGTCCACAATATATTTAAAGCAGAGTTGTTGGTTGTGTTATGAACTTATGATGAAGATTCTTCTTTCAAATATTTCCCCAAATTTCGTTTTCCAAGAGAGTTAGCCAGGCCAATCATTTGTGGGTGCCAACAGAATAAAAGTGTTGATCTACCCCTGATACCCAAATGAAGGATGTCTTTCTCTTTGACTGCAACAAGATTCCAAAAAGGTCTCCAAAATGTTCTGCCTGTGCCAGAAGTCAGAGGGAGGCTTCAGGAAAGATTGATGTTTAAGCATGCTACCTGCTCCCTGGTTTGTGATATCTTATTTGATGCTACCAAAATAACCTGGGTTGGATCCAAGTGACTCATGAAGCCAGGACATGGCAGATATTCTGAAACATAGTGAGACACAAGTAACTTTTGAGGCCCCCAACCCCCAAAAATGTCTATAATGGAAACAAATTCAAGAGGGGGAAATGAATGTAAACATTATATCATATTCACTGAAGGTCTAACCTATTCATCCCTAGAGAAATGTGCATGAGGACGTTATGGCCAGAGTGCCCATTTGAGTCAGGATATAGGATTCACTACCCTAGCATCTAGCTAGAAAGGCTTGACCACTGGCCCTATGGCAATTGGCCCCTGGCAGCTAATCCCCTTGTGTATATAGCTCTCTGATACTGTATACCTGGTATTTTTTACAGGCATTTAATTTTCACTATTTTCACGCTCTCCATGAAATCGCCAAAATAGCATCCTTAGTAGCAGTAGCACAAATAACTAAAGTAGCACAAATACCCTCCATCAGGGCTGTAACGTAATATTTTTAGCACTCCAAATTAAAGCGGTATACAGTAGAGTGTACCAGTGGAATTGGTTTGGACAAAAGTTTCTCTCAAGCCCCAAGAGTAATCAGAGTGTTGCGTCACACACATTCTTGTCGTCCCTACAAATAGCATTGCCATTGCTTGCACCCATGATCTCCTAAATTACTCTACTGTTACAATAGTCAGGATTGTCCAACTATCACATTTTTCTGCACCAGCCTGTGACAGAGGTTTTTAAATAGTCTGACAGGCTAAATCCACCAAGCAGTTTAACTCGCCAAATTACCATACAGCCTGGTCATGAGAGCCATTTATTATTGTCAAATATATTATTATATGCAGATTTTGTTAAATATGAATCGTTCAGTTGAGGTCTCCATTATCAATGTAAGGCTGATATTCTAGGGCCAACGGGTGAAAGTTTATGAAGCATTTGTTGCACTAAAGATGCAGTGCTCCAGGACTGATTGTCTGTGCTCCAGGACTTTTATACTTGGCACCCCTATAGTCCTTTCAAAGATGTTATACTAGAAGGGATTGGAAAATATCACGGCATTATGAGCATTTTGGATATCAATGGAAATATGTATTTGGATTTCTTTTGTCATGTTCAGCCATATTGTGGCTAACTTATGACTAGCCAGTTGATAATTGGTGGAGGCAACTAGAATACCAGGGGAAAAACACCCCCTGACCCAAAGTCACAGCTGGCAACGTACTCATATTCCTTGAGCCATATTCGAACCTGGTCAGTGGTTACAGCACAAATGTCGATCACCAGATATGCAACCAGCAGAATTCGCTCAACAGCCTCGGCACGACACCTAGCACAGGTGTTGACAAGAACCTTTCAAGAGGTGCATTCTGTGCATGTGCGTGAGCAACTTCCTCTTTAATGTAAACAAATATGAGAGCCCTCATGTGTCTGTCTCCTAGTGACATCACACTGAGGCGAGATTAGGTGTGTCATTAAGGCTTTACAATGGGCTAATATGGTAATTGGTCTGCGGTGATCAATCCATTTTCTAAGATTATAATACTATCCTACCTTGCAAATTTTCCTTACCAGTCTTTTTGGCTCAGAATCTAAAGAGATTGGAGGAACTCATATTTGAAAGGACTGAGAGTGATTGGAGGAACTCATATTTGAAAGGACTGAGAGTGACTGAATTGAGAGTGATTTTACAAAATATTTGAGTTGTTGGTAATGTTCTGATCAACATTTCTCCTTCAAATATTTTGCCAATTATACTAAAGCCAGAAAGATTTTATCAAAATTGTCAGGCTGGTTTTGGCCACTGTGAGCAATGGGTTAATAAGTAAAGCCTGAACATATGATGCTTTTATTAATAAATTTGGAATCAAACTTAAGTCCACAATATATTTAAAGCAGAGTTGTTGGTTGTGTTATGAACTTATGATGAAGATTCTTCTTTCAAATATTTCCCCAAATTTCGTTTTCCAAGAGAGTTAGCCAGGCCAATCATTTGTGGGTGCCAACAGAATAAAAGTGTTGATCTACCCCTGATACCCAAATGAAGGATGTCTTTCTCTTTGACTGCAACAAGATTCCAAAAAGGTCTCCAAAATGTTCTGCCTGTGCCAGAAGTCAGAGGGAGGCTTCTGACTGAAGTACCCAGAGAAAACATCAGCCAACCCCAAGCCACTGACAACTTTCATTAGAACATTTTTTCTATAAAATCAGACCAACAATAAGAAAAATTCTCCTCTAGACATTCCCACACAATTTTATTGTTTAAGACATGCAAATAATGTACTATTAATAACATCTCCTGCATACATACAGGAGGAAGGGCACTGGTCAGAGAATTCCACTCAAGTCATGACTGCTGAAAAATTCTCCTTTCAAGTTGATGACACATAGTATATATAATGCAAACAGTATAGGTATGTAGGCTGTGCTGTATTTGCCTGAGTAGATAGCCAGGGGGCCCAAATCAATATCACTGTCAGCCAGTGTCAGGGCTTTCTGATAGTTCAATCCCTCAGGCATCATTGTATAAATATTGAATATGTGATGACCACAATCGGCGATGACAGGAATATATGTGTGTGGGTGTTAGCACAAACTTTTATCAACTAAGCTTTTACAGACAGAACCGCATGTGATAAAGAGTGGTATAGTCTGAATTAAAACCACTGTTAACCCATTCATCCCCAGAGTGCCACAGGAAGACATTTTTTTTTGTTTTTAAAGAATTTTCGGTTTTATTCATTGCTTGCAAGTTATGGCCATTGTCTATATATAATAATAATAATAATAATAATAATAATAATAATAATAATAATAATAATAATAATAATAATAATAATAATAATAATAATAATAATAATTGGTGTTTTTTCGCAGGTGAAATAATTATATAGTGTATATTTTGTTAGTGTGACATCCCGTCTGGTGTAATGGATTTGTTTTGGAGGATTTTCCTGAAAATATAATATTCAGGACTGTAGATATATTGAATGCAAACTAATGCATAAACTAATAGAGTTATGATGTTACTTGTTAGGACCATTCTTTGAATAATAAATGCCATTCTTTTTGAAACATTTCTTAGTTGTTGGAAATACTTTCATTGGGAACAGTCATGTTTGGAATGTTTTACTGTTTAGTTGCTTATATATCTATGTTGTCTCGATAATAAACATAATAACTTACTTATCTGGACATGTGTTCACGCTTACCTATTAACACCTTATCTTTCCAGATTGACACCTTTTTAAATGCCAGTATTTAAAAACTATTCTGTGTATGTTTTCTACTTCGTTACAATAAACGCATATAGAGGTGTCTACAGTAATGATAGGGATACACCTCCATATCTTAAAATAAAAC
>OZ012688.1:44885042-44960042 GCA_963942565.1 Maea johnstoni | reverse complement strand
GAGGTTCGTTTTACCCGTGGTAGATCTAACTCATTGGTTTTGATAAATAAAAAAACTAAGGAGAAGTAAGAAAAGTCTTAGCAAGAAGGCCAATATTTTGAATGGTTAAGAGAGGTTCATCGAATCACTCCTACCCCCCTGCATCCACAACTGAAAATGTTAAAGAAATACGAATTCTCGATAAAATCAACAGAAAAAGACGTTTGCAGATCAAAGTTATGTTTCAAAATATAAACCTTTTAAACCATTCCTTAAACCTGAGATAAAGAAACACTTAATAATGACGTTCTTTATAATAATAATCGTCGTTCTGAACACAACTGAAACCGAACGTGCTTTTATCTTTCCTCGCCAACAGATTTTAGTTTAGTTTAGTGATCTGATAATAGATGGCGTACGCTTCCTATTTGGCCTCAGAGATGATGATGGCTCCCTTCCGTCGCTTTTCGCGGTTGCATTCACTTCACATTTCCGGCCTTTTGTGGCGTTAACGCATACCAAAAACACGATTAAGCTCATTATTGTACTCGTATCCTTAGCTCCAAGTTACACACCAAAGCGAATCCAGGTTAGCTTGGCTTACGGGCCAAGTCGGAAGCACTAGTACCTGAGACCAACATCATTGGGTCTACTCAACGTTGGCAGTGATACTAGTACATGTAATTCCAGGCGCTATTATTGCTGAAATTAGCAGCTCTGAGTGTGGTTCTCTCCAGCTCCATTCCACTCTGAAAACCTATCCAACAGAAGTTACTTTTGTCGGACAAAATATTATGTTGTTGATAATAGCAAAACAGAAGTTGCTTTTATCATCAAAAGTTACTTTTGTCGACAAAGGTAACTTCTTTGCGAAGTTTATAGCGCGCCGCGCTGCACTACCGAAAGGTTAGTCTAGCTACTAGGCTCTACTCTGTTTTTACTTCATTACATATAAATGCCTGCACGTATAATACATAGGGACTTGTGACCTACTGTTGGCCATTTAGTTCACATAATTGCCACACGAGGGGCTGTAATCGATGGGAGTATTTCCAACTATCTAGATGTTCTATTTTGTCCACCATTATGCAGAATTATGAGTGGCACAGACTGACAGTCGCAGTTTGTCTGTTAATGGCGAAAAGAGGCTGTAACATGAAAAAAATATCCTATTCCCACATATTAACCCCATCTTAACAACATTTGCACATTAATTACACACAGTCTGACAATTTCGAACATAACTAATTGAATGATATAACAATTGAAAAACCTAATGCTATGTAATACACATCGGGGAGTGTTAAACTCAACAAGGAAAGCAAATTTCAGTCAGTTGTTTGTTGAAATATTGCATGGTTATCAAGATATTTCCATATGAGTCTGACCATGCGTAAGTTTCATATGTGAGTGGGTTTAGCATAAGGTGAATAAAAGAATGGATATGTAGCGAGAGACCAATTACTTTATGCGCTATGGTAAAGACCTGACTATCCCAGGAGTCTCGAATCTGCCCTCAGTGTGACATCACTGGGAGACAGATTAATGAGGGCTCGGGCTCTCGTATCGTTTACATTACAGAGAAAACTGCGCACCAAACATGCGCAGAACACGACTTTTGGGCAATTCGCCGCAGCCAGCTTATCTAGGTTGACCGACTGGTTTCATATCCACTTGTTTTTATTCATCTAAGGTTAAACCAGGGAGCTTTTATCTTAGTATGGTGGCCTCTGGTTAAACACAACAAGGAAAGCAACTTTCAGAAAAAAAAATCTTGAAATATTGCTTGGTTACCAAGATAATTCCATATGAGTCAGACCACGATGCGTAAGTTCCAAATGTGAGTGGGTTTCAAGTTAACCTGACGGGGAATTCTATAGGATTCACGCTCGACACTCCCATCGCTCTTGTTCATATCTTCAAAAATGACAGCATGACAATTGATGAAAAGAAACCAGATCCGTACATATACATTACTAGCGTCCAGTTTTCGCTCCAGTTACCCGCTGACGTATATATAGGAACGGGAGGGGTCCATCTAGCTTGCAGGTACATCTATAAAATTGGTCCATTCTCAACCACAAGTGATACCAAATACCCTGTACCGCCAGCACACACCCGGGTGGATTGGGTGCACCCTTTTTAAAGGTAACCGTTTGAATAAAATCAGGTCGGAAACATTAATTCCTACAAAAGGATGAGAACTGAAAATAATGCTACTGGAGACCCAAACCGACATGGTACTTCAAAAGTATCCGGATACCCCTGCTTGGTTCCGGAAACAAGATCTGAAAGCCTTTGATCACACTGGCGGATATCCACATGCTAAACCTTATAAACCTTCATAGCATGTTCCCATAGTATTACCTTAGATGAGCAACACTCTTAATTCAAGGTATTACGTTGGCGATTTTTCTCACGCAGTGCACATGGTGACAGAACAATACGTATGAATATATATATATATATATATATATATATATATATATATATATATATATATATATATATATATATATATATATATATATGTATATATGTATATGTATATATATATATATATATATATATATATATATATATATATATATATATATATATATATATTTATATATATATATTTATATATATATATATATATATATATATATATATATATATATATATATATATATATATATATATATATACACATATATACATATATACATATATACATATATACATATATACATATATATATATATATATATATATATATATATATATATATATATATATATATATATATATATATATATATATATATATATATATATATACTAGTATATACATTATAAATAGATTCTCCCTGTTAAATCATTCCCCACCCCCTAAAAAAGAACAACAACAACATTAATAAGAAAATAGTATTAGAAAGGAAAAATGCATATGGCAGGTAATATCAGTAGGTTCCTTATGGCCTATCAGTAGTACCGGTGCGGTATGGAAACCAACACCAATATCGGGTTTCACGATGTCATGTTAATTTCCCTTTGCGGTCAGGGAGGGATGAGTATGCGGGTCAAAACAAGCTTGTGGTCAGCGAGTGGTCAGTTGGGAATGCGGTTCGCGCGTGGAGATTCCCTCTACGGCCTCTTACCTAATAGACCGATGATTACCCGCCCTCACGCTGATCACGCCCCAGTCCCAAGGAGGAAATGGTAGAACCCTGAACAGACGGGGATATTTGTGACGTCATTGGACTCTAGTCAGCCGGGCGCTCTTACAGGTGGTAATAGGAATACGTGAAGGCTCGCACCACTAATAGGGGGAAATGAAAACGTTTGATGATAGCATGTCAAATTGTTTATATAAAGCTAAGTCCCATAGTTGCGATGCCTTTAGGATGGTATAATTTAATCTCATTCATGGTACCAATGGAGAGAGTCTGAGACAATTCCTCATTTAATTAGAACGTCCGCAACTCCAATACAATGCAACGCTTTATTTAGACGCAGGTGGTCCATAAACATAGGTACAGAAATGACATGACAAGAAGCCATACACGAACATTTCCCAGTGTTAAACTGCTATCTCTTAAATATATATTTCCAACTCTGTGTGGGGTATTGTTGGCACTGTTGATACAAGTTCTGAATCCATAAATTATACCTGTTCTCTGGAATGTCTTTCAGAAATGCCTCATCCAAAATGATTTCAATAACTGACTTGCCATTTTTACAGATGATATGGATAATTAAAGTTTTACCTCCATACATCCAAAATTGTCACGTCACCACATAGAAAAGTCAAATGGAGCACTGCAGTTCTTATTACAATAGCCCGTCACCAACTTACAAAACCATGCCTAAATTTGGAATTTGGAACTTCGTCAGTTCTCTACCATTTTGCGACTGAGTCGTGACTAGCCAGTTGTAACTGGTGAAGGAAACCGGAGTACCCGGTGAAAAAACACCAACTAACCCCAACGTCCCCAAGTTACTCGCAATTTTCTCACATGCTCCGGGTGGGATTCGAACCTGCGAGTGGTGAGAGACAGCTAGCAGTAAGTGGCAACGTTTTAGACCACACGGCTTTCGGGGTAGGCCTCCCATGCTTATACATTGATGATCAGCTCATCACATTTTTATAGTTGGCATCCATCTCGCGAGAAAAGACACTGTCTGGTGATTTATTTTTTCAAGTGATTGGCACTAAGTGGGCAGTAACCTGTTTGATGGCTTCCTGTTTGCTACCTCGACGGTTGGGCATGCACAGTCACCATCACCATCGCCTTTTTCTATTAACCCATATATACATGTTTGGAATTATCGTTGAAGATGTCGCCTGGATCTTTGATTACTTTAAAGATGACTTTGAAAATAACATTGGTTTTTACAAAGTATTTATTTGAGAGTTGCCGTTAATATTCTCAATAACATCTCCCCTTCAAATATTTTTCCAATTATGTTTTAGCCATAAAGATTTAACCAAAATCGCCAGACTGCTTTTGGACGAACTGATATATTCTAAAGCAATTTACCTGACACTACTGGCCATCAGGAAAAGAAACTGGCACAATTTGTTTTTACAAAATGCGCACCATCATAACTATACCCGCATATTCTAAATACATTCCTATTAATGGCTACAGTGATTTTTTTTATTATCCATGAAATTTGATATTTGGACATGTTCGGGAAATATGCATGACTGTAATATCTATGTATAATGAATCTATGTATATACTGTGCATCTGGTGTTGTGAGAGCCGATATCTACATAATGCAATGTGATATCGTCCCTATGATAACAGAAATGGTAAAATAGGTAGGGTTTATGTATGAACTAGTCTGAGACCTGAGAGTAGTAGATGTATTTCTCTGCTGAGACTGAGCATGCTATTCTGCTCTTAATAACCTAATGAATCAGAAAAAAACATGATCCTTCCGCATCACGTTGCATGCTTCGCGGGTTGTAATATTTTGTATTTTGGGCGTTGTCGATTGGGTTATATAAATTGAACATTTCAATAGAACCATCCAAGTGCAAGAGTATCGAATATTTTTCGTCGTTGGAGAGAGGTAAACAATGACGTCATCATACACCCTCCCTGAAAATAGCCTGTTTTCAGCACCTACACATTTACCTGTCGATGCCCCCAAAATGTCGGAAGATTCACGACATGCCTAAAGCGAAATACTATCACCAAAATCAATCTTCCACTCCACCGTCTCAATCGTTGTACCTGACCGGAGACGCCACTTAATGGTATAATGTGTAGACTGGCCGCTCGAAGCGCGGTGAAATTTTCTAGGTCAACTCACGTTTGCGAGTGGACCGCCAAGTGAGTCTTTTGTCACCTTGCGAAGATGGAGGGAAAAAGTGGGCCAGCAGTTATTGAAGTTTCCCCCCAAGCGAGTGGGCTCCCACCTACATACTAGCGAGATAAGGTGTGACCACAGTGGTATTCTCATATATGTGTGAACTACTAACATCAAGTTGAGTACCTGGGTGATTTTACGTGGATATCTGTAGTTAATAACGGAAGGAGCCAAGAGGAAGTGGTTTTGGATTTACCTGGTTTGTGTGTACCATACACACCTTGATCAAGCAATCAACAGTCTCAAGTGGATTTAGCGACCAAAATGACGGGATAAGGGGACATGGGCCACAACTCAGGTAAGTCATCAGTACACCTTATCGTTATCACACACCTTTCAGGTATTTCCCTACTTTGATCTTCCAGGTGAGATATGAAGAAATCGACTGCATACCTGCCTGAGCGAAAATAGGCCACAGTATACACATACCTGTGTATGGCTTCGTACCTGCGGTACCCATACCCTTATATATAAAGAACCATTACAACAGTAGTAACATAATTACATATGTACAATTTTTGGGGATGAGGAATTCATAACTAAACCAACAAGAACATGTATTATGGGCTATCTCATCTAATACCCATAACATAAAGTCTACATGCTGCCATGTATTCAGTACTGCTATTTCATTTTAAAGTGAAGATGCTATCATTGGCATAGACAAGTCGTATGACTCACACACCCTATACCCGTGTGTCTAGATTTAACTGGAACATGGACTAGTTATTAGTTACCTGGGCAAGTAGAACAGGTGGAAGGAAGTATATCTAGTATGACAGTTGATGCCTAGCGATAACTCGCAATATAGATCAGGCTTGGAGAGCAGAGTTGAATTCAGGTCATTGGGCTGAATTGGTCTTTGCTGGTAAGATATTCCGATTTTTGCAGAAAAGATATTCTAAGTGGCTGGTAATTTCAGCTTGTAAGTAGGGCTCATATATATTTAGCTATGCAGGTACATATATACATATATATATAGATATAGATATAGATATATATACACACACACACATATATATATATATATATATATATATATATATATATATATATATATATATATATATATATATATATATATATATATATATATATATATATATATATATATATATATATAATTTATATTTCTTGGACTTATACTAGAACCAACCACCTATTTGCCTCTGTCAATACAAACACTATGTTCCTCTTTACTTGAGGAATAACTGGAATACTAAAAGTAAACACAAATGACAAAACCAACTTTCACTATATATAATGCATCAAAAATAAACTTTATGTAGCTATCCATATCCCACAGCTGTACTTGTATGATGAACTCCATTTAGGACAATATTGCATTTAGAACAATCTAAATATTGACTCGCAGCCTTAATTGGGGGTAATGTCAAGAGAGTGCATACTGTGGTATATAGATAATCTCCTAGGCCACAGAAATATATATTAGCCTTCTGATGTTTGTTAATACTCTGACCACATAGCAACATAACACCTGTGCTTTATACTGATAGGTAGGGATTGTATTGTATTGTCAGAGCACAACCTAACAGTCATAGATGACCAGTGTTAGGGCATATCCAGTGGGATGCTGGACTCAAGGTAGGCCTTGGCTACACTATGCTACTGAGTCCCTGAAAAGTTCCCCCCTGGAATGAAGTACATGGTTTGACCAGTCTGACCACTTTGTGCCTGGTAACAGAAAAACTTGAAAAGGGATAACATTTTATATGAGAGCCCAGAATCTAGACTAGGCCATGAGTAGTTAGCAGGATATCTGGGTGTTATGTGGTAGCCCTCTTGATACCTCTCATGCAATCATTAGGGTACACCCAAATGATATGGTCAGTTGAAAACATCAATTTCCTTGCAGTTTTGCCATGTAGAGATATTACAAGTCACCTGAAGGGACCGATCAAGGATATCTGTGTATATATAAGTGGTTCATTTTGGTTCAGAAGGGTTAATTTGAACAAAGAGGTAGACCTACCTCATTGGTTTTAAGGAAAATGAAAAGAAAGAACATTTTAGCAAGAAGATATACATTTTGAAATGTGAATTGTGAAGTGGTTTTTTTGTCAAACCCTTCAAGTCTCCTTTATTTCTGCAGCTGACCTGTCCAAGTCTATTGCTAATGGGACTAGGGAGAGTTGCGGAATTCAGCTGGCTTCCTCTTTCTCTGTTGATACATCTCACAGATGGGACGCAGTATCTCCTCAGTAAATTGACTACCCTAAGACAGGACCATTATGCAATCAGTGGCTACAGGGGGTATGCCATTACCACTATGATGGGGGGCTGAAATAGATCCCAGGCATGGCTATTAGGCCCGCAGCCAACCCCCATATAGATCTTCCTCCAGGTCCTTCACTTCACTTCATTCTCGTCATCCTTTTGATCAAATGCCATGTTTTAAGTCATCAATTTCTGCACCATTGGTTTCACACAATTGCCATAAATCTGGACATATCCCCATACCCAGAACAGGGAGCCAGCAAGGTATTTATTTGCCAGAGTTACCCGAGTGCCTTTCTTTTCAGTAATACCATGTTTTTACATTTTCCATGCTATTCTATCATTTACTTTGACTAGATCTGCTGATTGACAAAATCGTGAGATTAAGTGTTTCCAGGGTTTTATTATGGGTCTATGGTAATTGGTCCGTGGGGACCAATCTGTGAATTCTATTCATCTATTAAAGGTGTAAGTAGCCCTTGAAAGCTACTAGTCCTATTCAAATCTCTACATAACACACCTCAGGTATTTAAACATAAATAGTAAACCAACTTGATCAACCACAAAAGAGAAAAAAAAGGATTTTTTTGCAGACAACCTTTAGTTTTTGGCTACGAGTGTTTTCATTTTTCAAACCAGTCGATTAGGGGTTCAGATTTTAAACTATCTATCAACCATATTTGCGACCTCACACACCATGAGCTAGTTGGCCCCAGAAACTTAGCCAGGACCTCTCCAGCATGTCTTTTTGGACAAGCAGTTTAAAATTGATGAAATCTCCTTTTTGGACTGACAAAAAAAAATTGGAAATAATTTTAATCATGACTTTTTTTGGAAATAACCAAAAATCTTCGTAACAACCATCTCCTAATATGTGATTGAATTGTAGATGTAAATTGCCCTTTTTGACGTGCAATACATCCATGACCATGTATATCTTTTATTTTTGAAATATGGCATGATATTCTAAATACGATGTCATGGAATGTATATTGGGATGTGAAAAATTCAAGTATATGTTCCAATATGACATTTTAAGATATTAGTCACAAAACAATTTGGGTGTCCTGAGGGTTGATGTTTGAGGGTTTGGGTATCCAAATGACACCCAGGGTTGATATTTGAGGGTTTAGGTATCCAGATGCCCTTCTGACCAGGCCTATGGATAGAGGTACAGCCATGCTCATTTACTCGTCCACCATGTTGAGTTTTCGTCACCTCTGTCTTGGCTGATTGGTCGTCAGTCTCTCTGCCGAGGAGGAGGCGGAGATGAGGTTATTTCTGTATCAGGTTGCGACTGGGCAGGGGGTGAGCCCAGTAATTCAGGGGCTGTCTTATTAACCGTGTCTAAGCTGGTATGTACACCCTTAAAGGCTAATGTTTGAGAGATGTTCTATTTATAGCGTGCAGAACTTCACATGACCTACCTGTAGGATCATTGACCCACGAATGTAATTCCATGGAAAGTGTCTCATGCTAAGAATCTTTATTTATAATTTATCTTCATTTATTTCAAAAACATCTGGCGATGTTCTTGATGGGAAACTTGTTAACAAGAGTGTCCCCAAATATTTATAGCCCTGGAGGACCAGTTGAAGTCTGAAGCTGTTTTGGGGAATTTTTACTGATTCAGTGTTTGGATCAAACCCTGCTGGTCTTTTAGCAGTACTTACTACTCATATTTTGATTTTATAATAAAATATCGATACTATCATGCAGGGTATGAAAGGTATTGAACGATGCATGATTGTATCAATACTGTCATACAAGGTATTACACCTAGTACCTATAAAGGATATCAACGCTAACTCAAAATGATACTGGCCCTGTAGGACAAGTAACACCTAGCATCTGCCGGTCCTGCAAAACTTTTACTGGTCCTACATTTTTTCTTTAACATATAACAAGAAAGAATATGGCATAAAATTCACCACAACATTTATCTTTATAGATTTTATCTTCATTTATTTCAAAAACATATGGGTACATTCTCGGGGGGAAACTTTTTAACAAGAATGTCTCCAAATGTTTACTGGGCCTGTAGGACCAGTTGAGGTTTTTCTTTACTGGCCAGAAGTTGTTTTTGGGAATTTTTACTGGGGCCATAGGTTCACCCTTAGCGTTGAGCCCTGCTTGATGATATCAAGAATGTCAAACAGGGTATGAATACAATTTAAGGGTATTAACTGATACCTGATTATATCAACGATGTCAAACAGGGTATAATACCTTTTTAAGGGTATTAACTCAATACCTGATTCTATCAAGAATGGCAAACAGGGTATGATACCTAATTAAGGGTTTTAACTGATCAATACCTGATTATACCAAGAATGGCAAACAGGGAAATCGGAATAATACCTATTTAAAGGGTATTAACTGATACCTGACTATACCAAGAATGTCAAACAGGGTATGATACCTACTTAAGGGTATTAACCAATACCTGATGGTACCTGAAATGTCATTTATGGTATGATGGTACATTTTAAGGGCATGCATTTACTGATACAGGTCTGCTTATATCACATACTTCCTACAGGGTAAATACCTTCTTAGGAAATTAACTGATACCAAGTATAATACCAGTAGATCACAAACACCCTTTCAGCCTATGATCTTTGTGAAGGGTATTCACTGACACCTGGTTATAAATACAGTTATGGATACAGAGGGCTTGGAACCACAGACCTGTTCAACATACCCTTGGCCTTTACAACTCAAAATGTTTATTTTCTTCCTTAGAATTATCACTCTTCTTTAGTTTTGCTCTAAACAAACATGGTCAGTTGATCTACTTCAGTTCTCGGTTAAAATGAGCACCCTCATCCAGAATGAACCTTTCCCTGTTTGGAAAGAGGTGTCATATTATATCTTCCTGTTTGAACTTTTTCACAAAACTTTAGAGGCCGCTGTCGTCATTATGAAATGTGAGGAAGAGAAAACTGCCGAAATTGGTGAGATATCTGCCAGTGAAGAAGAAGTACTTTATTATGTATCGGGATATATTGTGAAGCTATTCTCCATTGGATAAGGTGCAGGTCTTGCCCCCTGCATTGTACATATCGTATTCCGCTTAGCATTGCATACAAAGATCAATAGGTATAAACCGTATAATGCTATATCATTGTCCAATAACCCACACCAGGTATTCAGAGGAATGTTGGCTGCTCCAGCCATACATCAAATGCCTATAGATGCATACCTAAATATGTATGTACACAGCTTTGTATTTTTATGGCAAGGACTCAATTTTAGTCCTGGTCTTAAACTATCTACTCTGATCTCTATGGGGCAAGTAGACTTGCTTCAAGTCTACCTAAACGGCTCTTTCCTTAGTCTCACTGATGTACCCTGTGTTGATTTCTGTCCATGTTTAGTGCTGTATTCATCCTCAAGGGGGACCCACTAGAGGTTTGTTTTATATCAATCTGCAACCCCTGAAAACTGTGCTGCCATCTAGAGTTTGATAGGGACATCAAACTACTTATCACTAGTTACTACCCAACATAGTCTTAGCCAGCAGGGCCTCTGGGTGTCATTTGGACAACCAAATCCTCAAAAAAAAACCTTCGAGACACCCAAATGTTTTTATGAGGAATGTCTTGAAATGTCAATTTCAAGCATATAACTCTTGAATTCTTTTACCTCAATATAATTCCTATGGCATTTAAAATGGATATTACACATATGAATAACTAAATACATGTTAATGGTTGTAATCTGAGTAATAGTATATTTATTTTTCGATTTCCCTTGAAAAATTGGATGCCCCCAAATTTTACAATTGTCAATTTTGGGCACCCAATTTTGAAATCCTGGCTAAAACCCTGCCACTCAATATATATAGTGGTGGTGGCATCATACCTACCTCAGCCTGAGAAGCAGGCTATGGGGCAAGCTGATGTGGCTGTGTGGCTTATAAAGTTCACAGCCCACATGTGAATTGGGAATTTGCCAGGGGGTAGAAAGAGTGAGGTTCAACTGAATGTATATCTCAGGTAATGTGTTTGCAGATCTCACATACAGAGTAAATAACACCATATGTCTAGTATTTTGATTTTTGAGTAAAGGGAATGTTGTTCCTTGCAGCATATACACATTGTATGCAGAACTTAACTTAAGTAAATCGTAGAACTTAACATACTTTCTGTGGGGCTAAGCATGCTGAACCAAAATGGGTCTGGATTAATTACTTGGTCTTATAAGATAGTTGGACCAAAGTTGATTTAAAATCTTGGAATATATTGCACCCAGGTTGGCCAACTTTGTTCTCTGTTGCCCACTCTAATAGACTTACACCTTGAATATATTATATGAGCATTTGCGTGGAAATGTGCTGATCTATGCACTTTGCCAGAACATAATCCTTCCTACGAGACCTATTAATGTAGGTGACCACCCCTGGCACCATCTATGTTCAGATTAAATTAAGAAACTAATACCTAGGCAAGATGTGAAAGATAGAACTTAACATTTAGTAAAATGGGACTTCCCCATATAATCATAGTAAAACATACATGAAACAGTTATATAGCTCTAAACAGCCTAGAGTCGAGGCTACTAGCATTGCTACGCACTGTTCACCCGTTGAAACTAAATACCAGATTCTAGGCTTGCTACTAGCATTGCTATGCACTGTGATACCCTTTGAAGCTAAATACCAGTATTGCTGAGTATGATGGTTATGATCAGGTGCATGGTGCACAGTGTTGGCAGATTCCATTGTGTAGCGGCATTCCTTATTGATCATCACCACTCTACCCACCTCCCTCTGTCAGCCTGGGGGGAGATATTTACACTATCACACTTCACTTCACACAACCATTTCAACTAGCAGTAAACAGGCACATCTAGCACATATACTATGTTACATATAGTTTTTCAGAACAGGGTTGAAATGGAAAGGGAAGGGGATTTATTGGTTCATGATATAGTCACATTTTGTTGTGTCTGCCTGAAGAGATATTTACTCTCTAGAGTTAGCATACTTCATTCCACATATTATAACCATTTCAACTTACTAGCCGTAAACAGGCACATCTAGTTCATATGATATACTTTTTGCTACATAGGTTTTCATGAAGGGGTTGAAATGAAGAGGGTAGGAGGTATATATCAATATATTGTAGTTTCATGAAACTCCTGTCTTACAAGAAATATTTACACTCACACTTCATTGCACCATTTCAACTACCTAGGAGTAAACAGACACATCTAGCACATATCCTATGTTACACATCTATTCATGAAAGGGTAATTGGAATGGAAAGTCTGAGATATTGTTGGTACCCAGGCCTCAACGCTAACTCAACATGACACTGGCCCTGTAGGACCAGTAACACTGAGGATCTACTGGTCCTGCAAAATTTCTACAGGTCCAGGTTTCTTTAACATAACAA
This sequence comes from Maea johnstoni, assembly GCA_963942565.1. Taxonomy (NCBI): domain Eukaryota; kingdom Metazoa; phylum Annelida; class Polychaeta; order Spionida; family Magelonidae; genus Maea; species Maea johnstoni. The sequence goes on along the minus strand of OZ012688.1, from coordinate 44,947,057 downwards.
GAAAGAACATTGCATAAAATTCACCACAACATTTATCTTTGTAGATTTTATCTTCATTTATTTCAAAAACATTTGGGGACATTCTCGGGGGGAAACTTTTTAACAAGAATGTCTCCAAATGTTTACTGGGTCTGTAGGACCAGTTGAGGTATTTTTTTACTGGCCCGAAGCTGTTTTCGGGAATTTCTACTGGCCTGGGGCCATAGGTTCACCCTTAGCGTCGAGCCCTGAGTACCTTGAATGCACTTTCAACTCTCTATCACCTGGATAGAGAGATACAGTGCCAACATAAATTCCAGCTCTAAATGTGTGGGCAGCCTGGGCATGTTTTGTATTCAAAAAGGGGTTGAAATGGAGAGGGTAGGAGGTATATTGTTATATTGTAGTATATGAAGCTCTAGTGTCTGCCTGGAGAGAAATATTTGCACTATCACACTTCATTTCACAAAACACTTCAACTGGAAGTAAGCAGACACATCTAGCATAAATGATATGCTACATAACTATTCTGAAAGGGGTTCAAATAGATAGGGTAGGCGGGTGGGTGGTATATCAATATATTGCAGCTTCATGAAACTCCTACTAGTGTCAGCCTGGAGAGAGATGTTTCCACCATAACACATCCTTCCAAACAACTATTTTAAATACTGAACTAACACAGCAACGAGTTACATCTAGGACATTGATGTAACTCTAAGATATTCAAAAAAGTTAGGGACTAGGGAGCATTATAGATATATCTCATCATTTCACACATCGACAACCATTTAGTATATTTTGACTTTGACATCATATGATTTCAACTCTATTTTGTAGTACTCACTTTTATTAGGACATGGTAAGTTATCTATATATGGGCAGGAATATTGGAAAAGCTACTATTTATGGTTATCTGTTGTTTATGTTCCTTTTTATTTCAGGTCACATTCTATATATTTGCAAACCTTTAGTCAGTAGATCCTAAGGTTTAGTACTAGTAGATTTAGTCATTATTTTATCAATTTTGAGCAGGTTATTTTACTTCTTTTTCTTTCAGGTGACATTCTATATTTTTTTCAATCCTTTAGTCAATAGATCCTAAGGCATAGTAGTATATTTAGGCACTATTTTATCAGTTTTGAGCAGGTTATATTTCACTTTTTCTCTTCATATTTGATTCTTTAAGTAAGCACTACTTAATAAGCACCATTCACAGAATTCTTGAATAATTTTATTTAAGAATTCAAATGGGATCAAAACCTTTTTTCACTTTGAATTACAATTTATGCACACCTTAGGCAGGTTAATTACGGTCAAACAGGTACCTCTGACAGGTGTCATTGGTCTTAGCACTCTTACCAGTTAGCATATGCATCTGAGATTGAGTTGAACCCTCATTTAAAATTTAAAATCTTAATTCTTTTTATATTGTATTTTATAATTTCATTTATTGAGCTGTTAAAATGACTCAATAACTTAAAAATTTGGGTTGGTTTTAAACTCAAATGATATTTGGAAGAGAAATATTGTACAGGAAATACTCCTCATGTATGTACCGAATGCCCAAAATACAGCCAGAGCACTTGGGTCAGGTATGCAATTATGGGTTTATTATCATGCATCTACACAGGTATTGGAGAAAATCAGGTTTAACCCTTGTGCTGCTGGTTGCTAATCTGGCCAATACAAAATTATGCAAAAAAACAAAAAAGTGAGTGAACCCTTGGCACATGGGTACTCATCTGAGAGTACTCAGTGAGGGCTTTTCAATGAATACCAACATGACATGGTTTAGATGGTTTTCAGAGATCTTTGCGTCCTTGTGATTTGGACAAAAGTAGCCTCAGCATTGGAAGTGTTAAGCCATACATCACAGATACTGAACTGATACTGTCTCAATTTCAATAATATTGAGTTGGTCGAGTTGGTCAAACATAAAACTGTGTGAAATTCCATATTGAATATGAAATTTCAAACAGTTATATGTTTGACCAACTCGCCACACCTTGTCTGGTTTCATTAAGCTGTAAGCCAAATATTGGCTCTGGACGGTGTCTGGTTTTAGAACAAGGTCAAGAGGGCTGAGTTCAATATGCTGAACTCCTTTCCGTCCGACCAATCTTTTTTTACCCAAAATTATTCATATTTACTTAATGGATTGGGCACAGTAACAAGGACCTCAAGGTGCACTGAAAGTTGCCTGTTTCTGTTGACCAGACCTGTGTGCTGCAGTATTTAATTAATTTAAAAAAAACACCCTCATGCCTGGAGATAACTGTGACGTGGATCATAGGGATCTACCATAATTTTGAAAATGACCTTAAAAATCTAGCAAACATTTGAAAGATATTTGAAGGAGATTTGTTGGTCAGTTACTGTCGCGGCCAAATAGTTGAGTTTTGAACAAATCTCAGAACCATGTATTGCATATAGCTTGGATGAAGCTGTTTTGTCATCTAAGCATAAAGTTTGCTGGGTCCCTATATCTTCAACCCTCTCTGGAATAGGACGGTAACAACTTTAGTAGCAAAATTGCCAAAAAAACTTCTCGTCCCACACCAACCTAACAGCAACAACAGCATGGCTATTAGAGCTGCTGCGATGCCACTACCCTAAAGTATTATCTGTCTGGAAGCGGGTTCCCACCCTCCCTGGGGAGAAATTAAATCCCCTAAAAGCCTTGTCAAACTGCTGGCCAATTTTCCACTTGGGGCGTGTGTAATTGGGTTTAATGGCGGTGTGATGTTGTTCTCTATTAGTGGGGTCACACCCCTGCCTGTCACACATTACCACACTCAATTTCTATTAACCCTTTTGCAACTGGAATACAAAATCGGACCAATAACTTCGAAGTTACTCATAAATAAGAGAGATATTTGAAAACTATCTGAAAAGAACTTGTTAATCTTAGTTGTAATAGTATTATCAGAGAAATATTTCTTAGAATTTTGATTTTTAATGTATATGTTTTATGGATATTAAAGCTTACATGTGTATGCTGCAGATGTACACTAAGAGTGCACAGCTAGTAGCCTGATGCAGAGACTTAGCCAGGACTATTTGGCATTCTGCCATCTTGTATGTATCTGCTCTTATCCAGGGCTTGGTGGCGAGATTCTGGAAAAGCCTTCAAACTTGTATTTATCAGGACATATTGCTGAATGTACCTAATATTCATTTGCCTGAAAAACTTATTATCTCATTTCAATCCCATTAATAATGATATAAAAAGCAATTTTAAAAATTGACAGTGTAATTATCACAGCAATCAAAAGAATATATAATGTGATTGTCCCCCATAAATAATTTTATTTCATTAAAAAGTAGTAAATATTACGTTTACTTCAAGTTTTTTCGTCATTAATTCATAAACCGTGGAGATAATTATTTTAAGGAAAGCAGGTTGTTCTTAGTGGAAAGTGAACTGGTTCCTTTAGCTTGGCGAAAATCTTCATTCATTCACGAATGCATGCAAATCTAAAACAGCATGTGGTATCAAGGCTGCATAAAAACTATTACAATTTGAATCAGCCGTAATAGGAGAAGCGCGTCAGCTGAATGGACGTTCTTGATGTTTATACAATTAACAGATGCAACAGCTCTGCCTTGGTGGTAACGCCTGGTCTTGCTCCAATAATCTTCATGTAGTTCCTAGCGTCACCCACAAAGAAAGCGCAAAGTTTGGGTCCGTTTCTTTGTCCTGATTGGGCCAAGCACCAGGTGGGCCGGAAGACGACTGATTGCCCGGCAACTACGACAAATATCATAAATCACTCAACGATGACAGTCAGCATTGTACTTGGTAGATATTCTTTGTTGATATCAGTTGGTGATTTTTTTATACCTTTGTTACATAATTTATGACTTTTTATGTCCACCTGTTAATATTCAATTTCTATTGATTGATTGTGTCCTGTCTGACACACTTAACTATTACCAGAACGTACTCCGCAAATCAAGGACCAATAGTGAAAACCTATAGTAGACAGCGTCGTAGCCAGTATTTTGGTGCACAATATCTAGGTTGTACATGTGTATTTATAAAAGAAATTGGCGTCCATTATTTCAAGGAAGACTGTGATATCTTTACATTACAACCATAAGCATATATATACTCATTGATAAGGTCTATTAGTATGTAGTAGCATTTATATGGAATAAAAAAATTCAAATTATTTGCTTGAAACGATTGACATTTTTGAAAATTCTTAACCAAAATATTTAGGTGTGCTATCCATGCAGTTTAAAACTCTACCAATTTTTAAAAGGCAAGTACAAACTCATCTCTTCAAATATCAAACAATTATATTAGGATATGCAGGTACCTAAATCAGTGCATCAACAATACTGAATTTCAAATGCACTTCCTTATCAAGCATTCTCTGGTTATTAATACAGAATGCAGTGCACAATTGTTCTAAATCAGTCTTACTAAGAGACTTACATATCTCCCCTGTCTATTTCTGCCAGAAATTCCACTTATACCACTTGTTGGGAAGTGTAAAGTGATACTGTTGTAGTACTGGTGGTTCTGCTTGTCTACTTCAACTACTTCCATAGATTTAGTTACAGTAGTGATTGCACTGGCAGCCAACCCATTACGAGAGAGAGAGAGAGAGAGAGAGAGAGAGAGAGAGAGAGAGAGAGAGAGAGAGAGAGAGAGAGAGAGAGAGAGAGAGAGAGAGAGAGAGAGAGGGTTGAGTATAAAAATAATTTAGTGCAGGATCTTAGCCAAGATTTAGAAACTGGCTGCACAAAATTAGCAGTGGTAAAATCTTTGGGCATTCTATTTTGCAAGGGAGACCACAATATACTATATACTGTATTAACTTTGCGCATAAGGAGTAAATACGCTTGGCAGGTCGCTGCCTCAGAGCCTCAGTTAAATTTTTGTACTATACTAGCATAGGGATCAGATGTCGAAATGATGGGATGCGCTGTTTAGTAAAAAGCAGTTTGATAAATGCGGTCTCCAGGGGTGCGCAAAATATGCATTAATCAAACTGTCCCTATATTAACATGGTTTACAGTACTCAGATTACAACCATAAGCATGTATTTACTTATTGAAATAAAGCTTACTATCCTTATACAATGTCATTGGGAATTTGGGATTATATAGAATCATTTAGATGCTTGGAGTTGACATATTTCGGAATCCCCACAAAGAAGTGGGTGTCCTGAGGGATGATTTTTGAGTTTGGATGTCCAAATGACGCCTAGATTCCCTGAATATAATCTTGCAATTTTTGAGGGTTTGGGTGTCCAAATGACGTGGAGACACCCTGCTGGCTGAGAATATGGCGTTGTGTTTGGTTATTCTCAAGTACTTAAAAATACCTACCTATTACTAAAAACAAAGAATCGTTTTGGCTTTGTGCATGAAAGGGTTAATTAGTGATGATTCTCCTCAGAGCACCTGTAGTGTGACAGTGATGATGCTTACATCTGTTCTAATTGAGCCAATAAGCTTGTGACATACGCTGTGTGTTTGATATGCAGATCCTATCATGATAAATACATGCCCCTCTACTAAAGCCAGATGTTACCTTCTTGGTTAACACTTCCAGGATCTGAGACCTACTTAAAGGGCAAATGCACCATCATGATGATTTAGGTTCAAAATGTGCCTATATGTGTCACCTTTCAAATAAGACCACCCGCAAGTATGTCCTCCTCAGCACTCCTCAGATATGGCTTATGAAAGTTAGTAAAAACTAGCCTGAGTCTGGGTATAGAGGCTGCCATTATCAGAAGTGGTGCTTATGAAGTGACTGCCAGCCCTGCTTCTGATTGGTTGAGAGATATCAGTGGCAGTCACTGATATCTCTCAACCAATCTGAAGCAGCACTGGCAGTCACTTCATACCACTGATTGTGCTTAATTGGGCTTAATTGGCCTGCAATGTCAGCCTCCATGCCCAGACTCAGGCTAGTTTTTTACTAACTTTCATAAGCCATATCTGAGGAGTGCTGAGGAGGACAGACTTGCGGGTGGTCTTATTAGAAAGGTGACACATATAGGCACATTTTGAACCTAAATCATTATGATGGTGCATTTGCCCTTTAATATAGGGCTCGAAATCAAGTGTTTTTTCCTGGGAGCCCAAGTGCATCTTCAAATAAGCTACTTAAAGATGTTGTACATGTGTATAGAAACCAGTACACCTTTGGGCCCCCTGCAGAAATTTGAGGGTGCAGGAGGAGAATTCAAGCAGGGACATCACTATTGCAAATCCACACAGATCACATATAAAATATACACAGATCTTGACTCATTGTGGTTGGAAACTGGTATATTAGCTAAGTCCTCAATGCACTAGCAGTTAATATATAAGTATCTTAGACCAGAAGCCCTACTGTATGGTGAAACTCATCCCTTGGAGTAATTTGAGACACCCGGATAACATATTTTGCAAATGGCATAAGTGCAATACCTACACTGGGATCAACTGTAACATTTTCAGTTACATGTTACCATTAATACCTGTCTTATTGTGGAGCCCTGGCTGCAGGATAAATAATTATCATATTCTATGCAGGCCTCAACACTGACTCAAAATGTTAGAGGCACTGTAGGACCAGTAAGACCTAACATCTACTGGTCCTACAACATTTTTACTGGTCCTACAAATTTAACAGTACTAAAGTAACAGTCTAGATACTAGGCTGAGACTAGGTTTGTAAGATTGTAAGATCACATGGCAGGCAGGTGCTCAGCTGCTTGCCACTTAGAAGGTGTGTTATTGATTAAACCTCATAATATGACATGCATGCTGATCCGATCTCAAGGAGCCAGTGGGCACAAAAGCTGTTTAACGGCTAATGTTCAAGATAGTCAGGAGACGCTTGCAAAACTACCAAGTGGAGTCCTGTCATTTCAGGCAGTCCATTGTATCATACAACTGTCATTTTTGATACACGGCAACCTGCATTGTTTAATATTATCACCTATCAAAGTACCTGAAACTGGGAACCTATAAGGCCAATATACCTGGTTTAACAAGAAGTTTTTATATGGGAAATGTTAAAAATGGAGTTTCCCTACTGATTTTTCTTTGAAAGATCCTATAATACCTTAATCACATGATCATCAGAAGGTACACCTTACCTCCAGATGGAGTAAGCATGCTTAAAAGATGTCATTTTACTTTTCTAATTTCATTCATTGTATTGCCTCACAGAGTCAGTCCAGTAATATAATTTATGCCAACCAGAGAGCTTTATTACACATGCAATCATCATTAATTTGGATCAATAAAGCCCTAATAGCTCAAATTAGTCACATACCAGACCCAAAATCATTAATTTTGAATGATATTGATAGAATGTCCCAGGTATAGAGCACAAAGAACCCTGCTAACAGCTATATATGTGTATTGTGTAATCAAGCAGGCCGGGTAGGCAAGCAGGTGTGTTAATTGTCATGCCTGGTCTATGTACCTTGCAGCAAATAAACTGTATATTTAAACCCAAACCTAACACAAACCCCCTCTGCCCTAGATGCTCACTGCATCGTATTTCAACCTATACAAACAACTTGGAGGCTGGCAGGTAGTTGGGTTCACTATATTATTGAGATTTATTGTGCCCTGTTTGTAATCAGACGCATGCTCTTGGCAATGTGCCAGGGTTGATTGCGGTATGTCGTTACTTTCACCTGAATGTGGGCTTTTTTTCTGCATGCATTGGTCTGGATTAAAAAATTCATTTATTAACACATTTTCAACCTTATTAAGACTAAATCTTAAAAGACTAGAGCTTCTGAGAGGTTAATCATCTTCTAAGATTTGACCAAACAATATAATGCTGCAATTGCTCTAAAGATTGCACAATATGATCTGTCCTGTTAGAACTAAACTCTGACACTGCCCTATAATATCTGGATTTAATATCAGACGCAGTGATCAACATCTCATGATAGCTAGCAATGTGATGTATTTGATTTTTCACTAACCATGGAAGATCAGGTGATAAATTTGTTATGTACACCTTGTTTGAAAGTGTGGTCCTGCCTGCTATCTACCCTGGCCCCCCATGCACAAGGTATATGATATGGATCTTTTCCCTTCATTGGCAATGATGCATCACATTAGATGAGTTGATACTTGTTCATGCCACAGTAGTTTTTCCACGGCTATACTAACCTATGCTGGCCGTTAAACTTGTACCTAAAATTTAATGGTACCTGCAGCATTGTATGCAGAAATCTTTACATATCAGATAAGGAGTCATCTACCCGTATATTCTATGACTTTATTGGAACAAATATTTTTTGTTTTACTGTTTTCTATAAAGGTTCGATAATGGGTAAATGAATCATTCAGGGGTAGGGAGGCAGGGGGTTGAAGGTTTCAAGATGTTGAAGGTTTCAAGTCTCTTTGAAGAAAATGCCTACTTGACTCACATTTTTCTGAAAAATAGCCCCCTCTCTAATTTCAAACCCCAACCTCTGGGACCAGTGTCCCTTTATGTGTCCCTTTTTCTGTGTGAGGAGGGGGGGCACTTAGATCAAGTGAAAGGGATGATTAGGGGTGTGTTCAGTTTGCTGTAGCCATGGTGACTCAGGTTAAGGTAATTTTCAACTGTGGAATGTTTTGATTTCCGTGGCATTGTAGTCTCACCTGCGCTTTAACTGCACGAAAACTACCCTGAGAATGTAGAACGAAGGTAATTCAGTGCAACCTACTAGCTATACACCTGTTAGTTTTAATGAGGCTTGAGAGCAGCAGACAGGATTTACACCCTGGGTGTCCTAAATTGTCAAGGGAGACCACAATATAGTCAGATAACAACTATAAAATAACATGTTTTCATCTAATATTGAGGAAAGGCATTATATTATTATATATCTATTTCCTATGTTGAATATATTTTATTATTTGCTTGAAATCCCCCCCCCCCCCCCCCCCCCCCAAGGTTTTGGTGTCCTTATGTGTGATTTGCTTGCTTGTGCAAGTATGTGGCATAAATATCTCTTGAATGGTCAGGATCTTTTTGGTTTACAGGCAGGAATGGGTTAATTTTGCATTTGTGGCTGTAATGTACATATTAACCCAGTCAGTGTGAATTTAACCCTGTTGGTGGTTGTGCAAGTATGCAGTATAGTACATAATGGATAGCCACAGGCTACCACAGGCTGACTGGCAAAAATCAAGACTGTCTAGAATCCTGTGCAGTTGGACTGTTGCACAGGTATTGCACACACACACCTGTGTGCCTGCCCAGTGCCTGGGGGCTGGCACAGGTAGCTCACAACATCGCTGCCTCAGAGATAGCCCTTAACCTATTCACATCAGAACTGTATGCATTACCATGTAAGCCTGATAATTATGAACATATTGTTCTTAAAAATATATTTTGTGAAAGATTTGGTTGTATGGAATTTGATTCCAAAATATCTTATGCTTCTGGTATAGAGGGTAATATTTTTTCCAATTCCAGGTTTTTATCTTGTTCTAAAATCCTGTACCAATCTAACAAACAAATTGTTGTTGTTTTTTGTAGGTATGACTGTACATATATTTGATAGCCAGGCTTATTCATTCAGTACAATGAAGGTCATCAACTGTTTTTCTGTGTACCCAGTCCCTATTGTGTTTGGGCAGGTGCAGTCAGGCAATTTTTAACCATCATCAGTGTAACCCATTCATGGTCAAATAACTTAGGAATTAAGAATAATTCTACAAAATATTTTAAGGAGACTTGTTTGTCGTTTTCTGATTTGTAAACATTTCTCCTTCAATCTTTTTCCTGATTATGTTTTTGCTTGAAAGATTTTACCAAAATCATCAGGCAGTTTTTGGCCCCTGTGAGCATGAATGGGTTAAGGCCTAACTAGACCATTAAACACGCCTTCCTGCTCAAACTGTCTGGTCCTATGATACTTTTGACAATAACTTAGGAATTAAGAATAATCTTAAAAAATATTTCAAGGAGACTTGTGTGTCGTTTTCTGATTCACATTTCTCCTTCAAATTCTTTCCTGATTATGTTTTTTCTTGAAAGACCTCGCCAAAATCATCAGGTTGTTTTTTGGCTGCTGCGTGCATGAATGGGTTAAGGCCTAATAGACCATTAACCACGCCTTCCTGCTCAAACTCTATATGTAGGATGTCTGGGAAGGTAGCATAAGAGATACAGCAACATATGTTTGGTACAAAACACAGCTTTATTGGGTTACTGTTAGGAAGTGCAAATAGTAGCATTGGTAATGTGGTTTTAACCCTTTGCAGGGCTCGAAATCAGGGGTGGCAGGAGCCCAGGGCCAGGATTTTCATAACAGGGTGTCAAAATTGGTATTTCAAGAATTTAGGGTCTCCAAAATCCGTTATTGAAAAAGTAAAAATCACTGCAATGATTATGTACATTAACAAATAAAATAATTATATGCTTAATTCTTCAGGAAATGTCTGTTATTATTTTGGAGTTAGACTTTTTAGAAATTTAACTTGGAAGTAGAATTTACAAAAACACATGTATACCAAAATCTAGGGTGTCTTTTTACACAAATCAGGTATTTTTCATGAACCAGGGAGTCCAAAAGACACCCAGACACCCTGCTGGCTAAGACCTTGCCCAGGGCTCCCTTACATTTTCCTGTGGCTTCCTAAAATTTGTGTAGGGAGTCCAAAGATGTACTGATTTCCATATACATGTACACAATACCTTTAGGTAGCTTTTGGAGATGCAATTGGGCTCCCTGAAAAAAAATAACACTTAATTTCAAGCCCTGCTTTGGCATTCAGTTAGTGAACAGAGATTTTGAAACTTGCTATAATACCAAATAATACTTCTGAATATACTTCTATACCTTCTAAAATACTTATCATTTATCAACTCCCAATGACAGATGCAGGGCTTGACATCAAGGTAAGCCCCACAGCCCATAGCCTGGGGCTAGTCATTGAAGGTCAGGGCTAGCAAATTCACCATGTGAGTAGCCCGAAGGGGCAAGATGGAAATAGAATATCAGCGACTCCAGATGCCCTACTCTGGGTATCCGGATGAGAATATATAATTAATTCAACAAAATACACTGCATTCTTTTTTCATGTTATCAATGTTGGCTAGGTTAAGGTCACTGTATGATATATGTTATTATTGATATGGAAACAAAATTTGTTGTCATATATTGCACATTTTATGCCTTAACTTTCAGGGCTAGCAAAATATTTCAGGACTAGTAAAAGATAACCAGGTAACTAGCCCTGAGGGGCTAATGATTCCTTTTTGAATGTTTGGCCCCGAGATGTAGTCTTTGCAGAGCTCGAGATAAGGGGGTGCTGGGACCATGCACAGGGACCCCTCAAATTATTGTAGGGAGCCCAAAGATGTACTTCTTTTAGAAACACACAACACCTTTAATAAGGTAGCTTGTCAGTTCTGGTATTGTCAGTTCTGGGCCTTCTCTAGGATTTCTCGATGGTCTAAAAATTTCCCCCTTTCTGGTTCTTTCTCGTAGATGACAGGATGCTGTAGATCAGGTGTTCTATTTGAGTACACCTGTAATCAGTGTTACCTGTTGTTGAGGACCCACCTGGGCAGACAGGTAATTAGTAGGACATAATGAGTCTCGTTATAGTATCCCATGAGGGACCTTGCCCGTCCTGATAGCTGGCTGGGTGGTTTAAGGCACTGCCACTGACTGCTCACTGCCTCTCACCACTGAGGGCCTGTCCCGATAGCTGAGTGGTCTAAGGCACTGCCACTGTCTGCCCAGGTTCGAATCCCAGTCAGAGTATGTGAGAAAGTTGCCAGTAACTTGGGGTTAGGCAGCAGTTTTCACTAGGTACATTGGTTCCCTTTACCCCTTATAATTGGCTAGTCATTTAGCAATGTGGCAGGAAAATTAACAATAAACAATATTCCAAATTTTATTGGAAACTTTGTAAGTGGGAGGGCATCAAAGAACACATTCACATCTGAAGCATACACAAAGTCCTATAGATGCATATTGAACAAACTTGATCACAATGCAATATTTTGGGAAATCTTTGACCAAAAACTGTTTTCCACTTGTTTTCAAAAATCCCTCTTGAAATATTTTTAGGCATACGTAACACTATTTTTAACAAATTACAATTAAAGTTGTCAGAGCATTTGTTCAATCCAGATGCCAATGGATTATGTAGGCCATGTAGGTTGCTTATGTTTGCTTTACCCTGTTCAAGGACCTGTACTGTGTTACGTGGCTATGAATACTTTATATCGTGTAAACATTCATCATGATAGAGTCCTTCACCCGTTCATGCCAATGTATATCACAGAGTCTGACACTTAGATTTCAGGCTAGGGGCCCGAAAAGGTCTTTCAATAAAGATAGTGGCCCACAGCAATATCTAGGGGCATATGCCCCTTGGCCCCTGGGAAAGTTGAACCCTGACATCAGCCAGAAATGAACTAAATTAGAACCAACTCTTACCAAATGTAGCCCACAATTCCTATGAAATCCCAGGATTTTTGAAGGAAAATACTAGGAATTCCTTTGTTTGTCAAGCTACAAAACGATTAGAAGGGTTAAGAGGTTCCTCGCTACATAGTAGTACTTAGCCATATTGGCACTGTTCACAGAATGGGCCTCAGGGCATATATGGACACCCATACATTTTGATCAGGAATTTCTCAATGCTTTACCTAGGAGTTCAAAGTTTTAGTTTTATGCATATCCTATTATATTTCTTAAACATAATGCATTTATGCATATGCATTATATTCATGGCTGTCATCAGAATATGTTATGGTCATCCTTAAATATGTTATGAGACATCCCAGTTTTTTAATCTGTCCATTTTAGACATCCTGCTTACAAGATCATGGCCTGGGCCCTCTGGGGTTTTGGCATTTTACGGTTTTACAATGGTGTCTTCTGTGAAAGATTTTGCCTTGTGGGTAGAGTTGAATTTAACCTCTCAGTTATCAATTGCATCTAGTCTGAAATAACCCAATGACTCTGATTTCTCATTTAGTTCCCCCATACTCCTTTATTTCCAGAATCTCATTTCCAATTTCTTCTTGATATCATGTCACTTGGGAGTCCTGCTTTCATAAAGTAGCAATAGATTGGCTTTAAGGTGGGCTTTTCAAAGTCATGGTAATGATATCGACCACACAGGATTCATTCATTCTAAAGCTGGATGTGTCAGTAACTATTGATTGTCAGTCTGGCTGTGGCATCATCTAGGACCTCTAACTAATGGATAGGAAGCTCAACTGATACCATCAATTTAAGGATAGTAAGCTTGCCTAGGTTTCCTCAAGAATTCAACAACAACGTTTCCTTACTAGGACCAGTAACATAATCTTAGCCGGACATCATTTGGACACCCAAACTCACAAAAATCAACCCTCAGGTCACCCCAAAGATTTTGTGAAGAATTTATTAAAATGGCAATTATTAGTATGCAATTAATTTTTCACCTAGATGTAAGTACTATAACTTTGATTAAGGGCATTAATTATGCCTTATTTCAGTAATGTCAAGGTCATAATTCTTTAGGACTAAGGTTTATACTCTCACTAGCTATAGCTAGTCTGCACAGTCTATAGTGCGACAAGCCAGTGTACTGATAACTCAATATCAGCACAGATGCCACCAGATGTAAATGACGTAACCTTTTCAGCATGATCAGACTTTTCAATAAAACTGACGCTTACAGGGTTAGACAGTGTCTGTCCAAAATAGCATTCACTAAGTTTCTGACCTTCCAGATTTAGCTACTCAGCTTCTTCATATCCTTATACCAAGTACATTATTGCGCTGGCAATTATAATCCGTAGGGATTTCTGCCAGTATCCATACAAATACAGATTAAGTAACCTATCATGTCAGAATAGGACTTTACACTTCAGTCATGTCCTAGAAGATGGCTTGATAAGAAAAGATGGTTATTTGTCCATAAGATTAATAAAAATGAAAATTCTTAATAGAAAATATTGCGTGTGTAAAATGGAGTTTTTCAGGAAAATGCATATATGTCTAAAAGGTGGTCTCTGTACAAAGAGCTGAACAGATGTCCTGAGATAATTAATAGACAGTCGTTAGGAGGGATTGATGACTGTTTTGATTGTACCTGGGTAGGGATGATGAAGGTTAATGATCAGCCTCTATTATCACACATGATGAATCATTCACAGAATGATGACGTAACCATGGCGATCTTTGATTGACAGCCTCATTCTGAAGGTGGAAATTTCTGATCATAACAAGAGGAAAATCCTACAGCTGCTCAGTTATAAACCAGATCACTATTTTTATTATTATTTTTATTAACCGTTTAATGCCTTCTTCTACTTGACAAGATGATTGGTTTTAACCAGGATTTAGAAACTGGGTGCCCAAGATTTGGCAATTGTGAACTTTTGAAGCGTCCTATTTTCACAGGAGACCCCAATATACCCTGATTACTACCATAAACATGTATTTACTTAATGAAATAAAGCATAATGTCCATATACACTCCCATGGGAATTATATTGAGGTGAAAAAAAATATTACATGCTTGAAATTGACATTCAACAAATTCTGGGTGTCCTGAAGGGTGAGTTTTGAGGACTTGGGTGTCCAAATGATGCCCAGGCGTCCTACTGGCTAAAACTATGGCCTACTAGTAGCTAGGCTACCACCAGCCAGCTAGCCGTTGGTCCTATCATCTTACCTCTCAAATCAGCACCTACCTGTCATGCCTAATGAAAAGCCTACCGTACCCATCACATGGCAACGGCACCCAGCTGCTAATCATACACCTGGCCTGACCTCAGCTACCCCCACGGCCCCACCTATACTCACCTGTAGCTGTGAGACCCAGATTCACACAGGAAGGTTACACTTGCTTTCGGCTCTACCTGTAACTAGCATGATGCAGACCTCCCGAAACTTAAAAACCTAAAAATTACCATACCTGGCTTATAGGGGATACTTATGATATAAGTTTTATGTCTTGCCAGCAGGGTATCTGGATATCATTTGGATACATATACCTTAACCCTCATGCTGTTGGTCATTAATTTGGCCAATACAAAATGATGCAAAAAACAGAAAAATGACTGAAACCCTGGCACCTGTATACTCATCTGAGAGTGGTCAGCTAGAGCTATCTAATGAATACCAACATGACAGGGTTTTAATGGGTTTCAAAAATCTTTGCGTCCTTGTTCTTTGGATAAAAGTAGTTTTAGCATTGGAAGGGTTAAAGAATCACACACTAGAAGACCCAATTTGTTGTCAGAAGTTGTATAAAATGTCAATTTCAAGGAAACAAAAATCTTATCTCAATATCTTAATTGTATATCATGACATTGACATAGGATATGGATATTTTGCCTTATCTCAATTAGTAAATACACGTGTATGGTTGTTATTTGAATATATTGTTGCCTCCCTTTTAAAGTAGGACACCCAAACATTTTACTAATGATAACTTTGGACGTGCACTCAAGATTTCTAAATCTTTGCAGGGACCTTTATGTGTGGTAATATCCTCTACTCAGGAATGTAACACCACCAGATACCTGACTTTTATTGCCTGGTTTATTGTTATAGGGGATGTAAATTGTTATGTCATAGATTTATGTTCTGTTATGGGCACTACTTATACAGGTAGCAAGCTTTATATAAAAATGTAAACAAACTACACAGGCAATTAAAGGGAAACATATCATATACCTATCCCCTTGATGAAACTTTTATTCAATGAGTTGCTGTACTTAGATTTAACCCTTCCAATGCTGAGGCTACTTTCATCCAAAGTGCTCACAAGGATGCAAAGATTTTTGATAACCATCCAAACCCTGTCATGTTGGTATTCATTATATCGCTCTCACTGCCTTTAATACACAGTTCAAATTTTGGGTACTGATGCTGAATGATAAGTCATCATGGCAGCGAGAAGGACGATACTAGCATAGCAATACAATGTCCAAATAACAGTGAGCATTTTAATAAATGCGCAATCAAGGGATACACAAAGTAAACATTTATTAACCCTTATGCTGCTGGTGGCTAATTTCTTCATAACAAAATGATGGAAAAAAACTGAAAATGACTAAAACCCTGGCACATTGGTACTCATCTGTGACTACTCGCCGGGAGCAATCCAATGAATACCAACATGACAGGGTTGAGATGCTTTTCAAAAAGCTTTGTGTCCTTGTGCTTTGGACGAAAGTAGCCTCACTATTGGAAGGGTTAAAATGCCACAACATAAACATGGCATAGAGTACATGTAGCTGCATATTTGAGGTGTATGGCAGGCACCAACATAAATTTCAAGACCTGCTTGCCCTGCCGGGCAAGCAGGTCTTGAAATTCACTTGCCCGAATGGAATTGTCACTTTCCCGAATAAAAATATATGACTGCATTTACAAATACTTGAAAATGAATAGTAAATACTAGAAAATGATTTATGAATACTAGAAAATGATTTATTGATATTAGAAAATCATTTTATAATTAATATTTCCTTTTTTAGTATTTATAAATCATTTTTTAGTATTTATAAATCATTTTCTAGTATTCATGATTCATTTCTAATATCTATAAATACTGCATTTATGAATACTTATAAATCATTATCAATACCAGAAAATGATTAAAAGTGCTAGAAAATGATTTCTAAATACAAAAAATGGAATTATTAATATCAAGAAATGACTTCATAATATTTATCAATGTATGTTATCTATAAATATTAGAAAATCAATTATAAATGCCTGATTTTCTAGTATTTGTAAATATTTTCTTATATAAATCATTTATCAACATTTGTAAATATTGATGAATATCTTCAAATATTAAAAAAAATGCTAAATTAACTTAAGTTGGCTCTGTGTATGGCCCACACATTTTTTAAGAGCAGCAGCGGTCGCAGTGTTTTTCTGAGGCATGCGGTCTCGACTTGGTCTTGTGCGCACCTGTATTCATATTTGAAAACGATTACAAGCACTTACGCTATTGCCGACTTTGATTGGATGGGAGTAGCGAGCGTCGTCATCTTGATACGATGAGTCAACGCTCGCTCCTCGCATCTAATCAATGTCAGCAATAGTGCAAGCGCTTGGAGTACTAGATCGATCATGCCAATTCAAAATGGCGCCGCGCATAGCCGGAGTTCGATCGTGCCGGTGAGCAGCCTCTTTGGTGGGTTTTCTGGACATAACTGTCCAGGAAACCCACTTGCCCTGTCGGGAAAGTCAAGTACGAAGTCCGCTTGCCCGACAGGCCTTTTTTAGCAAGTCCACTTGCCGGGGCAAGCGGGCTAGTACTTATGTCGGTGCCTGTATGGCCGAGACACCTGTACCAGTCTCTCTATAGTGGTATTTAGTTCTCACAGGACACTCACAGCCAAGGGACACATTACATAATGGTCAAGGCTGTCAGGCTATGAATCGTTCTCATCGCGCAGGGAAATTAGTCTGCGGCCTCAGGCCAGCGGCGGTAATTTACATGTAATTTATCAATTTGTTTGAATTGTTGAGAGGAGATTTGAAAGAGGACTAGATACTGATTGATGTAGTTTGTTGCAGGGGTCACCCAAAACTATTTGGCCTGAGGACTGAAGTGGGCATTAAATGAGACAAATCCAGTGTCTGCCAACTGCATGACAGGCAAGTTAGGCCTAAAAAAAGATGTTTGATTCCTCTAGCCCTACTCTAACAAGTTTTAACTAAAAAAATTGCTGCCCTTAAGTTTTTTCCACACTTTCAACTCCCAATCAACATAAACATGCATAAAAAAAATATTTTTTGATAAAGAAAATTTTCGAAGAAATAAAAATTTACCTACCCTACCTACCTAATTTTCTTTGGACCGTTACAAGAAACAACCTGTTTTTTTAGGCCTTATATGTTCACTTTTCATAGCCCTGCCTAACTAAAGAGTGTCCAAGAGTAAAGAAATGAATAGATAAATAAATGAACAAAGAATAAACAAAATGAGTGGTGGCCCTTTTTAAATCAGAATACACTCATATACTTTACTGTATTATTGGTTTGAGGCTCCTTGCACTAATCAACTCAGGATGATTGACAACCTTTGACTCATTCCTTTCTCTCCAATGTAATTATCAGCAGCAGATTGATTACACTTTCAAGATGTTTGTTTAAGGCGAGAAAGTGAGATAATCATCACTGGCCTTTATATGTGTTTACATAGAGATTTTGAGCTTGCTGCTATGCATTTTGAGTTATTACATGACTACCTACTAGGGTCATAGGGTACGCCTGAAACGTTGACTGGTTAATGAGGGCATTTGACATGGATAAAAAATCTGCTAGCTCTTAAGCAATTTATAACAGGGGTTATTGTTGGTTACTAGATATTATAGCCCTAAACGCTATTCTGTGGGCTACTGCATTTACATCTATAAAGTGCTGTGTTGATATGTTGAATTTATATATGTACATTGCAGAATGGTATAATTCCCATGATTGTGCTTCACCATTGATATGAGCAACAAAATCACTGTGTATATTCATATTATTGCAACAGATGAATATATTGTTGCGTACAGGTATATGTTATTCTTAGGAACCAAACTCGCTCTATGATTACTCAATGTAGTTATCTAGAGAGAATATAGATGGCAGCACCAACAGTGCTATTCATCAGTATAAAGAATTCCGCAGACTATGTTGCCATTCTATTCCTCTGTAGATTCTATGAAGTGGGATTTCACAAAAGGATTTAGATGTTCTTCAAGGATTAGGTGTAATGTAATCATTATAAAGATTTGAGGATTAAGTTAATGGGAGCCTTACATCTTAAATCCTCTCCTTGCCTTGAGTAAAGTGAAGTCTGAACGCTATAATAATGACTAGGGTTTGGCACCTTTGAAGTTTTTGTGGTACTATATGATATTTCATTAATGATACAATATATCATTAGTTTTGTTTATGATACAATGGTACGATATATTTCATTACTGATGTAATATATCATTTATTTTGTTAATGATACAATGGTACAATATATTTCATTAATGATACAATGATATGAAAATATCACCAATATTGCCAGGCAGTTTTGGCTGCTGCAGGCATGAATGGGTTAAATTGTGTTGGTTAGGTTCAAAATATATTTCTAAAGATGTTTTTGTTAGCGAGATATTTTTACATGCTGCAGGCACAAGTGGGTTAAAATGGTTGTTTTAGATGTTGCCGATCCTACCGCTGTTTCGCCCCTTTAAGGTTGCTAGGCGCTGCAGGGAGGAGGTTGTCATGGCGCTATTAATTAGCTTCAGCCAGTGTTCACTTGATTGACATTTAAGGTCTGCCACGATGAAGTCGAGGACAGAGCGGAAATCTGGGACGGAGACAGCGCCAAATGGATAATTCCCTATGCTGGCACGCTAATCTCCTATTAGTTTAAGGTTTGACATGTCCTTGTAACTATTATGAAGCAGCCGCAATGTATGTCCAAACCTCGGTGTATAACCTATATGGTTATTATTGGTGAATATTTTGATGGATTGTATTTCCTTTGAGTGAGAACAATTTGTCTACAGGAGGAAAAAGCCAATACAAAATAGCATAAAAATGAAACGATGAATGTCAAATTGTATCACTGTATATGAATTTCTCCCTTGATAAGTTTAGCTGTTAAAGAACCTTTTTGCAATGAAAGGAAAAAAACAGTTTTTTCACTTGTAGCCGTAAAGCTAATACTAGTACTGATTGTAATGATGAAGATGATGATGATTGTGACAAGGATTATAGGGTTGATGATGATGATGATGACGGTGATGATGATGATGACGGTGTCACGGTGATGATGATGATGATGACAGTGATGATGATGATGATGCCGGTGATGATGATGATGAAAAGTAATATAAGGCTGATGATAATAAATGTGATCACTAACATATTGTTAAAAGAATATAAAAGAGATGATGATGATGATGATTATATTGATTATATTGATTATACATGATAATGATAATTGTAATAACAATGAATGTTGAGGAAGATAGTAACTGTAGCGTACGGATTCTGAGACTCAAATCTTTCAATAGTTTTATCATTATTTATAAAACTGTTGTCCAGTAGGCAATGCATTTAACTTCAACAATGATTTATGTATTTCTTCTAAGTGGTAACACTCAAAACATTGTATATGCAGGTTGAAAGGTCTATTGTACTGCTCCCAAACAGACCCAGTTAGAGTAATTGACATTAACCAACCAATTTACTCCACACAATCTCCGCAGGGCCGCAGTGCTATCGGAGGCATTTCCCTCGACGCTCTGACCAGGATCAGCTGGTCAGCGATTGCTTGGCATCAACCAATCAAAAGAGAGTATTTGGAACAAATCTCTGCGATCACTACAAGTGTTATGATGTAATAAATTGAGCTGCACAGTGGATTTCCGATGATTGAATTGAGCGTTTATCGGAATTAGAAAATTGACTACATTCGCGGGGTCCCGCGGGAAGCATATGGAACACTTCCGCGCTACTTCGGCTCAATTGCTTCCCATAATGCACTAGGCGCTGATACCGATGATGACTTTTGCGCGGAAATCATGAATAAATTCATGGCAAGAAAGATAATCATCCAGCAGGCCTAGCCTCTTAATCCTATTATTGATGTGAGGAGGGGTTAGGATTCTTCCTTGGTGTCTTATGATAATCCCTGTGGATTAAGGATTGGATTAGTGGATAAGTGTGGCTTGTTGTCGCGACAGTGGGTGAATTGTTGCGGGGGCTTGTACGAGCCACTTGCTGACAACCATCAATGGCGATACTGTGGCGGTTCTGGAGCCAAGAGGATCAGACAGTTGTATCGAGGGAGCCATAGAAATATAGTAAATCTTGTTTGCTGATAAAAGGGTATTTGAGGGGTTCAACAAACCCCCTTTACAGATCAAAATACTCATTTCCTTGCTAAGGATTGTCATTTTTCTTAAGTTTTGCTAATAGAAATAGAGTGGTTGATCTACCTTTATGTTGGAAGGAACTCTCTCCTACAGACCAAAGTGCCCTACATGGAAGTTGTGGATCTGCCCCCCAAATATGGATGACTTTTTAACGTCTAGTAGATTTTGGGACACGATTTATTGCATGAGAGACCACCTGTCTGCAAAGACCATCCTTTATACCATTAACCCTCAGAGCACACAACAGGCCTGAAGGTTTTGGAAATAATTTACTAACAGAAGTAATTTTAGATGAGTACCCATGTGACAGGTTTTCAATCATTTTTGAGGTTCATCATTTTGTATTGGCCAATTTAGCCACCATCAGCATAAGGGTTTAAAAGTATTTTTCAGGGCCCTGTATTGAGCAAGTGTTGGAGGGTTGCCAGCATTTATTAGCTGTGTTGTTGTGAAGTGGGTGCCTGGTGGTTATTATTATACCATGGCACTGAGACAGGTGCATACAAGGGGGTGACAAAAGTTCACACTGAAATATGGGTCTCTATCAGATCTGTGCACATACCCTTAGCAAGCAGGGCTTTTGTACGTCATTTGGGCACCCAAACCCTCAAAAATCGCCCCTCTCAACACCCAAAATTCTTTGTGAGGAATTTCTTAAGATGCCAATTTTAAGCATATGATTGAGTTCCAAGCATAGTCTAAGCCAGCAGGGTATCTGGGCATCTTTTGGACGCCCAAACCCTCAAAAATCACCCCTCAGGACACCCAAATGTTTTAGTGAGTAACTTCTTAAAATGTCAATTTCAAGCATAAAATTGAAGTTTTTCTACCTCAGTATAATTCTCATGTTATTGTATAAGAATATAATGCCTTATTTTGATAAATTCATACATGTTTATGGTTGAAATCTGAGTATATTGTGGTCCCCCTTAAAAATGTGGACACCCAAAATTTTACAAAATTTGTCAATTTTGGGCACCCAGTTTCTAAATCCTGGCTAAGACCCTGGTTCCAGGCATAACTGGGTGAAGCAGGTGAGCCCCCCATTTCAGTCACGTCTTTAATGCTGCTGTGTCATTAACCCTTCCAATGCTAAGCCTTCTTTCGCCCAAAGCGCAATGACGCAAATATTTTTGAAAACCATCTAAACCCTGTCATTTTGGTATTCATTGGAAAGCTCTCGCTGAGTACTGTCAAATGATTACTTATGTGCCAGGGGTTCAGTTATTTTTCAGGTTTTTTGCATCATTATGTATTGGCCAAATTATATAATCAGCCATCAGCAGCATAAGGGTTAACTTAGTCGATGATATCTGCAGTTATTATCAAGCACTGATTCCTTGTAATTCACCATGCGGTGTGATAGTTATCGAAAGTGGCCAAGGTCAGTGCATAAAGGTCAACTACTTTTTTTTTTGCTGATTGACTTGTCCTCACCGATAAAGGGAGTTTCCTGGCCGAGTTAGGGACGGAATGATCTATGTCCTCTCACCCGGCATTACGATCACTATAAGACACGTCCCGTGCCACAATGATTATGTGCACCTTTAAGCGATTAGTGCCGAAATTGGTTCATTGAGGTGCTAATTAGCATCTGTGATCGGAGAAATTTCATTAGCAATGGGATTGCATTTTTGTCAGTTTCCCCCAATCTGGCAATCACTCATACCTCATATCTTTTATTTAATCTCAATAAATTTCCTCAATCGTTTAACCCATTCATGCCTGTAGCCCTTACTACTTTGGTGATATCTCTCTAACAAAAACAATATTTAGGACACATTTGAAGCATAGTTGTTCATTGAAACTATCTATAATTCTCCTTCAAATAGTTTTGTAAAACCCTTCTTAATTTCCAAGTTATTGACAATTAAGTGTCAAAGATCCAGAAGACAATTACCTGGAGGAACATTTATGCTTAACTCTTCCAATGCTGAGGCTGCTTTCGTCCAAAGCACAAGGGCGCGAAGATTTTTGAAAAGCATCTAAACCCTGTCATGTTGGTATTCATTGGATAGCTCTCACTAAGTACCCTCAGATTCATGTACCAATATGCCAGGGTTTCAGTCATTTTTCCACCTTTTTTTGAATAGGCAAATTTAGCCACCAGCAACATAAGGGTTAAAGAGTTATCCCCCTGGGTGCTACCAGCATGAAAGGGTTAATGAAAGTTTTACCACATCCAGATGTTGATCTGGCCGAACATTTGAACCTTCTGGTCATCAATAAACTGTTTCAGAGGAGAACAATAAAAACATGCACATTTTTGACCAATCAATACACAGCGCCCCATTAAGCTGCGGATCTGAGGGTGGGTGGTGTACTGCCCGCCTGGTTACTGTCGATATATAGATATAATCAAAGTGAATGACCGGGGCGTTTGAATATTTCACTTCAGAGCAACTTCCCTGGCCCCAGAAGGCAATTAACACATTCATGCTTACGAGTTCATTAAAAAAAATGTTGTCTGGATCTATGATAATTTTGACTATAACTTCGGAGCTAAGAAAGGATTTACAAAATATTTGAAGGAGAGTTGTGGGTAATGTTCTGCGTAATATTTCTCATTCAAATATTTTCACAACTTCGCTTTTCCCTGCTAGATTTCATCGGATTAATTGTCAGTATTGTCCGCTGTGAGCACTTACAGGTTAATCCAGTTGGCTGTTGAGTGGGGCGTAGGGAATCACTTGGTATGAGCGTAAGCAGTTCCGTTAAAAGTCATTCGAGTGCCTAACTTGGGTGTTTAATCCCCCTGTAATCCCTTAATGCCCGGCCTTGTAAGTGACCCAAGTCGGGTGCTAAGTGCTTTACATCGAAATCGACGTGTTTGATTGTGGACTACTAATGAACTTAGGATCATTTCACACACAATGAAGCTTTTCATCGCTGACCTGCATAGAATTTACCATGAAGAGTGTCATCTTGGTGTCATTGTTACTTAAAGAAAATAAAGTTTTGAAACATAAAATTTGAAATTATTTGTTATAGCATTGGTCACTTGATTCTGTTAAAAAATTCCTCTTCAGGTATTTTTTATAGAGTCGTTTTAATTTGTTAATGCTCATAATTGGACAAAAGCAGGCTGACAGTTTTGATTAAATCTTTCAAGCTGCAATAGAACGGTTGGTAAACTATTTGGAGATATCTTGATGAAAACAAGCTTTTGCTTGAGAGATGTCCTCAAAATTATCAAGCCGCTTTTGGCCACTGTGAGCATTTAAATGGATTAATTCACATGTAAGCAGAGTTTCTGAGTTGTGGGTACAGTACTAGTGTTTACCATAAGTATTCCCATCTATGTCAGATCATTTGTATGTTCAAGATGAGCCTATAGGTTAAAGTTAGGAAGAACCTTAGATCACCAGAGAAATCAGGATAAATACACAAGCAGAAACATATGCTGGAGCCCTTTATGTGTATAAAATGACCAGCTTGCAGTTTGCGAATTTTAACCCATTCATGCCTTTGATGCACAAAACTGCCTGTTTATTTTGAAGATATCTCACAAATAAAAGTAATCTTCAGAAGATATTTGAAGGAGAAATGTAAATCAGATACTGACTAACAACTCCCCTACCAATATTTTTCCAATTTATGCTTATTTCCAAACTTATTTTCAAGAGTCTCTCTCATCTACAGAAGACAATGGTCAAGGTAATCTCCAAGCATGAATAGGTTAATGAATCCTCCAGGGTCAATGAGTGCAGGATGATTCCAATGCAGCTGTGTCTTAATGGACGCAAAATGGAAAGGCACATGGCAGCCCTTTGTAGCATCTGTAATTGATGGCATTTTGTAGAGGAGTGTGCAAGTAGAATACCAAATACCGATATCAAATGGGCAAATGCATGGTATCATTTCAAGTATGTTCTATTTGACAAATATTTGTAGGAGAATTGAAGGTTGAGTTCTTATCACATTTCTACTACAATTATTTTCCAAGAGATGGTTTTGTAAGAGCGATATCTCCATAATAGCGGGTCCTTTTTCGGCCAGTTTTATAAACGCGATATCTCCAGAATAGTCACAGGTCTTTTTTTTGGCCTCAACAAGCATGAATGGGTTGAGATATTTTTTTGGTATTTCAGCCAATATTAACTTAATAATTAAGCTGCTGGAACTCCTTTGAATAATAATCATTCATGCTGTGACTAATTATGATAATTAAGTTAAAGGCAGGAATTGTCCACATTATCCAAGTAGGGAATCAAAAACTGAGGCTGAAGAAAGTGTGTAATTTGATATGGTGTTTAATTCTTTCCTGCCAATAGCGCCCACACAATGTTAGAGATGAAAATAATGTTTTAAAGTGAAATATTTGTATGTCAAACATGTTGTGTTAGAAAATGTCTACAGTATACAAAAAATAAAGAAGTCAGAAAAATAATAATAAAAAAGTAAACAAAACCAAAACAACAAGGGCTATTAAGTGTACACTTGGATACGATGATAAGTAGGGGATTTATGAATAAACTACAAAAAATTAAAATTTATTTTACCAAATGCATTTGAGGTTGTTATAAGGTCACCCTTAGCAAATGGATATTCTAAGATTTTTCTGAGGTAAATCACAGGATTTCCCTTTATAGCCAGGACCCATGCCAGCCTGTCTCTTGGAAAGACAGTTTACTTAAAACCATCATTTTGGACAGGCAAAAAATTATAAAAAGGAAAATTCAATTTTGATTTTTTTGAGTTAAGAAGTTAACCAAATATGTTTGTAACGAACCATCTTCTAGGACATGGTTGACTAGGACATTTTAGTTCCTGGCTGAATCCATGGAGAGAAATTCCACCTCAGCAGTAATTACATTTATTACATACATCAAAATGCTGGCTCTGTGACAAAACGGCCATCTAGTGCATACCGCGGCAGCTGATTCATGGTGCCGGCCACCAGCTGCCCACCGGACAGCTTACGAAACACCTTACTCAACGTTTCACACGCGTCCAGTCATGCCTGCGCTTAACAGCGGTCAGTGGATTATCCTAATGGTAGGATTCCATTATCAGAATGGGGGTAACTGGCGCCTAATGCCCTGAGGGATAGGAACTACATTTATAGAGTGTCGGGACACCATTAGCATGCGTCGGAACTGTGTGAAGTGGTTGGAATGGATGCTGAACCTGCCAGGGTCTTAGCCAGCATTTAGAAACTGGTTGCCCAAAATTGGCAGTTGTAAGATTTTTGGGCGTCATATTTATATACCACAATATACCTTGATTACAAGAATACACAATGTCATGTATTTATCTATTGGCAGAGACTTAGCAAGGATCCATCCTACCTGTCTTTTGGACAGGTAGTTTCCTAATAAACCTCCTGTTTGGACAGGCAAAAGTTTCTATGGTGATTTTTCAATTTTGACTTTTAGGGTGTAATAACCAAATATTTTCTTAACAAACCATCTTCTAGTACATAGCTGAAGTGTAAATTGCCCTTTTTGACACACTAGGTTATTAAATGTAGCTGGTATGAGGATTTGAAGTAGATAAGTAGCTAAATCTGGACAGGCAGATATTTTGAAACAGCTGTTTTGGACAGGCATTTTTGAAATCCTGGCTAAGACCAGTCCTTCCAGAAATGGGTGCTATCGATCTGAGTGGCGATTTTTGAGGGTTTGGGTGTCCAAATGATGTCCAGACGCCCTACTGGCTAAGACAGTTGCTTCTTGCTCTTCCTTTGACCCCACTTAGGATCTGGATAATACCAATACCCCTTATACGTTTAAATGGTAATTGTTTATTTTATTTCATGTGTCATATCAATTAGTATATATATTTTTAGATATTTTTTGCAACTGTTATATTCCTCCAGCCAAGAAGATATTACAGTTGAATTGCACACGGAGCAGGCAAACCACAATTCCTCACCCAATCTAATTAGCTTGCAACATAGCAATGCGAAGAATCTCACTTTCCGGCATTGAAAAATGCATGAAGTCAGCCGCCAGCCGATACAGTCTCAAACATTGCTTTACAAATATTGAAATGTGGGAAACCAATCCCATCTAAGTTGTTCTAGCGTTGTTATAAATGACTTCATGAATAAAACTCTTAGAGGTTCAGCCCCGTGATTAGCAGTGCTGTATTACATGCTGCCAGCACTGCTGCTAGTACCGCTGCCAGTACTGCTGCCAGTGTTGCTTCTGGGCCACTGATTTCCTAGCGGAGCACTTTAAAATTTGGTCAAAGAACTTGCAGACTTGGGAGTTGGGGTTGAGCTATAGCTTGTTTGAATGCCTCCTGAGAACAGGACCAATTATTTGGCAAGTTTTCCTGATTTTGTCTAATTGGAATATATATGGCTCAGCATCTTTCTGCCAAAGGGCAAGTGAGATTGAAGTTACATACTCTTTGTTTATTTTACATGCCCTTCTACAATTGTGTTTTGGAGGTTCTCATTTTGTTTCAGAATGAATGCCTTAATTACAAACAAAGTTTCAACCTTGTTTCTTGATTTGTCATACTAAATGTTTTATGAGATTTCTATGATATTCAATTTGGCACTTACTGTATACCATGTTAATATTGCGGCAGTTTAATTAATGCGTACTTTGCGCACCCATGGAGTCCGCATTTATTAAACTGCGCACTACGGATTGAACAATAAACTATTTATCAACAACTATCATTTGTATATTGGATCCCTGGTTCCGCTCAACACACTTATATGATAGCTTGTCATTCATTGTACAGACCCTTTGCGGCCTCTGCTGGTACTATGTTTATTTGCAATGTAGACAACTTGCACACTCGAGTGCGATCAAACTTGCTGGTAACCACTAATCAGAGTTACTGATTGCAACCTGTTCAGGGCCGGTGACAAAATGAAGATTGCACTTGCCTATAACACTGGCTGTGTCTGCCACATCCCCAAGGGGCTGGCCGGCTTAAATATAGCAGCACCACCCTTCCCAAAAGCCGGGTAGGTTGCATACCCTTGGCCCCCTCACACAACTTGAGATGGAGGTTATCAATGCGCAATAATTAAACTGCGCATCCAAGGCAGTTACCTGCTGAGCGCATTACTTTATATGTGCAATATTAACATGGTATACAGTATGTAGAAAGGGACATTTTATTTCAAATGCGCTGTGCACATCATCAAAGCCAAGATTTAAAAAAAAATGACTGTCCAAAACAGCAACCACAACATGTCTGCCTGTCCACATTTAGATATTCAGCTAAGTACTTCAAACCCTAGTACCAACTAAATGTATAAGCCTTTTTTGTCAAAAAGGGAAATTTACAATTCAACTATGACTTTATTGAACACTGATGTCTTTGTAAAAGTGCACTTATTCTGAATGATTTACTTATTTACTGAGGCATTTAGAAACTTGCATGTCTGCACTTAACCATCCCTGTCAAGTCAACTGAAATGCCTGTTCAACCAACTATCAAACATCGTATAGATGTTCGGGTAATTGTGGGCAAATGGAGTGCAGCCATCGTGCATTGTAAATACACTGCCACTGTGCTACCACAGAATCCCTGCTGGGTTAATGTAATTAACGGAATAGGTTTCTACTGGAATGGGTTGTATATATTAGTATAGGCACTGCTTGATGAAATCTACTCATGACCAAATTCCAGAAGAACATCTACATTTTTATTCCTATTTTTATATAATGTATACATCAAAGAGAATCCTTGCTATTGCACCAGAGCACAGCAATGAGCTAAGTGCTTGTTTGCTTGCCATGTTAAGTAAAGAGGGGCTTCCAGAAAAGTAGAGAAGTCATTACTTAATTGCTGGATATATGACCATTTTTTGTCATAAGCCAAATTATTTCTGCAAATATTTCTATACATAGTTGTATTTGGCATAATTAAACAAAATTGTTTGTTTCCTGTAACTGTCTGAAAAAAGGTCATAAAAAAGTTGTTGTTTTTCCAAAAGAAATATGTGTTTCATGTATGTTTTATGTTAATTGGGAGTGGGAAGGAGGGAAAAAACTTTAGGGAAGGGATTTTCCGAGTGAAAACTTGTTCGGGTCGGGTTACAGGAAACAAACAACTTTTCTAGGCCTTTGTTAAAAGTACACGGTAAACAGTATATATATATATATATAATCAACAAAAATCCCATCAGATTTTTGGGCATTACGAGCAATTGGAGGGATTACAGTTACTGTATAACTGGTACTTTTTACAGGCATTTAATTTTTGCTATTTTCGCGCTCCCCATGATAGCGCCATTTCTGGCCCTGAATGACTTATAGGAAACAATAGCATGTGGATGTTCTACATGTTTCTGATCCATTCCCTTGTTTCTAAGAAGTATGTTATATGGATATGGTAGTTTACGAATTAATATCCTTCAAATAAATATTCTGCTTTGTATCTGGTTTAGTTTGAGTGCTTGAATGCACAAATTTAAAGTAGGAGGAATACCTTCCAGCAGGGCTGCGAAGTGAAATTTTTAGCACTCCAAATTAAAGTCATATACAGTATATGGTTTAGATTGAGTGCTTGAATGCGCAAATTTAAAGTAGCACAAATAACCTCCAGCTGTGAAGCGGTTTGTAGGGCTCTAAAGTGAAAATTTTAGCCCTCCAAATTAAAGTTGTTACAATAATGGGCGATTGTGAAATCGGATTGCAGTGTATTGTGTAATATTGTATGCTGTAATGTCTGTGTTATTGGTGGTAGAGTTTTTAGCCTCCTGTAACTAGCAGATGATCTGTAGATTCTGCTGGGGCATGTGGTTGTCAGGCAGGCCGTGGCAGGAAGGATCTTGGGGTAAGGCGGGGATTTCCCCCGGTGTCACCCGGTATCACCTCATCTCCTGCACTTAGAGCCCAGCAAATCCCATAACACCCAGATGTACAGCCGTGTCTGCCTCTCAAGACAGGAAAAAACTGTGTGCAGTATTCATCTTTCTTGGCCTAAAGCACCATGTTGCTTTAATCCATTCATGCCTGGAGATCTACTTGACTTAAGTGTCATCTGGACCTGTCGCACTTTTAGAAATAACTTTGGAATTGATCACAAATTCACAAAATATTTGAAGGGGATTGGTGTGTTGGATTTTGATCAAGGCTTCTCTTTCAAATATTTTCTGAAAACTGCTTTTGTTAGAGAGATATTGTTATAATTGTCAGACGGTTTTGGGTGCTACAGTTTAATGGTTTCTGCTTGCAATGTGTCAAATTTGATTTTATTTATTAAAAAATCCTTCCTTATAAACGAACCCCCTCTCCCTTCCCTTCAAACTTTAATCCCTGTTTAAGGTCATCAATTCATACACAATGTATTTCCTGCATAGTTATGTTTTTCAAAGGAATTGGCGCTCCCCTCAGCATCGTTATCTAGACATGACTAATGTATGTTTTCTCTGCTGCTTTGTTCCTATCAACCAGGTCAAGCCAGGGAGAATTTTTCGATAAATTACTCGTAAATTGGAGGCTGGAGATTGGCTATCAGTATGCAAGACCATCCCTACACTCTTGACAATTACATCATGTTTTCGCCTCCCTCTGTTCACCAAGGTCAAAGGTCATGCCGTTAGCGAGATTCAATCATCGCGACTTCGCCGTCTGCCATCATGCTAATCTTATCTTGTGAATGAATGTTTTTCCGTGTTTAATGCCAAGTCGGAGGTTATGTTATTAGTTGCTTATGATGTAAAACAGAAGAAATGGACCACTATCAGTGCCATCTTTTCTTATTATCCTTAATGCATCTATTTTATGAGAGTCGCGCTGCTTTATTAGATTTATTAAGAGAATTATCTGAATTTTGCATGATAACATATCGTAAGATATGGCTTCCT
Source organism: Maea johnstoni (assembly GCA_963942565.1). Classification (NCBI taxonomy): domain Eukaryota; kingdom Metazoa; phylum Annelida; class Polychaeta; order Spionida; family Magelonidae; genus Maea; species Maea johnstoni. The sequence goes on along the minus strand of OZ012688.1, from coordinate 44,916,419 downwards.
AGAGATTATACATTTCTGTTACCCACCAAATTTGAAGAATTGTGAGAAATCTAGTTTTATTTATATTTCATAAGACATCGCTCATTTTCCTCTTTCCAGAAATTTTGCTAGGATGGATAGGGCTTGACCACTATGTTTGAAAGGTTGGGAGTATCTGAGAAAAACTTTTCGGCCAATTTTCTTTTTGCATGCTTTGTGGTCTTACCCCAAGTATTTATCAGAAAATATTCACAGAATTAATGTTGATCCGAACCCAACGCACAACTCTCCTTCAAATATTTTGTAAATGTTTGCCTTATTCTAGAGTTAATCTCAAAATTAGCATAGGTCCAGACAAAAAACTTTTCAAGGAGATCCTTAGGCATGAAAGGGTTATTCCAATCTGCTGTGATTGCGTGGTGGATTTGAGAACATCACCCCTAAAGATTGGCATCATGATAATAACAGAGGGGTTTTCATTGTGATTGATCCCAATTTGATTTGTAAATTGGACGATGAGTTTCGTCAGTGTGCTATTTGATATCTCTCCGCGGCAGTCCTGGTCATGTGACCGCGAGGAAGAGCGATACTGTCAAGCGCCTGTCTCTTGCGTCTTCATTGGAGAACAATCCCATTGTTCTGTACAGAGCGGGGGCTTTAGCATAGGATAAACCCTTCCAATGCTGACGCTACTTTCACCCAAAGCACAATGATGCAAAGATTTTTGAAAACCATCTAAACCCTGTCATGTTGGTATTCTTTGGATAGCTCTCACTGAGTACTCACAGATGAATACCAATGTTCCAGTGTTTCGGTCTTTTTTCAAATTTTTGCATCATTTTGTATTGGCAAAATTAGCCACCAGCAGCATAAGGGTTAAGCACTATCTGCAGGGTGGCCAAAAGGGGCCATCTAGAAATTCTGGTTGTCATGTATTTTGGTGATAAGGGCAAATGTTCACAAAATGATGAATCAAAAGACATGTTATTGCAAGAAAAATGCATGGTATCTTTATGCAATGTCATAGCTCGATCTGTCTGGGTATTTTGCCTAATTCTTGAAATTTGCTTAAACCTATGAATGACATGACTGTAAAAATAGCACAATGATGTTGATAATTAGGATGATGATGATGGTCGTATTGATAATGATATGTACCGGACATCTAAGTCTAAATTAATGACTTTGACTTTTTAAGGTCACATTTATTTAATGTTGTTTTTATTAATACGGTTCAAATTGGTTGCTATTGAATTGGACCAATTAAAATTTATTTTCTATTTTCATTTTTTCAATAACATCTCGAAATCTATAAACAACACTTGTAGATTTACACAAGAATGTATACCAACTGTGATTCACTCATTTCTTCCAAGTACTTCACCAGAGTTTGATAGGCCCTGTTGTATCATTTAGAAGTGCTAGATAATTTTTAAACAAACAATCTGATTATAATCAACGTGAAATCCTGGAATACTAAGTATTCCATCCTGATTGATGTTCTCCTACCCTTTATGCCTGGAATCAATTGACTATCCAAGATTTAGCAACACTATGGCAGAAAAGGTGACTACAAATAAAATTCCTAATTTCAAATTAGTAATGCTTCTCCAGAAAGCGCAAATTTAAATTTTCAAAATGAAAAACATTTTCGTCTTTGATTTTTTATCACCTGTAAAAGCCCATCGTTTATTAAAATCGCTGTTACGATGAGAATAGTCCTTTTTTACTGTGAACCTACCTAGAACTGGGGAGGGGAATGCAATTTGTTTTTATAGCCTTTTAATCCATCCTTTCATATTACTAAACATAACAACTGAACTGACGTTCCAGCCTGCACTATCCATTGGCTTTTTATGACACTCCTGCCTCTGACGGAAAAAGCCACTCCGCTTTCCACGAAAGCCTTCGACGACATCTACATAATTGAATCATGCTTGTGGCAAATTCCCAATTCCCGCAATAGAATTAACAAGAACTGTATTGACAGTTGCTCTAATAGAGAGTTTAATGGGAGATTACGCGAGAGATTCGTCAAGCGGGGAGGGGTTTAAGATGTCGACTACATCAAGTCTCGTTCATCAAGGCCCGAGGTCGCCAGAGCGGTTCAGACTCACTCACGTGTTCCGGATGAGAATTCCTGCGAGAAGATTATCAACCCTTATGCTGGTGGTGGCTAATTTTATCAGTACAAAATGACTCAAAAAAGCTGAAAATGGACTGGAACCCAAATGACAATTTTATGAGTAACTCGTAAGCCTTCTAATGCTGAGGCTACAGTCATCAAAAGCACAAGGACATACAATTTTTTGAAAACCATCTAAACCCTGCCATGTTAGTATTCATTAGATAGCTCTCGCGGAGTACTCTCAGATGCTTACCCATTTGCCAGCCTGAGGGTTTCAGTCATTTTCTGGGGGTTTTTGCATAATTTTTTATTGGCCAAATTAGCCACCAGCAGTATAAAGGTTAAGTATTTGGCTGAAGGCTTGTAAGGATATTGTCAATGACTTGGGATAACCCAATGGTAAGGCTCCTTTTCGTCCAAAGCACAAGAACGCAAAGATTTTAAATAACTATCTAAACCCTGTCATGTTGATGTTCATTGGATAGCTCTCGCGTAGTACTCTCAGATGAGTACCCATATGCCAGTCAGTCATTTATCAGTTGTTTTTTTGCATCATTTCGTAATTAGCCCCCAGCAGCATAAGGTATTCCTTGAGTACCGTACTCCAGTTTCATCTAACAATAACAAATGGCTAGTCAGAAGTCACATGTTATCCTGATTAGGGCAGAAAAAGTGAGGATAAGTGAAATAGATAAAAAATCTCTATGTGGCCCTAAAAAGCTACCCAGTTAACATTATAATATCTTAGAAAATAACACCCGGGGGTTCAGATATATCTGGTTAGAAATGTACTGCTTTAGTCATTCACAAAACAGCTCTGAGGTTAATACAGGGATCACTGCCAGACCACAGTGAGTCTGTGACATGCATTTACCAAATTAGCTGTGGCGTTAGAAATCCTCTTAACCTCGCACGACATAGACCAAAGCCGATGAGATCAACATACTCAGTGCTAGTGCCTTAAAACTTTTTTTGCATTGAGAACTGGAAAACCTCCCATTTCCATATGTGAACTCCACAAAAATGTAAATAATGTCCAAGAAAAAAAGATTGTTTGTTTACTGTAATGTCGGAAAAAAAATAGGGTAGGTAGTTCGTTTTTTTTGCATTATTTTTGGTCAAAAATGAGTGTTTTATGCATGTTTTATGTTGATTGGGAGTTGGGAGGGGGAAAACTCTAGGGTATGGATTTCTTTGAATAAAAAACGTGTTAGGGTAGGGTTACAGGAAACAAACAACTTTTTTTTTAGGCCTAAGGGTAGCGGCCTCACCCGATATCTGAGTGGTCTAAGGTGTTACCTCCAACTTCTCCCTTGTCTCCCTCCACTGCTTTGCTACACATTTTCAGCTGGGACATGTGAGGAAGTTGCCAATGACTTGAGGTAGGTGATGCTTCTGGCCTTGTACTCAGGTTGGTTTCTTCCAGCACATATACATGAATGTAGCCCCAATATGGCAGAAAAAGTGAAAAGAAAATTCAAATCCTAAGTCCAAAATCCAAAGTCCAAAATCCAAAGTCCAAATTCTGAAGTCCAAATTCCAAGGTCCAACTTCCTAAGGATGGCCTAAGTATCCAAAGGGCCATAGCATTGAGTTTCCACTCCTGGACCTGACTGTCTTTTGAAACTGCGGAAGTACCCGCCAATTGGCTTTAATTGGCTAATGGCAGGAGAGAAAGTTGCCAGTGACTTGAGATTAGTCAGTGTTTTTACCAGGCTTACCAGTTTCCTCCTCCTTGAACAACCAGCTAGTCGCAATTTAGCCTTAACCCTTCCAATGCTGAGGCTACTTTCATCCAAACCACAAGGACGCAAAGATTTTTTAAAACCATCTCAACCCTGTCATGTTGGTATTCATTGGATAGCTTTTGCTGAGTACTTTAAGATGAGTGCCCATGTGCCAGGGTTTCAGTCATTATTTCAGACTTTTTTGCATCATTTTGTATTGGCCAAATTAGCCACCATCGGCAGCATAAGGGTTAGTATGGCAAAAAAGTGAGAATGAAATAAACTCAAATCTTCCAAGTGCCCTTATGGTTATGAATATGTTCTAGAGTGTTTTTTTTTGATAGATGTAAGAGGATGTCACCGTATCTTCCAATCTGACGAGACGGAGCGGGCTCGATCAGCTTGTGAAATAGATTAAAAAGTGTCTTCCTCACAAAGTGTCCCTTGCCATAGATCACACGAAGGGCCCCCCTGGAGGTTGGAGGGGGCCGATCATTCATGCTAAGCTGCAGAGGCTACGCGAGCAGGCTAGATCCTCTTTGCTATCAATTATGGCTCACAGCGAACCTCGGACGGCCATCTGTCTTGGCGCAATGAACGAGGGCCATATTTCTCTTGTCACATGGATTGAATCCTGTGCTAGGTGATCTCGTCCTCTCCAGTCAATTATAAGCCTGTTTGATCTCGCCGTCAGAAAAGGAATGTTTGATGGGATAACATCCAATCTGAGGCTTTAACCATACACATGCAAAGTTCCCTGCAGGAAGCGGAACATCCTGCTAACTTTGCATATGAAAATATATATATATATATATATATATATATATATATATATATATATATATATATATATATATATATATATATATATATATATATACTGTAGAACAGGCAAAGTTCCCGAGTGCGTATATTTCCCGAATACGCGATCTGGTATCGCACTCGCGATCTTATCGCACGCGATCTATTGGGTGCTTAGTTACACTATCCACCACTGTAGGTGATGGCGCGTCGGTCGGCGAATTTCAGTCTAGACGGTCGAGGCTGAAATGCAGAAAAATACGTTCAATAACTTCACAAAACTATTATAGTATGATACATTGGTAACTCATGAATAAGTTATCAATGTATCATATCATAATTTGCATACTTACCTGTCGAATTTTAGGAATACCTATGCCGAGTATAGATTTCTTACGAGAAGCAAGATGGCCGCCGTGATTGTACAATACAAATGGAGACGGCTGTTGCGATAGAAACAATTGATCAATTATCAACATACACATATGTGTATGTTGATAATTTTAGAATAATATACATGATGAAACGATAGTGATATTGTTCCTGTTGCAAATTGAATGTTTGCAAATTTACGGGATTGCAAGTTCAATTTGCAGTTGGCGAGTAAACGGTAACATACCGGCATAACGTGATTCTCACTCGTAGCCGATCCGAGGCTGAACGAAGAAAAACACATGCAATAACTTCACAAAATCATTATAATATGAATTGGTAACTTATGAATAAGTCACCAAGGTATCATATTATAATTCGCATATTTACCTGTCCATATTTTGAGGAAACTTGTGCCAAGTTACTTATGGCCGCGAGATAGCCGGCAAATTTCTAGAATTTTTTCATTATTGTTTGTTTCAATAGGTGGCGCTGTAGAACTCGCTCGCTCGCGAAATAATAAAGTACACGCGAAAAAACGAAAAATCAGCTTTTCGCGAAATTTTTGTAGCGCGATATATACCTATTCTACAGTATATATATACTGTATACCGTAAAGTCTCGGAAATTTCGGCCGCCCTAGGAATTTCGGCCACTATAATTAATGTACAAAATAATTATTGGGGAATCTCGCTCACCCCCGATCCATCCAAGGAAGCATTTCACCAAAAGTCGGCCACCAAGTAAATTTCATTGACATAACATAAACATTTGAAAAGTTTGCAATTTATTTTAGATTATAAACAATCGTTTCTAGTGCACCCATCCGCCAAAACATGATCGTAGTTGCGTAAACGAAAGTACGTAGCGTACCTTGGTGTGGAGAGTGAAACAGCGTGAGAACAGCTCAGTCCAGGGATGGGGGCTTTTCTTGATTGACAGCATAATTGACTTGATTACACTTTGCTCGCTCAGCTCACGTGCGAGGCATGTCACCGGTCATTAATTATGTCTTGGTCTTGAACATGTGCAACTGAGCCTTGCAGGACCGACGTTAGATTTTAAGAACAATAAAATTAACTGCAGATTTGAACGGTGCTGTGAGGGTATAGTTAGGCTCGACGACACTCGTGAAAGTTGATGGCTTGACAGGTTTCGCTAATGAAGCTATAACGTTTCACATCCGAGATAAAAGTAATCACAGTGGGTTACATTTTATTGCGTTGTTTGATAAATTTCCAGTTGCCGTAACTCTATCTCGCCGATAAACTCAGAAGTTTGTTTACGCTGTAGATACAACAGCCTTGAGACGAGTTCAGTTCGCTACACTTCCACTGTTGACAGCTGAGGTGATCAATCACACTTATAGGACCGCCCACACATGCCTGCTTAACCTAATTACGTCTGCTCTCGTACAATCCCACGAGATCAAGAGGTCAACAAGAAGAAGAAAATGGCTAATCTCCAATAGTATAAGTGTGCCGGAGCGATGCTTTGATTTGTGGAGGATGGTGATATATGGGGATATGTCATGACAGATAATAAACGATCATTTCTAGTGTCCCTATATCCACTATAACCACCAAAACATGCTGGTCGAATAACCGGAAATAAGACGAGAAATAGCACATGCACCATTTTGAAAGTCTGTCACTTGTAAATAAGTATAATTCTATGCGTAATTCGCGTGCGGCAGCGAGAATAAACAAGTAAACAACTTAAAAGGTAGGCAAATTCCTTTATTAGTAAATATAGCAGAGAAATGACAAGTCAGGTAAGTGGACAATAAGGATTTTGTGGGGGGAAATTGTGTTTTTGTTTTTGTGTACGAAGTTAGAGATCGATTTTCCATTTAGCTTACATTTCAATTGATAATATCGGCGAATTTCGGCCACGGTGTCTGAGCTTTGATCGCTATTTTCAGAAAATTTCGGCCACCATTAGCCAACGAAAATCGTAATTAATAAAAAGTGTCCGAGATTTCCGAGACTTTACGGTACCGTGTTAATATTGCGCATATAAAGTAATGCGCTCAGTAGATAAATGCCTTGGATGCGCAGTTTAATTATTGCGCATTGATAACCTCCATCTCAAGCCGTGTGAGGGGGCCAAGGGTATGCAACCTATACAGCTTTTGGGAGGCTGGTGCTGCTATATTCAAGCCGGCCAGCCCCCTGGGGATGCCACATGATGCCAGTGTTATAGGCAAGTGCAATCTTTATCTCGTCACTAGCCGCGAACAGTGTTATCTTGGTTGCAATTATCAACTCTGAGTAGTGGTTACCGGCATGTTTGGTCACATTCGAGTGTGCAAGTTCACTACATCGTAAGTTAATAAACATAGTACCAGCATAGGCCGCAAACGGTCTGTATTTTGAACGAGGATATTAGTGTGTTGAACGGGTACAAGGGATCCAATATCCAAATGATAGTTGCTACTGTTGATGAATAGTTTATTGTCCAATCCATCGTGCGCAGTTTAATAAATGCGGACTCCATGGGTGCGCAAAGTACGCATTAATTAAACTTCCGCAATATTAACACGGTATACAGTATATATATATATATATATATATATATATATATATATATATATATATATATATATATATATATATATATATATATATATATATATATATATATATATTTATTTATTTATTTATATGTATGTATGTATGTATGTATGTATAATATATATATATATATATATATATATATATATATATATATATATATATATATATATATATATATATATATATATGTTAGACATACATGTTAGACACACATTTTTATCATGCGATATGGTCAAAACCGCATTTTTGTATGAATTTTCAAGAAAGCAATGAATATGATGTATGGTATCTCTGTCCTTGTCAGATGATATAATACAAAGTCACATCCAATGTTTCCATGGATATCTGCCCTTTTCCATATCATAGCCTGAAGGAGTAGGATGACAAACACCACCTTCCCAGCACACACTTCCTTTAAGTAGCCAGAAGCTTGATAGTCCGTGTTTCGCTAAAGTGACTTAAAGAAGGGTTGATAATGAACCCTGTCTCACATAAATATGAGTTAACCCTATATGCTGCTGGTTGCTATATTGGCCAATACAAAATGATGCAAGATATCTGATAAATAACCCAAATACCCTGGCACATAGGTACTCGTTTGAGAGTACTCAGTGAGAACTGTCTTATGAATACCAGCATGACAGGGTTAAGATGGTGTTCAAAAATCTTTGTGTCCTTGGACGAAAGTAGCCTCAGCATTGGAAGGGTTAACATAAATATGAGTTAAGGATGGACAGGGTCATTTTTAAGGTATTAATGGATAAGAAGATTAAAGTTCATGTGGGAGGTTGGGACCAAAATAGCTATAGGACACTTGTCAAGATCTCTAAGCATGAATGGGTTAGTGAATGGGTGAGATAAAAAAAAAACTAGTAGGGGGTGATAATATATCAATTATTGCTTATGGTAGTTTAACACTTTAACATCCTGAGCATGCACATGGTCTGACAAGGATGAATATATTGAAAACAATTTGCAATACTTTGTTAAATATTTGATTGCTATTTGCTGTACCTGTTATGTTTTACAATACCTCTTCAAATAATGACGAAGAATTATGCTCAAAGTTGCCTGATTATGTGTCTCCTCCAGATTCAATCAGTTTAACCCCTTAATATCTGGAATGCACACATGGTCTTACAACTCGGTACGTAACTTATCAAAAAGTGAAATATTTGAATGAAAAATTGAAGAATTGTAAAAGTGATCATGGTAAATTAGTCTCAAGTATTTATTTTTCAAAATATTGCTTTGCAATCAAGGTTTTTTCATGCATGCTTAAGACCATGTGAACACTCCAGAATTGAATGCTTTAGTAATTGTTGAATATTTATGTATGTATTTGACCTGAAGAAGTGGCTATCATTGAGCTATAACCGCCAGAGAATCCTAACAAGATTTCCTAAATCAATAAATAAGATATTCTGCCCTGCTTGATTATTATTTAGCTAGATTTATTGGGCGCGGCATGTGCACTGTGCTTCTTCAGGGTTTAATTTGAGCCTGGGGAGTCTTGCCACTGAATTAATTGTTCATAAATTCCTGCAGGATTCTCTGCAAACGCCTTTCTGTTTCCCCTCATATGTTTTACAGGCTGCAGTATGGCTGTTACATCTCTCGCAGATAATCCCATGAAAGTCGCACGCCTGACCCAAAGATAATTTATGTGCTAGGAACATATCAGTTTCTCAGAAAGGAAACTTTTGTGTCATATCATATCATGGCGGTCAGATAGATAGATGACCCTAAGAAAATAGAGGTGGAAGGAAAGGATCATTTTTATGGCAGGAAATTTACTTGTCAGGTTGTCCCATGAAAGTTACTTTACATAGCTGATTCAGAGAAAATATTTCTTGGGAAGTAAATTTTGGATCATATTGTCTTAGGAAAGCAAAGTGTCTGAACCAAAAAATAGATAAAGTATTAACATATCATTTTCTTGGGAAGGAAACTTGGATCATATTTAGATATTTTGTGTATTTAGGCAATGAAACACAGGAATAGAATAATTTATTGACTTTAAAGTGTGCAATAAATCTGCCTTGCTGAAAAATCCTATTGGAATATCCTCAACAAATCAGACCAAAAATTCATCTTTAAATATTTTGTGTATTTAGGCAATGAATCACAGGAATGGAATAGTTTATTGCCTGTAAAGAGTGCAATAAATCTGCCTTGCTGAAAATCACATTGAAAATACTCTCAAACCACTACATAACTAACAGAAGCAGACCAAAACTCACCTTAAAATATTTTGTGTATTTAGGCTGCAGTGAAATACAGAAATGGAATAGTTTATTGCTTGCAAAGAGTGCAATAAATCTGCCTTGCTGAAAATCACATTGAAAATACTCTCAAACCACTACATAACCAACAGAAGCAGACCAAAAGCTCACCTTAAAATATTTTGTGTATTTAGGCTGCAGTGAAATACAGAAATGGAATAGTTTATTGCTTGCAAAGAGTGCAATAAATCTGCCTTGCTGAAAATCACATTGAAAATATTCTCAACCCACTACATAACCAACAGAACTAGACCAATAACTCACCTTAAAATAGTTTGTGTATTTAGGCAATGAAAGACAGGAATGAATAGTATATTGCCTTTAAAGAGTGCAATAAATCTGCTGGCTTGCTGATGCCTGCTGGTGGTGGCTGAGGATTTCCAGTGATCCGAGTGGTGAATATCTCATCTCCTGCTTCTTGGCATCACAAATCAGCTGATGTTTGGACAATATATTAACACGCCAGTCAGGCAATATCCTTCTAATTCTCTAGTCGCCATGTCACGGGCTACTCAGGTCTCGCTACAGGGGTGCTTCCAGAAAATACCTGAAAAAGAATCCCTTAAGGTTTCCCTTGATTTCATACTGAAAGTATATATCTGAACTCTAACTTAGAATAGAAAATCCTTAAATTATGTATGATTTTTTATTTAAGGTGAGTTTAAGGTGGCTCTTAGGATAATGATATCACTTAAAGGTCTCCTGAACACTGAGAAAGACATTGAATATCAAGGAAATCTTCAGTTTTGCTCGTATTTGTTTCTTATTGTTAATAATCTTTGACCCTTAAGGTAACCCAGAGGGATTCATAATTTTGAGATATTTCATGCAATATATGTATGTATATATATATATATATATATATATATATATATATATATATATATATATGTATATATATATATATATATATATATATATATATATATATATATGTATATATATATATATATATATATATATATATATATATATATATATATAATATATATATATATATATATATATGCCCTCTTTTAGGCATTTGGTGGATGGATTTAGCAGAGACAACCATTCACTTTGAATGCCACATATGTCTGGACAGGGCTTACAGCCAGAAATGATCACACAGAGATATGAACAGAGCCAGTTGATGAGAAACAGAGATAGGAGATACATATTCATTGTCATGCTATCGTATTCATGGCCACAGTCCCATTGAAAATTGATGCTGGATCAGGGTCTTAGCCGAGAGTTTAAGCATTGGTTCTCCAAATTGGACCACATGGCTTTTTTCGTTCTTTGCAGATCCGATGTGTAGATAGTTGAAGGCCTGAAAGCCAAGAGGGTTGGTCAGTCAGGGATATTTAAAAAACAAACATCTGTATTAAGGTTCACCACAACTTTTTAACCCAGTCATGTCTAGACACATTTCTTCTTCAAATGTTTGCTTAAAATTCCTTTTATCAGGGTGATATCAATATAGTTAGACACTTGTGGGCACTACAGGCATGAATGGGTTAAGGGCAAGGCTGGCTCAGACATTTTAGAAGGAGAGCTATTTCATTTATGGAAAATGACTGATATAGAATGAATATGGAACTCTTCAAAGTAATCTCTCCCTCTGATTGGGCAACAGACGATCAATAGTAAGAAATGAAGGTGTTCGGTTATTGACCTTGTGTAGAGGAATGGAACCCCTACTTGCTCCCGGCATGGGGTTGATCCCTGAACCCCACACCTCCCAGTACTCAGGCCAGCAATCTAGCCTGACTGCATCATTCAGTCTGGACAAAATTTGATTCAATATAAAAAGAATTATTTCTGAAAATGCGATATTAGAAAAAAAATTAAGGGCCAGTTAGGTACCCGCTGGTAAACAGACTTTATTGTCTAAATGTGTTAACATTTAGAGAAAACAATGCACCTTTAAGTTTATAACTGACAAATTTTAAGTTTATTGATAGTTGTAAGCATTTTAGTTTCCATGGTAATTGTTGTTGTGGTGCATGGTCTTAGCCAATCTTTGGAAACAGGGTGTCCCAATGGAGGTTTCATAGATTTTTGCGTGTGTCCAAAGTGTGGTACAAAGTACATACTACCAATGAGATAAACCCTATATATTTACAGATTTTGCTTTTTTAGGCCAGTAACTGCTTGTTGTGTCTTATGAAAGTGACACTTCAGCTTCTACATCTTCTATCGTTTAAGAAAAGTCATCATCAGCAAATTCTGACAATAGTTTTTGGGTGTCCAAACTGTCAAAAGACAGTGTTCTGGGTGTCCAAATGACACGCTGGATGCATAGGCGGCTAAGCAATGTGGTGGATATGGTTGACCCTTCCAATGCTGAGGCTACTTTCGTCCGAACCACAAGGATGAAAAGATTTTTGAAAACCATCTAAACCTGTAGTATTGGTATTCATTGGAAAGCTTTCTCTCTCTGAGTACGTTCAGATGAGCACCCATGTGTTTCAGTCATTTTTCAGGTTTTTTGCATCATTTTATATTGGCAAATAAGCCACCCGCAGCATATGGGTTAAGAAGGAAAACCTCTACAAGGCTGATGTCACTATGAGACATTCACCAAGCCTGTTGTTGCCTTAGAGATATCAGAGAGGCTGATTTGCCATCGGAGGACCGCTAAGGACATCTAGCTCAACAATGCATCCTGTTTATTGAGTATTTAACCCTTTAATGCTTGCAGCGGCCCAACGTAACCCGGCAATTTAGGTGAAAGCTTTAGGGCCTGAGCATAGTTTGGGAAGTGTTTTAACCCTTCCAATGCTGAGACTACTTTCGCCCAAAGCACAAGAACACAAAGATTTTGAAATCCTTCTAAATCCTGTCATTTTGGTATTCATTAGATAGCTCTCACTGAGTAATCTCAGATGAGTACCCATATGCCAGGGTTTCAGTCATTTTTCAGGCCTTTTGCATCTTTTTGTATTGGCTAGATTAGCCAGCAGCAGCATAAGTTGTTAATGAGAAATCCTGACTATTTTCATGATTACTTTGTGACTAGAACATTGTTTAGAAAATATTTAAAGGTGAAACATCTACTCCATGGTCTTAGCCAGCAGGGCGTCTGGGTGTCTTTTTGGACACCCAAACCCCTAAAAAGCACCCCTCAGGACACCCCAAAAAATTTGTGAGGAGTTTCTTAAAATGTTATTCTCAAGCATTTAATTAATTCTTTTCATCTCCATATTACTCCCATGTCTTTGTATAAGGATATCATGCCTTATTTTGATGAATTTATATACATGTTTATTGTTGAAATCTGAATATATTGTGATACCCCTTAAGAATTTGGATGCCCAAAAATTTTACAATATCCAATTTTGGGCACCCAGTTTCTAAATCCTGGCTGCGACCTTGATCTACTCTGATTAAGCACGGCTCAATATCTTGTAGCAATTAGACAGAGTGAAGGTGGAAGGGTCTCAGTGGAGTGTGGTGATGTGCTACTGAGAGTTAATCCATTAATATATAGTTCCCCTTGGAAGATCCGTCTAGATATTTGATAATTGTTGAAATAACAGTTTGCAAGCAAAAGTTTTTAAGGCATGGAAAGACATTTGATAGAGAGTTGTCGGTGGTGTTTCCAATGATATTTCTCCTAGAAATGTTTTCCAAATGGAACTTTCATTAGCAAGATATTGCCTGAATTATCAGACATTTTTCCCCAGTGGGATGATAGACGGGTTAACCCTTTAGCTGCTGGTGGCTAATTTGGTCAATATGACATTATGACAAAAAACTGAGAAATCATTGAAACCCTGCCATATGGGTACTCATCTGATAGTGCTCAGCAAGAGCTTTCCAATGAATACCAACATGACAGGGTTAAGATGAATTTCATAAACCTTTTGCTGCTAGTGGCTAATTTGGCCAATTGATTCAAAATAACGGTAAAACCCTGAAAAATCACTGAAACACTGGCAAATGGGTACTCATCTGAAATTGCTCAGTGGGAGCTTTCCAATGAAAACCAACATGACAGGGTTTGAATGGTTTTCAAAAATATATCTTCATAGTTTTGACGAATGTAGCCTCAGCATTGTAAGGGTTAAGTATGGTTATCCTGGACTATGTTCTGATGATTGTAGTAGTAATGACAATGATGCCTTTGTGGTCTCTCTAGAGAAGAGATTACTGGACAGTGAGATAATAACCATGATTACTAGGAGAAACTTTGGGCTACCATGTAGTGTGTAATCAATACCTTATAATTGCTATTGGTCAAGGACTGGGACATCATGGCATATATGCAATATCTAGAGCAGAATTGCTATACATTTCAGGGTGGCGCATTTAGGCAATAAAAATATACCTGCATATACCTGCATGCAAAATCCAAAATGGTGACTGATCAAATCATTCCATACAAAACCAAGGGGATCATTGGATTGGAAGTTATATCGATTGTGATTTCTCAGTTCCATTCCAGCATTTTGTATGTGGTTCATATAACCATCAAATGCTAAATTTTGATGAATTCAACCTAGTGAAAAAACTAGGGACTTTGAGTTTTCTTGGCCTCTTGCAGCAGACTGTTCTTGCTGGAATACTGTATGCCATGATAATTTTGCACTTTATGAGCACTTAATATCATGTGAATTTTCACAAGGCCAGAAGAACAAAGCAGGGTCTTAGCCAGTGTTCAGAAATTGAGTGCCCAAACTTGGCAATTCAATTTCAAAGGGTACAACAACATACTCAGATTACAACTAAACCATCTATTTACTAATTGAAATAAGACAAAATATCAATATGCAATGCCATGGGAATTGTATTGAGGCGAAAGACACTCAATTATATGTTTAAAAATTGGTATTTTGAGAAATTCATCTCAAAAGAATTATGGTGTCCTGGAAGTTGATTTTTGAGGTTTAGGGTGTCCAAATGAAGCACAGACACCCTGCTGACTAAACTATGGACAGAAGTAATGCCACATTTACAAATCTGTATGGTTTGCTGTTTAAGCATTAAATAGGTTAACTCATTTATGCCTTTAACAGTACAATTTTGCTTGATAATTTTGTCGAAATTTCTCACACAAAATTATATTTCAAAAATCTTTTTAGGAGAATGTTCATGTTCATCACTCATCAGAACTCTGGCCAAATGTTAAAAAAATAGAATATTATGTTTTAATGCATAACTTGCAGAAGTACCCTAGGCCACTACAATTTAATTATTTGTCTTACGAGCTCAGGAGGCAGGAAATGAGCCATTTTGGAATTTAAAAAAAAGTTTAAAAATGTGTTGTTGTTTTTTATTTTTAAATCTTTTTTTAGAGTCTGACGACTATGACTGGTAGCGAGATAAAATCAATCAATCAATTAATCCCTGCAACCTGAAGGGTGGGAGATATACATCGTCAAATCTGAGGCTCTACTACAGCACTGATTAGTGATAAATACCTGTAGTTGATTGAATCACCCTTACAATGAATATTCTTAGAACTTGAACTTTTTTTTTTTTTTGGAATCTGACAGAAAATTTCCAAACCACTTTTGTTCGTAAGACACTAAAGTCAACTTTTTTTTCTTTTTTTTTGGAGTCTGACAGAATATTTTTTCCCAAAAAAACTTGTAAGACAAGTAATTAAATTGGAGTGGCCCCAGATGCAGATGAAGATTATCAGGTCTGTGGTTTATGGCGGATAGGATAAAAAAGATGATGATTCTTATTAAATCTTATGCTTAGAATCTCATCATAGCCTTGGAATTGCTAACCATCCCTATTCAATCTCACACGAGAGAGTCCCTCCCCTTAGGGACAATCTCTTGAGAGAGAGAAAAAAAAGGAAAAACATGATCCTGGTTAGAATTCCTGGCACACGCAATTTGATAACCTGAGTAGCGTCTACCTAATCAATAAGACGGCAATACAGTGGAAACGCTGAATGGAAGTGGGAGGGTCCTATGTCTCAGCCAATTAGGGGCTCCTGTACCGTACACCGTTCCTCGTAGACATCAATATGTCCTATTCACTTCAATTTCTGCTGACTGGGGAGTGTTTACAGGCTCGTCATGTGACCAGAGTGCGTCCGTATGTCTGTGCGTGTGTGTGTGTGTGTCTGTGCATGTGGCGTTCTAAGAACATCTGAAGATTGCTGCTATGTATATGGCAGGGAGAGCATACACTAGCAACTACTAAGAGAGAGAGAGAGAGAGAGAGAGAGAGAGAGAGAGAGAGAGAGAGAGAGAGAGAGAGAGAGAGAGAGAGAGAGAGAGAGAGAGAGAGAGAGAGAGAGAGAGAGAGAGAGAGAGAGAGAGAGAGAGAGAGAGAGAGAGAGAGAGAGAGAGAGAGTACTACTACTTGTCTCTCTAGACTGCCTGTACTACTCCTACTGCCTCATAGTATGATCATCATCATCCTCATCATGATTTGCTAGGCTAGGCAGTGAGTGGCTGATGGACGCTGAGGCTGGGCCGGCACAGGTTTGTCGCAGAGTAATCTCGCAGCGAGGAGGAGGAAGAGGCACATGTTGGAACACAGCGAGAACAGAGAGAGGCCAATTGACTTCTCGGCGTCAGGGCGTGCTCACAGTGTAAAGTGCTTTGGAGACATTTAGGTGAAAACCGCACCGACCTCACCCGAGGAGCTAATCCTCCTGCGGTCTTTCAAATCGTTCTGAAGCACATGCTTGGCTGAAAACCCATCTGGGCGGGCCTACATACTCTTCAAAGGAGGGCCACCAGGTGTTAATTGGAGGTGATTAAAATGAAAAGCACCGTCTGGAACCAGCAGTGCACCAGCAGACACCAGGAATCTTAATGTGGAGTGCATCATGATCAGAGTATCAATACATAGAATTCATGAACTCAATTACTTATGGAATCAGAATTCCTGAGTATCAGTGTGTTAAATTGTGGAACTCAATTACCTTCTGGGAAAAGAATTCTAGAGTTTCAATTATCAAATTCCGGAACTCGACTACTTCATGGATTCAGAATTTCAGAGTATCATCATAGCGGATTCTGGAACTCAACTACTTCATGGAATCAGAATTTCAGAGTATCATTAGAGCAGATTCTGGAACTCAACTACTTTATGGAATCAGAATTTCATAGAATCAATATATAGGATTCTGGAACACATGGAATCTAAATTTTTCTTCATCAGAAATTTGATGTGCCATTCATTATCTGGAATAATACACCACGTCACGTGTATAGATGCTGAAGTATTTTACTGGTGTCGCCACCTGGAAGTTTTTTCCTTGTGAAATGTGCCACCTTGTCATATGATGAAACGGAGATCCAGACTGGCATTCCTGCTCAGGACTTGTGAAGTATTTAACTCATTTATGCCCCAAGCACTGTTAGGAGACATCTTATCAAAAATCATTTACTAATTAAGATGATATAGAGTTAAAGCATAGATTTATCAACTAACTCATTGAGACTAGTAGTTTCACAAATATTTTCATTTTATTATATTCGTTTAAGGAAGTTAATTTATTTACTATCCTAATTGGGAATAATACGGTTGATTTATGGAAGTGCATTTCAATCAGTTAAAGATCCATAATAGCTAAGGTTCTGTTTTTTAGCTAATTTTTATTTCATACTGAAATGGTCTGAGAAAATAGGATGTTTTGATTTGGCAGATGCTGTTTGAATGTGTTGAAACAATTTAGCCACATCCTGAACTTATCTTCCATTTCAAATCTTAAGTATGTTCTTGGTGGAATACTTCCTTCGAACAGTCTCTCAAAATTACACTTGCAGAGAAGATTGTTATGGAAGTGGTGCTTTAAAGGAGCATGCCATACTTTTTGAGGCATACTGTTCCTCTCCTGATCATGTCAAGTTCCCAAGTGTATGCAAACTGCTTGATATGATATGAAATATTGAACGATAGTCGATAGATCAACTTATCGAAGGTCTCTATAGATTTGTATTTCATTGAGAATGCATAGATTTATTAGGTTCTTAGATCCTATGCAAGAAAGTTTTAATTTAAGTACACTTGGTTGGATTATACTGATTTAAGCCCAAGTTGTATTGTGACTTGAATGTTTTCACAAAACCAGTCTACCACTCTGAAGATCCTCCAATTGGTTACAATTTCATCAAAACAGATTGCTACACAGTTGCCTTTTTACAGGCTCATTTACTGTGAGTGCTTGGCTATGACTCTTTAAAATGAGTGCAGATTGCCTCCGGCTCCTTTTCAACAACTCCACCTGGTGTTAGTATCTTAAACTATTTGCTCCTGGGTGGCTAGTGATTGAAGGCCTGCAGAATATCAAGCGAATACTAGTTGTCAGCTGACATATGGATATAGTTGGATAAAAAAGGACTTAGTTTCTTTTTTGCAAATATGATATACTTTGTATTTCTTACATAATAAGTAATGGCGAAGTGTTTAATAAGAAAATAACTTTTCTAAACATTAACCAGAGGGTTAGGAAAAGTTTGATTGTGAATTTTACTTAATAAACCTTATGATGGTGATACAAATATATGCATATAAAGTATTCACTTTTGATAAACTTATATTTGAAATTGTGAGGATCAATCGATAGTCTGAATGTGCATGTTAGATATAAACGTTAATAGTGATAGTCTAATCAGTCTAGGAGTGTAAGAATAGTCAAATAAGGAGAGTAACTTAGCTGTTTCTATTTTTACTGCCTGTGTGCGAGTGCTGTTAACGGCATTGAAGCACCGGCACCAAAAGCCTGAAAGCGTTCTTTATGACATGTCGACAGGAGAAGAAGGCAGTTCTGGCTGTCTAATAGCCTAACCCTGATACTGCTGGCGGCTAATTTTGCCAATACAAAATGATGCAAAAACCTTTAAAATGACTGAAACCCTGGCAAATGGGTACTCATCTGAGAGCACTCAGTGAGAGCTATCCAATGGGTACCAACATGGCAGGGTTTAGTTGGTTTTCGAAAATCTTTGCGACCTTGTGTCTTTGAGGAAAGTAGCCTCAGCATTGGAAGGGTTAATCTATGAGGTTTGTTCTCCTAGACACCTGCAGGAAGTGACTCCTGCTGGGCATGTCCCTGCTGCCGCTAGATAAAATCTCCCGTTGATGCCCGCTTTGCCCACTATGCCCGGCTGCCCATCTTAGCAGTACATGGACGCAGTGCTGTGCTGGAAGCATAGCTGAAATATTGGGAACTCACGAGTCACCATCTGAATATAGTATAGATGAGCATGTTCAAAGCTCAGATCTATTGCAAAATTAGATTACGTTACAATACATCTAGTTGAATGTAACGTTAAAAGTTGTTTTGATCAGAAAAATAAGTTGTGATTTTGCAGACCTTCATTATTGAGGAATCAGTTTGATATTGTGGTGGACGATCTTGGATAACAAACATGTATAAAACTCCACTTTCTTCCAATGTTGCAAACTTTAATGGAACATAATATGAACTATTTTTTTAGCAGGAAAAAGTCACTTCCACAATTGGAGGATCAGATTTGACAATGTGATGGGTGATTAAGCCCTTATATGCAGTGGTTGGATATTGCCACTTTTGATGGAACTACAAATAAGAATGTGATTTAAAGACAAGAAGTTCCTCTATTGCAAGGCAGGATTCAGGACTTATTAATCAGGATGGCTTTAAGATGCAAATAAGAATGCGATGTAAAGACAAGGAGGTCCTATATTGCAAAGCAGGATTCAGGACCCTACAGGATGGTTTTAAGATGCAAATAAGAATGTGATTTAAAGACAAGAAAGTCCTCTATTGCAAAGCAGAATTCAGAACTTATTCAGGATGGTTTTAAGATGCAAATAAGAATGTGATTTAAAGACAAGAAAGTCCTCTATTGCAAAGCAGAATTAGGACTTACAGGACTTATTCAGGATGGTTTTAAGATGCAAATGAGAGAATCTGACCTAAAGACAAAACGGTTGTCTACTGAAAATCAGGATGCTTATCTTATATTCAGGATGCCTTTAAGATGCAAATACGAATATGATTTATATTTAAAGGTAAGAAAGTCCTCTATTTTAAAGCAGGATTCAGGACTTATTTAGGATGCCTTTAAGATGCAAAAAGAATGTGATTTAAAGACACTAATAATGTGATTTAAAGACAAGAAAGCCCTCTATTGCAAAGCAGGATTTGGGACTTATTCAGGATGGCTTTAAGATGCTAATAAGAATGTGATTTAAAGACAAGACAAGAAAGTCCCCTATTGCAAAGCAGGATCTGGGACTTATTCAAGGTGCCTCTAAGATGCAAATAAAAATGTGCTTTGAAGACAAAATGTGCTTTACTGCAATGTAGGGTGCAGTATTGACAAGGCAAACGATTTATGATGTATTTTATATTTGCTGTGCTGTGTGGTCACAGGTCTCCTCAGACTCCCAAATAATTGAATGTCACGCTAATGCAGCCTCTCCCTCGAGTCTTGTTTCCGTAATGGATGGACCAAAATGAGGAATGCAATATTGATGATCTCTGCGCGCGGGATGTTGTGAAAGTTGGCATATTTATGTTGGAAAAGCATCAAATATTGAAGAAAACTACATAACAAACCACTTTGTGACTGCCCTCTTAACCATGGAGCAAACCAGGTTCCTTCAGTCATTATGGAATATGATTATTTCTCAGCGGACCTCCAAGACCAAGGTAAGCTAAGGTCAAGAGCAGGGCCGCATGCAGAACATATAGTCTTAGCAAGCAGGGCATCTGGGCGTCATTTGGACACCCAAACCCTCAAATATCACCCCTCATGACACCCAAATATTTTTGGGAGCAAATCGTAAAATTTCTTTTTCAAACAAATAATTGAATATATTTCACGGCAATATAAATCCAAAGACAGTGTATACGGATATTATGCTTTATTTCAATAAGTTAATACATATGTATATGGTTGTATTCTAGGTATATTGTGTCCCTTGAAAAATAGGACACCCCAAATTTTTAGGATTGCCAATTCTGGGCATCCAGATTCTAAATCCTGGCCTAGGACCCCGTCCCTGATATTATCAGTTATTCTCCTTGTAAAAAAGGGATACGGCCTGGTATTTATTCATTTCTTTATTTAGAGGATAACAAATTTATCATCAGCTCCCCCTTACTTACTTTGAATTTCAATAATGACAACATAGAAATTGGATAAAAAAAATTCTCATTTAATTCTATTAATCTACTTTTAATTTTCTTTTTTATTTAATACTATAAAAAAAGAAAATTCATTATTTTTTATTTTATTATTATTTAAAAAATATATATTTTTCAATTTTGTGGTTTTATTTTTATTTTGTGTCTTGTGATATAAAAAACACGAGGCTGTGACCTGTAAACTTGAGGTCAAACCCATAGTATCCATGGCGAATGGGGATAAAACATTTATTGGGATCCTAACATTGACAATTAATGAAAAGCAATGCAATACAGTCCAGCACACCATAGAAATTGACAAATCAGCCATTGAGACAATTTAATATTACTCTACTATATGGTCAGGAATAAGAAATGCTCTGGTTCCATTTTCAGCATTTACTTATTTTCATTTACATTAGCAAGAGCATACTACTATATTTCTTATTCACATTCTACTGCTGCTGTTACTACTACTACTAGTACTCCTACTAGTACTCCTACTACTACTACTACTACTACTACTACTACTACTACTACTACTACTACTACTACTACTACTACTACTACTACTACCACTACAGCTACTACTACTACTACAGCTACTACTACTAGTACTACTAGAGCTACTACTACTACTACTACTACTACTACTACTACTACTACTACTACTACTACTACTACTACTACTACTACTACTTCTACTATTACAGGGTGCAACATACCTTTTTGCTGAATTCACTTGCAACTTCCAACTGTGCAAGCAGTTGTGTTGCACGCTGTACTTCTACTACTACTACTGCTACTACTACTACTACTACTACTACTACTACTACTACTACTACTACTACTACTACTACTACTACTACTACTACTACTACCACCACCACTACCACCATCACCACAACTATAATACTGCATATGATACTACTACCAGCAAGTGAAGCAGCAGCAGCAGTACTAGTTGTATTCATAGTATTAGCCATCTATTGCACACACAGAGTACTAAATAGTACTCCTGTCATAGTCTTAGCTAGCCTGCCTCCCTGGCCATATTTGAATGTCCTCCCTTGTGGATAGATGGCACTGCGGTATACTAGGAGTTCAGTTGGAAATATGCCTACTTCCATCACAGCCCTCGTGTGGCAATTGTATGAACTAAATGGCCAACAGTGGGCCACAAGTCCCTATGAAGTACAGGTGCAGGCATTTATATATAATAAACTAAAACAGAGTAGGGCCTTGTAGCTAGGCTAAGTCTTAGCCAGCAGGGCATCTTACCCTTAAAAGGCACCCCTCAGGACACCCAAAAGATTGTGTGAATAATTTCTTAAAATGTCAATCTCAAGCATATAATTGAATTTTTTCATCTCCATATAATTCCATATGACATTGTATAAGGCTATTATGCCTTATTTTGATAAATTCATACATGTTAATGGTTGTAATCTGAGTATGTTGTGGTCCCCCTTAAAAATGTGGACGCCCCAAAATTTTACAATTGCCAATTTTGGGCACCCAGTTTCTAAGTCCTGGCTAAGACCCTGACTCCTGTGTTGATTTGCACTGTGCATATGTGGAAATATGGCGACCAGCATGGCTGTCACCTTACAATAGTAATGACTGCTGAGTACTGAAGTTTCATTTCAGGTTTATTTCACTTAATCACATGCAATTGGCAAAGTTTTTGTTTTGTGTTATGACTGTTATCCCATCAGCGGATCCTTGATTCATTACTATCTTCCTTAAGTGTTTGTTTTATTTTATAAGAAAGTTGCCAGTGACTTGTTTTTGATAATGCGTCAGGCCTTGAACCACTTCCCTTCCCCATTAATGACTGGCTGGTGACAGTATATAGCCTGAACTCTATAGTACTGGCATGCCGACAGTTCCCCAGGGTCTGACACTTAGATTTCAGGATAGGCGCCCGAAAAGGTCTTTTGATAAATTTAGTGGTCAAAAACAGGATTTCTGTATTATTATATATACTTTTTCGGGCCCCTAGTCTGATAAACCTAGGGGCCCACAGCAAAATCTAGGGGCCCCTGGGAAAGTCGCACCCTGATTCCCTCAACAACTGCCATCTGAATAATCTATATGTTTGACAAAAAATAATGGAAAAGCATAGATTATCAAAATATTTCAAAGTGTTTGAGTGTTAGATTTTTTTTGTTATAAAAATTTTCCATCAAATATTTTTCGGAATGTGTTTTCCTTAATGGAATATTACCAAATAAGTCAGGCTTTTTAACTGCTTAAGATGTGAATGTGTAAGAAGGAAGAGAAATTTCATTCCTTGTGATAGAGTTCATTGAACCTGATGTAAGAAATATTTAACAGTTATTAAAATACTTATTTCAGAAAAAGGTTCAAAATTACATCTCTTTTATCACGTATTTCTATCATGTATTGTTATTTTGTTCTAGTGGTCGCAAATGCTTACAATATTTTTTCCTTCTTTTCAGGAATGCGGTTATGGCCTCCATTACTGGTTACTCCAGATACTGTTGCTAGCGGTTACCAGAGGTTCGTCTGCAGCCTGCCCTGTTCGCTGCAGGTGCTCCAGTTCGGTGGTGCTCTGTGACCAAGGGGGGTTCTCCTTCTTACCCCCTGCTCTTGACAAAAGGATAGAGGTTCTAGAACTCAGTGGCACCTGGGATTCTCCGAACAACATCCAAACAATCGACGTTCGATTTTCGCTCTTCCCGAAATTGCTAGAGCTAAGTGTGACACATTCCAGGGTCAAGGTCATTCAAGATAAAGTCCTTTCATATTTGCCAGCTCTAGAAAAACTAAATCTCAGTCGCAACCAGATATCTGGCATTGACGAAAACACTTTCCATGGATTAACACAACTGAGAGTGCTCGATCTCCATAGCAACAACATCGGAATCCTGCATCGGGACTATTTAGTTCTTTCAAGTCTCCAGTATTTGGATCTGAGAAACAATAAATTAAGCAACCTTCCAGATGGTATTTTTAGCTGGGTGCATAATCTTAGAACGCTGTATTTAAGTGGAAACAATTTAGAAGAATTTGGAAACATTCTACTGAATTTGTACTATCTAGAAGAACTTCGGTTAGATAATTGTAAGATACAGTCTATGCTAACTTCCACCTTTTCTAGCACCCCAAATTTGATATCAGTTAATTTGGAAAATAATTACATCATAGGGTTATCCCAGACAGCTTTTCATAGACTCACGAAACTTAGAAATATCTCTTTGGCTGGAAATAAAATAGAACGTTTATCTAATACCAATTTTAATGGTCTAAAACTTCATACTCTAAACCTGTCAGCGAATAAAATTGCCTATATCCCAATCGGGGCTTTTGACTACCTGGAGGTATCGAGTTTGGATCTGTCCTACAATGAAATAGCTCACCTGTTCGAAGGCACCTTTGATCACTCCATTTCATCATTGAAGTACCTAGATCTGAGCGATAATCCAATACAGAATCTTCAAAAAAGAATTTATTGGAAATTGAAGAATTTAGAAACGTTGAAGCTATCGAAGATCGGTTTGCGAGAGCTAGACGTTGGATTTTTGAATGGTCTGGAAAGTTTGAAGCATTTGGATTTGACGCGGAATTATCTGGAGAATATACCAGAAATCGTCGCCAGGAAATTCAGTCAGCTTCATTCAATAGACCTTTCACATAACCCCTGGGTCTGCAACTGCTACATCCAGCCCCTGAGGAAAGTCCTACTTTTATTGATCAATTACCGACCAGAAAGTGCGCATTTAAATGGATGTTCCCGTGAGTTCTCCCAGACCCAGTGTCCTACATGCCATTGGCCGGAAAAATTGAAATCAATTCCTTTAGTGAAATTAGAGGTAATCCACATCAAGAGTTGTGCTTCTCCACATTCCAACATGTCTTCTGACGACTCGACAATTACCATCATCGCCATCGTGGTGCCCGTGGTGATTCTCATAGTTATCGGTTTGATAGTGTTTTTGATATTGTGGCATCGGCGACGAAAACTCATCCAATCGGATCGACCGTCAACAGCGGGCTCTGTGATCGCAAATCCTGCGCTAAGTACTATTTCAGACACGGTGGACGAAAAGGCACAGCAGAAAAAATACGAAGATAAAGTTATCGGTGGTAAGGTCATCAGCAACCCCGCTTTGGGTGCTGAGGTTCCACACTCCCCAGGGGGTAGTGGAAGTGGGGGCGAGTATTTTTACGAGACTCACATCGGAGCGGAAGTGATTAGTAATCCAGCCAATAAAAAACGAAAGAACAGTGACGAGGAGCCTAGCCCCTTTCAGCGGAAAGGGTCAAAGGTTAAATTTATCATTCCTTCCAAAGACTGCAAGAAAACCCTTGCCAAGCAATTAAATGCTAAGCATTCGTCCAATCACAACTCGGCAGAGGGTAGCCAATCAGGGGAGGAGAAACTACAAGGTGAAACTCCATTGGCCGATTCTGTCAATGGTGACCCCGTGCCGAACCACCAGATGCGACCTAAAAAGTCCATATTAAAGGTTTCGACGTCACCGACGGAACCCCTTCCACAGTCTGTCTTTGACTCCTGGCCGCGACGTGGTCATAAACCTTCAGCCAATCACGTCGGGCAAAATGGCGGACTAGGGATAAAACGGGCAAACGGTCACAATAACTCAAGTCCGACGAAAAGTGTTAAAAACCCGGCCGTATCTTACTCAGCGGACGATTCCATCGAACTTCATGAAGAACAGGATCCGAAACGTCGGCGAAGGCGAAACCGACGCAACAAGCAGCAAACGGAGAATAGCAATCCTCTCGACAGCCCTGTAGAGGTGCATGTTTCGCCTGTGTTACCTGTAAAAGACTCGGTGAGCCACCCCCCTTATGAGGAGGTTTTACGGAAAGTGCGTGAAAACTATCAAAATGACCGAAATGCAATGGTCATTCCGAACAAGATGCAAGAGAGTGCGCCAGCTGTTGTCGAAAATGGCGGCACCGAGACCACTGTGTGACCCCGACAGCGACATTGCTATCCACCAGAGCCCTCTAGTGGGAAAATAGCGTACCAGGATTTACATAGCCCCCTAGTGGTCAGAAACAGAACTAGAACCAAGAAATGTATGTTCTGGAAGATTAATATTCCTTTTTCTCCAAGGAATATTTATCAATTTTGTCACCATTAGAGTGAGAGAGTATCTCTTTTTGCACCAAGATTAAATGATAAATTTCTCATCTGAAATATAATTGAAACTCTACGTTTGTCCACTCCTCTAATTGACCACACTCACTAATCACTATAATGGCCATCATTATTGAGCAATGCTCTGAATTATCTTGGTTTAACCCTTATGCTGCTGATGGCTAATGTTGCTTATACATAACAAAATGACCCAAAAAAGCTAACGGGTGACTTACTCATCTGAGAGTACCCAGTGAGAGCTATTTAATGAATACCAACATGACAGGGTTAAGATGTTTGAAATAATCTTTGCATCCTTGTGCTTTGGATGAAAAAATAGCCTCAGTATTGTAAGGGTTAGGTTATGTCTCCCTGTTTTTTTTTGGCCATACTATTTGAATTATCATATCATCAAGTATGGCCATTCTAGCCATATTCTCTGAATTATCATGTAGTAGATCATGTCTGTATTGACCACCTTGATAAAGTGGCCACTGTTGGTGTATGGTCAATGTAAGAGGGCTTCCATTGTTTTCTAAAGAAAGCTGTAATTTATGCAAATATGGTTGTAAAACATGTAAAATCAGGACCGTACATGTAGTAAGTTTTTTCGGACCATTGAATATGACAATTTGGCTTTCAACACAACATTTTTTTATGTCCACAATGGGAATATGCAATTGTTGTGAAGAGTGTACCCAAGACAATATTTTTAGTAATCATTGCTTTGGACTTGGGCAACTTCAATATTGAGAAAGCATTTAAAATATGGCAATCACACCCAGATTATACAAGAATGAGCTAAAAGTTCTGGGAAAAGCTGTACCTGGGTATACATGCTTGGCCTAACGGTTTCCTCCTTATTTGGACTACAAATCCTCATGTTTACATGGCAAAATGGTGGATTAACCCTTATGCTGGTGGTGGCTATTTTTGCCAATCCAAAATGATGCAAAAAGCTGAAAAATGACTGAAACCCTGGGGCTTGGGTTTTTCTCAGTGAGAGCTTTCCAATGAATACCAACTTGATAGGGTTTAGGTGGTTTTCATAACTCTTTGCGTCCTTGTGTTTTGGACGAAAGCAGCCTCAGCATTGAAACTGGTCCTATTCCTCTGGACAAACCACAATGTCAAGTCCTGATAAATAGAAAGTTAAAATGAAAATTATATTGATATTTGTGTATAACTAATAGGAAGGTGCAATTGTATAATAATTGGTATAAGTAACAAGTACAGGAAAGAAGGCCAAACAACTGCCCAGAAGGGCTAGTAGAATACAAAGTCACTAAGGCCTATTTAAATTCTAGCAGCTTGAACTGGCATAACAAAGTCTATGGGAATATAAAGAAATACCAATGTTTTTACGATGTGTGTTTATGTATATAATATATACATGTGTATATATATATATATATATATATATATATATATATATATATATATATATATATATATATATATATATATATATATGTATTATATATATATATATATATATATATATATATATATATATATATATATATATATATATATATATATATATATATATATGTATATGTATATATATAATATGTATATATATTCATACCTCAGAATGCTATTGTAATTGGCCAGAAAAACTCCGCTCTCCTTCAAGTATTATTCATACCTCTCAAATATTCTCTAAATATGAATAACTGCTTGCTAAACATATCTTTCTAACTATGCTCTTGCCTGAAAGATTTCACCAAAGTTTTCCAACTTTTGGCCATTCCGAGTATTAATGAGTTAAATAGACTCACTCATTGTAGTGGCTTAAGGTCATTTGTCACTTTGGGTATGGATAAGAAACTCATCATTATCCTTAATGGAGAAATTGATCTAATTTATTCCTGGTATATCAATGGAGATAAAGAGATGTTCTACCTGAATAATTCCCAAGTGATTAATATGCAAATAATGTTGAAAGTGATCACATGAATTGAAAATTGATTGTGCTAATTAACTTGTCGTAGGCATTTGAGGAGGAAATGAAATAGAATCTCATTATGTATTGCTTACCACCCGCTTAGTGAGAGTACACAGGATGTGAAACTACACAGAAAAAATTCCAGGTCACATGCGTGACAAAGGCATCAATGGTTAACCCTTATGCTGGTGGTGGCTAATTTGGCCAATACAAAATGATTCGAAAAAGCTAGAAAATGATTGAAACGTTGATATATGGGTACTCATCTGTGAGTACTCAGCGAGAACTATCCAATGAATACCAACATGACAGGATTTAGATGGTCTTCAAAAATCTTTGCATCCTTGTGTTAGGATGAAAGTAGCCTCAGAATTAGAAGTTTAAATGCATGCTGAGGCTATTTTTTGTTTGAGACAAGACCACAAGGATGTTAGAAAACTGTCCAAACCCTGTCATGTTGGTATTCATTTGAATGCTCTTGCTTAGCACTATCAGCTGAGTTCACAGCATTTTTCATTTTTCTTGTGTCATATTGTTTTGACCAAATAAGCCACCAGCCGCAAAAGGGTTAACCATTTACATCTGGTGGATACATTTGGGTGAGACATATAGACAGATCTTGGTAACAAAGCACTATCTTAGGAAGTATTTGAATAAAAGATGCTCCTAATAGATTCCTCTAGTATCAATATTTGGTGAATTATGTTCAAAGCATGTGTGTACTCTAAATACAAGGGGTCAATGTTAACTCTTTAAATGCTAGATTTTAGAAACCCATCTGAATCCTGTCATGTTGGTATTCATGGGATAGCTCTCGCTGAGTACTCTCAGATGAGTAGCCATGTGCCATGGTTTCAGTCATCTTTTTGTTTATTTCGCATCCTTTTGTAATGACCAAATTAGACACCAGCAGCATAAGGGTTAAGGTATTTTGAGGAATGTATGTGCTTCAGATATCTCCTGCCTTTGAATGAGATTTTATTTGGTGGTAGATGTACTGCCAATCTCATTCCATATGCTTTATCACAGATTTTATGAATTCCATAAGATGAACAGCCGTATTAGAACAAAATAGTTACAACTTTATATGATTTTTCCGTCAAATTCATGTAAATCAGCAATTTTTGCAGGAGAAAATACATATTGTAATAAACTATTTTCATTTGCAAAACCCTTGATTGGTAGGGAAGAAAACCAACAAGATAGTTATTGAGACAACAGCCTTGGTGTATATATGAATATATATATATATATATATATATATATATATATATATATATATATATATATATATATATATATATATATATATATATATATATATATATATATATATATATTTTTTAACACATTGACACACATATATTTTATATCACATTTCCATACTTAATTTCGTTATCAAAGTGTAAAGTGAGCCAGAACTCATGTTGTTTTATTGGTACATCTGTTTTGAATGTATGAATTAATCTGCACATCTAAGACGCATATCAAACAAGAGTGGTTTATACCTTCTTCTCTCATGTAACTTCTAACCTCACGTGGCGCCATCTTTTATTTAAAATTCAGACTAAACATTTTCTATGATTATCTTGCGGCAGTAATCCAAGTAGTAGGACTAGTATCACATCAACATTTTACATAATCTGTGATATTTTACAAGTAACTGCATGGTTCCCCCCAAAAGGGTTCACAATCGCTTGATTAAAGGTGACGCTGTACTTATGTTTTTTAAACAATTTTTAGACTATAAAAACCAAGTTCTTACTGACTTGTTGTGATATGTATGGTGTGGATTAAGACATATGCCAAACGCATTTCATTGTTTGCAATGAAGGGTGCCAGGTGGTGTTAAAGGCATTATCACTGACTGCTTGCTGTCTGGCGTGTGATAACAGTTGCCAGTGACTTGGGGTTAGGCGGTGATTTTTGCCTGGTACTCTGGTTTCCTCCACCACTCACAACTGGCTGGTCAGGAATTATCTGCACTATGGCAGAAAAAGTGACGAAAAACAAAATTCTTTGTGAGCAATAACCATGATAATTAAATATATAATCATTTGTCTAAAGAAGCAATTAGGTTTTAATGTCTGTTAAAAAAGCAAAGGTGACAAACATATAGTTGATTTGTGAGTAGAGTTAAACGATTTTATGTGCAGAATCAATTCAAGTGCTTTGCTGAGCTTCACTTCACTTGGTTCACTAGTTAATTTAACTACAGCATATGTAGTTAGCATTTTTACCTACCTGCTCATGCCGCCTGTTGTGTCCTAAATATTTTGAATATATTGACGATCCCTCTTTAACTAGAGCATTTTTACCAACATGTTGATCAAAACTCAGACAATACATCTCAAAAAAGATTATGAATGAATATTTAATTCAAAAATGATTATCTAATGTACCATACATCCAAATAACATTTGAGCATTTTTACCAACATGTTGATCGAAACTCAGACAATACATCTCAAAAAAGATTATGAATGAATATTTAATTCAAAAATGATTATCTAATGTACCATACATCCAAATGACATTTGTTTAGGCATGAATGGGTTACTTAAAGGGCATCAACCCTTATGTTGCTGGTGGCTTATTTGGCCAAT
Source organism: Maea johnstoni (assembly GCA_963942565.1). Classification (NCBI taxonomy): domain Eukaryota; kingdom Metazoa; phylum Annelida; class Polychaeta; order Spionida; family Magelonidae; genus Maea; species Maea johnstoni. Next base: position 44,885,781 of record OZ012688.1, on the reverse strand, counting down.
ACGAAATGATGCAAAAAAACCTGAAAAAAGACTTAAAGCCTGGCACATGGGTACTCATCTGAGAGTACTCTTCAAGAGCTTTCCAATGAATACCAACATGATAGGGTTTAGATGATCTTCAAAAATCTTTGCATCATTGTGCTTTGGATAAAAGTAGCTTCAGCATTGGAAGGGTTAAATAGTGCTTGTGGTTGAGTGAATCAGGTTCCCTTGTCGTCACGGTAACATACTAAGCCATTGGTATTGAATTGATAACTTATGGTTCAAGACATTTCTTGGAAAAGAGTATTGTATTAATTCAGTTGAGGCATGACATTTGTCGCAGTTTTATTTTAGCTATCCAAGTTGATTGGGTATTGATTTTAAGATAAATACATGTAACGGTCACATTTTATTTAGATTTTTTCTATGAAATGTGATAAACTATAGATAAGATTGATAAAAATATCACATTTGCAATTGTAAATAACACCTAAATCCTTTATGAGCAAGGTGCAAGTTGAATAAATTTGATATTGTTGTAATATATTCTGTATGTTAATGTCTGTATATTTGGATTATGAAAAAGCTTGTGTTTGCTGTCTGTATATTGATTATCTTATGCAAAATAGCTCCAGTGAAAGGGGCTGATTGTTTGCAAGTGGAAGACTCTTTCATTGAGGCACTAGACAGGGTCTTAGCCAAGCTGCCCAAAATGCCCAAAATTGGCAATTGAAAAGTTTCATGGCATTCTATTCTA
>OZ012688.1:44867542-44880042 GCA_963942565.1 Maea johnstoni | reverse complement strand
TCCTGCACTAGTTGACTGGTCGTCTGCGAACGACTGATTTCCACAGGGTAACCGGTTGTCCGGTCTACACATTTAAAAGGTGTATTCATGACCAAGTTGGTCATGAATACATTCATTAAAGCCAACTTTATCTTTGACGCCACAGACATGTCGTATCCATGATCAGGCAACAGTATATAATCGTTAGAGATGTACTAGACAAATGTGAAGAGAAATTAATGCCGTTCAGAAACAGATTTTAAAGTCTAAGAACACAATTTACAGTGCACAAAAGTTCAAAGTTGATATGAAATTAAGATACACAGAATTAAAGTGGAAGAACAATATATACTACATTGAACAAAAACCAACTTTAGGCACTTTATAGTTAGTGGCAAAACAGGTATGTAGTGAAACAAATTGACACATATTCAATAGGTTGCCATGGTGAAATGTGCGTAAAGTTATGAATTATTAACGTATGTTGATCTCCTAATTTAGTGTTTCCTTGAAAAGCCGAAGTTACTCGCCATCAAAATAAATCTTCACTATTAGGGAGATCAGTCGCCACTGCTTAATTTACGCTAATAACGTTAATGCGTTTAAAGAGTTTATTTGAGTGTAATCACTGAACTAGACTCACTGCTGGTATAAACCGGGCTGGGTTTGGTCCATGTTACTTTCGCTTGATACTGTCGATTGTATGGATTCACAGTCACTGCCACTTTCACATCCTTAGGTGGGTTTATGGAATCTGAAACATAACGGATATATATATATATGTATATATATATATATATATATATATATATATATATATATATATATATATATATATATATATATATATATATATATATATATATATATATATATATATATATATATATATATATATATATACACACGGCACATATCTCAATATCTTTATGACAAAGTTATACTTTTCAAATATAGCTGATGCGACGTTGTTGCTCATATTGATCTAGATGACACTCCCTCCGTAATTCTTATTATATCACTATAATAGGTAAGTAATATTTCACGTTTTCAGCGCTTGTGTGTACCCCTGATGCAATCGGGTTAACCACCACAGAATATCATGAAATAAACTTACAATGAGAGGTCTTCCCGTACAGTACCTCAGACGGATGCAATAGTTCACTCTGCCAGTGATTACCATATGGGTAATTATAGTTTGGGCGCGGTATATGTATTTGTAAGATCCTGAAGACGTAGATTGTATCCTGTTTTAGACTGGTGATTGTTATTGCATGGTCCGGGGAAGGGGATGCTACCATTCTGCAGGTGAGCTGAGAGACATCCAGTTTAACCTGCACCCTCTGTGACCCATAGCGTGCGTAATTAGACAGTTGGCTGTAATCTAGTGCAGGGCAGTGCACAGTCTCGTACGATACACTCTCTGATGGTGGGCTGCTCAACCAGGTGGCAGCACTAGCGTACACAACCATGTAAGCTGCAAAAAAGTAGGAATTTCATTTATCGTCTTTTTCACGCAATTCTGGACCAGTTTGTGAAAAGCATGTCGCTGTGGTAGAGGAATTTAGAATTTAGAATTTCTTTTTTCTTCACTTTTTCTGCCATATTGCAGCTTAGTCGTAACCAGCCATTTGCAACTGTTGGGGGAATTGGAGTATCACTGGCAACGAAATGGCTGAGGAAACTGGAATATACATGTGCTTGGAAACAAAGTAACTGCAAGTCACTGGCAACTTTCTTATATGCCTGGTACCGTGCTCAAAACCGGGACCTTTCGCAATGGTGATATACATTGAAAGTGCAAGTGACGGTTCGGGTAAGTTTTTGGTTTTTCCCATGTGATTTGGTTTCATATGTCGTGAATTACTCAATAATGAATGAAAATAAAAAATCTCCTTATTACAAGAAAAAGTCGTATTAAACCCCCACAAAGTCGAGCCCTTAAGATATGCAAACATATTCTATTGTTACTACATGTTATGTGTCTCATTGTATCTGATTACATTAAGAAAAAACCAAGACAAAACACCTTATATAAACACATCTATTTGAATCAATTTAGATGGTTCTTTGTACCCATTTACTAGTTTTGTGGCATCACATTTCACTTTTAAACAGACTAACTATATTCATTGTTCTACAGAAGTTTTATGCTTTTGAAAAGAGTATGTCTCAAAATAGATAATTCTCAAAATCCGAAAAAATGTCAATGACAATCGCTCTTTACACTGTCAGTAGATTTTGTATGATTTAATGCGAAGGTATATTTTGCAATTGATATCACTTCAATTGCCGATTCAACTTAAGTTTTAAGAAATATATAATTAGAATTTAAGGTGCAATTCTAATTTAATTGAACCTGGGCCAATCGTTTGCAAAACGAAATTCTAGATATCCCCTCTTTTCCATGCACAACAGACGTATGTTAATGGTCTAGTCTAATGTAAGGGCTTCTTAGTAAGATTTGCAGGCTGGGCCTACCATTGGCCTGGCTAGAATTTCAGAGCGTTGAAAGGAGCACTGTGGGTCCAAACACAGGCATCTGTAACCGAAATTATAGGCCCATAAGAGCAATAAAACGGTGTTAAAAGGAGTTTCAAATGGTCTCTCATGTGTATTTACTATATAAAGAAGTCTTCTCCTATAATTTCGGTTACAGATGCCTGTGATTAAGTGTTATACTTGGTGCCCCAGCACCCAACCGAGGCTCTCTATTTGCATATTTGCAGCCCAGTCGGCAGGCTCTGGGTGAGCCCTTCAACATAGTGATTGGAATTAAACATTATCTATATTTCTTATTCTCCGAAAAACGTATTTTCTTCAGAATCAAGTGTGTGTACTCACCCTTTGCCTGTTCGGCATTCCACTGAAGTTTGAGAGAAGTAGGGGATACAGTTTCTACCGACATGTTTTTGAAAACGGCACTCTCTTCTGTAACAAGGATATCAGAAAAATATTGGTAAACAGTATCAGTTTAGTGCAATGGTTCATGTATGATAAAGTGAATAGTGTCACACAGCATGTTACCATAGTAATAAGCAAGAATCACTTTCCAGCGGAGCTTTGAACCGATGATTTTGTACACGGCTGTTTTATGTGGTCCGTCGTCAAGGTAACATAACCACCACTTCAAGAAATACATATTGAAATAGAGATATAATTCATTGGAAAATGTTAATTTTCAATCAGCATGTTTTAGATGTTTTCAAATGTTTTAAGTTTTAACATAAAATGTTGCTTTCGGATGAACTTCAATATGTCAAGCATACTGTCTCCTTCTCACTCAGTTTCAATGGCCGCCAGCCTATCTGACTGTTTAAAACTGAAATACTAGCTTTGAAAGGTAAACAACTTAATTTCATGTTATACTAGCGATAGAGCCTGAACCATACTGTTTCTGTTGAGTAATATAGAGCTGGGGGACTGAATGGGTCATCTCAGCCAGCGGTGATGCCGTTTAGATGGCCCATTCAACCCCTTCAGCTCTGTTTCCCAACTGGGTAGTCTGGTATAAGCTCTATCCCTATTGAAGTAGAGTCAAAAGCAACTGCATCATCATCATCAGTAGTAGTTGTAGTAGTAGAAGTAGTAGTAGTAGTTTCAATATATATATATATATATATATATATATATATATATATATATATATATATATATATATATATATATATATATATATATATATATTAGTATATATATATACATTTATATATATATATGTATATATATATATATATATATATATATATATATATATATATATATATATATATATATATATATATATATATATATATATATATATATACTAGCAGCTGATTGGTCGATTTCTTTGTCGTAGTGGACTATATTGGGCTTCTAACATTAATTCTAACAATTGTCAATGTTAGGAGGCCCTTATAATCCTTTAATGCAATCCTGATATTGATGTTCACAACGTTTATTTTTAGGACCCCCAAAATACCTTTCATTACCACTGCGACAGATACTGCATTCTCCCCGGACAGAGCTCCAGAGGTTGCTTTCTCTTAGATAGTAGAAGTATGAGTAGTGGAGGATAAGAATAAAACAGCAGGAAAGTAATTACAAGAAACAAAGCAACATTAACAGTGTTATTAGCGTATTGCATATTGCATATTTACCTGGGGGTGTTTGGATGGTAACGGACGCAGCCTTGGAGGTAAAGTTATGAGAATTCTTCGCAACAACTGTCACAAAATATGTTTGGTTGCTGGTCAGAGACAATGTAGCTTGTACATCAATAACTGCTTTGGACACCAAACTCTTGTTGCTATCCTCCCAGCTCACCTCATAACCTGTGGGGAACAAGTAAGGTACCTTATAAATACAAAAAAGAAAATTAAGAATCATAAAAATAGCATGGGTTTTGGCTAGAATTATGTTGTCATTACCTTTCTACACAGTGTGAGTATACCCGGAACAATTTTTCGGACTATTCCAGGGAAAATTTGAAAAGGTTTGAAAAATTCGAAAACCCTTCTGGACCAGATGCCTTGTTTAGTTTGCTAGTTTGATAACATCCTCAATCTCTTCAATATAGTAAAAGATTTGTCTAAGCGAGTCCTTTGCTCAGAGGCTAAAGTGGGGATGTCCTTTAACAGGTCAAAGTACTCTAAACCCTCTAGAGGAGTTGTACCTTTGGATTGGTACAGATTTTGATAGAATATTTTTGTTGTTCCAGGATTTGAGCGCTGTCAGTGATTTCTGTACCATCGTCTAGTAGTAGGACAGGTATGCTTTTATCTAAATACTTCTTTTTTTTACAGACCAAGAAAATACTTTGTGGGTTTCTCCCAATTTCTTTCAAGTAGGGCTCTGGAACGTATCATGTTGCCTTTGAATTCATTTTCCCTAAGCTGCTCCAATTTTACTCTGTTTTCCTGTAGCTGAATATTACTGTCATTAGCAGTAGTGTAGCTGCTAATGTCTTATGGGTACCGAGCTGCTCAGATATAAGCTACTAATGGTTAAAATGTCCACTCCCAGTGACTCCATTTTGTGTGTGTTAGGATGTGTTTAAACAGCAATATACTTCTTGTATACTTGGGTTTAAGTAGAGAATACCCTAAGAAACTATTTGGGCCTATGTTTTATTCATGGTGGAATTGTCCTTTAAATGGTGACACTGTATCGGTATAGAAAAGAAATTTAATTCCTACATTTTATGTCCAAGCAAGACAGGCATTTTAAACGACCACATGCCGGATTGCCACGCACGTGTGTGGGTATAGATAGGGCTTTACGTCTGTGTGGGTATAGATAGGGCTATACGTCTGTGCTGTCAACTTGAATAACTCTGTTGCGCAGCTATGTGAATCATATATATATGCACGCCTATAATAATCACAACCACAGAGCTGAGCAACTGCTCTACTGGTAACTCGGAGCCAACTGGTCGACTGGTACAGGTATTGAATACTGTAAATCACTCAAGTATAGCGGGAACAATAAGATAACGATAATTGCGCTCTGCCCATATGCGCTATTATAAAATCCCCAATCTTTATTAAATTCTTAATTGAACTTGCTGCTGCTGTTCCCGTTCTCCGCTATACTTAGATCACACTAGTCCAGGGCAGTACCGTAATTGCGCTGTATAATGTTCACGCCATATTTAAGTGATTTTCAGTATCTTTACTTCAGTAGACCTACCTGTTATTATTCCATTCTGTATGTCGGGGCTGATCCAGGTCAGCAGGTATGAGCCCTTTTGCTCTGTTGGCGTTGCCTCAAGAGATCGAGGTTTACTTGGGGTAAAATCTGAAATGGAAAAATCATATAGCATTGCAGGTACAACAGCATTGGAGATTTAACACCATTTTTTAATGGGATGGAGTTCAACTTGTCACGTTTTCTGCCATTTAAGTGACAAGCTATAAGTTAATTGTGCAGTATAAATCTTATTTTCACTTAGTTATCAAAAGCCAGGAGGATCTCACAAACCTCAAGTGGGAGATAAATTCTGAACCTTGTACCTTGGTGAGACAAAGTAAGCACTCTGCGGCTATGTTAAAATACGACAAATTAAGTTTTTCAAAGTAATAAATGACCAGAAGTATAGTTTATACCCTAGCAACCTTTAAAATATTGAGCATCGTCTCCCTACAATATGTTATATAGGTATAGTTTGACCTATTAGATTATTGAAGGATAGACATACAATATGTGCAAAGAAGTTTCAAGTCAATGGTGAGCCTTGTTGTAATCGTAAAAAAGATTGGTTGCTAAGTTTTTTGTATGGATCCTATCTTAAAGGTGCAGGACTAGGTTTAGGACTAGCAATAATCTGTTATTTGTAATAGTATGCTGTTATTTTTAAACTAGGTTTTCCTTAAGGGTACATCTGCATAAACCGCAATAAGATTAGAGAGTATAATACACATATATGAATACCCTTAGGTGTCCGGTAGTACACTGGGTTGCTGATGGAGTCAAAGCCATTGCTATTGATGACCTGTACGTGGAAGAGAAATATGGTATCCGGCTGCAGGTCTGTCACTATGGCAGGTCTAGCAGGGTCTGTGCCAGGGACTCGAGGTGCAGGTGTCAGTCTTGCTGAATGGCGTACTTTGCTAATATTACTGCAGTCTGTGTCAACATTGGCCAGGTCGTAAAATACAAGGTACCCTGCACAGTTATGGAAAGGAAGAGACATTTTGGTTACTAAATGAACGTTCATTATTACATTGCTAGTGGCTTTTCCGGGAACTGTTTTAGATGAGAACGTTGAGATTATATAAACTGATTCCTGTTTGCCAATCCGAAAGTTTACACATTGTCACATGTGTGATTGGCCAAGATACATGCCACTTAGATTTCCCTTCTTTCAGTGATGACATTTCGTTAGATGCTCTGCAGTATCTACTGGCACACTAGGATCAATTCATGCACTCGTTTGATTCTCTGTGGTTAAATGGTGTAAGTAGATTATAATGCAATGTTATAATATGACGAAATCCTAGCATACCAGTATATGTGGCTCACCTTGTCATCTGGATCTATGATACGTTTGGCAATAACTCTGAATTTGAAAATGATTTTACAAAATATTTGAAGGAAAGTTGTAGGTAATGATCTAATAAACATTTCTCCATTGAATATTTTCCTAGCTTTGTTCTTGCCTCCAAGATCTCATAAAAATATACGGCTATTGTCTCAGATAGGTAGACAAGCGTTTCTACACCACTCTCCTGAGGAAAGGGGATTTGGTAGTGCTATACGCTTACATGTCTAGATACAGTGTCAATATAATCTAATTCCTGCACTAAATGCGTGGGCAACCCGGGTATAATACACGACCACCTGCAGGTTGCTGGACATGGATGCATGGATGACCTCACAACTCAACATGGATTTGATTTGTAAGCTATGTGTATCATTGATGTGCTTGATTTATTTTGATTATATAATAGATATATGCAAACATAACAAAATCCCTCCCCATGTGTCCTGAATCCGCCCATGTGACTCATGGCCTAATTGTCTGTGTACTTACACACGTGTCCGTTTGGCTTCAGAGGTGGATCCCACGTGATAAAAGCACGACTCAGATCCGTTTCATCCTTTAACACTTTAACATTACGTGCTTGCGAAGGTCGTGGAACATCTGCAGAAGACAAGTGAAGGATATACTGTAGATTTGAAAACATAAAGCAGTATTCCTGTAATAACAACACCACCAACTCAAACAAAATGAAATAAAAACAATGATTGTCTGATAATTTTGGAGTATTTTTTTCAAAATAAAAGCATCATTTCTGTATTTCAATAGAAAGTAATGGCCCATTTTCTTTTCATTTTAAAACAAATAATACTTGTTTGTTTACTTTTTGGGAGAATCTTATTTCTCTGTCATCATGTTTATATAGATAATATATATTGTATTCATTGTAATCAGTGAGCAATACCTTAGACCCCTCAGCTTTCGCGGAGCACCTATATACTGATTTACTCTCCTTCAAGAAACTCACCTTGGCTCACAAAAGAAAATGGCAGTGACCTGGAAGTCTTTCCAAACTTGTTTGACAGGAATAACTGTGCGAAGTATTTAGTCAGTGGTGAGAGGTTGCCTACCAATGTAGAAGTTTCATTCGGAGCAATGAGGATGTCTTTCGATGCCAGTTTCTCATCTTGAAGGTTCAGTCTGTACCCTGCAACACATTGTACTCAAAGGTAATCTTAGATACAGGTCATTGTTCTGTAGTTTGCAAGTGCAACATGAATACTGATACGAATGAGTGCTTCACTTTAAAAAAAGTGAGTTCAAATATCTGATCATTCTAATTTTACGCAATACTATGGGCTGACGCATACAGGATGATAGGTTTCGTCATTTCTACCTAGAGGGATGTGGGACCATTTATCCTAAAAGCCACACCCGTATATATATATACATGCATACAAACATGCATGCATGTATACATACACACATATATACATACTATTTGAAATTTGTGGTGGTAGAACTAAGCAAACATTTAATGATGGCAAGCATTGCACTGCTATTGATAAAAATGGTTTGTGCGGCAGGGAAGTTCATTGTAGGTGTTACATTAGCCTAGATCTCTAGGCTGTCATATGTATTTCTCTGCTATGTTTTTTTCTGTTACCTAGCATCAAATATTCTAAGTGGCCATAGCGGTCCATTTAGTTTACACTTATCTCACCAGGATTCAGTTTGAGTATAAAACTTTTAGAGATCAGAGGATCAGGCGGTGTCATCTATCTACCATACCTGATACTACACCACACTGCCTCTTCAGCACATAAGGGGATGCCAGTTGTTAGTGACTAGGAACCTAGTCTAGTATTACATTAATCCACATGTGTTACAACAACAACTGTTATATATAACATCAAATATAATAACAACCGTAAAATACTACACCAAATCTTATACCAACCATTAATTAAATAATAGACACCAAATATAATAACTGACCAAACGAACAAGTCAACCACAAGTTAAAGAAATATATAAATCATATGCAAAATTACATTTGATGTATATTTTTCTATTACATCTACTGTTGATAATACATTTTGTTTGAATTATTTATTACATCTTGGGTTAGTAGATACATTTGATGTACTTTTTAAATTACTTTTGTGATTGTTATTACATTTGGTGTAATAATTTATTACATTTACGGTTTCTATTACATTTGAAGAAATTTATTACATCTGATGTTGTAATACATTTACACGTTTATTGCTAGAGCCACAGGCAAATTTAAATGCGATTGCAAGTCACCCTCACGAAGCATGTTGTTTACCTGCAAAGGTACCCTCTAACTGTTCGGATATATTCCATGATATTCTCATTTGGGTGAAGTCGTTTGGCATGTCAGTTACACGCATATCGACAGGAACTGGTGGAACATATTCTGAAAACGAGGCAATGAAAAACAAATTATTAATCATGATAGTTAAAGTAATAATAATATTCTCTAAACGAGGCAATGATACAAACAGTAAATTAACGGGGTCAGGATAGCGTTTATTTCAGTCATACGACAGACCTATTCATTATGGTTAAAACATAAATAAAACTCTAGAACCAGTTCGTAAGAACTCAGGTACAGAGGGGGGCGCATACGCTCTTTATCAAAATTTTAAAATACCCCTAAAGCACTGATCTCTGGCCAAAAAAGCACCCTTTTTTCCAGTAAATAAACACCCCTTCTTTTATCAAAACGCTGACATTGAATGAACGGGAACACGCATTTTAATTTTACATTTTATAATCCTCTGCCTGTTTAGCGGCAGCGGGTGGTTGCAGCAAACTCGGAAGCCCAGTCACTTCGGGAGTCACTCGGCGTCAGAGCCGCGTATATTTCGTGGATTGTAAAGGGATTTTCACTCCCCATACTTCGTAAAAAGCACCCTTCTTTTACAAAATCGCGGACATGCAGAGGTCTTAAAAAGACCCCTTCTTCTGCGACATACGTATTGTATTGTATTGTATGCTTTATTGACTGTACGAAAATGTACAAAATCACACGTATACAAAATCATATATAGAGAACATAAATCAACATAGAACAAATAAAGATAAACACAAAAGATAACATAAGGTTACTGACTCGCAAAGAGCGTAGTAATAAAAGGAACAGCATTATCTCACTAAAGAGATTTTTTAAAGCATTAAGTTCTTTACAGTTAAATAAATAAAAAGCGGACTCACAGAGAATTTACACAAATGAGAAGACGCACATGAACAAGGTTTTAAGGTCGCAAGGTACGTGCCATTAGTACAGGAAAATATATAAAGTTTTGTGACTCCGTATCAAAGTTTTCTTGTAACTTAAGATACTTTGTTACCGCATTAGTAGAGAAAAACGGACTCCTATATACAGGTTGAGGTTGGAGCTGCAAAAGTAAGATTATCTACTAGCTAGAGGGTTGTATTGTACTTATATTGTACCTGTAATGGCACTCTGATACATTCTACTTATATGGCTGCCCGCAATTAGCCATATGTGGATTATTTCATTGAAAGTGGTATTATCAGGTTGCATACCTAGGAGTACATGCATAGCGTCATACCCTTGATTGTTGATTTTGCTACTCCACGTGTCATTCGTGGACTCTATCTCTCTAAACATACTCGCTCTCTCTAAGTCGTAGAAAGGACACTGGAGAATGAGGTGTCTAGCATTTTCGATAATACCCAAGTCGCAGCGATGGCACATCTTAAACCCAAATGGCTTATTCTTAACCCTATAGTCCGTAGCTTTAAGAAGACTGGTATCACATTCTATAGATGAAAGGATTTCACACATCCTAGTTTTACAAGGCATGACATCAGAGATAAACCACCAGACAAGATAATACGCATTTTCGATTATTTTGAAAAGTAATGTGTCAGGTTTCGGATTTCTATATATCAATAAATTATCCTCATCCTCACATTTCCATATGGCATTCCACACAATACGTCTCCATCCTTCCTTAGGATAGAAGTATCCATTTATGATCATGTTAATATATTCTCCAAAAATAACCCACGTCCTCTGCAGCTTTTAATATTTCGAAGATAGGACTATTATATTCATTAATCCTGCCTTTTTCCATATTATCTATAAAATTCTGAGTCCTGGTGACCAGGAGTTTCTTACGGACTGCATTGTCATCAAGGATAGTCATTGTTCTAACAAATAGGAGTTTTTTGACCTGTATCACTCTATCTATGCTGAGCCAACCCAGAGGAACATATGCACTGTAGTTGGGAGACCTGTCGGGAAAACGCTGGCACCTTCTACCAACTTGCCGTTGAAATTTCCTTAGAAGCTCAATTTCATGGCATTTTAAAGACCATAACTCACTGCCATAGGTAGTAACAGGAATAATTATGGACCAAAAGAGAGTGGCACATGTACGCATGGTGATCCCACTTTTTTTAATCCCGAGACTGCAGAGAGCATTAAAGCATCTACAACCATTGCTTATTCTTTCTTTGACGCGTTCAGTGAAATCGCCAAACAGACAGTTCTTTACTCCAACGTGGTCGTATGACACTTTTTCGGGGACTTTGTGGACCCAAGCTAAAAACCTGTGTTTCTTGCCGACAGCGTTTTCCCGACGTGTCTCCCCATATATCATGACGGCGCTTTTGGAAGCGTTATACTTAAACCTCCATTTGAGGGAGTGAGAAAAAACTGTTTTGAGCACTAGATCTATTTTGGCTTTAGAAAGGCACGCGGTAGCCATATCATCTGCATATCCCAACGGACTCGTAGGGATACCAGAGATACAGCACCCCACACCAGATTTTTCTATTTCCCTGAGAAGAGGTTCAATGAATGCGGTATACTTCAGGAGAGAGAGATACCCCCCCCCCCCCCCCTGATGTATACCGAACTCCATTTTGTATTAATCCGAATGTTGACCATTGATACGTACTTTGCACCAAAATTTTTGATATGAGCGATACAGCAGTCTCCACACCTTGCCCTTATGACCAATTTTCCTCCACGGTATAGCGGGTGCGGCCCCCCCTCTGTACCTGAGTGCCCCCCCCCCCCCTCGTGGAATTACGGCAGGGCAAGTTTGAAAGTTGCTAGTGACTTAGGTTAAGGCGGTGGTTTTCGCCGAGTACTCGCCATAATATGGCTGCCAAGATGACGATAAAAGAAATTCTAACACCATCCCGTCAGATGTCCTCATTAACCCTTCCAAAGCAGAGGCTATTTTCTTCCAAAGTACAAGACATAAAGATTGTTGAAAACCACCTAGCCCCTGCCATGTTGGTATTCATTGGATAGCTCTCACTTAGTACTCTCATATGAGTACCCATGTGCTAGAGTTTCAATTACATTTCCAGGTTTATTGCATCATTTTGTATTGACCAAATTAGCCATCAGCGGATATGTATCAATATAATCAAAATCCAGCCATACATACCTACTGGTGTCATGTAATATTTAGTTTTGCCTGAAGTTCCCCAGCCAGTGCCATTCACACATTGTACTTTGAAGGAGTAGATTGTATTCGGACTA
>OZ012688.1:44840042-44862542 GCA_963942565.1 Maea johnstoni | reverse complement strand
AAAATATTCAGTGACATCTTTCCAATAAATCCCAACAGGATGGTTTTCACATTTGCGTTCTTGGGCTTTGGCAAACGTAGCCTCAGTATTGAAAGGGTCAATAGAGAGAGTCTAAAGGTAACACGATGATAAATAAACGTACCTGTTCCTGTCACATGGACGATATATAGCGCCAGGAAAAGCACCACGGCAGAACACATGGCTGTCAGTGGCTGTGGTCAACGCGACTTCTCGAACGCCTTTGCCGAATGAAAAATCCAACCGCTCAACTACATGCTACATATGCACATGACGTCACGGCCCTTATTTGGTAGAAAAAGGTCGTTTCACTCCCCAAGTACCATTCAGCAGCATTCAGTCATACATACTAAACAGGCCCCGAAACAGGCCTATCTGGGGCACGCTATTATGCTACTATTTGTACTAAACGTGGGGCCTCGCTGAAGCATAAAGCGGAGCACAAGTAAAGTGAAACTGAAACTTTAGAATTGGAACACGCTCATCACATGCGTGTCATATCATATATATTTCTTGGAAATAGTATTTCCAAAACATTGAAACCAAAACATTATAAATATTTTGGGACAAAGGCGTTATAATAGTTTTTTTCTAAACGCATTCATGCCTGGAGCTCTACTTGACTAGTGTTGTCTGGACCTGTCATCCCTTTGAAAATAACTTTGGAATGAAGCATAAATTCGAAAACATTTAAAGGAGAGTTGAAGATAGAGTTCTGATGAACAAATCTAGTTCAAATATTTTCTAAATATTGTTTTAGCTGGAGAGATGTCACCCAACTTGCAAAGCGTTGTTTTTGCTACTACAGACATGAATGGGTTAAGGTAGCTTGTGGAGTTACTTTTTTGACGACCCAGTTTTACCTCTACCCTGCTTTTATTTGACAATTCAGCCTTTACAAAGTATATATGGCTGATAGGTATTTGGGTGAGAAACATACTAAGCATCACAGGTATACCCTTCCAGTAGGTGTAAACTCTTGGGATCAAAAAAAAACTGAAATCAAAACGGAGTTCCGATCCACAATTATTGACAGGGGACCATCAAATTTCTTAAATGTTTGTTTGAATCGACCATATCGTGGTTAGATCGAATATTAACCCATTCACACTCAGAGATCCACTAGAAATTATCGTCTGCTACTCTGATACTTTTCAAAATAACTTGGGAATAAAGCAAAAGTTCACAAAATATTTGAAGGAGAGTTGTCGGTTGACTTCTCTTTTACATTTCTCCTACAATTATTTTGCAAAAAATGCTTTTGTTAGAAAAAATATTTCCAAAATTGTCAGGCCTGTTTTGGCCGCTCTGAGTGTTAATGGGTTAAGAAAAGAGCCAAAATAGCTCCTAGCTATCTGTGTGCAAACCTATGTAGGGTTCTTAGATATTGGGCCTCTGTCCCACGATGGCCTAGTCAATCAAAGTTGTTCTGAACTTAGGATGTACCGTAGGCTTTGATTTTACAACACTTGAATAATCAAACACTTAAATAATTAAACACTTAAAATGCCCCTATACTCACGAATTAACCTCATAAGCCACATTAAGTCAGGTCTTAATGAACTGTTTACATTACCAAATATGCTATTTGCCAACTCATGATGTACCGACATATGTCTATGTGTGAGGAGTGTGCATGGAATGCCTTTGCAGTGATCTTGCACTTAAGCAGTCATGATATGTTGATGCCAACAAAGCCTTTTGCCCTCAGGCACTGTGATCAGTTTTCAAGGTTTTAGGAAGATTCTTATCTAGTATTCGATTATCCAATTTTGACTTTGTTCAAAGGTTATGGAAACTGAAAGTTGTAAAATGCATCTTTTTTTTCACAAACAAAATCCGAAAAAATGGTTGTAAAATTTGAACGGCGCAAATGTTAGAAAAAAGTGATACCCTTCCTTTTGTATTGATCTCTCCCCCCCCCCCCCACACACTTGTGAAGAGTGAAGGTATCCTGTCCATACTTGAGGATACAAGCTCCGTTTGAAAACGATATGCATTTTATTTCAGTTTTATACCCCAAAATCGTACAGGTACCTTTTTAACGCTTGATGCTTTCCATCTCAGAAAACCTTTTAGGCAACATGTACTTTGCAAAGACAGTATTGTCAAATTAAAGCAGAGTAGAGGAAAAACTGAGTCAAAGAAAATAACTCCATAAGATACCTTAAAATGTTTCAACTTTTGATTATCAAACTTCTTTAGTTTGTCCTGAAAATATCACATGCTGACATTTATTTTGTGGGCAAGTGTATCTCAAGTATAAACAAAGTAAAACTATTCACAGCTAAATACATATTTGCAATATTCTTGCTATGAACAGCTGTATTATATGCATGATATAAGGTAACACTATGGAATTATGGTAGTGAAATGAATCACTACCAAAATATATCATTTAACATTTATTATTCTTATCATTTTATAATCCTTAATCTTCATGTTTCATTAAATAACCCAATACTGTATACCGTGTTAATATTGCGCAATAATAAATAATGCGCTCAGCTGATAACTACCTTTGATGCGCAGTTTAATTATCGCGAATTGATAACCTACAGCTCAAGCTGTGTGAGGGGGGCATGGGTAAGCAATCTACCCGGCTATTGGGATGGGTGGTGCTGCTATATTCAGGCCGGCCAGCCCCTTAGGAATGCCAGGAATTGCCAGTATTATAGGCAAGTGCAATCTTTATTTCGTCACGTGCAGCCACGAACAGTGTTATCGTGGTTGCAATCAGCAACTCTGATTAGTGCTAACCGGAATGTTTGACCACTCTCGAGTGTGCAAGTAGTCTACATCGTAATTGAACTCAGAGGCTGCGTAGGGTCTTTATGTTGAATGACAAGCTATCGTGTCAGTGTGTTGAACGGTACAAGCATAGAGATCCAATATCCAAATAATAGTGCGCAGTTTAATAAATGCGGACTCTATGGGTGCGCAAAATACGCATTAATTTAACTGCTGCAATATTAACATGGTATACAGTATGCAATAACAAATAAAGAAATAATAATTCATTTTATCATATCAATTTCTACCTTGACTTTCCCTTTTAGAATCCACCTTCAATTACCCACATTCAGGCTGTCAAGTACTTACACTATTTCACAGGGTAGCAGTTTGTTGTAATCAAAAGTACTTGGATAATGCTAGTTATCTCTAGCTATGTATTACTTCTATTGTTTATGTAACTCAAAGGTACTCAAGTGAACTCTGTCTGCGGGCACCATTGTCTGGATTATTGCATTGACTTAATCCTCCTGCCTAGCTCTCTTGTCTCATGCATGCCATAGGGGTGTTATGAGTGCAATTAGGGTGGCACTGAGTGAACACCTGGCAGACAGTGGATCACCTGCATTGAATGCTGAACTTTAACTCAGCAATATAATTGAGTTATATTGTACTACTATATGTTATATTCAGTCAAGCAGTGGACAGAGGGTGGTGCAGTGCCTTAGCTTTGTGAGAATATTTCTGATTGGTCGATTACTCCTATTGGTTAATCCTGTGAGCACCCACCTAGGGGCTGCTTACTTAAGGCACTGCAAGGGACCCACTCCTCAGTTCAGCTCTTGACTCCTTATGGTCAATAAAGAGTTGAATACAACAGAGCTTATGTTATCACTACAATATAATACTAGGTACTTAATTAAGGGCTGTTCCAGAAAAGTGTGGGGGGAGGAGGAACGGAAGGTTTTTGAAGGGGGGGGGGGGGGGAGGGGGACGAATTCTGAATTATTTTATCCCATTAGATTACAGTTGATTTCTGGCAGAAGCGGCGTGGGGGGGGGGGGGGGGGGTGTCGAATTTTTAATTATCTTCCGTTCCTCCCCCCACCACACTTAATAAAATTATGACTCGTTTCAGGATATTTAGGCTATGTGTTTTGGGTATTTTCATATTGTATTCAATGGAGATTTACTTCAGATAAAGAAAAGGGTTTCTACTCACGTTGCATTAGAGAATACCAGCAAGGATTGTATGGCAACAGTACTCAAAAATTGTCATCCATTTCCATATCAGTTTATTCACCCAAAGTCGGCGTTATCAGCTAAGATTTAATATTTTGCGAAAAAATTATGTAAAATTGGGTGAAGAAATCTTGTTGACATGTCCCTCATATGGCGTCAGCAATTAAGAAAAGAGGAGTAATCAGCCGTTACAGAGGAGATACGGTCACAAAATTTGGAACCTCCGATTAATATAAAGATTGACCAGAATGATTTAAAGATTGATTTTGTTTCAAGAACAAACAGAAGCATTGTTAATGAAGGAAGATAACTAATTATGAGTAACGATCCAGTAGCTAGGCCAAGAGTCCCAAACTATTGGAATATCTTAGGACATGGTTGCTGATCAATCTAGTATGAAGATTGTATTCAATATTTACTGCCGTTTGTCTGTGTTCTCCTGGACGTTCATTTTAAGTACAGTAGCCATCATGCCCCAGGTCACTGAGCACTAAAGAGTCATTGGGTTCCATGCATAGTCAATGTTTCAAGAGAGACAAAAGCAGCTGTATCTTAGTATGGGCCTATAGCATTATAAGACTCACAGAAGCTATATCTATGTATGCGTTTAAAGCAATATATGACTCAGATAAGTTGTATTCAGGTATGAACATCAAGTAAGATATGACTCAGAGAAGCTGTATTTAGGTATAAGTTTAGGGCAATCTTTCAATTAGAGATGCTGCATTAAGGCTGACTCTAGAGTAATATAAAACTCAAAGAAGCTGTATTCAGATATGACTCTAGAGTAGTAAATGACTCGTAGAAGCTGCATTTAGGCATGACTCTAGAGTAATATATGGCTCAGAGAAGCTGTATTTAGATGTTGTCGCTTAGAGTAACTTAGTTTTGGTATGACTCTATCCCAGCGGGCACTGTACGTACAATGTACGTACATTGTACGTACAGTTGGTACAATGTACGTACAATGTACGTACATTGTACGTACAGTGCCCGCTGGGATAGCATAAAATGTATGTGATTCAGAGTAGCTGTATTTTGATATGTCTCTACAGCATTATGTGGTTCGGAGTAGCAAACATTTGGTATGGCTCACGAGCATTGTGTGATTCAGAGTAGCTGTATTTTGGTGCGACTCCAGAGAATTATATTGCGACTCGGAGATATTTGCTCGTCTAACATGGAAGGCATCAGAGTGTGCCCTGCGTTGAATGTTAAACAGGATGTAGGGCCAGCGTTACTTGGAAGTTTTTATATGAAGAAACTTGTCAGGAAGACCTTGGTACTTGACAGAGCTCTCACACAAACGTACCCATGGCTTCTTCTCGCCTACAAAATATTCCTCTTTGGGGCCAGTCCCCAAGAAGTTATCCAACATGGCTGCAGAAAAGAAATACACTTGTAATTCCGGAACCATTCCAAATGTGAAACAACCACACCTGAGGCAGAAATGACGATAACACCTTTCCGAACTCTGGTAACTTGTATCTGTACTCTTCTCCAAGAAGGCGACATTTGAAGACGGCACCATGCACAATGTGTCATGGTTAGCACCGACGCACTTCTGGCACATAGTGCAGTGGCAATTATGATTGATCTCTATTTGACCTCTGACCTGGATTTTGATGCCTCCGCACAAACAACTTCCGTTGTGCATCAATTCTGCGGACATGGTGACCTACAATCGAAGTAAAAAGATACTAAAGCCTTATTGACTTTTGCTGAGGGCGATATAATATTTATCATAGGCATGAAACTAGGCCAATGGCCATAGCATAGCGGAGGCCTGAGGACCAGTCTGGTCTGGCAGCCTGCCAATATCATACTGCCCTCAGCACCAGTCTCGAAGAATTATTATTGCTCCAGGAGCAATAGATAACGTTTAATAAACAAACACTCGTAAGTTGATGGCATCAGTGGCCATGTTTTCCCCCATGAACTGAACAAATCATGTTTTCCCTGCTAAGAAAGTTCTCAAATCTTTCCTTGTTTGATAATCGTTCCTATTTATGGATGCATAAATTATTGTTAACTTCATTTATACCGTTCTAATCATCCTCAGTTTGGTTTGAACGCTGCTATGTAGTCTGATATTCCTGTAAGTAGTGTGTGGATATATTATGCTTGATAAGTGCATTTATTTCATAAGGCCTAAACTTAACCCAATGTATTCTTAACCAAAACCAATTAAAATCTTTTAGTTGATTTAGGGATTCTGTGGTGGACATTTGTTTTGAAATGAAATTAGCACAAATTAACATTTGCTACACTTGTCTGTTGTTAGTTTTAGAAATGAACACACCAAGTCATCATGCTGGAAAGGTCTACATGCAGGCCCTTCACTTAGGCTTGGCTTATAGCCAAAAGTAAACTTATATGTAAAGGTCAACGTCAATCCTGGGCCACATTTCTTTTAATGAGGTCCAACTTGCGAGTCAATAAATTGTTACATTACCCTCTGGCTGATATATTGATTTCTTTGCAAATCACATCGTACAAAAGGTTAAGTTCTATTGGTTAAAAAAAGAGGACCAATAATGATGTATAATATATCCATCCCAATGACAAGTAACACTTGCTGCAGGGTAATGTGGATAGCATACCTTCTCTAAAAGGGTACCTTGCTGAATTCTCCGTATTGTGTGCAGTGGCGAGATACAGTCAGTAGTGGTTTCACGGTGCACGAGATCACTCAGACATGGCGGTTTCCTCGGAATATCAAATAAAGAGAAATATTCATTTTGCAATTTTCCAATTTCCATGATAATGCAGTTCATGTATTTTTCCTTTCTTTCCCGGTTGTTTTATTGGTTGTGAAAAATGTTTTAACTTCATACTTTCTTTTAAAAACAGTATGTCATAATTGTACTTGTAATTGTCAAAATTTCGGTGAATATTTCTTCTCATGGTACACTGACGAAGGACAGCTATTTGAGTACGGTTGTATGGCTATAAATGAACCTTGTGTTATAATATGCTATAGCACATCAAACACAAAACATTTATGCTATGTCTAAAAAAATTTCGCCCAATATCTGTGAAATGTTACTGAAAATATTTACTTATGTTAGAACGTTTGGCCTGGAAATTATTATATTACCATAACATTTCTTGAAATATTTCAATCACTATTTTTTTGATATAATTTTATACAATATTGCAAAAATTATTCGTTTAATATTTCTAAGAAATATTTTTACATTATTATTGAAAAATATTTATTAATATTAAAACACTAGACCTGATAATTATTACCATAGCATTTCTTATAACACTTAAATTATCAATTTCACAATGTTTAAAATAAATATTTATACAATGTTGCTTTGACTATTTATAAACTATTTCTAAGAAACGTTTTTACATAGTTGTTGAAAAATATGACACATATTTATATTTCATGCTTTTTAAGAAACCTACAATTTGAAATCAAGCCCAGTTATGATATATTAATGATACAGTAAATGATTCGGCAAAGTATTTCAAAACATTTATTTCACATTTTTTTAATGTCATTTTAAACATTTTATTACAGTCTTGTTCAGATGTTTTACAAATATGTTACAGGATGTGTTCTTGATATCAAAACAAAAAAACAAAACACATTTGTAATAAGGAGCTGTAAAACATCTACTTAAACTGTTAATATTGGATAGGATCATTTTATCAAACTTCTTTGCTGAAAACTATTGGTTATTATTTCAATAATATATATTTGTGATATTCAATTTCAATTTTGTTCAGACGTTTTAGAAATAATTTAAACTTTGTACTTACAATGTTTAATAAATATTTAAAAAAACATTTCTAATAGGCAAATGTAAAGCAATTATTTTAATTGTTAGAAAAAGTATAGTTCAATTTTATCAAACATAAGTGTGGAAAAAAATTATTTAGCATTTCATTGATGTATATTTTGATGTTTCATTTCGACTTTTGCAGACATTTCAGAAACATTCTTAAGTATGTCAATAAAATGTTCAATAAATTTCCTGGCACAGACAAACAACTGAGAATATATATATATATATATATATATATATATATATATATATATATATATATATATATATATATATATATATATATATATATATATATATATATATATATATATATATATATATATAGATAGATAGATAGATAGATAGATATATGTATATATATACATATATATATATATATATATATATATATATATATATATATATATATATATATATATATATATATATATATATATATATATATATATATATATATGTATATATAGGTTTCTTTGCTCCCAGTCTGTCTACTTGACCTAAATACAAAGGCCACGTTTATCAACATATTCAACAACGTTACAAAGTTCGCAATACTAGGTTGTAACAGAAGTTAGATGAAATAACATGGAATAATTATGTGCGTTGGTAATGAATTTTGATGTATTTTAGTGTTGTTAAATTTACATTGAGAATAAAAGAAAATAACGATGTATGTCACATCACAATTAGAACCTGTATCTATGTAAAGGTTCGCCTGGTTCCTTTTCCAAATTAGGAATGTCAAGTCTCAGATATTTCCCAGACTATGGTCGATCGCGACCAGTCAATGGTTGGTGGTAAAAACTCGCCAAATAACTCAAGTCACTGACAACTTGATCACATGCCTCAAGGAGGATTTGAATTTAAAACCATATCTAGTAGCAATACAGTATGCATCTATGTATGCATGTTTGTATGTATGTATTTTTGTATGTATGTTTGTATGTATGTAGCACGTACATGCATACGTTATTGACTGTAGACATGCTGAAGTCATTTTATGCACAATATCATATCAAAATATCAATGCAAAACAAAGTCAAACAGGCTAAGATGTAATATTATGAGCGCTATACGTTAGACAACCCTGCCACCTGGGTAGCCTATCCGATACAGCGCTTGATCAGCGGAGGTTGAATTTCCTTTGCTTCAATCATCATCCTCCTCCAGAAATATCATATCATTAATAAGCAGATAGGATTAGATACATGTTACAGAACTGTGTATTTCACATTATTTAGCCGCATTTGATTTCTCTGATGAAAGCTATTTAGGTGTGTACTCACCGAGAAAGTTTGTGCAATACCAAAATGTACTAATGATGTCACTAATAACGTCTAGGGTACTAAAGTCCAAAAACAGGCAGTGTTGAAAAAACTAATACTGATATCATTCTAAATGCTATTTAGCCATTACATATTGAATAAATAGATAAATATGTATATAACTAGATACATAAATCAACAAATTACTGGTTGATTTCGAGGCCTTTGATAATTTATCCTGGAAATTTATCCATGAAATAATACCAAAATTCAACTTTGGAGAAAACCTTATAAAATGGATTCACATGTTTCAACAAAATTCCAAAGCCATGGTAATCCTAAACGGGCATTAATCACACCCCTTCCTGTTACACAGGGGATGCCGCCAGGGAGATCCCATCTCCCCATACATCTTTATTCTATGCTCCGAATATCCAGAGTTTTTCGGAACTAGGGTTGGATGCCATGTGTCGGCAGTAGAATGGGTGTAGTAGGGGGGGAGGGGGGTGGGGGAGGTTGACTGTAACGTGTTCGTGTTCGGCGTTCATTTAAACTACAGGTCTGTAGTGTAAATGAACGCCGCTATAGCTACGCGTCGCCACTGTCGCGTTCTATAATTAGCTTCCAATTACTTGTGACGTCATCAAAACTGTAAAATCGCTAATTTCACTGATTTAAAAAAGGTTATTTAATTTCCTTAAAGTGTATTCTTAGTACAATTAGTCCATTGAATGTATCCATGCTGTTTGACCAAAACAGAGTGGACGCTATCATACATAACTGGAAGAACCAAGTTTTCTCTAATGAAACAATCCAAAGCGTCTAGCACTAGCATTCAAAATTGAACAAAATTTCAAAGGTATCAAACTTATAGACAAAGACCACCACCTAAGTCAGTATGCTGACGACACTTATGTTTTCATGGAAGCAAGCAATGAGAACCTGGATATGAGCCATAAAATCCTAGAATGGACTAAAAATAAACTATACCAAATTTAAGGTAATCAGGATCGGAAATATCAGTGAATCTGACAGACGATTTGGAAGGGAAAATACACTCCCGGCGGGGGTGGGGGGGGGGGGGGGAACTCAGGTACAGAGGGGGGCCGCACCTTAGTTACGTATTTCCCGGAAGAAGGGGTCTTTTTTGAAGACCTCCGCATGTCCGGAATTTTGTAAAAGAAGGGTACTTTTTTGTACCCAGGTACGAAGTATGGGGGGGGGGGGGGGGGGGGGGGTGAAAATCCCCTTACAATCCTCGAAATATACGCGGCTCTGACGCTGAATGACTCCTGAGGTATCTGGGCTTCCGAGTTTGCCGCCGCTGCTTGCTGCCACTAAACACGCAGAGGATTATAAAATCTAAACTTAAAATACGTGTTCCCGTTCATCCAATGTCAGTGTTTTAATAAAAGAAGGGGTGTTTATCTAGTGGAAAAAGTCAACGTATCTATTAAAATAAGGGTGCTTTTTTGGCCAGAAATCAGTGCTTTAGGGGTATTTTTTAATTTTGATAACGAACGTAGGCCCCCCCCCCCCTAAATACCCAAGTGCCCCCCCCCCCCCCGGGAATACACTAGACTGGGTCCATTCCTTTACAGCCCTAGGCATAGATTATAATGTACTAGATAACAAATATATGACCAAAACAAATATCGAAAACAATATTGAAAGTATGAAATGTATAACAAAAGCCTGGGGCTGTAGGAATATTACTCCGATTGGAAGAATCACTGTGCTTTAAAGCTTAGTCCTTTCTAAAATAACGCATGTACTACTGTCACTGCCTACACCAAGTTCAGAAAGTCTAACGAAAATCGATGAATTATGCTATAAATTTATATCGAAAGGGAGGCATGAAATTAGCAAATCCACTCTCTGTAAAGATTTTAAAGATGGTGGCCTCAAAATGCTTAATATGAAAGAATTTGACAACTCACTCAAAATAACTTGGATAAGGAAACTACTCACTACAAATCCAGACTGGGAAGAATTTGCAATCTATTACAAAATAGACAGATTAACCCTAACAGACACCAACTATCACAAGTACATTAAAAATGAGATTAAGAACCCCTTCTGGAAAGACGTAGCCATGGCCTACACAGAGTGGTTTGCTTGCTTCAAAAAAGTGACAGAAATAAGCAGCGAATGTCAACCAATTTGGGATATCCTAGCCTTAAATATACCGTTTAATCCAACATGGATCAAAAAGGGCATACATTACGTAAAGGACATGTATAAAGAAGATGGTAATTTACTAGAAAAACAAGAATTGGAAAGACTATTACAAACAAGAGTCTACCTCACCCAATACTATGCTATCAGGTACTCTCTACCAAATGAATGGGCCACCAAAATGAAGAACTACCAAAAAACTTTCTATTAGAAAAACCCTCACAAATATAATGGTTAACCAAAGACAAAAAAGGAGGCCAGAATATAAGGAAAATTTGGACCCTAGAAAATCAAACCTCCCCCCCTATATGCCAACAAAGATGGGAAGAAGAATAAAGAGTACCTGAAGACATAGACTGGGAATACCCTCATGCACTACCATTCAACTGCAAACTGGATGCACGCCTTAAATATATTCAGTACCAAATAACACATAGATCCCTGTTAACAAACAAAAAACTAAAACAATTTGGCTTATCTGAAAATGAGACGTGAAAATTGTGAGGAAGTGGAAACAATTACGCATCTTCTATACACATGTCCAAATGCCGTGGAACATTATAATAAGATGGCTAGATAATAAAATGGGTAGGGTAACTAAAACAGATTTGGCAACAATAATACTTATTTACGCGAACAACACACATCTCACTAATCAAATTATGATTGTTGCTAAAAATGAAATATACAAAAGGAAATGGAAACAAAATATACCATCACTATACAACATCAAAGTCAAACTTAAGAAAATAATGAGTACTGAAATGTATTTAGGCACTATTACAAACCAGCAACAAAAAGCTCTGGGAAAATGGTCTCCTCTATATAACAAACTGAAAAACCTGTGAACACCTGAAAATGTAAAACCAACTATATCACAATCTGACTGAGAAACAACTTATATATATATATATTTATATTTCGCTATGTCATGTTATCGTGTAATAAAAGTTATAAAAAAATCAACAAATTAATTAATATATTGAATAATAAATCAAATATATCAATAAATGAATACATGATGAATAAATAGATAAACAGATACGTGAAGAAATGGATTTATGAAGAAATATATCAATGAATCAATGATTGAATGAATAAATCTATACGTAAATAGATGAATAAATTCATACATAAATGAAAGAATGAATGAACGGGTCCAGCTTCTTCCACTAGCAACCTTCAAATCTTTTCTAAAAGTACCTTTTCATTCCAGTATGTCAGATATCAAAAAATATTTCATATTCAAACCAATCTACCAATACAGTCGAATCATATTCTCATTCGAAATTAACCTAAAAGTTGTTATAAGGAGGCAGTTAGGTTATATAAAATAAAGAGCCGCATTAACCTTGATTTTACACAGCTTTCCGAATTCACCGTACTTTTTGAAACAACCTCCTTCATTCAATATTGATCCTGAAAAAATCCTTGAGCACATTGTGATTTTTCAGTCATTTGATATCTGCTCTAATTATTTCTTAATCAGACTTCAAAAGTTAAGAAAATATTTGAAATTCTAAAAAAAAAATATCGATTATGACTTTAACTTAATGTAGATTCCTTTCGGAACAGAGAATAAAAAAAAGAAAAAATATTATGTGCCAAGCATGTTTTCTACATAATATATAAACATCAATTATGCAGACTTTTTCTGAAGCCAGGAAGTTATTTGCAATAACATTGTGAGGGTGTAACAAAACATGTTTAGAATGTTTGACCGTTCTAGAGTATTAGCTTTCACATAGAAGTTTCACATAAACCGAGCCCCCTTGAGTGCCTGCAGGACAAGGATTGGTGTAACAGGACTAATGAGATCTATTTCACGCCCTCCAAAGCTCTAGCTGCAAAACGCAACGCAAAATTACAATTGCATTGTTGTGTGTCAGTTTTATACTCCGCCTTCAACATCAGAAGGGCCAATATATTTTCTGAGTACTAGTATATGCCAATATCACATGGTAGCGCATGTGTCTGTACTCTTTTTTTCCATATTATATCACGGATGCTGGGTTGACCACTACAGCGCGGTCATGGAGCGAGTCACACAGTTGCATTCAACAACTCAGATAAGAGTAACCTGAAATACGATAAATAAACGGACCTCACCAATCAGCAGGGTTATTGCTACCAATATGTCAACATCAATGGCAGCACATCATATCATAAAATTGTACACGGTGGAAGAACGTTGACAATGAAATAGTGAAATGCACAAAATTACATTGAATTTTGTTATTTAATCCAACATGGATATTGAATTAAAAATAATAGATATCGAAATTGCACTAGCATTGAGAACATGACCAGATGTTGGTCAATGGCAAAGAATTCGAAAAGCAATAGTAAAGAAAAGACCATAGATACATGTATTAAGAACACTAGAAACACACCACCTGACGCGCTGATAGCGTCCCTCTTGTTTCTTTCAGTAATTCAAAGCAGGTTAAGGGAAAACCGAGTCAAAGCATTAACCATATAAGCTACTTTGAGGCAATATTTTGATTGGTATTCATAAACCACATCTTCAGTTTTAAGCAGAAAAATCATTGCCCTTTTAAAATAATATTTTCCCTGATACACATTACCGCCATCATGTTTTCTTGATTATAACCGCCATCTATTGAAAAACGTGATAACTAAATATACGGTCAGTAACGAAGAAAAGAATTCTGTAGTTCAGCCTCAAAACAAGATCACTCAAAATATTCATTACATACTCTTGGGCTCCACTAAATCTTGTGTTTGATCATCTAAGACTAAATCAGTAGTTCTTCACTGTCCATCCTGTCCTAATGTTGGATAGCCATCTTGCTGCTAAATCCTTTTCTGGTTTAATCCTTGGGTTAAACCTGTCTCACACAGAGGCCATGTTTTTACGCGTAGTGGCCAAAATCCAGTACTTGTTAACATCGCGGAGCTTCTTCCTGGCTTCCCGATCAACCGAAATCAGTTCGTGGCCACTTCCGCATAACACCTTGTCACTTTGGGGCTTCGAGGCCGCCGTGGAAATTTTTGAAAATTCCAAAAACTCACCACGAAGTTTGACCTAAAAGTATTCTTGTCCACTAACCATACACCACGTTCTAACTTCGCGGTACTACCGGTTCACTTCACAGACCTTCATGTTGACTTCGTGAACAAATTTTGAACACAATTGACCCTGAAGTGACCGTAAAGAGAAGACGAAGTAGCGTGAAGACTTCACATTACCATCACATTCTTTTCTTGTTTAGTCGTGTTTGGTGTTTTTGCATTCTTGTTAGCTTCAGCACAGGCCATGTACACTTCACATAAATTTCGTTTTATCTATCTGTTTCGTTCGTATATCTGCATCTTTACTTTGTGTTGTGTACGTGGTGGATTCGTTAGGTATGGTTCATTCGCTTCCAAAAAGTGAACACGAAGTGAAATTTTCCAACTTCGCGTAAAAACATATTTACTTCGGCCTCTGTGTGAGACAGGCTTTAGGAATGGAGAATAAGGAAATTCCCTTTCCTTTTCCCTTGTCAGATCTGTTATAGCATTCATTAGCAGCACAAATCACCATTGTCACAACATAGTTCTCCAAGTCTCATATGCACACTGTACAGGATGTGGCAGCTCTGCACACAGGAAGTAGTGCGGTTGTGACATCATGAACTGGCTGTCAGATGGATTTTAGCAGGGCATTCTGGGATACAATGGCTACCATGATTTTCAACTGGAATGGCTGGTTTGGGGTGGTAATGAAGTGCAATTTCACAGGTAGGGAAGCCAAACAGGTGAACAGGGACAGTAAAGTACACATATCAAAGTATGTTATCAGCATATAATAGCCTGAAGGTGTAATTGTCCTTTAATGAAGAAGTGAACAAAAGAAACTTAATTCAAAGCTTGATTTTATTTCATACGCAAGAACAAACAGAAGCATTATTAATGGAGCACGATAACTGATTATGAGTAAAGATCCAGTAGTTAGACCAAGAATGCCAAAGTATTGATATATCTTTGATCCATTTGTGAACATCTTTTTAATATGTACAGAGTTCTCCTGGACGTTCATTTTAAGTGCAGCAGCCATCATGACCCAGGTCACTGAGCCCTGGAGAATCATTTGGTTGCATGAATAGTCAAGTAATCACGAGAGAGACAACAGTGACTGTATTTCAGTAAGAGTCTAGAGCATTATAAGACTCACAGATGCTGTATTTAGGTATGAGTTTAGAGCAGTATATGACTCATAGAAGCCGTATTCAGGTATGAATCTAGAGTAATATATGACTCATAGAAGCTGTATTCAGGTATGAATCTAGAGTAATATGACTCATATAGTTTGTATTTTGGTATAGGTTTAGAGCAATATATGACTCATAGAAGCTGTATTCAGGTATGAATCTAGAGTAATATGACTCATATAGTTTGTATTTTGGTATAGGTTTAGAGCAATATATGACTCAGAGAAGCTGTATTTAGTTATGAATCTCAAGCATGTTGTGGCGCAGAGTAGTACAGTTTCGGTATGACTCTAGAGAATTATGTAATTCAGGGTAGCTGTATATTGGTGTGACTCTAAAGCATTATGTGATTCAGGGTAGATGTATTTTGGTATGGCTCTACAGCATGATGTGATTCAGGGTAGCTATACTTTGGTATGACTCTTAGAGAATTATAGTGTGCCTCGGAGATGTTTGCTCTACTTGCATTGAAGGCATCATAGTATGCCCTGCGTTAAGTGTTAAAAAGGGTGTGGGGTAAGCCCCGTTCCCACATACACAGATTTTAATAAGACTTCAACACGAGTAACAGTGACTCACATGCAGTGAAGTGTGAAGAACAAGTAGCTGTCGTGCGGTCAGAAATCACTGAACCCTATACGCGATTGCATTGAGAATGCAACATGATAACAAATCACTTATTTGGACTACATTAATGTAAAAAAAAAAAGATTACACATTTTTAACACGACTGCATTTTGATTCATTTTAACAAAAAATAATTTTAACATGACAGTAACGAGAATAAATATAAGATAACACGACTGTTTCATGTCTGAAATTAATTTTATCGCATGCAAAATAACTGCTACTTGCATTGAAACAATTGTATGGAAACTAGTGAGTCTGCATCAAGATTAGAATGTTGTGTGGCGTATATGCGCCTCTCCTATAAAAAGCAGACATTTCTATGGAAACCCAATTATTTTATTAAGATTGTTATGGAATGTCTAGTTCTACACATTCTTTAACCAGATATGCTAACTACGCCACAAAGGAATTATCTTATACCTTACTTCCTCTCAGAACTTGATCACCTAGCCTGTCAAGAATGCTAAATTTAAGGTAACTATACTGAAAGGCTCATACTGCATATAAAAACAGTATTATGTATCCATTCCAATAGTTTAATTGGTCCATTTTGATACAAAAACTCATCTCAGTGAGTGAAAAAAATATCAGCCACCACATCCATCCATCATCAATGTGTGACAATCCAAATACTTAAATGCAGTTTAGGCACATACACTGTTCCATAAATGAAATATATACTCAATGACGCATCTGAGAAGAAACAACAAAAGAAAGTTCAATGCACCTTCACTCAAATATTAAACAATCAACATCTCAAGTTTCAAGTAATGTTGATAGTTTGGTAGATTCACATAATTGTTTTAAATAACAAAAATACAAACCTTACTTTTTCGTACAATATTTTCCTCCAAAAAAGCTACTCACCTACATAGCACTTTTTCAAACCACTATTCAAAATAAGAAACAATGTGTTTTAGGAAAATATACCTTACACGAATGAAGACGTTGATATAACATTAGAATCACCATAGGCCAAACTCAAACTTGATTTTCAGCAGTTTTCATTAGACACCAAACCAACAGCTCTTTCCTCTCGTCTGGACGACAGCTCGGATTCTCTAGGCAGCGAAATGATGTTCCTTTTGGGTGCTTTTCTTCTTTTCTGCCACTTTTTTCTCATCTTTGCATTTGTTCTTCCGCGTGCTTTTCATCATGACCATGCGCTTATGTTGTGAGCAATAATTGAGGAGCTCTCATCACATGATCAAAAAAGTGAGGAAACTTTTAAAAGTAGTAAATCTTTTTCATGCAATAAAGCTTCTTTGAATTCTTTTAGGCAATTTACATTTGGATTGATATCATGTAGTTGTCGTGTTAGAGTCATCGCAGATATTCTCACGGGTATATGTTTAAAGTTTGCAATACATCCGTTTAATTGACTCAATAACAAAGACAGGAAATATACTTACAAGATAATTATGACAGTTTTAAACATTTTAAAGCTGTCATATTGGAAACATAACAACGATCAACTGAAATGACTGCAACTTGTTTCATTACGACAAGGCAGTCGCGCTGCAGTCGTGTTCAGAAATCGTGTATGTGGGAACAAGACTTTACTTGGAAGTTATAAAATGAAGAAACTTGTCAGGAAGACCTTGGTATTTGACAGAGCTCTCGCACAGACGTACCCATGGCTTCTTCTCGCCTACAAAATATTCCTCTTTTGGGCCAGTTAATCCACAGAAGTTATCCAACAAGGCTGCAGAAAAGAAACACACTTGTAATTCCGGAACCATTGCAAATGTGAAACAACCACACCTGAGGCAGAAATGACGATAACCCCTTTCCGAACTCTGGTAACTTGTATCTGTACTCTTCTCCAAGAAGACGACATTTGAAGACGGCACCATGCACATCGTGTCATGGTTAGCACCAATTGACTTCTGGCACATAGTGCAGTGGCAATTCTGATTCACCTCTATTCGACCTCTGACCTTGACCTTGATACCTCCACACAAACAACTTCCGGTGTGAATCACTTCTGTGGACATATTGACCTACAACTGAAGTAAAAAATAATAAAGCCTTATTGACTGTTGCTGAGGGCGATATGAAATTTATCATAGGCCTGAAGGATGACAAACTGGCCCAAGGACTAATCTGGTCTGTCAGCCTGAAGGTCTAAGAAAATATCATATTGCCCTCGGCAACAGTCTGCAAGGTATTTATCATTGCTCCAGAAATAATAGATAACATTTAATGAACAAACAATCATAAGTAAAGGTCATCAGTAGCCATGTTTTCCACCATGAACTAAAGCACATCATGTTGTTCCAGCTTAGAAAGTGCTCAAACCTTTCCTTGTCTGATAATTTACCCTATTGATGGATGCACTATTGTAAATTTCCATTGTACTCTAATCACCCTCAGGTTCTGAAAATGTTGCCTGATATTTCTGGAAATAGTGTGTGGATCTTCTGCTTAATAGGTATCTGTTTCATAATGCCTAAACATTAACACATGTAATATGATGAGAAAGCGAAGCTTTAAATGCTCGCGCAGCTCGATGATATTTCTGCATTCCCCTTCAAATGCAGTCACAAAGTGTTTGTCATTGTTATCCGTGACGTCATTCTTTACTTGAACTTCGCTGAAACATATTGGAAGTCTCTTCATATGAGCTTCATATTTGTGCAATAACCACACACAGTATGCGTAGCGATTGACCGAAAATATGGCATAAAAATTACTACGACTTCAACCTGTTGCAAAATCGTCATTTCACGACAGATTTCCTCTAGAATTAAGAGACATGTAGAATTATTTGTGGCAGTTGTAGCGATTTAAACTGCATTGAAATCGATTCACGGAAAGACGAGTAAAGTCAGTTTTACCGTGAACATCGAAGTTACGACTTTGGAATGCGCGGAATTCCATCGTAACATGACGTCATTTCAAGACGTCAGCATTTGTCGCACGTGAGCATGTATGTTTCAGTTGTTGCATAGTTCGGCGTGTGTTGCACGATAGTCGGCGACCAAAACGCTATTTTGACACAATTTAAAGGAAACAATCCAAATTTATTATTTGATTAAGAAATATTTGAAATATGAAACGATCTGGCGGCAAAATGTGCTCTTAAAGCAAAAAGTTGTGCTCATTTCCCGCGAGGTTATCGAGCGAGCGAGACAAAGAGACGAACAGACAGAAGTGTTGACGGAAGTGCGGACACGGTTTCAAGGGCCTCAGTATGTTCTTCCATTGACAATGGCATTGTTGACATCCTATACCGTAAATGCTCGCTACGCTGAGCCGGCCTTCGGCCGACTCACTACGCGAGCTAATATGATGAGAAAGCAAAGCTTTAAATGCTCGCGCAGCTCGATGATATTTCTGCATTCCCCTTCAAATGCAGTCACAAAGTGTTTGTTATTGTTATCCGTGACGTCATTCTTTACTTGAACTTCGCTGAAACATATTGGAAGTCCCTTCATATGAGCTTCATATTTGTGCAATAACCACACACAGTATGCGTAGCGATTGACCGAAAAAAAATTACTACGACTTCAACCTGTTGCAAAATCGTCATTTCACGACAGATTTCCTCTAGAATTAAGAAACATGTAGAATTATTTGTGGCGGTTGTAGCGATTTAAACTGCATTGAAATCGATTCACGGAAAGACGAGTAAAGTCAGTTTTACCGTGAACATCGAAGTTACGACTTTGGAATGCGCGGAATTCCATCGTAACATGACGTCATTTCAAGACGTCAGCATTTGTCGCACGTGAGCATGTATGTTTCAGTTGTTGCATAGTTTGGCGTGTGTTGCACGATAGTCGGCGACCAAAACGCTATTTTGACACAATTTAAAGGAAACAATCCAAATTTATTATTTGATTAAGAAATATTTAAAACATGAAACGATCTGGCGGCAAAATGTGCTCTTAAAGCAAAAAGTTGTGCTCATTTCCCGCGAGGTTATCGAGCGAGCGAGACAAAGAGACGAACAGACAGAAGTGTTGACGGAAGTGCGGACACCGTTTTCTAGGCCTCAGTATGTACTTCCATTGACAATGGCATTGTTGACATCCTATACCGTAAATGCTCGCTACGCTGAGCCGGCCTTCGGCCGACTCACTCGCGAGCTATTATCAGCTACCCAAAACCAATTATAATTATAATCTTTTATTTGATTTAGGGATTTTATTTTTGCCACATGTTTTGAAGTGAAATAAGCATAATTTTTTCCACAATTGCCTGGTGTACACAGGTAAAAATTGTCAATGCCAAGTAACACTTGCTGCGGGGTATTGGGGATAGCATACCTTCTATAAAAGTGTACTTTCATGAATACTCTGTAATTTGTGTAGTGGTGAGATACAGTCAGTGGTGGTTTCACAGTGCATCAGATCAATCAGCCATGGCGGTTTCCTTGGAATGTCTAGTAAAGAGAAATTTTCATTTTGCAATTTTCCAATTTCCAGGATAATGCAGTTTATGTATAATCCCTTTCTATTCCGCTTATTTTATTGGTTGAAATACACGTTGAAACTTTATGATTTCACTTAAAAACAATATGTACTAGGTGTACCTGTAATTGCCCATTTTTCAGTGAATATTTTTATCCATTTATTGCTTTTCCATTGTACCTTGATGAAGGACAGTATTTTAGTAAGGTTTTATGGCTATACATGAACTTTGTGACATTATATGCTATAAGCAACCGTTCATTCAATCTTGCACGATGGAGCGTAAGAAGTTTGATTGACCGAATAAGCCAATCAGAAAAACGTTAACAAATGGTTCTCATTCCAAAATATCTGTCATTATGGAGTGTAACATTCATGTTGTTTCTGCACAGTTTCAGACCAATGTTTCTTATGGCATAGACACAAATAAACGAAAACAATATATAGGACTTTGCTCCTAGTCTGTCTATTTGACCTAAATACAGAGCGTAGGATCATGTATGTATGTATGTATGTACGTACGTACGTACGTAAGTATGTATGTATGTATGTATGTATGTATGTATGTATTTATGTATGTATACATACATAGAGTATGCATGTATGTATGTATGTATACATACATAGAGTATGCATGTACGTATGTATGTATGTATACATACATAGAGTATGCATGTATGTATGTATGTATGTATGTATGTATGTATGTAAGTATAAACACATAGAGTATGCATGTATGTATGTTTGTATGTATGTATATATGTTCGTATGTATATATGAGTTTCATATTGACTCTTGACATGCTTAATGTCAAATTATGTGCGCGATACATTAGACAACCCTGCCGCTTGGGTAGTTAATCTGATACAACGCTTACTTAGCGGAGGTTAAATTTCCTTTGATTCAAACATCCTCCTCCAAAACGTGCTTATCATTGATAAGGAGATAGGATATAACACATGTTACATAAATTTGTATTTCACATAATTTAGCTGCAACTGATTTCTCTGATAAAAGCTGTTTAGGTGTGTACTCGCCTGGAAAGTGTGTCCAGTGGAAGGATGCACAGTGACGTCACTATTGACGCCCCTATGAGGTCAGGGGGACTAAAGTCCAAAAACAGACAGTGTTGAAAAAAGTGATATTGATATCATTTTCAATACCGTTTAGCTATTACATATTGAATTATAAGTAAATAAATAGATATATAATCAGATAGATAATTACATTGATTAATTAATTAACTGAATGATAAATTAAATAGATAAATAAATCGATGAATATATAGATAGATAAACTTATGATAGATAATTGATAAAACATTTATGAACAGATCAATGAATAAATAATAAATGAATAATTTAATGATAAATAAATAAAAAGGTATGCGGAAAAATGAAAGGACGAATGAATAACTAAATAGATAAACACTGAATGTGCAATCATATCAAATAAGGTATAATCTGCCTCCTTTTGTACCAATTGTTAGTATTAGCCTACGACAGGTGTTATTTCGACAGTTCAGTTCACATTCGGCTTAAACGTATGTGTGACTGACTCACTGCTGCCAGCTACAGCCGTAGGATATCATTCATTCACTGTTGTTGACTTTGGAATGTACCAATCCATTCTATTTCGAGCACTTGCTGTTTACCTTTTTTTCACAACCGCGTTCAGGACTGCAGTGTGTGTGTGTGTTTTTATGTATGTGTGTATGTATGTATGTATGTATTTTTGTATCTATGTATGTATGTGTGTCTGTATATATATATATATATATATATATATATATATATATATATATATATATATATATATATATATATATATATATATATATATATATATATATATATATATATATATATATATATATATATATATATATATATATATATACATATATATATATATATATATATATATTATATATATATATATATATATATATATATATATATATATATATATATATATATATATATATATTATAT
>OZ012688.1:44807051-44837051 GCA_963942565.1 Maea johnstoni | reverse complement strand
CCAATGCCAGTAAATTAAACGCAGATGACCTGAGATTAAGTGGAGATGTCTTTACAGATAGAACATGTATTTGCTGCGACATGTTTGAGCTTGAGGATGTGAAGCATCTTATTTTACATTGCCCAGCTCCGGCTGAGCAGTGAAATGAGATGTCTTTAAACTCTCTCCCACGCAACATAGGTAGCTATATGCTGAGTGAATCAGAAGAACTTCTAACTAGTTTGCTAGGCAACCATTGCCCACTAGTTTATTTATAATGATGATGATGGTGTCTCCAATATTACTCTATTGAAGTATGTAGCTGAAATGTATAATGCCCTATGTATACAGAGAGGGCATTGGTTAATTCTCGTATTATAGTTATCCCTTTAAGTCCATATATTAGGAATCATGTTTAAGGGGTTTCTATATATGGATGATGTATAGCCATGCATGTATAGACACCTGTTTTTTGTTTCACAAAACTATCCTAATTTTTGCCGTAGCCTATTTAATGTGGTAACCTTT
Organism: Maea johnstoni; assembly: GCA_963942565.1. NCBI lineage: Eukaryota > Metazoa > Annelida > Polychaeta > Spionida > Magelonidae > Maea > Maea johnstoni. The sequence goes on along the minus strand of OZ012688.1, from coordinate 44,836,544 downwards.
GAACACAGTGCAGAAACGTTAATACCTGATAGTTAATTAGCGTATTATATGCCTGTCTTTGTGCTGTGTGTTGTATGCTCATCAGCATATCCTGCTCTGGAGTGTGGTTGACCTCCTTATGGTGTACTTGTACCACTATATTAGTAGACGAGTAATTTAGGCTGTGATGGGCAAAACCCTTATAGTGCCACTTGTTAGTGTAACTCTTGTACGGGCAATTATCCAACAGTTAAGGTCTTTGCCGATTAAAGTTTAATAATTATTTTGATATTTTCCTTTTCCTTTTTTGTTTAGCTTTGAAATCTCCTATATGCATATGCGTATGATTTTGTAGTACATGTATTTGCTACAGTCAATAAATATGCATACATACTTATTAAAATTCTCATTATGAATAAAAAGTTAACAGAGGAGCAGAACATATGCATGCAGAATAAAGAGGGTTCTGGTAAATGTGAAATATGTGGGACAGATTTAAGTCGATGCATCTTGTCATAACATTATGGAAACCCCTTCAGGAATAAAAGGCATTCATTCATATTGATGAATAATCATGTATATACCTTGATGTTGATTATCGATATTAATATATCATGTTTTACTATTAAATATTAAAGGCCATAACCTGATCATATTGATTTCAAGTTGTTCAATATTGGTAATGAAAACTGAAAAGATTCTCAATATTAATAAAGCATTAATCATTATATGACTAAAGAGCTTTACATGTTAGATCACATACGTTTTAACTACAGCATCGCTTTGAAAGGTTGGTTGGAGTGCATTATATGTTGGATATCTACATTAGTGAATACTTTACCTGTTGTTTTTCAGGTTTGCCAAAGAAATTAGCAAATCTTGCTCTAAGAAAGAGGACATACGAAAGCTCTACCATGAGTACCGTCCATTTCCAGACAGCATTTGCTGTAGATGGAAGCAGGAAGAATGGAAGAACCGACAAGTCATGCAGTCACACAAATCAAGAGAGAAATCCCTGGTGGATGGTGGACCTTGGCCGCTCATACGATGTCTCCTACCTCAAAGTTACCAATAGAGGTGATTGCTGTGGTAAGTCGGGATATTTGGATTATTAAGCCTTTCTCTCACCATACAAAATGTCTTGAATACAAACACATGCATATATACGCATGTGCGTACGTACATACTTGTATACACACATACATACATAATGCATACAAACGTACATACATACAAACTAACTAGCAGCTAATACTCTCTTATGAGCTTTATGCTGAGATAAGCTCACTAATATATCAGGGCAGGACATCCCATTAGTTTCTTGGGGCAAGTCATTGATTTTCCCCCAGGTTTTCTCTATTCAAATTACTCTAGAGTACTTCACTTAGATTACGGTTCCTACATAAAAGATCATTGATATGGTAAAACAGGATCTTTATTGACAAACTTATAGCTACAAAGTCATACAATTACAATAATTTTCGTAAACACAACTATCGAAAGGACCTGTTCTGGTTTACTAACCAAATTACCCAATTTTTTCAAGTTTCATGAATTTAACCGAAACTCATATGATCATGTAACTGAGGTATGGCTTATTTATGATTGCTAACATATTCCCCAACCCGCGCCCTGGATATTGCATATGACCACTCTGAAATGACATGTGACAGCATATTTGCATTGACTCATATTTCAGCTATAACCGTACCCAGTTGATCAAAAACCTATTGTATGGGTATACTATGAAGATGTTGGAGGAGATCCAGTAATGACATTTCATAGAAGGCCTTTTTGGTGAAAATCAGAAATTTTCAATGCAGTGACATTGACCTATTACCTTCAACAAAATGGCTGCCTCCATGCCTACTAAAGAGATTTGAGCCTATGTGGAAATGGTTCCAAATAGTAACTTTGCCCACCGAGCGCGTTGATATAACTGTTTATCATGAAAATCATATTTCAGTCACAGCCAGTGACTTTATGACTTAGTAACAGGAACACACAGGGTCAGTTTAGACCAGTTGTGCAAAAGGCCATTTTGTCTAAGCATTAATCACACTTGTGTGTAAGTGTGTGCTACGTACATACATACATGCATGGGACATGCATACATACATGCATGCATACATATCTTTTTCAATATTTCCAGGTGACCGGCTGTTTGACTTTGATGTGTTCCTGAATAATTTGAGTTTTGATGCTGCCAAGAAGAACAGAGGGAACAAATTGTGTATGTACCATAAAAATCAAGTGCGACAAGGGGCCACCGAGACCTTGCGCTGCAAAAAGCCAACCAAAGCTAGATATGTGAAGATTCAAGTCCGTGGAATTAGAATGCTCACACTGTGTGAGGTGGAAGTCTACGATCTAAAAGGTAAGGGAAAAAATGCTTATGTGATAAATTACATAATGAGCTGGTGTTCTGTCTTTGCCAAACTCAGAAAGCATGAGTGTAAGAATGAATCAATGGATGAACAAAGATTCATAGGTACATCAATGAAAAAAAACGCTATCTAATGCCATTGTGCACGTATATATCTTTATTGACTGTAACATAGTTACAAAATAGAACCACACATTTTCAATATAAGCAAAAATGAAGTGAAAATATAATCATAGACAATCTACAAAAGTCATACATGCTGAGAAGACTCCGCTCAGAGGAGATTAATGACAAGAGGAGGTATACTCAAAGATACCTATAACTATAAGGTTCTTTACTCATCTATTTACACAAAAATCATGTCCTTTCGGGGAAGCAAATTTTATTACCTGTTCTGATGCAATATCTCCCATACATTGGCTTCACTCTGTGTGACGTAGAAGTCTATGATCAAAAAGGTAAGGGAAAATATGCTTATGTGATATCATACATAATAAGCTGATGTTTTGTGATTGCCAAACTCCAAAAGTGTGAGTGTATGAATAAAAGAATGAATGAATACAGATTCATAGGTACTTAGAAAAATGCTATCTAATGCAATTGTGTACGTATGTATCTTTATTGACTGTAAAATAGTTACAAAATAGAACAACACATATTCAATATACCGTAATTTTGCGTGTATAAGATGCACCCATATATAAGACGCACCCCTTGTTCAGGCCTTTAAAATGATGTATAGACCTTAGCTTTGTGTATAGTGTGCAACCCATGAATAATCCTAGAAAACCAGTAGAACTCATTTTGAAATGATTGAAATATGACATCAAAGCGACATTGGTAATACTTATAATTCTCTGTCAATGCCCGATTCCCATAACCTTAGGCATGTTATTGATTGTAATCATTAGATATACTGGCAGTAGTGGTACAATAATTACAAGTTTTAAATGCTGCAGCAAACAATGACAATCATCGCACATGGTAGTGGCCGCATCATAATTGTAATTAGGCTATCTTCGAGTGGCCTTCGGATTCAATATGAAATACCCTAGATCTCTAGCTTCGTGTATAAGACGCACGCCCGACTTGAGTGTAAAGATTCGTGTAAAAAAGTGTGTCCTATACACGGGAAATTATAATAAGCAAAAATAAAGTGAATACAGAATAAAAGAAAATCTAAAAAAGCCATACATGCTGAGAAGACTCAGGTCAGAGGAGATTAATGACAAGAAGAGGTTTACTCAAAGATACTTATAACTATAAGGTTCTTAACGCGTCTATTTACACAAAAAATCCTGTCCTTTCGGAGAAGCAAATTTCATTACCCGCTATGATGCAATATCCCCGATACATTGGCTCTTTATCCAATGCCTTTCATGGTCTTATGACAGGCCTAATACATCATGCTGATGTATGCGTCAGGGATTTTCCCTGTCACAGTAATATCTTCAAAAGAGTACTCATGTATATAGACACCGATTAATACAGGGATAACATACTGGTGCATTATCACAAAACGCTATTGGATAGCGGTCCTTATTCATTGTTGAAGAAAAATGAAAAAGAAGCTTTAAATTGCATGGTGTCCATAGACAGATAAATCAGTAGAGCATGTTTTACTATCAAATATAGAGGGCAATAATCTGATCATATTGAGTTGTTCAATATTGATAAATAATCTGACTCTGTCAAAATCAATTACTAATTTGTAAATATTTATGTAACTGAAAAATGAATAGATTCTCAATATCAATAAAGCATTAATCATTATATAAATAAAGAGCTTTAAATATTAGATCACATAAATCTTATCTACAGCATCGCTTTGAAAGATTGGTTGGAGTGCATTATATGTTCAATATTTACATATGTGAATACTTTACCTGTTGTTTTTCAGTCATCATGCCAAAAAAATTTGTAAATGCTGCTTTAAGTAAGAGGACATACGAAAGCTCTACCATGAGTGATACCATCCATTTCCAGGCAGCTTTTGCTGTAGATGGAAGCAGGAAGAATGGAAGAACCGACAAGTCTTGTAGTCACACAAAACAAGAGACAAATCCCTGGTGGATGGTGGACCTTGTTGGCACATACCGTGTCTCCTACCTCAAAGTTACCAATAGGGGTGATTGCTGTGGTAAGTTGGGATATTCAGATTATCAAGCCTTTCTCTCACCATACAAAATGTGTTGAATACAAACACATGCATATAAAGCATGTATGTACATACATATTTGCATACACACATACATACATACAAACATAAATACATACAAACTAACTAGCAACTAATATGATTTTGTAGTTGATATGTGAATACTTTACTGTAAGAAAACATGAGAAATAAGATATGCTAAAGGCAAATCCCAGAGCTGTTGGTAAATCTGAATATTGTTGCTTGCATCTCTCTCTGGTAAACATTAACATTTATGACTATGATGAAACTGTTTATCATGAAAATCTAATTTCAGTCACAGCCAGTGACTTTATAGCAAACCTAGGTACAGGAACACACAGGGTCAGTTTAGACCAGTTTTGTAAAAAAAAAAATGAAACTCAATACATTCAATACATCTGTAATGCACACTTGTGTTTAAGTGTGTGCTACATTCATACATACAGGCATGGGGCGTGCATACATACACACATGCATACATATCTTTTTCAATATCTTCAGGTGACCGGCTGTATGACTTTGATGTGCTTCTGAATAATTTGAGTTTTGATGCTGCCAAGAAGAACAGAGGGAACAAATTGTGTATGTATCATAAAAAACAAGTGCGACAAGGGGCCACCGAGACCTTGCGCTGCAAAAAGCCAACCAAAGCTAAATATGTGAAGATTCAAGTCCGTGGAATTAGAATGCTCACACTGTGTGAGGTGGAAGTCTACGCTCAAAAAGGTAAGGGAAACTATGCTAATATGATAATCTACATAAGCTGATGTTCCCTGTTTGCCAAAATCTTAAAGCGTGAGTGTAAGAATGAATTACTGAATGAATACAAATTCAGAGACCTCGATGAAGGAAAACGCCATCTAATGCCATTGTGTATGTATATACCACTATTGACTGTAAGAAAGTTACAAAATAGAACCACCCATATTCAATATTAACAAAAAAAGTGACCAAATTATAATAGAAAATATACATGAGTCCTGGATGCTGAGAAGACTAAGCTCAGAGATGTGTCTATTAGCTCACACATATTTTAACTACATCATTGCTTTAAAGGTAAAGCGCCTCGTGCAATATCATTTTTCAGAGTGCAATAAAAATTGATATTGCACGAAACCAAAGTGCCATATTTGTTTTATTATATGCCTACTGCTCATTCAAATAGAATAATTTACTAGTTTAAAGTATCATGAAAATGTAAATATTATTAATATGTTTTTCCATTTCCGGTTTTTACCACAAACCATTGGGTTATTGCAATTTTTTAAGCTTTATTATATTCTTGTGTTAATTCAGTAATATCGCAATCAAAATACTATGAATACCCAAAGAAGTCACATGCATTAGTTGTAGAAATTTAATGATTTATTCATTTAATTTAAAAATATGTTTTACTAATTCCCTTCCTAATCATGATTTTACAAGAAGCCCAAACTCGTCTGAGTTCCTTGTATCAATTCACTTCTGTTGGCTTCCTTTTCAATAGTTGAAGTTGAGAATTGAGCACATGAACCTGAAAGCTCTGAGTCAGAGTGTTGGAAAATGATATTGCACCCCAATATCATTTTTGTAAGGTGGTCATGTGACCATGATCTGTCCAATCACAGCAGAGAATGAGCAGTAGGCATATAATAAATAAATATATATATATATATATATATATATATATATATATATATATATATATATATATATATATATATATATATATATATATATATATAGATATATATATATATATATATATATATATATATATATATATATATATATAAATATATATATATATATATATATATATATATATATATATATATATATATATATATATATATATATATATATATATAGTTGTAATTATTAATTTCATCATTATTATTATTATTATCATTATTATTATTACTACTATGAAAGGGTGAAAGAGAGACTAGTTTCATCAGCCTAGGCTGGATACGCTTAGAACTATATATTTACGTTTTAAGTTAAAAAATGCTTTTTGTTAGGACTATATTGGTGATGGATGATGATGCCATACTGAACCGTCTAGATGTCTTTCTGACAAATAAAACTTTTGCTATTGAGAATACGCATAGAAGCCCAATGTTATATATATTAAAGGTATCTATGTTTTTCGGCCTGCTGGATGAAATTATTTTAATGGCTGGTAGTAGAAGGATGTGGAGTAGAAAAACAGTGCAAAGATATTGTGTGGGTGAAAGCCTGGGATCTGGAAGAGAAAGACTGGGTCCATAGGGCCCGTCTGTTTGGTGCAACTCAGAAGATAGACAGTATGGGTTGTAATGTATCCTACCTTCTTTGATGGCAGATATCAGACATGTATCCCAAAGTTATTAAGATGTGTGAAATTATGTAAAAATTAGTGTCCAATGCCAGTAAATTAAACGCAGATGACCTGAGATTAAGTGGAGATGTCTTTACAGATAGAACATGTATTTGCTGCGACATGTTTGAGCTTGAGGATGTGAAGCATCTTATTTTACATTGCCCAGCTCCGGCTGAGCAGTGAAATGAGATGTCTTTAAACTCTCTCCCACGCAACATAGGTAGCTATATGCTGAGTGAATCAGAAGAACTTCTAACTAGTTTGCTAGGCAACCATTGCCCACTAGTGTATTTATAATGATGATGATGGTGTCTCCAATATTACTCTATTGAAGTATGTAGCTGAAATGTATAATGCCCTATGTATACAGAGAGGGCATTGGTTAATTCTCGTATTATAGTTATCCCTTTAAGTCCATATATTAGGAATCTTGTTTAAGGGGTTTCTATATATGGATGATGTATAGCCATGCATGTATAGACACCTGTTTTTTGTTTCACAAAACTATCCTAATTTTTGCCGTAGCCTATTTAATGTGGTAACCTTTGAACACAGTGCAGAAACGTTAATACCTGATAGTTAATTAGCGTATTATATGCCTGTCTTTGTGCTGTGTGTTGTATGCTCATCAGCATATCCTGCTCTGGAGTGTGGTTGACCTCCTTATGGTGTACTTGTACCACTATATTAGTAGACGAGTAATTTAGGCTGTGATGGGCAAAACCCTTATAGTGCCACTTGTTAGTGTAACTCTTGTATGGGCAATTATCCAACAGTTAAGGTCTTTGCCGATTAAAGTTTAATAATTATTTTGATATTTTCCTTTTCCTTTTTTGTTTAGCTTTGAAATCTCCTATATGCATATGAGTATGATTTTGTAGTACATGTATTTGCTACAGTCAATAAATATGCATACATACTTATTAAAATTCTCATTATGAATAAAAAGTTAACAGAGGAGCAGAACATATGCATGCAGAATAAAGAGGGTTCTGGTAAATGTGAAATATGTGGGACAGATTTAAGTCGATGCATCTTGTCATAACATTATGGAAACCCCTTCAGGAATAAAAGGCATTCATTCATATTGATGAATAATCATGTATATACCTTGATGTTGATTATCGATATTAATATATCATGTTTTACTATTAAATATTAAAGGCCATAACCTGATCATATTGATTTCAAGTTGTTCAATATTGGTAATGAAAACTGAAAAGATTCTCAATATTAATAAAGCATTAATCATTATATGACTAAAGAGCTTTACATGTTAGATCACATACGTTTTAACTACAGCATCGCTTTGAAAGGTTGGTTGGAGTGCATTATATGTTGGATATCTACATTAGTGAATACTTTACCTGTTGTTTTTCAGGTTTGCCAAAGAAATTAGCAAATCTTGCTCTAAGAAAGAGGACATACGAAAGCTCTACCGCTGATACCGTCCATTTCCAGACAGCATTTGCTGTAGATGGAAGCAGGAAGAATGGAAGAACCGACAAGTCATGCAGTCACACAAATCAAGAGACAAATCCCTGGTGGATGGTGGACCTTGGCCGCTCATACGATGTCTTCTACCTCAAAGTTACCAATAGAGGTGATTGCTGTGGTAAGTCGGGATATTTGGATTATTAAGCCTTTCTCTCACCATACAAAATGTCTTGAATACAAACACATGCATATATACGCATGTGCGTACGTACATACTTGTATACACACATACATACATAATGCATACAAACGTACATACATACAAACTAACTAGCAGCTAATACTCTCTTATGAGCTTTATGCTGAGATAAGCTCACTAATATATCAGGGCAGGACATCCCATTAGTTTCTTGGGGCAAGTCATTGATTTTCCCCCAGGTTTTCTCTATTCAAATTACTCTAGAGTACTTCACTTAGATTACGGTTCCTACATAAAAGATCATTGATATGGTAAAACAGGATCTTTATTGACAAACTTATAGCTACAAAGTCATACAATTACAATAATTTTCGTAAACACAACTGTCGAAAGGACCTGTTCTGGTTTCATGAATTTAACCGAAACTCATATGATCATGTAACTGAGGTATGGCTTATTTATGATTGCTAACATATTCCCCAACCCGCGCCCTGGATATTGCATATGACCACTCTGAAATGACATGTGTCAGCATATTTGCATTGACTCATATTTCAGCTATAACCGTACCCAGTTGATCAAAAACCTATTGTATGGGTATACTATGAAGATGTTGGAGGAGATCCAGTAATGACATTTCATAGAAGGCCTTTTTGGTGAAAATCAGAAATTTTCAATGTAGTGACATTGACCTATTACCTTCAACAAAATGGCTGCCTCCATGCCTACTAAAGAGATTTGAGCCTATGTGGAAATGGTTCCAAATAGTAACTTTGCCCACCGAGCGCGTTGATATAACTGTTTATCATGAAAATCATATTTCAGTCACAGCCAGTGACTTTATGACTTAGTAACAGGAACACACAGGGTCAGTTTAGACCAGTTGTGCAAAAGGCCATTTTGTCTAAGCATTAATCACACTTGTGTGTACGTGTGTGCTACGTACATACATACATGCATGGGGCATGCATACATACATGCATGCATACATATCTTTTTCAATATTTCCAGGTGACCGGCTGTTTGACTTTGATGTGTTCCTGAATAATTTGAGTTTTGATGCTGCCAAGAAGAACAGAGGGAACAAATTGTGTATGTACCATAAAAATCAAGTGCGACAAGGGGCCACCGAGACCTTGCGCTGCAAAAAGCCAACCACAGCTAGATATGTGAAGATTCAAGTCCGTGGAATTAGAATGCTCACACTGTGTGAGGTGGAAGTCTACGGTCTAAAAGGTAAGGGAAAAAATGCTTATGTGATAAATTACATAATGAGCTGGTGTTCTGTCTTTGCCAAACTCAGAAAGCATGAGTGTAAGAATGAATCAATGGATGAACAAAGATTCATAGGTACATCAATGAAAAAAAACGCTATCTAATGCCATTGTGCACGTATATATCTTTATTGACTGTAACATAGTTACAAAATAGAACCACACATTTTCAATATAAGCAAAAATGAAGTGAAAATATAATCATAGACAATCTACAAAAGTCATACATGCTGAGAAGACTCCGCTCAGAGGAGATTAATGACAAGAGGAGGTATACTCAAAGGTACCTATAACTATAAGGTTCTTTACTCATCTATTTACACAAAAATCATGTCCTTTCGGGGAAGCAAATTTTATTACCTGTTCTGATGCAATATCTCCCATACATTGGCTTCACTCTGTGTGACGTAGAAGTCTATGATCAAAAAGGTAAGGGAAAATATGCTTATGTGATATCATACATAATAAGCTGATGTTTTGTGATTGCCAAACTCCAAAAGTGTGAGTGTATGAATAAAAGAATGAATGAATACAGATTCATAGGTACTTAGAAAAATGCTATCTAATGCAATTGTGTACGTATGTATCTTTATTGACTGTAAAATAGTTACAAAATAGAACAACACATATTCAATATACCGTAATTTTGCGTGTATAAGATGCACCCATATATAAGACGCACCCCTTGTTCAGGCCTTTAAAATGATGTATAGACCTTAGCTTTGTGTATAGTGTGCAACCCATGAATAATCCTAGAAAACCAGTAGAACTCATTTTGAAATGATTGAAATATGACATCAAAGCGACATTGGTAATACTTATAATTCTCTGTCAATGCCCGATTCCCATAACCTTAGGCATGTTATTGATTGTAATCATTAGATATACTGGCAGTAGTGGTACAATAATTACAAGTTTTAAATGCCGCGGCAAACAATGACAAACATCGCACATGGTAGTGGCCGCATCATAATTGTAATTAGGCTATCTTCAAGTGGCCTTCGGATTCAATGTGAAATACCCTAGATCTCTAGCTTCGTGTATAAGACGCACGCCCGACTTGAGTGTAAAGATTCGTGTTAAAAAAGTGTGTCCTATACACGGGAAATTATAATAAGCAAAAATAAAGTGAATACAGAATAAAAGAAAATCTAAAAAAGCCATACATGCTGAGAAGACTCAGGTCAGAGGAGATTAATGACAAGAAGAGGTTTACTCAAAGATACTTATAACTATAAGGTTCTTAACGCGTCTATTTACACAAAAATCCTGTCCTTTCGGAGAAGCAAATTTCATTACCCGTTATGATGCAATATCCCCCATACATTGGCTCTTTATCCAATGCCTTTCATGGTCTTACGACAGGCCTAATACATCATGCTGATGTATGCGTCAGGGATTTTCCCTGTCACAGTAATATCTTCAAAAGAGTACTCATGTATATAGACACTGATTAATACAGGGATAACATACTGGTGCATTATCACAAAACGCTATTGGATAGCGGTCCTTATTCATTGTTGAAGAAAAATGGAAAAGAAGCTTTAAATTGCATGGTGTCCATAGACAGATAAATCAGTAGAGCATGTTTTACTATCAAATATAGAGGGCAATAATCTGATCATATATTGAGTTGTTCAATATTGATAAATAATCTGACTCTGTCAAAATCAATTACTAATTTGTAAATGTTTATATAACTGAAAAATGAATAGATTCTCAATATCAATAAAGCATTAATCATTATATAAATAAAGAGCTTTAAATATTAGATCACATAAATCTTATCTACAGCATCACTTTGAAAGATTGGTTGGAGTGCATTATATGTTCAATATTTACATATGTGAATACTTTACCTGTTGTTTTTCAGTCAACACCATGCCAAAAAAATTAGTAAATGCTGCTTTAAGAAAGAGGACATACGAAAGCTCTACCATGAGTGATACCATCCATTTCCAGGTAGCTTTTGCTGTAGATGGAAGCAGGAAGAATGGAAGAACCGACAAGTCTTGTAGTCACACAAAACAAGAGACAAATCCCTGGTGGATGGTGGACCTTGGTGGCACATACCGTGTCTCCTACCTCAAAGTTACCAATAGGGGTGATTGCTGTGGTAAGTAGGGATATTCAGATTATCAAGCCTTTCTCTCACCATACAAAATGTGTTGAATACAAACACATGCATATAAAGCATGTATGTACATACATATTTGCATACACACATACATACATACAAACATAAATACATACAAACTAACTAGCAACTAATATGATTTTGTAGTTGATATGTGAATACTTTACTGTAAGAAAACATGTAAAATAAGATATGCTAAAGGCAAATCCCAGAGCTGTTGGTAAATCTGAATATTGTTGCTTGCATCTCTCTCTGGTAAACATTAACATTTATGACTATGATGAAAATGTTTATCATGAAAATCTAATTTCAGTCACAGCCAGTGACTTTATAGCAAACCTAGGTACAGGAACACACAGGGTCAGTTTAGACCAGTTTTGTAAAAAAAAAAAATGAAACTCAATACATTCAATACATCTGTAATGCACACTTGTGTTTAAGTGTGTGCTACATTCATACATACAGGCATGGGGCGTGCATACATACACACATGCATACATATCTTTTTCAATATCTTCAGGTGACCGGCTGTATGACTTTGATGTGCTTCTGAATAATTTGAGTTTTGATGCTGCCAAGAAGAACAGAGGGAACAAATTGTGTATGTACCATAAAAATCAAGTGCGACAAGGGGCCACCGAGACCTTGCGCTGCAAAAAGCCAACCAAAGCTAAATATGTGAAGATTCAAGTCCGTGGAATTAGAATGCTCACACTGTGTGAGGTGGAAGTCTACGCTCAAAAAGGTAAGGGAAACTATGCTAATATGATAATCTACATAAGCTGATGTTCCCTGTTTGCCAAAATCTTAAAGCGTGAGTGTAAGAATGAATTACTGAATGAATACAAATTCAGAGACCTCGATGAAGGAAAACGCCATCTAATGCCATTGTGTATGTATATACCACTATTGACTGTAAGAAAGTTACAAAATAGAACCACCCATATTCAATATTAACAAAAAAAGTGACCAAATTATAATAGAAAATATACATGAGTCCTGGATGCTGAGAAGACTAAGCTCAGAGATGTGTCTATTAGCTCACACATATTTTAACTACATCATTGCTTTAAAGGGTTGGTTTGAGTGCGTTATATGTTTTATATTCAAATATATGAATACTTTACTGTTTTCTTTCAGTCATCACCGTGCCAAACAACTTGGTGAATGTTGCTCTAAGAAAGAGGACATACGAAAGCTCTTCCTGGAGTGATACCATCCATTTCCAGACAGCTTTTGCTGTAGATGGAAACAGGAAGAATCGAATAAACGACAAGTCATGTACTCACACAAAACGTGAGGCAAATCCCTGGTGGATGGTGGACCTTGGCGGCTCACATCGTATCTCCTACCTCAAAGTTACCAATAGGGGTGATTGCTGTGGTAAGTTGGGATATTTTCTCACAATACGAAATGTGTTGAAAACAAACACATGCATATATACAGATATACATACATATACACATGCATACATCATACATACAAACATTCATACATACAAACTAACAACTAATACTCTGTTATGAGCTGTATGGTATGCACTTAATGCTATTTTAGTTCGTTTCAGTGGGGAAGTTGTTGGTTTTTCCCTTGTACTTTGGTTTTCTCTATTTAGATTAGAGTACTTCACTTAGCTAACGGTTCCTGTATAAACGATTGTTCATATGGTAAAGTATGATGTTTATTGATAGAAACTAAAAGCTACAAAATCATACATATTAGAAATGAGATATGCTCAAGGCAAATCCCTGAGCTGTTTGTTAAACTGAACATTGTTTGTATTTATTCATGGTAAAATTAACATTTATGACAATGATGAGACTGTTTATCATGAAAATCAAATTTTAGTCAGAGATTGTGACGTTATGGCAAAACCAAAATAACAAGAACACACATGGTCATTTTAAGCCATTAAAAGGCCATTAAACTCAATACAACTGTATACCCGGGCCATTTTGTCTGAGCATTAATCACACTTGTATGAATGTGTTTGGTACATACATACATATATGCATGTGCCATGCATAAATACATACCTATCACTTCCAATATTTTCAGCTGACAGGCTTCGTAACTTTGATGTGCTACTGAATGATTTAAATTTTGAGGCTGCCAAGAAGAACAAAGGCATGAAATTGTGTACATACCAGAGACAGGCATTAGGACTAGGGGAGACCAAGACCATGCGCTGCAAAAAGCCAATCAAAGCCAGATTTGTGAAGTTTCGAATTCGTGGAACTGGAGTCCTTACTCTGTGTGAGGTGGAAGTCTTCACTAGAAAAGGTAAGGGAAAATATGTTTATGTGATAATATACATAATACTGTAAATTTTGAAATTTTAACTAGGAAGTAATATTAGCGTAAACTAATATTACGATCCATTAATATTTGATCTATTTTATATTCAAAATACGTATCTAGTCACAATTACACATCGTCAGTTGATAACCATACGTACATACATAGACACACGTACGTGTGTACGTGTTGTGATATATACATGTCTCACGGTGTACAGCCATATTTGAAGGATGTGCATAATCACAGTGGATCTGATTTCCATTTTATAAATGAAATATACCAATCAGGATGGAGCTTCAATGACATGTGAGTTTGATAAACAGCAACGTGGCTAGGCTAGTTTAGCGGGTAAAACCTGCATGGTTCTCAGAAATGATGATTGCAATGGACCCATATTGACGATCACTCGTCCCGTTCATGTAGCACAATCTGATTATCTTGAACCCTTAATTTCACTTATTAGGTGGTTGTATAGTAATGAAACAAGGTGTAGTCAGTATCGTCAGGAGTGAGTGGTAGATTAGTACATAAATTAGAATACTACTACTCAGATGGCGCTTTTGGAGATAGCTCACACATAAATATTACGATCTGCTATTATGGAAAAACATACCGACTCGCTTAATTTAGATTCGCTAATATTTCGAACAGTACTCTTAAAAGGGCCTCCATAATTAAATGTCCTATTCTATGTCATTTGCCCACCAGGATAAGCTGTGTAACAGAGTATAATATCCAATATCCTTGCTATATATTCTTATAACATTCCTGCATTGTATATGATTTGCTTTTTGAGAAACAAAGGTTATTAGAAATTATTAGGAATTAGAAAGGATGTTGAGAAAATCCGTTTTTTTTGTCAAATAAAGAAGTACTAAGTTTTCAAGCTCATACCTAAACATTGTGAACACAAGAGATAGCTTATTTATCAGCTAGGGCATCCTGTTAAAATAGATTTATAACTGATTGAGGAATAACCTCATGTACCTTTTATTTTAATGAGATCCACAGCCTTGAAAATTAGGGAAAATGCAAATGTTTATGTATTTGAGATGTACTTTCACAAGCTCACATTTGACTAATGGAAACATCAGGTAATATTTCTAAATGAATTGCAACCTCCCTACATAGAAATCTTGCACACTAATGACCGACAGTGTTGTGCGATTTTTTCATCTTGAGATATAAGGGTCCTGAAAATACGAAAAACACTAAAAAGTTTGCCTTTTTTAAACAAATTGCTTACTTTCAGGTCACCCCGGCCCATTTGAAAAATAAGAATGTATTGAATGTTAATTGTGAAGTCGTTGCTATACTTGCTATTACATTGGCGAATATCTGCTCTGTAGGTCAATCTGGTTTTAAAATAAAGGGGCCTGAAAATGCGACATAGGCTAATTTGTTCATAGGGGGTGGGTTAAAGAGGCCAATACTCTAGATTCACAAAAGATTGCAAGTTTTGCAAATTGACAGGAAATCAATTTTACCGTTTTTTAACTTCGCGAATCGGCTGCAACATGGAGTAACAGCTATACACTATAAGAGGCAGCCCTTATCGTTGCGAAAAAAAACTTAACTAACAAAATCTTTTTCCGAATTTACAGTATCTCAAAATGCTCAAGGACGCTAAGGTGTCATTACACACAAAAAATATGGGGCTCAAAAACTTGTCAAAAGTTTGTCATATTGACAAGTTTTGGGTCGTCATTTCGATGGTGCCCAAAGCGACGAGTTTACGTTTGTCAAGACGAGTTTCTGTGGCAAAACTTGTCAAAAGGTCGTCAAGTAGAACAAAGCAATATATGTCAGTTTCAAATTATTTTTATTTATTTCTCAAAAGAAATGCCAAAAAGGACACAATAAAAATGACTGACCCAAAAGTTCAATACTGGATCTTGCAAATTGGAGATATATGCACATTTATAAACTAATTTTGACAAAAAAGAAAACAATAATTCCACATTTGAAAATATGCTTCACATTGCACTCAAAACATTCCTAAAATACCTGCATGTCCAAAATAGTCAGTTTGTTTAATATGTTATTGGAAAAATAATGCAAGATGGATCATATTTAAGTAGATATTGAATGGATATGAAATACAGTAATTACTTTGATTCAGCTCCTTTGTCCTCCATTAGAGCCTCGTTCTGAGTTGAGCAGTGCATTATGGGATACGTACTTGACGACCTTTTGACTAGTTTTTGACAACCCACTTTGCAGGGTTGTCAAAAACTCGTCAGCGTACTTGACGAGCCTTAACTTGTCAATATGACAAGGTTTTGACAAGAAAAAACTCGTCACATTTTTTGTGTGTAGGCATTTTCTGAAAAGGCATGACTTACTCTCTTTAAATCAATCATAAAAAACTATAGCTGATTAATGACAAAAAGAGGTATACTCAAAGATACCTATAACTATATAAGGTTCTTTACTCGTCTATCTACACAAAAAAACATTCCTTTCGGGGAGGCAAATTTCATTACCTGTTATGGCGCAATATCTCACATACATTGGCGGGCCTCATACATCGTGCTGATGTATGTGTCAGAGATTGGCCATATCGCAGCCATATCCTCAAAAAAGTACCCAGGTATGGAGGCACCCATTACTACAGGGTTATCATACTAGTGCATTATCACAAAACACTGCCCTATTGGAAAGCGGTCCATATTCATTGTTGAAGAAAAATGACAAAGTAGCTTTAAATTGCATGGTAACCATAGACAGACCAAACGGTACATCCCCCTGTTTTAAGTGGGTTGGGGTGCAATACCAACTTATGGTTCTCCGGGACGTACCAACCCCAACTTCTCACCACCATTTAGCATGCCAGGAGTGTTTATATATCTATTGACAGTTTCAATTGCATAAATGATTTTAATTTTTTATAACTTTTAAAAATTAAAACGATGGGGAAGTCAATATGTAAAAACTCAGTTTTGTAATTTATTCAGATATATATACCAATTTTACTACGCTCTAATTTTATTAGAATAGTAGTTTCATAATTCTCTTCAATGTCCAATATCAAATCAGTTTAGATTTCACAATTTCAGAATGTTAAAACCGTGGGAAGGCGAGATATCCCATTGAAAACATGTCAAAAGAAAATAAGCCAAGTACATAAATGACCCACGTAGCTTGTTACGTTCAGTTATGAAGTCATCTATAAATCCATGCCCAGGAAAGTGGGTGACAAATCGGTGTGTAGTCATTTATTATGCCTGGAGTGCCTGCGCATTTAGAGCAGGAATTGAATGTTGGCACTGTAGTTATTACGATGCCTGGCTCCTAAGCGTGAGTTCGCAGGTTCAAGTCTCTGCAGAATCCTACAATCGGGTTGACCTGGTTGCTTTATAAAATTGCGGCTTTTCGGAGGGACATCAATGGTACTTCTACAACTGAAAGACCCTTTGGAACTAATCGTGAAGAGAAGAGAATTTCTTCCTTGTTACAGGTTTCTATCTCCTCGCGATATGACCTAAGCTATTGAAAGCGATGTAAACCCACAGTCCTTCCTTTCTCATCATCGTGGGGCATACAGCATATCTACTCGTCCTTAATTAGCCGAAATATAACAGAGGTAATGGCAAACCCTGTGAACATGTCTCCGTTATCCAAAGTCCACCCTACGCTAACTATTAACTTGACTCTTGTTTTATTTGAGAACTCACATATATCAAATAATGACAACAATCGCTAAGTAATATAAGTATATATATACCTACATATATGTACCGTAATTTTGCGTGTGTAAGACGGACCCATATATAAGACGCACCCCTTGTTCAGGCCTTTTAAAGGATACATACACCTTGGCTTCATGTATATTGCGCATCCCCTTTTAGGAAATATTGTGCAAAACCAACTCCTCATGTATAAAGCTAGAAATCAAGTAAAACGCATTTCGAAATTCGTATAATGTAACATCAGTGTGACATCAATGCTTATTCGCCTGTGTCAGTGCCCGACACCCATTGTTCTAGGCATAACATTAATTGTAATCAATAAATTCTATAAGTGAGTGTTACTGTCAATGACAATTCGTAAAGGCCGCAGTAAAAAATAATAGGCATTGTCTTTGCCACATCATAATTGTAATTAGGCAAAATAACCCGCTTGTTCTTATAAATCAAGGTAGGATTGAATTCATCAATTTCGGATATCCGTGTGGCCTGGGGAATTGATGTAAAACACCCTAGATTTCTAACTTCGTGTTTAAGACGCATCCCCGATTTGAGTGTAAAATTTCATGTATAAAAGTGTGTCTTATACAAGCGAAATTATGGTATAGACATATGTATATATATACATATATATATATATATATATATATATATATATATATATATATATATATATATATATATATATATATATATATATATATATATATATATATATTAAATTAATACTTCACATAAATGGCAATATATTGAGAAGATATCATTTTGATAACTGCTTGAAACTGTTTCAGGAAAGATGACCATAAACACAAATCCATACCATTCCGTTTGAAGTTAATTACATCTGTTTATCTGGTAAATACAACCTAGGATGACTACAATATAGCACTTACAGCGAAGTAATGACACAGTTAAAGCTATGGAAACGCCTGCATGGATGATTGATACGGAAATTGTAATGTTTAAATGTGTGGCACATCCGTGGTGATCCACAGCAAGGCGCAAAGAAAAGAGTGCACTTACACTAAATGAACTGAACCAAGAATTGGTAGGACAAAATTGTGTTTTTACTGTGGCACTTTATTCATCGGTTATCCATGGGAATACCCTTGTGCATTTTTATAGATTGCATCCCTAAAGAAAATAATTATCAACAAAAATCAATATCTCAAATAATTCCTTGTGCTTATGGTGTTGTTGTTTATTCGTTGCCTACAATCCTTCATTAATTACTACTCTATTCACTGTAAAATGCTCAATTCTTTTATGACTGCACCATAGACCATTTGTCACGTGCACCCTGGATGCTGGATGCTGCATGTACTCTCTCTCTCTCTCTCTCCCCTACTGTTACTGGTCCTTCTTAGTGTACTAAACAAGCATTATGTCTGTCCTAATTTTACAGCTAAGAGAGCGCACCAAGAGTACACCTATGTGAATTTTGCATCGGGACGACCTGCCTACCAGAGTTCGACATACGCTTCGTATGTGACAGCAGCTAAAGCTGTAGATGGGAATAAGAACCCCAACTTCGCTGCAAAACACTGCTCTACTACACGCAATGACCGGAATGCATGGTGGCTCGTGGACCTTGGTCAAACTCGCTTCATTTCGCACTTGCAGATAACTAACAGGGGGGACTGCTGTGGTACGTACTTAACCCATTAATATTCACAGCAGCCAAAACAGCCAAAAACATATTTGGGGAAGTATTTGAAGGGGAAATGTTTCTCAGCACATTACCAACAACTCTCTCTCAAATATTTTCTAAAAGGATTTTCAATTTCTAAGTTATTGTTAAACAGATAAAAGACCCAGACAACAATTTCAAAAGTAACTCTTAACCATTAATGTGTTAAGTGGTTGGTAATTCTCCAAAGTGATATCCTTAGGCAAATGTGCATGCATGTAGGTCACATAAGATGTCCCCCGGCATAACCAAGTGATAAATGCAATAAACATATTAATTCCTTCAATTTGTCAGTTTCAGCCATTCACATCCGTGTCTTATATTTTGGTAACAAAGAACTATCTTGAGAAATGTTTGACTGAAAGTTGCTTTAGTTTGGTTTAAATATTATGACTCAAAACTTTCAGTAATGTTGATAATTCTTATTGGTGAGTAAATGCTTCAATATACCAGACCAATGTGTCACTGTGCAGATAGATTAAGAAATAGAACAAGACTTGTGACCAAGCCCAGTGGCAGCTATCTGTACACATGTGATGATATCACTGGCCTCCTAACATTAGCAATTGTTAAAAGCATTGTTTAAAGCACAATATAGTCCAGTACAACAAATAAATTGGCCAATCAGCTACTAGTATCAGAGTGTAGCTGATGATGAGATGAGGCATCCAACACAATTCGTCAATCAACTCACTTATACGAGAAATTATTGACCACAGCTATTAGCTAGTGGATTGTCTGGGCATCCTTTGGACACCCACACCTTTGAACGTCACATTATAAGTTACCAAAGCTATCAGAATTTAAGAATTTAAGACTGTTGCATTTGTAGTGTAATTCGAATCCAATCTTGGAAAAGTAAACAAGACCTGGAGGCTGGAGGTAATAACTATTCGTTACTAGCATGTCACAACAATACCTTATTAGGGGGGCAGAATTATGATGAAAGACACAGCAAACCTGGATTCCTTTATGAACTACTTCATATTTTTATTTTACCAATACAGCTGGTCGGTTGCGTGACTTTAACATCCTACTTGGTGTCACTACATTGAACGATGCTAAGAGAAACCGTTACATGCGAAGGTGTGCTTTCTACCGAGGAGCTGTTCCAAAGGGAGCAACTATCACGGTGTCCTGTGATGCTCTATCTGAAGCTCGCTTCGTGAAAATTCAATTAAGTCGTCGACAATATCTGACACTTTGCGAAGTGGAAGTACTTGGACTTCAGAGTAAGTATAAATCAATTGTAGGTATAAGTGATCAGAGTCACAAAATAAGCAACATGCTGTAGAATGGCTAATTGTTCAGTTAGATTTATATTCCCGTTTTTCCCTGAATGCTTTCAAATGAAAATAAACAATACAGGAAAAAACAATACAGACTTAATAAACACGGTGAAATCCTTGAGCTTACCTATTAATATTTACGCTTTGGTATACTAAAATTTTTAATTTACATAAAACGGAAGAATCAGAAATGGAAAAAAACAACATATGTCCTCTCTTCAGAAATATTAGAAGCGGAAACACCTAAAAAATGAAAAATTAGGGGAAACTGTTACACAGATAATTTAGCCATTCTACAATATCAGTTTTAAACAGTGCATATGCATCCTTTTACTGGGATAGTTTAGCTAGCTAATAATTTCTTCATTGAACCGAATTATTGGGGTAAGGCAGACTGTAAGAATTGGTGAAAGATTTTTTTGTTTGTTTTTTAAAATAAATTTTTATTCAGTTCTTGCATGGAATGTGTCTCAGTACAGTCAAAAGAAATGATAGTAATAGTACTGATTGTATTATTGTGAGGGTAGGCAATTGGTGAAGGATTTGGTGATTCCTCACACCCTGTTTGAAAGTGAGATACTATAATGGGCAAATTTCACAACAGGAACTAATGGGAAAAATTAACATTTTGCAGTGTTGAGACAAAAAGTATGTTCATCTATACAGGACTTGGTGCTCCTAAGATATTTGCCAAGTTTGGATGGCAAACTCGAATAATTTGTCGCAAGGAAAAAAAAAGCAGTAGCCAAACTCGAGTCCGACAGACTATATAGCAATGGAGATTTTTTTGTCAGACCTGACGCCGATTGAACGGCATGAATGTGCAACATACCAAATCTAAATCTATCTTAATTAATTCCTTCCATCTTTATTTCCATATATACACCATGTTGGCAGACTATAATGCACAAATAGTGTCTCCAACGCCAAAACACTACTTCTAGCATCGGTGAAAGTGAGAGTAATGTCCACCATTTTTTCTTTCGCTAAGGGCCCAAACGAGGCTGTGACCTGTAAACCTAAGGTCATGACGTCATAGAGGAATCTGTATTTGGATACTAACATTGACAAATAATGAATAGAAATGTTCATACTGCAATACAGTCCAGTAAACTAAAGAAATTGACCAATCAGCTGCTAGCATCAGAGTGGAGCAGATGATAAAGCTTACTACCTTACCTCGGTCATTCATATTTCACTCAGCTCAGCAACATGTGATACCGCAGACTTTTGGCAGATCTTAGACTTTATCAACTGCTCTTTGCTAAAAATGGAAGAGCAAATGATAAGTTTCTCACACCCTCACATTCTGAAAGTGTGTACCGGATAGCAATCCACCGTCAGTCATCCATACTGATCCCACACAGCTCTCCCTCGTGGGATATATGAATGAATTCTGGTGGATATCAGGCCGGACTGCACTTTCAAACAGGGCGTAACTAATAATACCTAATTTTTAAACAGGGTTCGACCTATTGAAATATCTTTGCCTGTATGAGCATTCCCTAAATAACAACATCTAATACCATATTTAAGGTTATTCTAACTATTCATTCAATTTTTCTAAAGAGCACTCCCTAAATAACAACTTCTAATATCATATTCAAGGTTATTCTTACTATTCATTCAATTATTTTACAGATCAACTTCTTGAAGATTCCTTTAGTAATGTAGCATTAAACACCAAAGCAAAGGGCGGCCTACTTCCAAAGTTAGCCGTGGATGATAACCTATGGTCTTGCACTAAAGCAACTGGAAGACAAACCAGATGGTGGACCGTTGACCTTGGAAAAGAATACTTCATTTCCAACATTAAAATCACAAACCCAGGTAATCATTCCAAAATGAATGATATCAACCAATCTACAATTTCCCTATTTCTTTCTGCTTTCGAATCAGTCAAATTCCTCCTGAGTACCCTTTTGAGAAAAAGCTAATCAAATTAAAAAGTTACCGTTGCCAACAAGGTAGAAAATTCATTTATTTCATTTTTAGTCAAATAAAATGGGATTCAGGGCATGATTTTTTATATTGTTTGATTATCAGAGTTTGTATTGTGTATAATTAGTTTTTTTCTTAGATTTCTAAGTTGTCTTAATTATCTTTTAATGTGTAACCAATAGTTGAATGTTTTACCGTAAGTCTGTTATAAGTACACTATATTGTTGGATAAATCCTACTGGATTTGATAGGGGTGATATCATTTCTCACATCTGAATCCAATCACTATTAAGCAATCCTAGCACCTTACATTACTTTTCGCCATCAGAGCCTATCAATGTGTTTACAATGTTAGCATTAAGGTGGCTTGTGGCGGCTTTAGCCAATAATCAGATCAATTTTTAATGTTACACTTACGAAAAGTTTCATGCATGAAAACATTGTGGAATGAAAATTCCATGTATGAAAATCTCATTTTCATGCATGAAAATGAAAATTTTGTGAAACATATCTCAGGTTTTTCCTCCCCTTCATATTGATCTTGAAATTTGATAGTCCCAGGTCCAAATATTATTATTGGTGGGAGCTCCATTTGAAATCACTATGTATATCTTTTCCGTTTTTTCCTGAAAGATCTCACACCCTGCTGAGGGGGTACTTTTTTGATGTTAAATGTATTCCCAATCACAGTAATCAGAAGACCTTTCTGGCGATATATACTCTGTTTTGACTGAATTGTCAAATAAAAGCAGAGCAGAGGAAAAATGGAGTCAAGGAAACTAACCCCACAAGCTACCTCAATTTATCATTACTTCCCATGTATTCATACAAATACCCACCACCGCCAGGAAATTAAAAGCCAAGCTGTATGGTGTGATATAAATCCACCACAGCTGCTTTGACACTGTGGTAAAATTCAGGTTCCATGAGCATGAAAATATTTATCAATTGTGATTTTCATCCTATTATGATACAGGAAAAAATGGTCTGAAGAATTTCGATGTTATGACAAGCCATGACTCTAGCCTACACAATGGCGGCATGGACAAGTGTAACTATTTTGCCGGCAAAGTGACCAGAGGCAAAACCAAGACCATTCGCTGCACATCTATAACAATGGCAAGATATGTGAAGATCAGTAGCAGAGACAACACAACCATGGCCCTTTGTGATGTAAAGGTCATTGCTTATCCTGGTAAATATAAATTAATATTGGTAAACGGTCTGCTTCGGTCAACTCAATATCAGTAAGTTGCAATTATTAGTATGCATAGTTCAAAATCAAAGGTTGAGAAAACTCAGTATTGACACATAGATTCTATATGACCCAATTAATATTAATGTTACATAACATATATCATTAAACTACAGATTTGCTTTGAAGGGTTGGTGGAAGTGCAATATGGATAAAAGTTTATGTTCCATATGTACCTTTATATGAATACTTTACCTATCATCTTTCAGATCATTACGTGCAATACAAGTTTAAAAATGTTGCTCTAAGAAAGAGAACATATGAAAGCACTTCCTCAACGGATAGAGTCAATTTCAGGTCATCTAATGCTGTAGACGGAAGCAGGGCCAATAATATGAACCAAAGGTCGTGTACACACACAAAACGCCAGGCAAATCCCTGGTGGATGGTGGACCTTGGCGGCCAATACTATGTCTCCTTCCTCAAAGTTACCAATAGAGGTGATTGCTGTGGTAAGTTGCTATATTTGGATTATTAAGTCTCTGTCTTGCAATGCAAAATGTGTTGAATACAAAAAGATACATACATATACATACATAGAAATGTACTTACATACATACGTAAGTACACACATATATGCATAATACATACAAACTAACTGGCAACTAATTCTCTGTCACAATCAGTATGATATGCTCTTAATACTTTTTCAGTTTGATAAGCGGTGCAGATACAGGGCAGGACATTCCACTCAAGTTTCTTGGGGCAAGTCATTGACTATCCCCCCGTATCTTGGTTTTCTCTATTGGCATTAGTCCAAAGGACTTCACCTAGCGTACAGTTCCTATTTCAAATATTGTTAATAAGCTATAGCAGGATAGTTACTGACAGAAATTAATAGCTTTCAAAATCATTTCACAAAATCATCAAATACTAAGAAGGAACAAAAACACAATCATAAGTGCAAGAATTATGGTAAGAAAACATATGTGAAATAAGATATGCCAAAGATATGCCCGGAGCTGTTTGTAAAACTGAATATTGTAAAACTAAAAATTGAACATTGAAATATTCTGTGGTAAGAATTAATATTCATGACTATGATAAAACTGTGTATCATGAAATCAAAATTCACTTAACCAGATTGTAGAGAGGGTGAATTTATGGCAAACCCGTGTGTTCTGAAACAGGAACACTCAGGAACTCAAAACATCTGCACTGCATACATTTACCATTTTGTCTAAGCATTAGTCACACTTATGTGTACGTTTGTGATAAGGACATACGTACATGCATGGGCCATTCATACACACATACATGCATACATATCTTTTTCAATATTTTCAGGTGGCCGGCTGCGTCACTTTGATGTTCTCCTGAATAATTTGAGTTTTGATGCTGCCAAGAAGAACAGAGGAAACAAATTGTGTATGTTCCATAGAAATGCAGTGAGACAAAGGATCACCAAGACCCTGCGCTGCAAAAAGCTTATCAAAGCTAGATATGTGAAGATTCAAATCCGTGGCCGTGGAATCGTCACTCTGTGTGAGGTGGAAGTCTACGCTGCAAAAGGTAAGGCATAATATGTGTATGTGATAATCTACATAATAAACTGATGTACTGTTTTTGCTTAACTCTTAAGGCATGCGTGTATGAATGAAAGAATGAATGAACATGGTACATCAACTAAAAAAGGTCATCTTATGCCATTAATTTGTATTGGATAGCAGCCCTTACTTATTGTTGAGGAATAGTGACAAAGGCATAATTACACACCTTGAATGGGGAAGAGGGAGGGTAAGAGCAGAGCCATAAGATCCAAAACAATGGCCCAAGGAGCTTTAAATTCCATGGTGTCTATA
Source organism: Maea johnstoni (assembly GCA_963942565.1). NCBI lineage: Eukaryota > Metazoa > Annelida > Polychaeta > Spionida > Magelonidae > Maea > Maea johnstoni. The sequence goes on along the minus strand of OZ012688.1, from coordinate 44,810,642 downwards.
GACATATTAGTTGTTGAATCCCCCTTTTTTAAGTGGGTGCAGTACAATACTATCCTTTGGTTCTCTGGGAGGTACTAACTCCTATTAAGCATGCTAAGAGGGTTTCTAATTTACAGTTTCAATTGCATGAATGGTTAGAACTTTATGTAACCTTTAATAATCAAAACAGGTGAAGGAAGTCAAATTGTAAAAACTCAATAGTGTAAGTTATTCAGAAATATGTATCAATTTTAGTAGGCTCAAACTTTATTAGAATAGTAGTTTTAAACCTCTAAGGTTCAGTATCAAATAAGTTTAGATGGAATTTTCTCACAATTTCAAAAAGTTCAACGTAGTTTGTGTTTCCAAATCTCAAAAATAAATCATTCCTTGTGTAAAGTTTAGCATTTCTTCCTTACTCAGTATTGAATATCAGAAACAAGAAAAGTCAGAATTTGATAAATTGTGTGAATGCCTGATTTATGTATTACTCAAATGCTTAAAACATTTAATAAATTGTCTAATTTGCAAAATCGTAAATGCTAAAACAGACATTTAAAAGGTTGTTATAAAGAAATGTACTAGATAACGTGAAAAATATGGGTTTCTGTCAAATGGTGTTTTGAAGGTTCATGTCATGTTTGGCCTGGAAAGTGGTTTACACATTTTTATTTTACCCAAAAGTTTTCCAACATAATTATTTCTCTAAAAACACACAATCGAATCGGTATGTGTGCATGCGTCTTGTAATATTTGTTGTTCATTCACTATGATCAGTTTGATATTTCTGATCATTTTATCATTAGTATCCAAAGTGACCACTTAGTGTGACAACTGAAAATAAACTTGCTGGTTTGCAAAATTGATCACAAATGATTACAATATACAAATATGACATCCTGGTGGGGAAATCCTAATGGAATGTCTCCCGAGGGAGGTTAGTTTTCCCCGAGGGCGAAGCCTGAGGAAAAACTATCCTCCCGGGGATGTACATATTATACCAAACCAACTTCAATTTGGTAAAATGAAAACAACAATTCGCTGACCCTATCAATAATCGAATGACTGCGGCCTAACAGCTTACCGACGTATCCCATTCCATAGATCTCCAATTGAGAACATGCCGCTTAGATATTAATTAAATAAGATTGAATCTTTACCCTATACTGTGCAGCAGTTCCTTTCAGGGCGTAGAATCTAATTTAATAACGAATTCCATGTTTCCCTATAACGCCTATAGCGGTCCGTCCACCATATTTTTTGTTGATTTGCCGCGCATTTTGCACGTGCTGTGATGACTTGACAAACATTGACGTCAGCCAACAAGCAGGGTGCACGTGCATGTAAGGCATCACCTATGACAACGGTGGCCATTACACCGTTCAGTGGACATGATGATTGGCAACTGTACAGATTACTAAATGCAATATGGCCAGTATCTTTCGTTCAAATGGTTATAAAGAGTTGAACCCATGTGGAGGCGAGATAGATATGTGTTAACATATTTTACTTAAATTCACACCTTGTGAATATATCAATCAGTCATCATTACTTATTTTTATCATAGATAATGATCCCTCAGCAAATTCAGATTTTGAAAAATAATTGCTCCACAATTTGGTTTAAGGGAGTGAAACAAAGAGAGGTCTTTCATCATCATGGCAGGAGGATAGAATATCTACTCGTTCTTAACTCATCAATGCTTAGGAGTTCCTCCAGACATTGTCGTCTTGATCTAAATTACTTTTGACAATAACTTTAGAATTGAGAATGATTTTACAAAATATTTGAACGAGAGGTGTTGGTTATGTTCTGATCAAGAGTTCTCTATTACATATTTTTAATGCTTTTGTCTGCAATATTTCATCAAAATTGTCAGGCTGCTTTTGGTCGCTGTGAGCATTAATGGGTTAAGAAGCCTAAATAGAACTGTGACAATGGCAAACTCTGTAGACATATGTCTCCATGATCCAAAGTTCCCCCTACGCTATCATGTCATTAACTTGACTTTTTCTTTGTTTTATTTCAGATCTCACATCAAATATCAACTAATAACAACAAGTGCGAAGTCATCTATGAAGAAAGGACACACACCAACTAGAATTCCTTTTGAAAAAAATATATACCCCTGGTATAAAGCATTGTTTTAATATCTTGTAGAAAGGAGTGTTAATGATGTTAAGTAGAGCCTGCATGCATGTTGAATATGATTTGTGAAAAGAAACGAGTCGTTACTAATCATAAGCCTTTTGACAGTTCACTTAAATATTCAATGAAATCAAAATTGTACAGAATTGGTCAGGCAAATATGGAAATCTAATGATTTTTTAAATTGAAACATTGCTTATTGTCAAATACTATAGTGCTGACATTTGATGCCTGCACTAAATGCGTGATCAGCCAGGGCAAAATACACGACTCTACGCTTGATTGTCACCCACCTTTTTGGCATGAAGCTGACCTCTCAACTGAGAGAAGATTTGATTCGCAAGTTACATGGGTCATTGATGTGCTTGGCTTTTTTTTGAGATTTCCAATTGTGGGTGTTTGGACAACCAGGTACTGTGAATTGTCTGATTGAGATTGACTGTTGTAGGAATTAAATGTCTGTACTGTAACCAGTTGTCAATGGTGAAGGGAAAACCTAGAGGATATCATAGTGATGCCTGCTAGGAAGTATATCTGAAAAAGTAGCCATAAACATCCATACCACTCTATCTATTGAAGTGAACTCTATATTTTTGTTTCGTAAATAAGACTGCAGATGATTACAATACTGATAAAATTCTTGCAAGCAAACAAAATACAGATACTACTGAGATAGTCCTATTTACTCAACAATCCTATTTGATATCCTTTTTGTCCTGGCCAGATTTATTATTTTTCTGAGGTAGCGCCAGGAAAAAATCTCCTCTGACTGAGTCAGAATTCTTTTTTTTTTGGTTAGAATACAGGACATCTTTTTTTTTAAATGGTGATTTTATTGATCGTGAGCAGCATATACACAATGATAATTCCATTCAAAATGCCCAAGGCCCGGGAGCAAATGGGTTCTTGATGCTATGAAATGCTTTCTCAGCCATTTATGGCTCTTGAAATTGAAATGTTGAATGATTTACCAGATCCTTAGATGAAAACTTAGCTATCTGCAAAAATATGTGATGTAATTTGGCCAATGGCGTATTATTTTTCTTAGTGATGTTAAGAAATAAACTCAGTGTGCCAATTTCCTCTTTCCTACTTGATCAAGATGAACTTTGATGTTTCATGGTTACCAAACAGGCCTTTATCTACTTTTACTACTTTATCTTTATCTGGTAGGTTTTATTCGCCAGCGACGTGGGCCATTGAGGTGTTTTGCGTATATTTTTAACATGTTATCCCTGGGTGATTGTACAACGAGGCACTGGCAGAAGTTAGGTCGGCTGGTGCAGTACTAAATAAGTAGTAACCCATTTTCATCTTGAGTGCACACAGTTTGTCACCTGCGACGGTATATATTGAAATAGGGGAAACTTCAAAAAGCGTTGGAGCAGCAACAATGTTGCATTTTCTCTCGAGGTCAAGATATGCCCATATGTGTCAAACCTCGATACCCATTCATTAAGAAGG
>OZ012688.1:44797051-44804551 GCA_963942565.1 Maea johnstoni | reverse complement strand
CATAGCGTATTGTACTGTCCAGACAGCATATGCTTGACCATTCTGGCTTTGGCCATCGAAGCAGAAGCACCATGTCGCAACTGTGTCCTTTGGTACTTTTGATAGCAGGTCTAGTGGCACTTCAGATCGGCAACGGACAGGTAGTAGACCTTTTATTACTTGATTTTTATTAGACAATTTTGTCAAGCGTGCGAATTAATGAAGACATTACATGTTTAACCCTTATGCTGTTGGTACCTCATTTCGCCAATGCAAAATGAGGCAAAAAACTTGAAACTTAACAGAAACCCTGGCTCGTGGGTACTGATCTGATAGTATTCAGCTATCAAATAGATACCTAAATGACAGGATTTAGATGTTTTTATCAAGTGTGCGAATTAATGAACACAATGCATGTTTAACCCTTATGGTGCTGGTAGCTCATTTGGCCAATACAAAATGAGGCAAAAAAACTTAAAACTTAACAGAAACCCTGGCACGTGGGTACTGATCTGAGAATACTTAGCGAGAACCATCCATTGAATACCAATATGACAACATGGTTTGGATGGTTTTCAAAAATATTTGCGTTCTTGTACTTCGGACGAAAGTAGCCTCAGCATTGGAAGGGTCAAGATCTAACCTGTTAAGGATAGGATTAAGTGGGGTTGACTATTATACTGGAGCTGGATGTCCAAACTGCGATAGCACGCAATGAAGATGAAAGCCAAAACAGCAGAAAAATAACAAAAATAGAGAATACTAGAAAAAACGAGCAGCAAAAAATAGAGAAGCAGAGTAAATGCGAACATTTGAGAGTAGATTCGTTTTATTTCTCATACTTGCACCATCGTACGTGCTTTAATTCAGATCTTACTTGCTTGGAAGCTGAGTCATTCGAATTTTAATCGGTATATATTCTAAAATAAGGCAAATGTGATAAGAATAACTCCTAGTTCAGCGCTCTTGTCCCCTTCTAACAATGGTTATCTAATCCCTGAGGTCTTGGTGTTTCAACTATAAGTTTTCTTTAACTTAGGTGCTTGAGCTGACCTAGATAGGACCACAGTTTCAATTTCAGTGTTTTACCTCAAATGAAGTTTTCTTCATCAATAATGGGTACTGTGATTTGTAAACGCCATGCATGTCTGCTATATATACTGGGCTAGGGCAACTTGTTGGAAGATTTGGAGTTCCTGCAAGATAGTACCTTATAGCACTCGATTTTGGTGGAAAACTTTACCTAAGAAAGTAGATCACAATGGATACCATGTTGACCTACTTTTGTAGCTAAAAGTTCTACCAAAATTATGTGCTGTAAGGTACTATCTAAAAGGAACTCCAAATATTCCAACAAGTTGCCCTAGCCTAATATATATAGCAGACATACATGGTATTTATAAATCAAAGTACCCTTTATTGATCAAGAAAACGTCATTTGAGATAAAACACTGTTAAATTGAAACTGTAGTCCTACCTAGGTCAGCTCAAGCACCTCAGTTAAAGAAAACTTATAGTTGAAACACCAAGACCTCAGGGATTAGATAACCATTGTTAGGAGTGCTTAACTAGGAGATGTCTTATTTTGAGTGTGTCACCAGCATCACAGCCTTAAGTGACTTACTACGTAGCATCGTTTTGCTTTCAGTGTTAGTTAAACTTTACAGAGTAAGACTGGTTAAGAATAGTAAGACGCGTACAGAAAAAAGATTGAAAAATATTCATTAAAAACAAACCCGAGAACTATATATTAAGAAAGAAAAGGATGAATATTTAATAGAGATAACAACTTACATAACTAGTTTCGATGAAATAATATCCAAATTCAAGCATATGTAAAACGACGCGATGTTGTATTGGGGAACCGGCAAGCGCGGTATCTGATATAAGTGTGACATATAATGATTCGTCATATCTGAAATCTCTGAGGTTGATCTTCCATACTTCATTCGAATAACGCTACCGCATAAACCATCAGTTCAATACTTCAAACCATGAACAACAAACTCTAAGATGGTTTCGTTTAAATACGTTACCCATGGTCGTGCTATATTAGCTTCGGTATAAACATTTTTGGCAAAAATATATTTGCTCGTAAGTGTTCTTACAGCGCAGACATTTAATTACTGCACCAGTCGACTGGACGTCTGTAAATGCTTGGTTGAACAAATACCCATAGATAACATGTCGAAAAAAATAATCAAAGGAAATCAATTACCTACGACAACGTAGCTTGCGGATCATTGATACTTTCAGTCGTGAGATCCATGCAGCCAAGCCCAGGAAACTGGATGGCAATCGGGCGTATGGTCGTTTATTATGCAAGGTCTGCCCACACATTTAGCGCAGGAATCAAATGCCGGCACTGTAGATCAAGATTATTCCTATATGATCCTCGGCGAAATTGAGAATTTCAATTTACGACACTTTTTCTGCATATTTAGGCTAGTTTGTGACTAGCCAAATGTCAGTGGTGAAGAAAACCAGTATCCAAAACCACCACTTACCCCCAGGTCACCGGCAACTTTCTCACATTCCCCAATTAGGATTCGAAACCGGGCAGTCAGTGGCAACGCCTAAAGACCACTGAGCCATCAGGACAGACCCATGATACCCTAAGGTTTAGAAATTGTACTCAGTTTGTCCACGTTGGAAGGAACAGGATTTTATTGAGAAAGACTCAATTCAAGAGGTGAAATTTCGGATTGAGGGTGTAATATTTCAGTAGGACACACGAGGTTGTGCGGAGACAGTGCGCCGCGACCAAACGTCAGGTAGAGAAGAGATAGGTCTATCTCACTTAACTCTAGAGTCAAAAGCTGATCACCGCCCCCCGCCCACCCCCCCCCCCCCCTGATACTCTTGGGTCCCCGATTTAAAAATATTTACACCGAGGTGTCAAACCTGCTGAAAAGTATCACCCTTGATGGACCTAAGGTTCCGTGGACAAGTGGTACACCAACAGTTCCTCATAGTTCTACATTGTGGACAGTGAAGTCAGAACGGATTCGTCCGCGAGGAGCGTGTTCATAATTATAAAGCCAAGGATACAAGATTTTACTGGCAGATGATCATAATAGAACGTTCTAAGTGTGACACAGACGAATAGAAAGGTTATTGGTGCTGCCACATGGTCTCCCTGTCTGCCCTGAAATGTTTATCTAGTCAAGCCTTTAAGGGGAGATCTTTATTGAAACTAAGTCACTAACTCTTTTTCAAAGGTAACCCAGATCCAGACAGCAATTGTTAAGACATAGTCTAAAGTAAGAATTATGAGTTGAGGAATTATATTTGCAATCCGCGTGTGTGCTGAGGGTTAAGCCTGAAACGGACACAATGCCCCTTGTTTAAATACTATGTGACTGGTATTTTATACGGACATTAAAGTTTTGATATTTTGCAAATTTCACGCTCCCCATGATAGCGCTAAAAGTACATCCTTCAAATAAATATCTTATAAATATATGGTTTAATTTGTGTGCTTGAATGCGCGAATTGAAAGTAGCACAAATACCCTCCAGCACGGATTGAAAGGGAATTTTTAACAGTCCAAATTAAAGCCGTATACAGTAGATAATTCTCAGATTGTAGATGATTCTCATTCCGAGTGCGCAGCGTTAAAGTTTAAGAGTCTATTGTAATTTTTGAATGCTTGCTAATCAGATCGTATACCAGATCGCACTCCAGGGTGACATTAGACTAAGACATAAACCACGGGTTCCTTCCAAAAGTATATGCTAAGATTAACCCTTCCAATGAGGCTACTTTCGTCCAAAACACAAGGATGCAAAGACTTTTAAAAAACATCAAGGGTATACTGACAGGAATACCACCATAATTTCAGTGCGGTTATGACGACTAGATAACTCTAAATGAATATCCCTAAACTTCATTGCAGCTTGTAGATGACCGTGCTAACATATGGTGGTTTGTCAGCATGCTGTTTTGATATTGGATTAATTAGCATATGTTATAATCGATGGTCAGTTCATATTACATTGTTCACGTTTCCAAAAGAAAACGTGTCGTTTTACCAAAATCGATATAACGAATTTGTCCGTACTTAGTCAGCGATGATGAGTAAAAATAACACCAAGATAATCCTGGGGTGTTAATATAACCCTTTCTAAAAGAGATCAGGATTCAGGTGATATGGCTTATGGAACTTCGTTGATCATATTCCTACCATATTTGGGCTTATCCGTCACTGATTGGCTGTTAATAGTGTAATGAGTCTGACCACGTGAGAGGGTTCCCGCCCACTGCCAAGTCGTACGTAGTTTTTAAGTAACAGTGTATAACACTGTTTTCCAAAAGTTCAAACTAAACAATATGGGACCCAAATATGCCCAAATTCGGAAGTTGAGAGTATTGTATGTGATTCGTTTTCATATTTTCACCATTTGTGTGTACGTGTTTGTATGTATGCATGTATTATGTATGTATGTATGTATGTGCATTTTAGTGCGTGTTTGTGTGCGTGCGCGTATGTGTAATCTAAGGCGTCCGAATCATGGAAGGTACCATTGCTGGACGTTAATATATATTTGTCGGAGCGATACGTGTCCCATGCCAAATAGATGTCAGAACTATACCTCACATATTCTTCATCTGTAATCGTCGTTTTTCTTTTCAATTGCAGTGTTCAGTTCGTAAGTAAATGGCATTCCTTGCCAAAAAGCTGTCACTTTCACCAAATGGTATTGGTTGGTTTGTGGTTTATCTTTGTGTAATTGGGCTGAGGTGGGAAGTTGTCAATATGATTCCTCCTCCTGTCCTGATATATAGTCCATCAAGCTTCATCTCTACTTAATTTCTACAGTGTTTATTTTGAAATTCTGTATTATATTCTTTCATTTGAAATATTAAAGCTGAGATCACCCAGTCGTTGGGGGTCGGGGAAAATGGAATACCCGGGAATGACCACCGTCTACCCCAAGGTTACTTGGCTATTTACTGATATTTCGTACTCCAAGCATGGGTAGTGGTAAGAGGCAGCCAGCGGTCAATGGCCATATTTCTCTCTCTCTCTCTCTCTCTCTCTCTCTCTCTCTCTCTCTCTCTCTCTCTCTCTCTCTCTCTCTCTCTCTCTCTCTCTCTCTCTCTCTCTCTCTCTCTATATATATATATATATATATATATACCAAGATGACAGGGTTTATGGGGTTTTCAAAATATTTGCGTCCTTGTCCTTTGGACTAAAGAAGCCTTAGTATTGGTGGGATTAATGGTGAAGGGAACAGCCAAAGCTAAAACTGCCGTCTGCATGCCCTAGACGTCATTCAAATCCTGTCCTGGTTGTAGTTTTCCACTTTAGCCTTATATTCTAGGTGCGTCCGGCTCGACTCCATCGCTACTATATTAGGGTGAGGTTCCACATCGGAGCCCGTGCGAATGCGACTTTATGCAAAATGATATGGTAATGAGATTTTTGAGTCGAATTCGACGTTTAGAAAAAGTCGCAATCGACGTTTGTACCTAAGTTCGGCAAATCAAATTCGACCTTCTTTTTGGCGCGAAAAATGAAAAAGTCGAATTCAAAAAATAAAAAGTCTTATTCGCAAGTTGGGGCCTTCCAAACGGTTGGGAAGGCCCCAACATCGTTATTTTGGCGCATTCGCGCGGAGTCGACTTTGCCGATATGCTAATGAGTTAACTCCCAGTTCCTCATTTGCATAAAGTCGAAAGCGACATCTGGGAAGTCGAATGCAACTATTTTAAAGTCGCATTCGACTACTTTGAAATCGAATGCGCAAAATAAACTTACCCATTCAATAAGTTGATTATGGTGGTTATCTATCTGTCTTTCTATCTAGATATCTATCTAGATATCTATCTAGATATCTATATCTATCTATCTATATATATCTATTCATCTATCTATCTATCTATCTAGCTAGATATCTATCTATCTATTTATCTATCTATCTATCTATCTATCTAGATATCTATATCTATCTATCTATATATATCTATTCATCTATCTATCTATCTATCTATCTATCTATCTATCTATCTATCTATATTTCTATCTGTCTATCTATCTAGATATCTATCTAGATATCTATATCTAGATATCTATATCTATCTATTTATCTATCTATCTATCTATCTATCTATCTATCTATCTAGATATCTATCTAGATATCTATCTATCTATCTATATCTATCTATCTATATCTATCTATTTATCTATCTATCTATCTATCTATCTATCTAGATATCTATCTAGATATCTATCTATCTAGATATCTATATCTATCTATCTATATCTATCTAGATATCTCGATATCTATCTATCTATCTAGATATCTAGATATCTATCTAGATATCTATCTAGATATCTATCTAGATATCTATATCTATCTATCTATATCTATCTATCTATATCTATCTATTTATCTATATATCTATCTATCTATCTACCTATCTATCTATCTATCTAGATATCTATCTAGATATCTATCTATCTATCTAGATATCTATATATCTATCTATCTATCTATATATCTAAGTATCAATCTAGATAGATATCTATCTATCTAGATATATATCTATCTAGATATATATCTTTATATCAATCTAGATAGATATCTATCTAGATATCTGGATATCTAGATAGAAATCGATATAGATATCTATATAAATATCTATATAGATATCTATATAGATATCTATCTAGATATCTGGATATCTAAATAGATATCGATATAGATATCTATATAAATATCTAGATATCTATCTAGATATCTAGATAGAAATCAATATAGATATCTATATAAATATCTAGATAGATATCTAGATATCTGGATATCTAGATAGATATCGATATAGATATCTATGTAAATATCTAGATATCTATCTAGATATCTGGATATCTAGATAGAAATCAATATAGATATCTATATAAATATCTAGATAGATATCTAGATAGATATCTAGATAGATATCTGGATATCTAGATAGATATTGATATAGATATCTATATAAATATCTAGATGGATATCTAGATAGATATCCAGATATCTAGATATATAGATTGATATCTAGATATATATCTAGGTAGATAGATATCTAGATAGATATCTAGATAGATATCTAGATATCTAGATAGATATCGATATAGATATCTAGATATCTAGATAGATATCTAGATATCTAGATAGATGTATATATCGATATAGTTAGATAGATATCTAGATAGATAGATATCTAGATAGATAGATATCTAGATAGATAGATATCTAGATATCTAGATAGATAGAAGACCTACTATGACCAAGCGCACTGGACTGAAAAACGTTAGATGTATATTTCATAGATATGACAACACTAATTACACGGATGGCTTCCCATCGTTTGTCCACGGAAATATCATCAATAAGTCAATCCCTTGAGCTAGATCGATAGATATCTAGATATCTTGATATCTAGATAGATATCTAGATAGATAGATAGATAGATAAATAGATACATATCTAAAGTTCGAATGCGACCAGTTCCATGTCGAATGCGAAGAAA
>OZ012688.1:44667051-44792051 GCA_963942565.1 Maea johnstoni | reverse complement strand
CAGAGGAGTTCGGTTCCAGTCTGTCAACTACCCTCAATTTTCCCTGGCAGCTCAGGGAAATCGTGGAAGGATTGCCATTGTGCGATACACTCCCAGTGACAAACTTCGATTTCTATGGAGGAAAGTGCAAGTGAAAAGTCAACCAATAAAACCTCAAAAAGGTATACGATAGTGCTTTCCTGGTATCATAATAATGAATGACGATATTTTGATTATTGTTGTAATTATTATTATCATTATTATTATTATTATTATTATTATTATTATTACTAGTATTATTATTACAATGAAAGGGTGAAAGAGATGACCTCTTATGATCATGTGGATTTGAAAACAAAGGTGAGCCGGATAGGTTGTGAAAGGGTTAAGAAAGGACGGAATGTCTTAAATGCTGTGTCTGGAATTATTTTTATAAAAGGGTACCTGACAATCAAGGTCTGTATTTTTGTTTTCTGGTCTTTGGTTGTGCCCATTGTAACTTTTGCTGCATAAGTATGGGTCCTAAGTGACGACGATATAGCTGTTTTGGATAATTTCCAAAGATATTTTGGTAGAAGGATACAGAGGTTCCCGTATCAGTCACATAATGAGACTAGTTTTATTGGCCTAAGCTGGATACGCTGGATACGATGATGATGTTGTCTTCAACATTACTGTATTGAAGTATGTAGCTGAAATGTGCAATGCCATATGTAGAGAGAGGGAGGGCATTGGTTAAAATCGTATTATAGTTATCCCTTTAAGTCCATATATTAGGAATTTTGTTTAAAGGGTTTCTATATAGGGATGATGTATAATCATACATGTAAAGACAACTGTTTTTTGTTTCACGAAACATCCCTAATTTTTTGCCGAAGCCTATTTAATGTGGTAAGCTTTGAACACAGCACGAAAACGTTAATACCTGATCCCTTAGTTAATTAGCGTTAGATATGCATGTCTTTGTGCTGTGTGTTGTATGTTTATCATTATACCACACCTGGCATATATACCATAGTCACGTGACCTGACGGGGAGGAATATTTACAGCCGTTCCAACCAAACAGACAAAGTTACCAAGCAATGGGAAATGTATGAAGGTCCACACCACCATGCTGAACAATTATACAACGAATCGGTGCCAATGAGATCAGATAAATGCAGATTATATGATGGTTTGTGGCTGAGGCGGTAGCCATGGGTAGGTGTGGTATATTTTACCGCCTTAACCTCCTCCCTCAACAATGGGTGCGTCACGCATGCACATGCTTCCAACAATAGTAAATCCTATTGTGCTATGACGATCTGATTGTTGCACCATCTAGAATGTTGCGACAATCAGCTCATGCTAAGTTTGGTTTAAATCTTAATTTAAAGCAAAAAACCGGACCAAAATATGTTTGTAAGTCGTGTGGTATAATGGGAATTGATCACGGTAGGTAGGTGATTGTGGCAATACCAGTGCCCTCCCAGTCAGCAGCCAAAGCCTTAGCCTACGGGCTCAGTTTTGGCTGCTGACTGGGCCGGACACTGGTATTGCCACAATCACCTACCTACCATGATCAATTCCAACAGCAAATTCCGGTGTAGATACTAGTAACATCCTGCTATGGAATATGGTAGACCTCCTTATGGTGTGATTGCACCACTATACTAGTAGACGAGTGATTTAGAATGTGATGGGCAATATGGGCAATTATCTGACAATTAAAGTGTTCGCTGTATTATAGTTTAATAATTACTTTTGATGTTTTTGTTTTTCTTTTTTGTTTAGCTTTGAAATCTCCTATATGTATATGTTTCCATGCAATAGTATGTATTAGAGTATGAATTTATAGTATAAGCTACAGTCAATAAACATATATACATACTTATTAAAATTCTCATTATGACTAAAAATATTACAGATGAGCAGATTATATGCATACAGAAGAAAGAGGGTTCTGGTAAATGTGGAATATGTGGGACATATTTATGTTGATGCATCTTGTCATAACATTATGGAAACCCCTTCAGGTATAATAGGCATTCATTAATATTGATAAATAATCATTTATATACCTTGATGTCGATTATCAATATTAATATATTATGTTTTACTATTAAATATATTGGGCCATAACTTGATCATATTAACTTCAAGTTAATCAATATTGATAAATGTTCTGCCTCTGTCAATATCAGTTGTAAATATGCATATAAAACAAATATTTAAAAAAAATTCTCAATATTAACAAAGCATCAATCATCATATGACTAAAGGGCCTTAAATATTAGATCACATATATTCTAACTATATCATTGCTTTGAAAGGTTGGTTGGAGTGCATTATATGTATGATATTTACATAAATGAATACTTTATATGTTGTCTTTCAGCCGTCAACAACTTGGTAAATGTTGCTCTAAGAAAGAGGACATACGAAAGTTCTTCCTTTAGTGATACCGTCCATTTCCGGAGAGCTTTTGCTGTAGATGGAAACAGGAAGAGTCTAAGAAGCCAAAAGTCATGTACTCACACAAACAAGGAGAGAAATCCCTGGTGGATGGTGGACCTTGGTGGCTCATACCGTATCTCCTACCTCAAAGTTACCAATAGAGGTGATTGCTGTGGTAAGTTGAGATATTTTCTCACCATACAAAACGTGTTTAAACAAAAGCATGCATATATATGTATGTACGTGTATACATACATACATACACACATATATACACCATACATACAAACGTGCATGCATACAAACTTACTAGCTACTAATACTCTGTTATGAGCTGTATGATATGCGCTTAATACTATTTCAGTTTGCTAAGCGCAGTACATACAGGGCAGTCTTAGGGCAAGTCGTTGATTTTCCCCTTGTACTTTGGTTTTCTCTATTTAGATTATTCCAGAGTACTTCTGTTAGCTTATGGTTCCTGTATAAATGATCGTTTATATGTTAAAGTAGGATGTTTATTGACAGAAACTAATAGCTACAAAATCATACAAGTACAATAATCCCACAAACACAACTACAGATATTTAGAAGGAACAAAAGATAGAAAAATAACCAGACGTAAGTACAAGAATTTTGGTGAGAAAACATATGTGAAATGAAATATGGTAAAGGCAAATCCCTGAGCTGCTTGTAAAATTAATTATTGCTTGTATCTGTCTCCAGTAAAGATTAACATTGATTGATTGATTGATTTTGTTCGGTCTAGTACGATGTGTATTACATAGCATTTGGCATACAAAAAATCATATATAAAGGTGACTAGTTGGAGTGTCATTAACTGCTATGCAATAGAATTCTAACCAGACACAGGATATATACACTAAAAGTTAGAAACGTATTTCCATAGTGGTCCCAGTCTGCCCAGAGTCCAATGGCATCACATGTAATGATCAACCTCACTGCTCAAGATTGACATAACAACAATATATCATATAGTATAATACAAACATTCGGACTAGAATTGATGAATTTCTGACTATGATAAACCTTTAATCATTAAAATCAAACTTTAGTCACAGACGGCGACTTTATGGCAAACCTAATAACAGGAACACACAGGGTCAGTTTAGACCAGTTGTGTAAAAGACCAATACAACTCAATACATCTGTAATGCATACTGTGGCTATTTTGTCTGAGCATCATGCATGGGCCATGCATACATAAAAGCATGCATACATAAACGCATACATACATACATAATGCTTTCAATATTTCCAGCTGACCGGCTGCGTAACTTTGATGTGCTGCTGAATAATTTGAATTTTGATGCTGCCAAGAATAACAGAGGGAACAAATTGTGTATGTACCAGAGAGGGGCATTGGGACTAGGGGAGACCAAGACCCTGCGCTGCAAAAAGCAAATCAAAGCCAGATTTGTGAAGTTTCGAATCCGTGGAACTGGAGTCCTTACTCTGTGCGAGGTGGAAGTCTATGCTAGAAAAGGTGAGGGAAAATATGCTTATGTGATAATATATAAATATATAATAAGCTGATGTTATGTGCTGCCTAACTCTTAAAGTGTGCGTGTAAGGATGAAAGAATGAATGAATACAGATTCATAGATGCATCAATGAGTAAAACGCTAGCTAATGCCGTTTTGTCATAAATGCTGAAAAGACTAAGCTCAGAGGAGATTGATGACAAGAGGAGGTATACTCAAAGATACCTATAACTATAAGGTTCTTTACTCATCTATTTACACAAAAATCATGTCCTTTTGGGGAAGCAAATTTCATTGCCCGTTATGGCGCAATATCTCACATACATTGGCTCCTTATCCAATGCCTTTCCTGCTCTTAAGGCGGGCCTCATATATCGTGCGGATGTATGTGCCAGAGATTTTCCATATCGGAACCATATCCTCAAAAGAGTACCCAGGTATGGAGGCACCCATTAAATTAACGTTATCACAAAACACTTTCCCTATTGGATAGCGGTCCTTATTCATTGTTGAAGAAAAATGAAAAAGAAGCTTTAAATTGCATGGTGTCAATAAAGAGATCAATCGATAGAGCATGTTTTACCATTGAATATCAAGGGCCATAATTTGATCATATTGGTTTCAAGTTGTTCAATATTGATTAATATTCTATGTCAATACTAATTACTAAGTTGTAAATATGCATATAAAATGAAAAATGAAAATATTTTTCAATATTAATAAAGCATCAATCAGTATATGACTAAAGGGCCTCAAATGTTAGGGCACATGTATTTAACTATATCATTGCTTTGAAGGGTTGGTTGGAGTGCATTATATGTTTGATATTCACATATATGGATACTTTACCTGTTGTCTTTCAGTCATCAGCAACTCAGTAAATGTTGCTCTAAGAAAGAGGACATACGCAAGCTCTTCCGCCCATACCGCCCATTTCAGGACAGCTTTTGCTGTAGATGGAAACAGGAAGAATCGAATGGCCGACAAAACATGTACTCACACAAAACAAGAGAGAAATCCCTGGTGGATGGTTGACCTTGGCCGCTCATACTATGTCTCCTACCTCAAAGTTACCAATAGGGGTGATTGCTGTGGTAGGTTGGGATATTTGGATTATCAAGTCTCTCTCTCACCATACAAAACATGTTGAATACAAACACACACATATATATATATATATATATATATATATATATATATATATATATATATATATATATATATATATGTATATGTATATATATATATATATATATATATATATATATATATATATATATATATATATATATATATATATAAATATATATATGTATGTATGTACATACACACATACATACATCATACATACAAACGTGCATACATACAAAGTAACTAGCTACTAATACTCTGTTATGGGCTTTATGCTGATACATGTATAAGCTCACTAATATTTCAAGGCAGGACATACCATTAGTTTCCTGGGGCAAGTCATTGATTTCGCCCCAGTACATTGGTTTTCTATATTTAAATTACTCCAGCGTACATGACTTAGCTTACAGTTCCTATATAAAAGATTGTTAATATGCTAAAGAAGGATCTTTATTGAAAGAAACTAATAGCTACAACATTATACAAGTACAATAGTCCTGTAAACAACTACAGATGTTCAATTCTAAGAAATTACGATTGCAATAGATCCATTTTGACGATCAAGTATACTGGTCATAGCTCGATGTGGTTATCTTGAACCCTTAATTTAACTTGTTAGGTGGTTACGTCGTAGTGAAAGAAGGTCTAGTCAGTATCGTCGGGCATGAGTGGTAGTACATGAATAAGAATACAACTACTCAGATGGTGCTTTTTGTGACAGACCAGACGCGAATACTAGGATCCGCTATAATGGAAAAAACGATCTATTCGCAAAAATATAGGTTCACTAATAAGTCAGACTTTACAGTATGTGAAATAAGATATGCTGAAGGCAAATCCCTGAGCTGTTGTAAAACTGAATATTTATGCTTGCATCTGTCTCCAGTAAAAATTAACATTTATGACTATTATAAAACTGTTTATCATGAAAATCAAATTTCAGTCACAGCCAGTGACTTTATGGCAAACCTCGTAACAGGAACACACAGGGTCAGGTTAGACCATTTGTATGAAAGACTCAATACATCTGTAATGCATACGATGGCCATTTTGTCCAAGCATTAATCACACTTGTGTGTATGTGTGTGATACAGACATACATACATGCATGGGGCATGCATACATACATACATATCTTTTTCAATATTTTCAGGTGGCCGGCTGCGTCACTTTGATGTGCTCCTGAATAATTTGAGTGTTGATGCTGCCAAGAATAACAGAGGGAACAAATTGTGTATGTTCCATAGAAATAAAGTGAGACAAGGGGTCACCGAAAAATTGCGCTGCAAAAAGTCAATCAAAGCTAGATATGTGAAGATACAAATCCGTGGAACTGGAGTCCTCACTCTGTGTGAGGTGGAAGTCTATGTTAAAAAAGCTAAAGCTCAAAAAGGTAAGGGAAAATATGCTTTTGCGATAAAATACATAATAGCTGATGTTCTGTGTTTGCCAAACTCTGAAAGCGTGAGTGAAAGAATGAATTATTGAATGAATGAATATAAATTCAAAGGTACCTCAATGAAAGAAAACGCCATGTAATGCTGTTGTGTATGTATGTATCTTTATTGATTGTAGCATAGTTACAAAATAGAATCACACATGTTCAATATAAGTAAAAATAAAGTAAACAAATAATTATAGAAAATATACATGTCATAAATGCTGAGAAAACTAAGCTCAGAGGAGATTAACGACAAGAGTTTGTATACTCAAAGATTCCTATAACTGTATAAGGTCCTTTCCTCGTCTATTTACACAAAAATCATGCCTTAAATGTTAGGTTACAAATATTTTAACTACATCATTGCTTTGAAGGGTGGTTTAGAGTGCATTTTATGTTCGATACTTGCATATTTGAATACTTTACCTGTTGTCTTTCAGTCATTACCGTGCCAAACAACTTGGTAAATGTTGCTCTAAGAAAGAGGACATACGAAAGTTCTTCCTTTAGTGATACCGTCCATTTCCGGAGAGCTTTTGCTGTAGATGGAAACAGGAAGAGTCTAAGAAGCCAAAAGTCATGTACTCACACAAACAAGGAGAGAAATCCCTGGTGGATGGTGGACCTTGGTGGCTCTTACCATATCTCCTACCTCAAAGTTACCAATAGAGGTGATTGCTGTGGTAAGTTGGGATATTTTCTCACCATACAAAACGTGTTGAAACAAAAGCATGCATATATATGTATGACCGTGTATACATACGTACATACACACATATATACACCATACATACAAACGTGCATGCATACAAACTTACTAGCTACTAATACTCTGTTATGAGCTGTATGATATGCGCTTAATACTATTTCAGTTTGCTAAGCGCAGTACATATAGGGCAGTCTTAGGGCAAGTTGTTGATTTTCCCCTTGTACTTTGGTTTTCTCTATTTAGATCATTCCAGAGTACTTCACGTAGCTTACGGTTCCTGTATAAATGATCGTTAATATGTTAAAGTAGGATGTTTATTGACAGAAACTAATAGCTACAAAATCATACAAGTACAATAATCCCGCAAACACAACTACAGATATTTAGAAGGAACAAAAGATAGAAAATAACCAGATGTAAGTACAAGAATTTTGGAAAGAAAACATATGTGAAATGAAATATGGTAAAGGCAAATCCCTGAGCTGTTTGTAAAATTGAATATTTCTTGTATCTGTCTCTAGTAACGATTAACATTTATGACTATGATAAAACTGTTTATCATAAAAATCAAACTTTAGTCACAGACGGTGACTTTATGGCAAACCTAGTAACAGGAACACACAGGGTCAGTTTAGACCAGTTGTGTAAAAGACTAATACAACTCAATATATCTGTAATGCATACTGTGGCTATTTTGTCTGAGGATCAATCGCACTCATGTGTATGTGTGTGGTACATACATACATGTATGCATGGGCCATGCATACATAAATGTATGCATACATAAACGCATACATACATACATACATAATGCTTTCAATTTTTCCAGCTGACCGGCTGCGTAACTTTGATGTGCTGCTGAATAATTTGAATTTTGATGCTGCCAAGAAGAACAAAGGCATGAAATTGTGTACGTACCAGAGAAAAGCATTGGGACTAGGGGAGACCAAGACCCTGCGCTGCAAAAAGACAATCAAAGCCAGATTTGTGAAGTTTCGAATCCGTGGAACTGGAGTCCTTACTCTGTGCGAGGTGGAAGTCTACGCTAGAAAAGGTAAGGGAAAATATTCTTATGTGATAATATATATATATATATATATATATATATATATATATATATATATATATATATATATATATATATATATATATATATATATATATTTGTATATATATAAAAAGCTGATCTTGTGTGTTTGCCAAACTCTGAAAGCGTGAGTGAAAGAATGAATTATTGAATGAATGAATATAAATTCAAAGGTACCTCAATGAAAGAAAACGCCATGTAATGCTGTTGTGTATGTATGTATCTTTATTGATTGTAGCATAGTTACAAAATAGAATCACACATGTTCAATATAAGTAAAAATAAAGTGAACAAATAATTATAGAAAATATACATGTCATAACTGCTGAGAAAACTAAGCTCAGAGGAGATTAACGACAAGAGTTTGTATACTCAAAGATTCCTATAACTGTATAAGGTCCTTTCCTCGTCTATTTACACAAAAATCATGCCTTAAATGTTAGGTTACAAATATTTTAACTACATCATTGCTTTGAAGGGTGGTTTAGAGTGCATTTTATGTTCGATACTTGCATATTTGAATACTTTACCTGTTGTCTTTCAGTCATTACCGTGCAAAACAACTTGGTAAATGTTGCTCTAAGAAAGAGGACATACGAAAGTTCTTCCTTTAGTGATACCGTCCATTTCCGGAGAGCTTTTGCTGTAGATGGAAACAGGAAGAGTCTAAGAAGCCAAAAGTCATGTACTCACACAAACAAGGAGAGAAATCCCTGGTGGATGGTGGACCTTGGTGGCTCTTACCATATCTCCTACCTCAAAGTTACCAATAGAGGTGATTGCTGTGGTAAGTTGGGATATTTTCTCACCATACAAAACGTGTTGAAACAAAAGCATGCATATATATGTATGACCGTGTATACATACGTACATACACACATATATACACCATACATACAAACGTGCATGCATACAAACTTACTAGCTACTAATACTCTGTTATGAGCTGTATGATATGCGCTTAATACTATTTCAGTTTGCTAAGCGCAGTACATATAGGGCAGTCTTAGGGCAAGTTGTTGATTTTCCCCTTGTACTTTGGTTTTCTCTATTTAGATCATTCCAGAGTACTTCACGTAGCTTACGGTTCCTGTATAAATGATCGTTAATATGTTAAAGTAGGATGTTTATTGACAGAAACTAATAGCTACAAAATCATACAAGTACAATAATCCCGCAAACACAACTACAGATATTTAGAAGGAACAAAAGATAGAAAATAACCAGATGTAAGTACAAGAATTTTGGAAAGAAAACATATGTGAAATGAAATATGGTAAAGGCAAATCCCTGAGCTGTTTGTAAAATTGAATATTTCTTGTATCTGTCTCTAGTAACGATTAACATTTATGACTATGATAAAACTGTTTATCATAAAAATCAAACTTTAGTCACAGACGGTGACTTTATGGCAAACCTAGTAACAGGAACACACAGGGTCAGTTTAGACCAGTTGTGTAAAAGACCAATACAACTCAATATATCTGTAATGCATACTGTGGCTATTTTGTCTGAGGATCAATCGCACTCATGTGTATGTGTGTGGTACATACATACATGTATGCATGGGCCATGCATACATAAATGTATGCATACATAAACGCATACATACATACATACATACATAATGCTTTCAATTTTTCCAGCTGACCGGTTGCGTAACTTTGATGTGCTGCTGAATAATTTGAATTTTGATGCTGCCAAGAAGAACAAAGGCATGAAATTGTGTACGTACCAGAGAAAAGCATTGGGACTAGGGGAGACCAAGACCCTGCGCTGCAAAAAGACAATCAAAGCCAGATTTGTGAAGTTTCGAATCCGTGGAACTGGAGTCCTTACTCTGTGCGAGGTGGAAGTCTACGCTAGAAAAGGTAAGGGAAAATATTCTTATGTGATAATATATATATATATATATATATATATATATATATATATATATATATATATATATATATATATATATATATATATATGTATATATATATATATATATATATATATATATATATATATATATATATATATATATATATATATATATATATATATATATATATATTTGTATATATATAAAAAGCTGATCTTGTGTGTTTGCCAAACTCTGTAAGTGTGAGTGTAAGGATGAAAGCATGAATGAATACAGATCCATAGGTGCATCACTGAAAAAACGCTATCTAATGCCATTCTGTATGTATGTATCTTTATTGACTGTAACATAGTTACAAAATAGAACCACACATATTCAATATAAGCAAAGATAGGTGAACAAATGACAATAGGAAATAAACAAAAGTCATAAATGCTGAGAAGGCTAAGCTCAGAGGAGATTAATTACAAGAGGAGGTATACTCAAAGATACCTACAGCTATATAAGGTTCTTTATCCATCTTTTACACAAAAATCATGTCCTTTCGGGGTAGCTAATTTCATTACCTGTTATGGCGCAATATCTCACATACATTGGCTCTTATCCAATGCCTTTCTTGCTCTTAAGGCGGGCCTCATACATTGTGCCGATGTATGTGTCAAAGATTGTCCATATCGCAGCCATATCCTCAAAAGAATACCCAGGTATGGATGGACCCATTAATACAGAGATAACATACATCACGAAACACTTCCCCTATTGGATAGCGGTCCTTATTCATTGTTAAGGAAAATGACAAATAAGCTTTAAATTGCTTGGTATCCATAGAGAGATCAATTGCTACATCCCCCCTTCCCTATTTAAGTGGGTTGGGGTGCAGTACCAGCTTATGCTTCTCCTAGATGTACCAACTCCTATTTCTCACCATTTAGCATGCCAGGAGAGTTTCTATTTGACAGTTTCAATAACCTAAATCATTATAACTTTATGTATAACGTTATAACTTGCTCTCCCTCCGTATATCTCTCTCTCTCTCTCTCTCTCTCTCTCTCTCTCTCTCTCTCTCTCTCTCTCTCTCTCTCTCTCTCTCCTACAGTTACTGGTCCGTCTTAGTGTACTAAACAAGCATTATGTCTGTCCTGATTTTACAGCTAAGAGAGTGCAGCAAGAGTACACCTATGTGAATTTTGCATCGGGACGACCTGCCTACCAGAGTTCCACATACGCTTCATATGTGAAAGCAGCTAAAGCTGTAGATGGGAATAAAAACTCCAACTTCCGCGCAAAAAGCTGCTCTACTACACGCAATCACCGGAATGCATGGTGGCTCGTGGACCTTGGTCAAACTCGCTTCATTTCGCACTTGCAGATAACTAACAGGGGGGACTGCTGTGGTACGTACTTACAGTCTTACGATACTCTATACCGGTGACACCTATTGGGTATTGGACAAACTAAAATAATTTATTACAATTTACCTGACATCAGTGGAAAAATTGAAAAGAAATTGATTTTTATTGAATATGTACCAATTCTGATTATACCTGCCTATTATAAATTGTATCCTATGAGTTTTTTGTTTTTGGCTACAGTGATTTCCATATTCATTGAATTTGATGTTTTGACACGTTTTCAGGCATAATGTGTGATGATTCATGTGTATAAAATGGGGTTCCCTTGATCAACAATATCTGATATAAGCATAGGTCTATACGGTAACAATTGAGTAACTCTTTTCTAACATTTTCATAAAAATTGCCCCCCAAAAGACCTATTTCACAAACTTTGACCATCTGTGGTTCGAAAACTAACATGATGACCTATCATTGTCTTTATGTCTTCTTATTAAGAGCATTGTGTATATAGTGTAGACGAAAATTGGTGAAGATTAAACTAGGCAATTCTGACTTATATCAATTTTGGGTGAAAAACTTGTTTCTCGAATTCCTTGATTTTGTCCAATAATTCCTATATAACAGCAGAAAAATAAGTTAAACAAGGCAAACCAGTATTTCAGGCTGTTTCAGTACCTATGAAGGGATAAATCTACCAAAGAAAGACACCAATTTTGGAGAAAGTCATGTTTTTGATATGAATTGCATTAATTTTTCAAAAATCTGTGAAAAAAAAACTAAGCTGACGACCCCATGATTTTAAATTGCTTTGATGATCACTGTGCTATGTTCTTTCCTTTGGCAAAATTTGAGGAAAATGAAACTGAGCTTTCTAAAAGTGTCGTAAGACCTTAACCCGTTTATATTCACAGCAGCCAAAACAGCCAAAAACATATTTGGGGAAATATTTGAAGGGGAAATGTTTCTCAGCACATTACCAACAACTCTCTCTCAAATATTTTCTAAAAGGATTTTCAATTTCTAAGTTATTGTTAAACAGATAAAATACCCAGACAACAATTTCAAAAGTAACTCTTAAACATTATAATGGGTTAAGTGCTTGGCAATTCTCCAAAGTGATATTCATAAGCAAATGCACAAGCGTGTAGCTCGCATAAAATGTCTCCCCACTTAACCAACCGACAAAGACGATGACATATCAATTCCTTCAATTTGTCAGTTTCAGCCATTCACATTTTGATAACAAAAAACTATTTTGAGAAATGTTGAACTAAAAGTTGTTTTAGTTGGGTTTAAATATTATCTCTTAAAACTTTTAGTAGTATTGATATAACTCTAATTGGCGAGATATGTTCCAATATACCAGACCAATGTGTCACTGTGCAGTAGATTAAGAAATAGAACAAGACTCGTGACCAATCCCATTGTCAGTTATCTGTCCACATGTGATGATATTATTGGCCTCATAATATTGGCAATTGTTAAAAGCAATGTTAAAAGCCCAATATAGTCCAGTATATCAGAGAAATCGCCCAATCAGCTGCTCGTATCAGAGTGTAGCTGATGATAAGATATATGAGGTATAAGAGGTATCCAACACATTTGGTCAAACAGTTCGCTTATACGAGATATTATTAACCACAGCTATTAGCTAGTAGAATGTCTGGGCATCATTTGGACACCCAAAATCTTTGAAAGTCACATAATAACTATCAGAATAGAGGCTTTGTAAAATGCCCATTTCAAGCACCTAATTTGAAACTTTCAGTCTTACTTTAATTGTTAGAATATTACGCTAAGATACCTTGCATTTGTAGTGTTATTCAAATTCAATCTTGGGAAAGTAAACAAGACCTGGAAGTGTTAACTATTCGTTACTAGCTTGTCACAACATTACCTTGTTAGGGCAGAATTATGATGAAAGACACCGCATGAATTACTTTATATCTTTATTCTACCAATACAGGTGGTCGGTTGCGTGACTTTAACATCCTACTTGGTGTCACTACATTGAACGATGCAAAGAGAGGCCGCTACATGAGAAAGTGTGCTTTCTACCGAGGAGCTGTCCCAAGGGGAGCAACTATCACAGTGTCCTGTGATGCTCTATCTGAAGCCCGCTTCGTGAAAATTCAATTAACTCGTCGACAATATCTTACACTTTGTGAAGTGGCAGTACTAGGCCTTCGGAGTAAGTATAAATCAATTGATGAGTATAAGTGATCAGAGTCAATAACCAACATATCAGTTTCAAACCAGTGCATATACAGCCTTTTGTTGGGTTAGTTTAGCTAGCTAATACTTTCTTCATTGAACCAAATCATCGGGGTAAGGCAGACTAACTGAAGGAATTGGTGAAAGAGTTTTATAAATTACCAAATAAATTTTTATTCAGTTCTTGCATGGAACGTATCACAGTACAGACAAACAAAATGATAGTAATATTACAAAATATATTATTGTGAGGTTGCACAATTGGTGAAAGAGTTGGTGTTAAATTCCTTACACCCTGTTCGAAAGTGCGATACAGCTCACTACCCATCCCCAGTCATTCATATTTCACTCAGCTCCACAACATGTGATATCTAAGACATCTGGCGGATATTAGACATTATCTCCTGCTCTGCCGTAATTCGCTGATTGGTCAATAGGTGTTACACCTGGAGCCGTTCAAACTTTGTAGATTCAATATCGAATGGCCAGCAATCGGACCCCTAGAAGTCACCTCCAAAGTTATTCTAAAATTTTTGAGATGTATTTGTTATTTTTCCTTAGCATGAAAGAGCAGGTGATAAATTTGTTACGGCCTGTTGGAAGGTGCAATCTGGCCTGCTATCTGCCCTGAGTCATCCAGATCCAGATGGGATCTGGATGACTTTGATTGGATATCACTCAGCTCCGCAACATGTGATATCTGTGACTTCTGGCGGATATTAGACTTCATCACCTACTCTGCCGTAATTCCCGATGCTGATTGGTCAATAGGTGTTAAACCTGGAGCAGTTCACACTTTTTAGATTCGATATCCAATGGCAGAATTCAATATTACCACTTGGCCAGCAATCTGACCCTTAGAAGTCACCAGCGTCGTTCTGACCTCCAAAGTTATTCTAAAATTTCATGATATGTATTTGTTCATTTTTCTTAGCATGAAAGAGCAGGTGATAAATTTGTTATGCCCTGTTGGAAAGTGCAGTCGGGCCTGCTAACCACCCTCAGTCATCCACATGCCACTCGGCTCCGCCCCGTGGGGTCTGGATGATTTCAGGTGCAAATCAGGCCGGACCCCACTTTCCAACAGGGTGTAACTAATAATATCTAACTTTAAGACATGGTATAAAATGTACAATATAATTCAATTTGTCTACTTTTGTAACACTGTTATGCATGAATTATTGCATGCTCATGGAGCAATAGAATTCTCACTTTTAAGTAGGTTGCGATACAAAATAGTTTCGCCTATGAGCACTCCCTAAATAATAACTTCTAATATCATATTTCAGGTTATTTTAACTATTCATTCAATTATTTTACAGACGAAGTTCTTGAAGATTCCTTTAGTAATGTAGCATTAGACACCAAAGCAAAGGGCGGCCTACTTCCAAAGTTAGCTGTGGATGATAACCTATGGTCTTGCACAAAAGCAACTGGAAGACAGAGCAGATGGTGGATGGTTGACCTTGGAAAAGAATACTTCATTTCCAACATTAAAATCACAAACCCAGGTAATCATTCCAAATAAACAATATCGACCAACCTATAATTTCCCCATTTATTTTTTACTTCCGAATCTGTCCAATTCCTCCATACCGAGTAATTAAATATCCTTTTTGGAAAAAGCTAATCAAATTTTAAAACCTTTGCCAACAGAGTAGAAAATTCATTTATTTCATTTCTAGTGAAATGAAATTAGATTTGGCATGATCATTTGATTTTGTTTGAATATCAGAGTATAGTGTATAATTAGTTTTTTTCTAATTTCTAAGTTGTCTCAATTATCCTATAATTTGTAACTGATATATGAATGTTTTACCGTAAGCCCGTTATAATTACATTATTCTGTTCGATAAATCCTACTGGATTTAATAGGGGTTATATTATTTTGCACATCTGAATCCAATCACTATCAAGTGATCCTAGCACATTAAATTACCTTTTGCCATCATAGCCTATCAATGCATTTATAACGTTAGCATTAAGGTGGCTTGCGGGGATAATTTGTGAATATACAGTCAGTTATAAATATTTACATGTTACGGTTTTTCCATTCCCGTTGCATTGCTTTATACTCCACAATCGTGAAATTTGATGGTCCCAGGTACAAAATATTGTAGGTAGGAGCTCCGTTTGAAATCACTATGTATGTCTTTTATGTTTTTTCCCAAAAAATCTTACACCTAGCTGAGGGGATACCTTTTTGACGTTCAATGTATTCCTAATCAAAAAACCTTTCAGGCGATATATACTCTGTATTGGCTAAATTGTCAAATAAAAGTAGAGTAGAGTAAAAAACTGAGTCAGAGAAATTAACCCCACAAGCTACCTCAATTTATCATCACTCCCCATGTATTAATACAAATACCCACCACCGCCAGGAAATTAAATGCCAAGACATTTAGAGTAATATAAATCCACCACAGCTGCTTTGACACTGTGGTAAAATTCAGGTTTCACGAGCATTAAGACATTTATCAATAGTGATTTTTTATCTTATTATGATACAGGAAGTAATGCTCTGAAGAATTTTGACGTTATGGCAAGTCATGACTCTAGCCTAAGCAATGGCGGCATGGAAAAGTGTAACTATGTTGCCGGCAAAGTGACCGGAGGCAAAACCAAGACCATTCGCTGCACATCTATAACAATGGCAAGATATGTGAAGATCAGAAGCAGAGACAACGCAACCATGGCCCTTTGTGATGTAAAGGTCATTGCATATCCTGGTAAATATTTTTACTACCAACCCTTATGCTGGTGGTGGCTAATTTGGCCAATACAAAACTATGAAATCCTGCCATATGGTACTCATCTGAGAGTACTCAGTGAGAGCCTTGCAATGAGTACCGACATGGCAGGGTTAAGATGTTTTTTTTAATTGCATCATCGTTCTTTGGACGAAAGTAGCCACAGCATTGGAAGGGTTAATTAACTTCATGTCATTCAATGTCTGTTGGAGAATATATGCTTCATCAGAAAAAAACACACATCAAGTTGAGATTACAAATCTTGTAGATTAAAAAATATTATAGCTTTCCGGTTTTTATCTTTTCTAGTTATTTTGACCAGTTGATGAGTAAATCTTCCCCAATATGATGCACACACATGTCTCCTACCAGGTCCGAACCCAAAAGCTTTGGAGAAAAGTGATAAACTGGGAATAATTGAGGTAGACCCTGCCAGAAAAAGAAGCCCGATAACATAAGCATTGCTGATTGGTGATGAGAAGTTTTAACCAGTAACAATAGAGAATATACAGGTTTTATGGTGAATGTGAAATATGTGGGACAGATTGATGTTGATGCATCTCATCATAACATTATGGAAACCCCTTCAGGAATAGAAGGCATTGGTTCATGTTGTATGTAACACCAGTATTTACATCACTTGATGGTTGATTAATATTAATAGATCATGTTTTATTACTAAATATAAAGGGCCATTATTTGATTATATTGATTTCAAGTTGTTCAATATTGATAAATGTCAACTCAATATCGTTAAGTTGCAAATACGCATATCAAATGTAAAATAATAAATTGCTTCTCAATAGATCATTTTTATACTTTTAACAGTGCACAGCATGGGTTGGTTTAAAATCTGTGACCAAATGTGTGGAAAACTGGGTATTGAAATATAGATTATATGACTCAATTAATGTTGATATTTCATCACATATATTCTACCTACAGATTTGCTTTGAAGGGTTGGTGAAAGTGCATTACGGAGAGAAGTTTACGTTCCATATACATGTACCTATATATGAATAGTTTACCTATCATCTTTCAGACCATTACGTGCAATACAAGTTAACAAATGTTGCTCTAAGAAAGAGAACATATGAAAGCTCTTCCACGAGTGATACCACCAATTTCAAGGCATCTAATGCGGTAGACGGAAGCAGGAGCAGTCATATGAACCAAAGGTCGTGTTCTCACACAAGACAACAGGCAAATCCCTGGTGGATGGTGGACCTTGGCGGCCAATACTACGTCTCCTACCTCAAAGTTACCAATAGAGGTGATTGCTGTGGTAAGTTGGGATATTTTGATCATCAAGTCTCTCTCTCTTGCCATGTAAAATGTGTTGAATACAGAAAGATATACACATATGTACATATATATATATATACATATATAGACATACATACATACAAATGAACCTGCATACATATGTAAGTACACACATATATGCATCATACATACAAACTAACTGGCATACATACATACATGCATACATTTCTTTTTCAATATTTTCAGGTGACCGGTTGCGTCACTTTGATGTGTTCCTGAATAATTTGAGTTTTGATGCTGCCAAGAAGAACAGAGGGAACAAATTGTGTATGTTCCATAGAAATGCAGTGAGACAAAGGGCCACCGAGACCCTGCGCTGCAAAAAGCTTACCAAAGCTAGATTTGTGAAGTTTCAGATCCGTGGATCTGGAATCCTTACTCTGTGTGAGGTGGAAGTCTACGCTGCAAAAGGTAAGGGAAAATATGCATTTAGATGAAATATTCTCACAATTTCAAAATGTTCAACATGGTTTGTGTTTTGGAATCTCAAACATAAATAATTCTTTGTGTAAAGTTTGGGATGTTTTTCCTTACTCAGAATTGAATATCAGAAACTATAAGAAAAGTACAGAAATTTTGAGTATGACTAATTTATGACTCAAATGTTTCAAACAATTTGTAAATCTTATTTGCAAACTCGTTAAAACTAAAACTGATATTTAAAATGTTGTTATAAGAAAATTTAGTAGAAAATGTAACAAAACAGAGTTTCTTTAAAATGGTATTTTAAATGTCATGTTTGGCCTGGAAAATGGTTCACACCTTTTATTTTGCCCAAAAATTTTCCAACAGAATTATTTCTGTCAAAACACACAATCGAGTCAGTATATGTACACGCGTCTTATAATATTTGTTGTTTATTCATCATAATTAGTTTTATATTTCTGATCATTTTATCATTAATATCCAAAGTGACCACTTAGTCTGACAGCTGAGAATAACTCGCAGATTTGCAAAATAGATTACAAATGATTACAATACAGGTTACCGGTACTGAATCCATTATGGCCAGAATCTTCGTGAATTCAGTCAACTAATTTTGAATAGTACAACCAATGTGAAAGCGAGATAGATGTGTGTTAGCATATGTCTCCTATTTTCATGATCACACCTTGTGAATACAGGCAAACTTGGATATGACGGACCACTGTATGACAGACTTTTGTCTATGACGGACGATATGCTTGGTCCCAGTCCCATGCATATCAAGTTCGCGTTGCTTTACTAACCTAGATGAGGCCTAAGTGACCTACTCGGATGACCATAGACATGCGCAGTGAAAGCCAGTAAAGGAACGGTTTCGTGCTTCCCCGAGTAAAGTGTCATGGCAACTGCCAAACGGCCTTCACCTTTTCCCATATATGGCAACCGTGAAATCGTCTATGTCTAAGCCGCACGTCATCACGAATGTCAATTTCAATTAATTTAAGACTAAATCTATAACTTTTCATAATAAACATTACCGAAATATTAAGCCAGGGCATGTACTGTAAAATTAAAATAGTATTCCTAAATGCTGGTAACAAAAGTGAACGATTTGCTTTTTTTTAAAGGTGCTTACCTGGGAGTAGTAGGGGATCCATCTCTCTGGTGCTTACGAAAGCATCAAATACAAAATAATTTTCATCATTTTACTGTAAATAATGATCATCTTTTAGTTTATTTTCACAAGCAAAACAATTTTCGGTAAACGAAGGTGTCCATGTTCACGCGTTGCATTGTGGGATGCTTACCCAACTAACCGACTCAGGGAGTCGGTTAGTTGGGCCAGGCGCGAGTAAGCGCCAGAGTGACGTCATCGCCTAACTGGAACGCTTACCCAGCGCTTACTCGCGCAAGTAAAGGAACGCGGTACAAGTATGTGTCATATGTATATGACAGATTTTGCATATGACAGACCAATTTTCCTGGTCCCATTGAGTATGTCATATCCAAGTTTGCCTGTATATGAATCAGTCATCATAACTTGTTTTTATCATAGATTGATCCATCGGCAAATTCAGATTTGGACAAATAACTGTGCCACAATTTGATTTTTATGGAGTCAAACAAAGAGAGGTCTCTCATCGTCATGGCGCGTGGATAGAATATATACTCGTTCATAGCCCATTAATGCTCATAGCAACCAAAAGCAGCCTGACGATTTTGATGAAATCTTGCACACAAAGGCAAATTAGGGAAAATATTTGAAGGAGAAATGTTATAGAGAACACAATAAACAACTCCCCTTTAAATCTTATGTAAAATCAATCTTTATTTCCAAGTTAGTGTCAAAAGTAATTAAGATACAGACGACAATTCCAATAAGTACTCTTGAGTATCAATGGGTTAATAAGCCTAGATAGAACTGTGACAATGACAAACGCTGTAGACATATGTGTCTGTTATCCAAAGTTCATCCTACGCAATCATGTCATTAACATGACTTTTGTTTTATTTCAGACCTCACATCAAATATCAAGTAATGACAACACGTGCTAAGTCATCTATGAGGAAATGATACAGATCAACTTGAATTGTTTAGAAAAAAAATATACCCCTGGTATAAAGCATTGCTCAAATGTCTTGTAGAAAGGAGTATCGGTAAAACAATGTTTAGTAGAACCTGCATGTATGTTAAATATATCTTAAGAAAAGAAAGGAGGCTTTACTAATCATAAGCCCTTTGACAGTTCACTTAAATATTCCATTCAAATCCAAATTTTACAGAATTGGTCAGACAAATATGGAAATCTGTTGACTTTTTAAATTGAAACATCGTTTATTGTCAAATACTACAGTGCCAACATTTAATGCCTGCACTAAATGTGTGATCAGCCAGAGCAAAATACACGACTGCATGCTCAATTGTCACAACTGAAAGAAGCTTTGATTCGCAAGCTACGTGGGTCATTGATGTGCCTGGCTAATTTATTGACATGCTATCTGTTGGTGTTTGGACAACCAGGTACTGGCAAACGTCCAATCGACAGGTGCAGGAATTAGATGTCTGTACTGTAGTCAATTGTCAATGGTGGAGGAAAATCCTAGAGGATATCACATTGACACCTGCTAGGAACTGTTTCAGAAAAAGTAACCATAAACACACATCCATACCATTCTATTTATTGATTTCAATTCTATCTTTTTGTCTGGTAAATGCAACTGCAGATGATTACAACATAGTATGTACAACAAAGTAATGATTTACTTAAGGAAACTGTGATAAAATATCGCAAGCAATCGAAATACAGATACTACCGATATAGTCCTATTTACTCAACAATCCTACTTTGCTATCCTCTTTTGACCTGGCCAGAATTCTTTTTCTTCTGATGCAGCGTCAGAAAAATATCCTCTGGCTGAGTCAGAATTCTTATTTTTGGTCAGAATACGTGACAACTTCTTTTTTTAAAACTGGTTATTGAATTGATCGTGGGCATCATGAACACTGAATATCCCATTCAAAATGCGTTCTTGATGCTCTGAGATGCATTCTCAGCCATTTCTGGCACTTGAAATGATTTGCCAGATCTTGTAAATGAAAACCTATCTTCGAAAATATGTGATGTAATTTAGCCAATGACATATTATTTTTCTTAGCGATGTTAAGAAATAAACTCAGTATGTCAAATCCTCTTTCCTACTTGATCACGATGAAACTTTGATGTTTCATGGTTACCAAACAGACCTTTATCTACTCTGGCGCCCGCATATGCAGGCCTTCTTAACCAATTCATGCTTAAGGTGGCAAAAGTGGTTAAATTATGAATATAGAGTCATTTTTTGATTACGAATAGTACCAGTAAATTCCTATTTGCTGAAAACACTATCTGGGTAGTGGTTTGTTTGAGCTCTGTAATAATGCTGCATTTTAATATTTCAAATATTCTGCTTAGTTTGATTATTACAGTGCCGACATTTAATTCCTGCACTAAGTGCTTGGGCATCCCAGGCTAAATACACGACCGCAGACCAGATTGACACCCAGTTTCTTGGGCATGGATGCATGGATGACCTCAAAACTGAACGTAGCTTTGATGCGCAAGCGTCGGTCATTGATGTGCTTGGCTTATTTCTTTGACATGTTATCCATGGGTGTTTGTACAACCAGGCACTGGCAGACGTCTGCTCGACTGGTGTAGGAATTAAATGTCTGTACTGTGCCTATATTTTCTGTTAAATTTGATTGCTGTTCTTCACATTCGTGTATTAAATTTGCCATTAATTATAATGTTATCATGAAATAAATCTTCCTGAAACATTTCTTGTTTTGCTGTAGCCGTTTTTTTTACAAATTCCTCCGTACCCAAATATAGTTGGAAATTTTATTCAATCCCTGTGATTTTTATATCAATATACTTTATGAAGGGTTCCCGAAAGACTGTTAGTTAGCTTTTCCCTTTTTTCATGTTTATGAAGTACTACTACTACCGCACAATCTCTAAGCACTGCGTCATTAATGCAAGATACCCATTTTGCGGCTGGGTAGACTGAGACCATATGGAATAAACTGTCTTGCCCAAGGACAGACCAAAGTGCCCCTGCCAAGAATTGAACCAGCGACCTACTGATTATAGTCCGACACCTAACCAACTGAGCTACTGTGTCCTACTACTGCTACTACTACTACTACTACTACTGTTGCTGCTGCTACTACTTTACTACTACTACTACTACTACTACTACTACTACTACGTCGACGACGACGACAACTACTACGACGACGACTACTACTACTACTACTACTACTACTACTATTACTACTACTACATGTACTAATATCGGAAACGAGAGAAAGAAAAAATGAAATACCGAACGGAAGTCTGCAGGGGTCGGTTAGGTACACAGGGGCGAGATATGGTCTTTGCCAACGCTGCACATGTCTACCCTGAGCAGGCCAATCCGCTCATGAGCACTAAAACCCGAGATCGCACCCTTGGACGCCAGGCGTCTTACCTCTAGGTCGCTAAATGTCCTTACCAAAAACGGAGTCTCCACATGGCCGCGAAAATGCCTTTTAGTTGTTTTTCGTACACCCCAGAACAAGAAGTCTAATCAAATGCGCAAATTGATGAAACAAAATGGTTGAGCTAATGAAGAATCATCAAAAAGTAGTTATGGGGCGCCCGAAAGCGAAATTATAATGGCAATGCGCTACTATCCTAAAACTGCCAAAGGTTGCGGCAGGTTCAGATCCTGCTTAACCCTTCCAATGCTGAGGATACTTTTGTCCAAAGCACAAGGCTGCAAAATTTTTTGAAAAACATTTAAACCCTGTCATGTTGGTATTGCGCTCGCCAAGTACTCTCAGATGAGTACCCATGTGCCAGGGTTTCAATCATTTTTCAGGTTTTTTGCATCATTTTGTACTGTTCAAACTAGCGACCAGCAGCATAAGGGTTAAGGCAGATGAGATAGTTGCCATTTATTCGATGCAAGATGAGTTCGGAATCATGACTATTACAGGTGACAATCCTGGAACAATGAATTGTGCACAATCCTGGTATACAATCCTTCTGGCATGGTAATTGGAGGTCATGGCCCTGATGGTATGTTTGTAGATTAAGACGCTTGTAAGGTAAATAAACACATCAGATATGAAATTCTCAAACCTTGAATAATGAAAGTGGATATAGTGTTGTTTTGGACAAAAGTAATACTATTTCGATGGCAAATATTCTGAAATTAAGTTCAAAAGAAATTTTAGGTTTTTTGGGGGGCCTAGAGACATTTAGACAATCAATGTGATTTTAAAATAGCAAATAAGAAAGGTTCAAGGGATTTTATTGGAGAAAATATAAAAAAAACGTGTTGTTTTAATCAAATTTTCAATGGGAAATATTCATAAATGACCAGTCAACCATATATTCAACTTTTAATTGCTTAACAATTGAGTGGTCGCATGAATCATATAGCCCCTCGGTCATGAAATCATTTAAGAGCGAGATGCACTGCTCTCAGCAGTGTCTCCTGAAATGATGCTTCTCTTTTTTTATAACCATCATATATTATCATTTTTAACTATGTTTCCTAAGTATTTAAATCATATTTCCAAAAGGAAAATAGTTTAAAGGAAAAGAGTACTAACTTATCGTTCACTCTTACTATTTTAATCGTCAAAATTCATATATATTGTATATCAATTTCATACACCTAACATATCTAATCTAGTTAAATATCTTCTTAACTATATCATCTTCTCCTGGAGGGCCTAGCGGAGGACCAATTAACTCAGTCACAATTAGGGATTGGAACCCACAATGCCAATTGACTGCCCAACAAGCCTCCGCCACGATGCTGGAATTCATTGATTCGTGGACAATACTCTTTACAGGAGACACCTATTGGGTATTGGATAAACTAAAATGATTTACTAGTATTACAATTTACCTGACCCCACTGGAAAAATTGAAAAGAAATTGATTTTTATTGAATATGTACCAATTATGATTATAACTGCCTATTATAAATAGTATCCTAAATTTGATGTTTTGACACGTTTTCAGAAATAATTTGTGATAATTCATGTGCATAAAATGGAGTTCCCTTGCTCAACAATATCTTATATAAGGATGGGCATGTATGGTAACAATTGAATAACTCTTTTCTAACATTTTTATGAAAATTTGCCACAGAAAAGTCCTATTTCACAAACTTTGACCATCTGTGGTTCAAAAAGTAACACGATGACCTGTCATTTCCTTTATGTCTTCTTATTAAGAGCATTGTGTAGATAGTGTAGACACAGTCTGGTGAAAATTAAACAAGGCAATTCTGACTTATACCAATTTTGGGTTAAAAACTTGTTTCTCGAATTCCTTGATTTTGCCCAATAATTCCTATATAACAGCAGAAAAAAATTTTCAACATGACAGAACAGTATTTCAGGCAGGGTCTGTATCGCTGAAGGGATAAATTTAGCAAAGAAAGAAAAGAATGTTTTAGGAATGAGGTGTTTGTGACATAAATTGGATCAATTTTTCAAAAATCTGTGAAAAAAAACTAAGTCGATGACCCCATGATTTTAAGTTGTTTTGAATATCACTCTGCTATGTTCTTCCCTCATGCGTAATTTCAGGAAAAATAAACTGAGATTTCTAAGTGTCGTAAGACCTTAAGTCATAACTGACGTATGGCTTTCTTGTATATATTGTGTATTGTTTAATGTTTAGTTTTCTTTATATATATATATGTATGTTAGTTTTTCTTTATTTTTGGTTGTCCAGTTATTTTTGTTGAATGTTCAATGTTGATACCACTCTCAGTTTTTCCTGCTATGTATTTGTGATTCCATATCTAAGTATATGGTCAATAAATATTACATTACATTACTCTACATTGATCCAGTATTGTCACCTGTAATAGAAGTGCTTTCCGATGAGCTTTTCTCCCCCAGATAGTCCAATATCCTCCGACTGAGTAAGGAAACTTGAGTTAACATTTACAACTGGCCAATCACCATTTCGCCACAAAATGGCAATTAGAAACGTTAAACCAAATCCCAAAAACTAAACAGAGGTTTCCAACTATTGCATTCTCGCACCAGCGTGCGACGAAGATTTCAAGATGAGTGACATGCAAATTCAAGTAAGTTAAGGCTCGACATTTAGTAGGTCTGCCCTACTGCCCCTGCCAGCATAATTTCTCAAAATGGCAGTTAATTATCCTTTTCAAAATGGCAGGTAAATATCAAAATGTGCCTGCCCTACATGGCAGGTACCATTTCATCATGTAACTTCAGAGATACTATAACACAAGGGAAATCCAACATTTTTTCAACAGCACAGATAAAGCTATAGCGGGAAAACAGTGAAGTGGTACAAGTTAAGTACATACAGAAAAGTCACTTTCATGTTCATTCTATCACACCTAGGCTTTTGCAGGGCAGGTTAAAATGTTTAGATATTAAGGTTTACCTGCCCTACTTGGCAAGTACTTTAAAAGTTAATGTTGAGCCCTGTAAGCACTGTTAAATTCGGCTTTTTGATATTTCCTCTATTAACTGCCACCTGGAGACATTTGTTGGAACCAATGGCTGCATGTAGGACTACGGAAATGCTTTGCCAAGATTTTGAACAACCCGAAAAAATCCAAAATTTCTGTGTTAGGGTAGTGAAAAAATGGAAAAGGATAATTAGAGAATGGAGATTTCAGTACATCACAGCTTTTCTTTATTGCCTTCCATAGAACTGGGGATCCCATTCTTAGCTATATACAGAACATACATATTCGTCACTATACACACTCGCGCTTCTTTCCATTGGGAAAATAACCTTCGTCAGTATAAATAGTAGCACTAAGAGAATATTACTAAAATCTTTCGAAAGTAATGGATATTCACAGTTCTTGCTTAATCATTTTGCACACCAATAATAAATACTACCTATAGAATATTACTTCAAACTTTTCGAACTTAAAGTATCTTCACAGTTTATGATTCCTCATTTTGTACCTCAATAATAAATATCAATTCTAGTCTATTACTTTGAACTTTTCGAAAGTAATAGATATTCAGTTCCTGATTACTCATTTTGTATCTGAAAAATAAATAATTCTCATAGATCATTACTTTGAACTTTCGAAAGTAACATATATCCATATTTCATATTTACTAATTTTGTTGAATAATAAATATCACAAAATAAACTATTGATATCTGAAGTAGCATACATTCTCATTGCATCTGTTGTCTGTTGTACCTGGATATCCAATATTAGTTAGAGAATATATCCTTAAACCTGCTAAAGTAATGTTGTTGTTTTTTCGAATCAAAATTGCTCATTTTAACCAGATTGCGTGAAATAGAGAGAAATCGACTCTATATCTTATACAAGTCGCTGATAGTAGAGAGAACTCTGCATTAGAAGCAGAGGGTTCTACGCGCTGTATTGCTAAAAAAGGTGGGTAGGGAGAAAGGGGATACAAAGGGACAGTCTCAGTGGCCAAGCGGTCTAATGCATGGTGCATTATCTCACCGCTACAATATGCAGCGCTGACATTTAATTCCTGCACTAAAGGCGTGGGCAGCTCGGGCATAATACACAACCGCACACACAATTCCCACCCAGGTTCATGGGGATGAATGCATTACGACCTCACAACTGAACCTAGCTGTGATCCACAAGCTACACGGGTCATTGATGTGCTTGGCTTATTCTTTTACATGTTATTCATGGATGTTTGTACAACCAGGCACTGGCAGACGTCCGCTCGACTGGTGCTGGAATTAAATGTCTGTACTGTATCTTGGGATGGAGTTCACTTATAGGTTTGCAGAAGTGATGCTGTGATTTGAGGTTAGTTGCTGGTTTTACCTTTGTGTATGCTGGTTTCCTCTTTCATTGGCTTCTGATTAAAACGTGACTAAACACAAATATCTTAATTCTAATTCAAGAGGATACAAATAGCAAAGAACTACTTATCGGTGAAAATACAAAATGCAATGTATCTATACCCCTTTGTCATTCCATGAGAAAGTATTTTCTTGTGGTTATAAGTGGTAGCAAAACCCTTAAGATAAAATGTCACAGAACCTCACATAGGCGTCCATACAAGTAGGAAAGGTTTTTTGTCTCTTTTCTTTATATTGAGCTTCACCGAAGCATGGCTATTCTAACCCAGTAATGCTTAGGAGGTCTTTGCGAAATTGCCATCTGGATATATGCTACTTTCAACAATAACTTGGAAATTCAGGATTACTTTACAAAATATTTGAAGAAGAGTTATTGGTAGCATCCTGGATTCCTGATTAACATCTCGGTTAAGGGAAAATTTCCCAACTTTGTTTTCACTTAGAAGATTTCACCCCAATTGTCAGGCTGTTTTTGCTGCTCTGAGCACTGATAGGTTGAACACATTTTGGGTTTCTAACCCTTGTGCTTGCTGGTGGCTAATTTTGCCGTCACAAAATGATGCAAAAATCCTGAAAAATGACTGACACCCTGGCACATGGATACTCATCTGAGAGCACTCAGCGAGAGCTATC
Organism: Maea johnstoni; assembly: GCA_963942565.1. Taxonomy (NCBI): domain Eukaryota; kingdom Metazoa; phylum Annelida; class Polychaeta; order Spionida; family Magelonidae; genus Maea; species Maea johnstoni. The sequence continues at coordinate 44,764,286 of OZ012688.1, read as the reverse complement.
CAATGAACACCAACAAAACAGGGTTTAGATGGTTTTTCAAAAATTCTTGCGTCCATGTGCTTTGGACAAAAGTAGTCTCAGCATTGGAAGGGCTAACATTAGCAGATTTGTTCAATAGCTTCTCTGGTATATTATAAACAAATGAAGAAGCAAAAGGAAACCAAGAGCTACGGTAACCAGCATATTTAAAAGGTGGCATGGTATGAAATACATATTTTAACCCTTCTGCTGCTAAGGTTACTTTCGTCCAATGCACAAAAAAGCAAAAATTCATGAAAATCATCTTAACCCTGTCATGTTGGTATTCATGTAAAAGCTCTCACTAAGTACTCTTAGATGAGTACCCATGTGCCAGGGTTTCAGTCATTTTTTCAGTTTTTTTTGCATAATTCTGTATGAAATAATTCCTTTCTCTTCATTCACACTGGCTATGTATTTCATACACGAACAAACATTAGGAATCCTAGTTTCTGAGTGAAGTAATCTCTGAAAAGATGTATGCTCCTCCTCAAATCCCCTTCTTCACAGTTTCTCCCTTCTTTTTTTTATATAAAAACAAGCATAGATGAGCACAATGGAATCAATAGCAGGGTTCTAGGAACATTCTAGGAACACTAAAAGGCCATGCTGAAGTTGCCATTGATATCATTGTGTGGATGCACTGACACTTTAAAATAACTTAGGATTAAAGCATGCTTAAAGCATGAAATCTACAAAATAGCCAAGGTTTTATTTGAGATTTGAGTGTCGCTTTTTTCTTTTTACAAATATTTCCCAGAGAAAGCTTTCCTCCGAAAGATAGAATTAATATGGCAGACAATATCAACCATTATGCTGCTGGTGGCTAATTTTACCAATACAAAATGATGCAAAAAAGCTGAAAAACACCAACTTGACAGAGTTCAGATGTTTTCAAAAAACTTTGGGTCCTTGTGCTTTGGATGAACGTAGCCTTAGCATTGAAAGGATTAAGACTAGTATATGATGATTAGGATAAGAGCAGTCCAAAGAGAGGCCCGGCAATAAAAAACTCATATCTTTACAAAAAAGGATCTTTTGGAAAGTCTTCATATACAACATACGTTTACGCCTTATTCCAAAGTTATTTTGAAGTTTCACAAATGCAGACTGCACTTCACAGGAAGGACTCTGGGCATGAATGAGCTTCAGTGCTGACATTTAATTTGTGCACTAAATGCATATGCAGCCCGGGTATAATCCACGGCCGCACACCCGATGGCTACCCAGTTTCCTGGGCATGGATGCATGGTTGACCTTACAACTGAACGTGGCTTTGATTCGCAAGCTAGTGTTTCATTGATGAGCTTTGCATGTTTTTTGACATGTTATCCATGGATGTAAGTACTACCAGGCACTGCCAGACGTGCGGTCGACTAGTGCAGGAATTAAATGTCTGTACTGTAACTGAATGTGCCATAAACTCCTACTGCTAGCCCAGGGCTCTTGGACTGGGGGACACAGGCCAAAATGCTTCCACCAATTTCCTCTTCAAATGAAAACAAGCAACAAAACAAGGTAGTAACAATAGCAAATTTACCATTTTTTAACTCATAGAACTCAATTAACCATATGATAGCAATTGGCAAAAAAAATCACAAATATTTGGACTTGCAACATATTGGTGTGGATTCAATCATTATGAATGCTACACATTAATTTCCATTTGTTGGCTGACAAAACTGCTAAGTTTTAAGAGATTTATACTTGATACGGCATAGTGCCTCCTGGATATTCATTACTGCATTTCCCCTTCAGAGAGAAAGCAAACCATGTGACAAAATCAGTCAGCCCATTACAATAAAAAAAAAATAAACACCACCTCCTTCAATATTTCAAATTACCCTGGAGTGAATTTGGTTGATAAAAACAATTCTATGGTGTTCCCTAGTTAAGAAAAGTGCCATGTCAATACAGCTGGGGCAATATTATGAATTGGAAATTTAAAGAGATAACAATTTATAAATTTCAATTCAAAAATGGAAAAATCAAAATGGGGAAATAAAAACTTTCAAATGTAATTTAGTTAATAATTAATTGTTGTAAATGGGGATTTCACATTAGGTACTTTTCAAAAGTTCAAACCATCCACAAAAACAATTTTTGAGCGCAGGAATGGCTTGGTTAGATAATTTATCTACGGGAGTGTTCGTTAATGGACTATATCATATTGCTTGAGGGGATTACGTTGCCTTGAAAGGCTTTCACAATTCATTTTTGAATATGCAAAGCTGACTTTAATAATGATTTGACATTGCATTACTCTAGATCTGAACATACTTATGGATATTATATAAAGTTGAATAGGGTTAGGGTGGTAAGATTTGTGATAAACTATTCGTTTTATCATTGTGTAAATTCTAAAAAATATGGGAATAATCACAGACCATTATTCATTTCATTTATGGTGGTATATGTAATTGTTGGCTAAATTTCATATCTCATTTCTCCATTAAAGACTCCATAAATTGAATGTGTACACAACTGCTACTATAGTGATCAAGGTGGCATCATATCCATTCATTATGATTTGGTTTCACTAAAGGCCCTTAAACCAGGACATTTAATTGATATTTGGATTACCAACCCTTCCAATGGTGAGGCTACTTTCATCCTAAGGATAAGGACACAAAGACTTTTGAAAACGATCTAAACCCTGTCATGTTGGTATTCATTGGATAGCTCTTGCTAAGTACACTCAGATGAGAACCCATGTGGCAGGGTTTCAGTCATTTTTCAAGTTATTTGCATCATTTTGCATTGGCCAAATTAGCCACCAGAAGCACTAGGACTAATACCAGGATTAATGATATTTGAACAGTAAGATATGTGAATACAGGTTCTTACAAGGGAAAGATGGGGCTTATTAGCCCATCCATTTGAAGTGTTATTCTTGAAAGGTGTCGTCTGAATTTTTCATACTTAAGAAAATAAACTGTAACATTACTAAATAATTGAAGGGCACTTGTATTAATATACTAATGTATATCAATGAACAATTCTCCAGCAAATATTTTTTCGTTTTTGGAATATGCTTTTATTAGGAACTTACTCTCCAACAATCCAGTTCTATTTTGCTGATAGAAGCATGGATGGGTTAACCCTTATGCTGCTGGTGGCTAATTTGGCCAATACAAAATAATAAAAACCTAAAATATGACTGAAACCCTGGGACATGGGTACTCATCTGAGAGTACTCAGCAAGAGCTATCCAATGAATACCAACATGACAGGGTTTAGATGATTTTCAGAAATATTTGGAATTCCTGTGCTTTGGACACAAGTAGCCTCAGCATTGGGAGGGTTAATACAATACCCCTCCTCCATGATCAGGGGGGCGTGGATTTCCATGCAGGGGGTTCCCTCTGAATGGGGGGAACATTTCAACAGAGAGGTAGACATATCTTACCGATTTTAGGCAAAAACATATAGAAAATCACAATTCGGCGCAAGAAATTCCACATTTTGAATAGTGAAGGGGGTTTATCATACCCCTGTATCCACAACTGTTGATAACCAAATCTATATACAGGTGAACTTGGATATGACAGACTCAATGGGACCAGGAAAATTGGTCCGTCTTATGCAAAATCTGTCATATACATATGATGAATACTTGATATGCATCGGACTGGGACCAAGCATATCGCCCGTCATATGCAAAAATCCGTCGTACAGTGGTCCGTCATATCCAAGATCACCTATAGTAAAGTGCATGACAATGGTGATGAATTCTACAGATAATCAGTGTAGTTTTCTTTATGCATTATAGTATTATGCTGGACTCTTCCAAACCAAGGAGAATCGGAGTGTCCGTATAAAACAGTTATAAAATGAGGTATAAATTATACAAATGGAAAATGATAAAACCCAAGCACACAGAAGATATCAAGTGATACAGGTTGCTGTAGCCTTACGTACAATTTCCATGGCAACCAAGATCTCCATTAGCAATTGAACTGTTCCTATTGCAGGCTGGATAGGGAATGCCATCGATACTCTATCAATTAGCAATGCGCAATATTTTTAATTTCTTTTTACTATACTTTAATTTGGAGAGCAAAAACTATGTGAAGTGTCCAGTGGGAATGGTAAAAAAATGGCAAGAAAACACTTAATAATCCTAAAAACATTTTTTAGAGCTCTGAGCTTGCCAACGACTAATGCACACAAAATACATAAGCAGGCCCAGACCATGCAGATAATAAAAGTGTTCCAGAACAGAACATGTAGATGGTGAAAGTGTTCAAGTCCAGAAAAGTTTGATAATGGATGCGTTTGTGTCCTGAACACACAAATAATAGACGTGTTCATAACCAGAACACACACATAATAGGCGTGTTCAGGACCAGAACACACAGAGTAAGGACGTGTCCAAATCCTGAACCCTCACAACAGAAAGTCGATGTGTTCTAGTCTAGAATAAATGAATAGTGGATGCCCTCATGCCCAGAACACATGTGGATATGTTCAAGTCAAGAAAAAACATGTAGTGGATGCGTTCACTTCTAGATCATACAGATAGCGGATGTGTTCTAGTCCAGAAAGAACAGATAGTGGAGATGTTCAGAATGTTCAGGATGTGCAGATAATGAATGTGATAAAGTCTATAACACACAAATAATGAATGAATTCAACTGCGGAACACGCAAATATCCCATCTGTTTCTTTGAGCTTACAGGCATAAATAGCCCACTGCACAAAATATAAGTATAGCTAGCTGGATATCTACATGATCTATCTTATAATTTCTGGATCAGGGGTGTCCAAATGTCGCTCCAGCGTGCGACAGGGGCTTCAAAACGTGCGACAAACCAAAATGTTAAAGAACTATTTAACTGGGAAATTTTCGCAGAACATGACCAATTGATCCTTTTAGATATTTCACATGAGTTATATTGCTAAAAATTGTATTTAAAACCCGTGAACTCCATTTATTAATACTGTCTATTGATAGGTCTTACTCTTAACAATTGCAATTAAAGCGAATATAGTAGTGTCACAAGGTAAAAATATTCACAGCTATAATTACTGAACCACAATCATCAAAAAGTATTGTGCTCCAGGACTAATTGACTGTGCTCCGGGACTTAACTATTTGGACACCCCTTTGGATGTGTGTTTACTGCATCTTAAAATGGAATATCATTTGCAGTCCTCTGTACTATGTATAAGTTCCTATGAAAAACATAAAACCATGGGCGCTCAATCTCTTATTGGGTAGTATAAGGTAATCAGCACCACTGAGAATGTGGCAATAATACAAGGTAAAATATGGTAACAGCAGCTCTTAGCATTAGCAATCAATCTACAGCACAATTTCCTCCAAGGAATTTCATTTATATACAGGTTTCAAGTCCAGGTGGAAATTTCGATTGACTTGTCGGGGCGGCGGTTGGGGAAACTGTTGTTTCTCTATATTTGTGGTGATGAGAGAGTTCCGACTAGCACGAATGATATTTAGGACCATGGCTTTACAGTCTTTACATATGTCCATAAGAGGTCCTTGTAGGTCCTTGGCGGGCGGCGGTCGCGTCACCGTTTGAGATCGCTGCAATGGCCGCCGTGGTCGGCGCGATGTGGTCGGTTCCGGTACGTTATGAAATTTTCGAGGAAGTTGAGGCGAATTTGGTACAGACCCTGTTTTGCTGTAATAGAAAAACAATAAATTATGAACAAAAAACAGAAAAGATATTTTGATTATTAAAAGTAATTAAAATATTGCTTGTTCTTATACATTTCATCCCTTGTAGTATTCAAAGTAAAAATATTTTATTGCACAAAATACACTTCAGTGCTTCAGCAGATTTATGCATGAAAAATGTTGAAAATAATTTCTTTATAGTTTGACCAACTACTTCATTCAATGACCAAGTGTAAAGAACCTCTGAAACTAAGAAAGCCTGTATGATTACTGTAAATTCTTGGATATGTTGGCCACCCTAGGAAAATGGGCCACTATAAATATTTTACCAAATATGTAACATGATCCTAGGTTTATATTGTCACAAATGCAATTTAATTCATTTGATTACTTCTTCAACTCACTCTGTTTGGATCATAAGTTAACTTTTTCAAATGAGGGCCGGGAGATGTTTTTAATTGAATGATAAATGTTTTCATGAATCCATGCAATTCCACTTGATATGTTTCTTTGGGATTTATGAAGTTTGATATTAACTCAGAAAAAATACACACTTTTACAAAATATTGCTTTAAAGGGAGTTGTTTGTTGTTTTATTAAATGCATTCATCTTCTTCAAATACTTCCTATTAAGGCTGTCAATGAAGGTGTTTCAACTATTTAAGCTACAGGTATTAATGAGCTTAAAATATTATACAATAAAATATTACATATCATTCAATAATCTCATATACCATTTGCTTGAAACCAACCAAGTGTTCAGTAAGTGTTCAAAAAATGTTGCACAAGAGACAAAACCAATCTGATCGAGTCGGATTGAATATGAATCAACTAAACACAAGATACTGCTACAAGAGGTCAATATCTTGGAGACAAAACATACAGAACTGGTAATACCACAAACACATAATGAAATAATAATCAAGGAAATAAAGAAACCATACAAACTCAGCACATGAGCACTGCATACATTGAACAATATCCCTTTACCTGTGATTGTTCACTGTACACAAGTTTCAGTCTGCTGTATGTAGTGCCTTTTGATTGAGTGAGAGAGGAACCCATGTCTGAGGTACGTGTATGTGTGTTGGATACTTGTGTAGAAAGAAGCTATTTGTGGAATTCTTTTGAACTGTCCAGTAGACTGGACATATATATATATATATATATATATATATATATATATATATATATATATATATATATATATATATATATATATATATATATATCCATATAAAGGAGGTTACAAACTTGCAGAGACATTCACCAGAACAGTTCTTAATTACCCCATAACCATCAAAATGTTACTTCTCAGCAATAGAACTCCTTATACGAAGGCTCTTATCACTATATCATGGGATGCTCTGCCCTTTTGATATTTGTGTTTGGTTCTTCGAATGATATCAACTATAGTACCCAGTTACCCAAAAAACCTCCAAGTTAAACCTAAACCCACTTGCAGTTGGGTGCACACATTCCCTGAAATATTCTAATTCAACTCATCAAATCAAGAAAAAAAATGAAAAACATCTGAAGCAGTACTATTGAAGCCAAGTCAACAATATCTTTTTGTCAAATATTTCTTGAAATATTGCTTGTTATTTCTATGAATATTTCTATATTCCTATTTTATTTATATTCTTCTATATTTCTGGTATTTCTTGTGATTTCATAATTCTCTGCGGGTCAGGGCATGTGTACTCTCAAGCTGTGAATAGATTAGGGTAGGGACCCCATACTCAGTACGCTTCCTGAAGATGTGCATTATAAAAGGAGAGAAATGTGATAAATAACGTCTTTTGGTTGACAGAGGAGAAATGTAGTTTTTCAATAGATAGAATCATATATAACCTTAGTAAATATTCAACTGCCGCTCTGAAAAAGTGATAAGGCAAACTATTCTTAATATATCCAGTTAATTTAAACCGTGAATTCATAACCTATATGAAAGAGGGAGTGTTTGGTTTTATTCAGATTAACAATTCTCTTACAAAAATAATTCAGAGAAAGAAGCCTGGCCAGAAAGATATATTCAAAATAGTCAAGCTCTTTTGGGTCACGACATACAGGCATGCATGAGTTAATAGTGATGATTGAAAGTTTTACTTACTTTCTAAACTGTTAACAAAATTCAGTGTTAATTCACATTTATCGAATTAGTTGATTTTAGTTAGTTTAATTATTTTTCAAATATGCTACACACTTACTTTGCTATACATTTAGTCACTTACTTATTAATTTATCTTTTATCAGTTATCATGCATATTTACAATGCTTATTTATTGTTGGTTAAATCCATATCTTTTTCATACGTCAAAAATACTATGTACATCACATTTTAGACCTCTATTCTACTCTTAGAAATATTCCTTTAACATGTAGCAGCAACCCATTAAAATATTATTGTCTCTGTTACTGATTGTATGGCATTAGATAGAAAAACTGCCTATCATTGAATTTTGACTTGAGTGCATTAAATTTTCCAAAGAAGAATTTCAAAATAAAAATGTAAAGAACAAAACACTGTTTAAGGAGTAATTTCCTGTATGAGGATGTGTCTACTCTAAAATGGGAAAAGCTGAAGTCTATTTGGTACTCTTTTTAAAGTTTGGCTTCATTGAGGTTAAATGTGATTTTTATCTTATTAGATTTAATTAGATAATAGCCCCAACAAATATATTTTCAGTTCTGGTATGGATGTGAGTTTCATCTTACACCTGAGTTCATCATCATATAACTGCCCTCGAAGAAATAGCCACACAAAAGAAATTGGACTGATTTGTGCCACTTGTCTGGCTGAAGCTAGATAGGGTGCTCTGATTACAATTGCAGTAGCAGATGCACAGTTGTCCTTGGGTAGTAGTGGCTCAAGGAGTTTTGGTTCCATCAAATTGCTTGGGGCTACCTAAAATCTTCACTCTCTAAAAATATCGCTTGAAGCCCTAATTTTTACTTGTTACAGAACTGCTTAATTAAGATGTTGCAGGCTTTAGTGGAGTCTATCTATCTATCAATAAGCTAATTCCAGATGCATTTCTTTCAATTTAAAAATAATAAATAATCGATCTTATAAAATTGCAATTGGTCATAACAATCAGAGGTTAAAAGAGGGATTAATTGTCATGTCCTATAAATCAGACAATCGCTATCTTGGCACACCTGTGGTTAAGATGAGCATGTTCTAATGTAGGCCAGTATAGGGGTAATTTACTTACTTTTCATGCACAGTGAGGAACTCCTCATTATTGGGGTCCAGCGGGCTGGGACTCAGTGTATACACGGGGATGTTCTCAAAGTGTTCTGTTGGAATACGCATCTGCAATATAAAACATCAACACTTTAGCTGGGACTCAGTGTATACACGGGGATGTTCTCAAAGTGTTCTGTTGGAATACGCATCTGCAATATAAAACATCAACACTTTAGCTGGGACTCAGTGTATACACGGGGATGTTCTCAAAGTGTTCTGTGGGACAAAGCATCTGCAATATAAAACATCAACACCTTAGCTGGGACTCAGTGTATACACGGGGATGTTCTCAAAGTGTTCTGTTGGAATATGCATCTGCAATATAAAACATACACACTTTAGCTGGGACTCAGTGTATACACGGGGATGTTCTCAAAGTGTTCTGTGGGACAAAGCATCTGCAATATAAAACATAAACACTTTAGCTGGGACTCAGTGTATACACTGGGATTTTCTCAAAGTGTTCTGTTGGAATACGCATCTGCAATATAAAACATAAACACCTTAGCTGGGACTCAGTGTATACACGGGGATGTTCTCAAAGTGTTCTGTTGGAATACGCATCTGCAATATAAAACATCAACACTTTAGCTGGGACTCAGTGTATACACGGGGATGTTCTCAAAGTGTTCTGTGGGACAAAGCATCTGCAATATAAAACATAAACACCTTAGCTGGGACTCAGTGTATACACGGGGATGTTCTCAAAGTGTTCTGTTGGAATACGCATCTGCAATATAAAACATCAACACTTTAGCTGGGACTCAGTGTATACACGGGGATGTTCTCAAAGTGTTCTGTGGGACAAAGCATCTGCAATATAAAACATCAACACCTTAGCTGGGACTCAGTGTATACACGGGGATGTTCTCAAAGTGTTCTGTTGGAATATGCATCTGCAATATAAAACATACACACTTTAGCTGGGACTCAGTGTATACACGGGGATGTTCTCAAAGTGTTCTGTGGGACAAAGCATCTGCAATATAAAACATAAACACTTTAGCTGGGACTCAGTGTATACACTGGGATTTTCTCAAAGTGTTCTGTTGGAATACGCATCTGCAATATAAAACATAAACACCTTAGCTGGGACTCAGTGTATACACGGGGATGTTCTCAAAGTGTTCTGTTGGAATATGCATCTGCAATATAAAACATACACACTTTAGCTGGGACTCAGTGTATACACGGGGATGTTCTCAAAGTGTTCTGTGGGAATACGCATCTGCAATATAAAACATAAACACTTTAGCTGGGACTCAGTGTATACACTGGGATTTTCTCAAAGTGTTCTGTTGGAATACGCATCTGCAATATAAAACATAAACACCTTAGCTGGGACTCAGTGTATACACGGGGATGTTCTCAAAGTGTTCTGTTGGAATACGCATCTGCAATATAAAACATCAACACTTTAGCTGGGACTCAGTGTATACACGGGGATGTTCTCAAAGTGTTCTGTTGGAATATGCATCTGCAATATAAAACATACACACTTTAGCTGGGACTCAGTGTATGCACAGGGATATTCTCATAGTGTTCTGTGGGAATACGCATCTGCAATAAACACATAAATATTTAAGCGAGGACAGGGATGTCCTCAAAGTGTTCTGTGGTAATACGCATCTGCACTAGACACATAAACATTTGAGCTAGGACAGGGATGTTCTCAAAGTGTTCTGTTGGAATAAGCGCATTAGTTTATATGCAAATTACTTATAACATGTTATGCCTCTCTATCACCCACAGCACTAAAATGAGGTAAACCTTGTATCTCAGTAAATTGTCCAATTCAGGTCAGCTCAAGCAGCTATGTTAAAGAAAACTTGAAGTTGAAACACCGAGATCTCAGGGATTGGATAACTCGGCTACATTCCCTTCAAATTACAAGGACATAAAGATTTTTGGAAATATCTAAGCCTTGTCATGTTGGTATTCATTGGATAGCATTCGTAGAGTACTCTAATATGAGTACCCTGTCATTTTTCAGGGTTTTCACAACATTTTGTATTGGCCAAATTAGCCACCAGCAGCATAAGGGTTAATAGAAAGGGTCAAAGTGACCAGCTCACCTTTGTGGTACATTTGTTACAGATATTTCTCTTGCAGAAGCGGCAGTTGTTGCTGAACAGCCCAAATAATGTGAACTTGGTCTTCTTGCAGTTAAAACACACCTGCAAAAGTGAAGCAAATGATTAGAAATGGACAAACATCCTCTCATACCAATATAATAATTTATTCTGGTTTAGCTTTAATAGTCAAATAATACTCACTTGCAAACACCTTTATTTCAGACACCTTGCTTTTAAATAAAAACAGTTGCTGGTTAAAATGTGAAGTCCATTTCTCTTATTTCTGTGTTGGGAGAAGAATAAATTATCAGTCTCTAGATCACCTCTGAAATTTCAAAAACCTCCTGGTCACTAGGGATTATTATTATTTTACTTGAAACTAATTGGTCAATGTGAGTAAAGCACAAATTGCTATGACTTTTGAAAAGAAAACTAAATCAAAATAACTCCAGGTATTTTTGTCTGGATCTTTTGATGATAAAATTGAAAAATAAGAATAATGTTACAAAATACTGAACAAGAGTTGTTAGCTTGTTCTGATAAACATTTCTTCCTCAAATATGTCCCTAATCCCTAAGCGTTATCATGAAAGATTTCATCAAAATCGTCAGGCTGCTTTTAGCTGTTGTGGGCATTAATGGGTTAAATATGTATGACATATTAATCCTTATCCCACACAATATTTCAGCATTTGACTGATGAGTTTACTTTTTTTTAAAAGGGTAGGCCACCCCATTTTAAAGGTTGGCTCAGACATACAAGGAGCGCTTTTTCTTTTAGTTTTATGCTTTGTGAACTTTGACCTTTAACCCTCGACCTTTGCTTTGACTGACCTTGCCCTTGGAGAGGAGCTGGTGGAGTTCGGGATCTACGACCAAGCAGTCGAGTTCCGCCTTGGTCAGCACTGAGCGAATATGCATCACCTCCTCGATGGTCAGTGACAGGCACTCTAATGAGGACTTCCAAGACTTCTGCAGAGAGAGAAAATATAGAAAAAAATAAAATAAGTTGCTAGGCTACCAGATCCCTATTGGATGCATGCTAGGGAATGTCCAAAATGTGTACCTCAAAATATAGTTGTGTTACAAAAGTCTATGTTACTTTTGTTCTTGAAAATGATGTTTACAATAACCCCTATGCTGCTGGTGGCTTATTTGGCCAATACAAAATGATGCAAAAAACCTGAAAAAATTACTGAAACTCTGGCACATGGGTATTCATCTGAGTGCTCAACGAGAGCTATCCTATGAATACCAACATGACAGGGTTTAGATGATTTTCAGAAATATTTGAAACCCTGGCAACATAGGTACTCACCTGAAATTACTCAGCGAGAGCTTTCCAATGAATACCAACATGACAGGGTTTAGAGGTTTTTCAAAAAATCTTTGCATCATTGTGGTTTGGACAAAAGTAGCCTTAGCATTTGAAGGGTTAAAGCCATTTATTTTATTTTTGTATAAACCAGCCTTTTTTGTGCTATCTGAATGATGACCTAGAGGTTTGATATCAAATGTTGAAGTTCTACCAGGTGTCAAAAACAGATGTAACTAACATACCTCTGATTCTTGTTTACATCAAACTTTAAATCAAACTTTTGAATTTGAATTCATTTTCAGATAAACAATTAGAAATTATTCATTCATGATTACTAGTTCTAAATTTGATTGATATTCTTCCTAAAGATGCAACTATCAATTAAAAATTACTAAATGGTATAGCCTATTGTAATCAGTGACAAAGCAGTGCCTTCACCTAAGGTATCAAGCAAAGGACATCTCTATCAACCCATTTATGCCTGTAGATCTTTTTGATTAGCGTCGTCTGGACCTGTCATATTTTTGAAAATATCTTAGGAATGAAACATAAATTTGCATAATATTTGGAGGAGAGTTGTAGATAGAGTTCTGATGAACAATTCTCCTTTAAATATTTTCTAAATATTGGTTTTGATTTAGAGGTGTCCCCAAAATTGTCAGGCAGTTTTGACTACTACAGGCATGAACGGGTTAAAGCAATGGTGACTTTTCAACCCATTCCTGCCTCTTGTAGCCAAAAAGACCTAACTATTTGTGGGGAGATTTCACTAATGAAAGCATTTATTTTTTGAAAAGTATACCAAGAAAAAATCTTACAGACCTAATCACACAACATTTCTTTTATATTGTGATATATGGTTATTGTTCCAGTTCATTCCAAAGACCTGATAGCAATTAGGTGACACAAGCATGTATGGGTTAAAATTGAATGAAAAAGTTTATCTATTTTTTTCTCTGACTACAGAGGATGATTACTGATACTTTTTGCAAGGATCATTTAAATTTTTCATCTATAAAACTTAAACATTATATGAATTGATATTTTTCACTGGGCGATGTTCTTAAGCTAATAACCAAACCAATGGAATCATATGAGGTTGATGATACTTCATTAAACTGTGGGCAGAATTTTGTATGACACTTTATTAGACTAAGAATCAAATGAAACTTGTTTAATTCTTACTAAATATTAAAGAATTTTTTTTGAAAATGTTGCATATTTTTGGCCTATCTAGATATTTAAAAAATACTAGACCTAATATTACTTATTATACAGTGGGATCAGCTAATATGTGCAGGCTGTGGTGAAAATGACTAATATATATATATTTCAAAATCAACACTATATTACATACTTTGTAGGTGGGGTGCTATTATTTTTTTTATTTTTTTTGTATTTAACCCATTCATGCCTGGAGGAGCCAAAAACCACCTGGTTATCTTGGTCATATCTCTCTAACAAAAGCAATGGTTGGAAAAGATTTGAAGGAGAGTTGTTCATTAAAACCTAATCTGCAAGTCTCCTTCAAATAGTTTACAAATCAATGCTTCATCCAAAGTTATTTTCAAAAATATGACAGGTGCAGATGACACTCATCAAGTAGATCTCTGAGCTTGCATGGGTTATACATGAAAGCTGAGTGTGAATATAAATCAAAACTAACTGCTCAATATGAACAAATGCCATTTTACAGTGAGGAAATAAGTACCGTAAATTCTCAATAATTTGGGACACTTTTTAATAATTACCATTTTTATGGGTTCAGGGTGGCCCATGTTCTATGAAAATACCTTGATGTTGTATCAGCAATATTTACAGCTAGATCCATATTTTGCAACTGGCATTAGATCAAAGGTTGCCCAGATTTCCAATTTACTATTTTGCAAAATAATTATAGTTGCCCAAATTCCTAGGGTGATCTAAATTACCGAGGATTCACGGTAACCAGATGACCCAGCAGCCACAGCTGTTCAAGCATACATGGTGACCAACTGTTGGTTCTCTAGCAAAAATTGCTGGTCCATATATTCAAATAAGAAATGCTAATCTGAATAAAATCACCAATATGCTATGGTATAAATATTTGGCGTATTGGCCACAGGTGGTAGATCGAGGGTGGCCAAGATTTCCAAGTAAATCTTTTGTAAAATTATTATAGTAGCCCATATTCCTAGGGTGGCCAATATTTCTGGTACTTGTAGATATGATACTGAATGACATTTTCACCTTCAAATCTTTTCAAAAGGTCACTTTTGATGGACATGTACCACCATAGTATTTTCAACCAGTACAGGTATAAATGGGTTAATTGCTAAACCAAAACTGGCAAACTTTGATGTGGCGAGTGTAATTAGCATTTGTTCATGATAATGAGCATCTGGGGACATGACAATGGCAGGAAATCTTTTAAGGGTTTCTTCATCTCAAAAAATTGTTTAACAGCTCCCTCTGGTGTGAGACTGTGAAACTGGAGAATGCAGAAAAGGACTGAGTAACAGTCAAAACAATTAAGAGTGGAAATGTTACAAAAATTTGGTATCTTTCACATATCACAATATAATGAGGATTTGGTATCATTTACATATTGCAATCATTTTTTGCTTCAGACAATATTTGAAGGTCAGAGCATCATAAAATAAACTGATGAAACTTGTCACTCCATACCATAAACTTAAAATTTAAAGCATGGATATATAAAAAATATTATAAAATTGAAAGTGGAATTTTGAAACATTGGGAATCAAAATAAAGGTTAAGTAGATGGACAGCTAAAAACTTCTTTTGTCCATTTAATTACAATACCATTCATTCATTATCCTATAAATTTATGATATCAAGTTTAACTTTTACCTTACCCTTCATAAAAAACAAAAACAAAAAGTGTATATGCAACAGAAAAACATATCGTTTGGATAGATAAGGAAATCAGTTGGCATTTCCATCACTTTCAATGTCAAAAATATCAAAATCAGATATAATCATGGTCATCATCTTTACATTCCACTTATGAGAAAAGAAAAGTAATGGTGATAATGATATTGATGCTGATAAAGATGAAAATGATAATGATGATGATAACGATGAGGATTGTGATGACGATTCTACTGACAGGAACATCTTATTGAAGAGTGATTTCTACTCATTATTCTTTAAGGGTCAATATTTAAAACCTTATATTCTTTTAAAATTTGCATTAAACAAATGAAAACCCTACGTGTATTAACATTCATGCGAGCTAAATATAATTAACATATGTGGTGTTGTGAATAGTGTCGAAATAGTGGAGTAATGTACAATAAGAAAAAAGTGATTGTCTAACTGCTTATTGATCTAGACACATACTTCATACAGGGAAATACTCTGAGACCATCGCAGATACAGAGTGAGATCTTGTACCAATTCCACCTTTCAGCTTTACCATGATGCAAGTAAATGAGCCCCCTTTTAAAAAAACTAACCTACCTACTACAAAATTCTGTAGTAAGGATAGAAACTATTCAAAAAGACACTCTTCTTGAGCTTCCAGTTGAAATAAACCCCCTTTTTCAAAAATGACATTCTGTAAAATTCTGTATCAGCCAACAAGTCTAAGCTAGTGTAATATAGAGCATACCAGTCCATTTTATTGTTAACTGTTGAAAAAACACTCTTTTTGAGGTTCCAATTGAAATAAAACCCTTTTTTCAAAATGACATTCTGTAAAATTCTGTATCAGCCAACAAGTCTAAGCTAGTGTTATGGACAGCATACCAATCCATTTCAATGTTTCTACATATTACATATTTGGAAAGAGATTAAAACTGAATCATGCTTTCCTAGCTAGTGATACTAGTACAGCAGAAATGCTGCTAGGAATATCAAATGTCAAATGTCCATTGCCCTGGTGCCACCTAGTGGGATCTCCAGAAACTAATGTATACCTCTCCCATATTACAGCAACAATATCTAACCCTTTCCCTGCTGGTGGCTAATTTGTTCAATACAAAATGATGCAAAAACAACAACTGGGAATTGACTGAAACCCTGGCAAATGAGTACTCAACAGAGAGTACTCAGTGAGAGCTATCTAATGAATACCAATATGATAGGGTTTTGATGGGTTTCACCAATTTTTGCCTTCTTGTGCAATGAATGATAGTAGTGATAGTAGCCTTAGCATTGGAAGGGTTAACACTGATACTAATAGTTGCTAAATTTGCTAATACAAAATGATGATGCAAAAGAAGCTTCAGTTTCATTGGATAGCTCTCACTGAGTACTCTCAGATTAGTCATATTCTCGGGATTTTCTGCATCATTGTGTAATGACCAAATTAGCCACCATCAACATAAGGGTTAAGTGTGACCAGAGGCATGACCTTCTACTGAAAACTACCTGCTAAATCGCTACAAGAGAGTTATGCATTTTCTCATTGTAACATATAAATGCATGTGTAATCCTGCATGAAATTGAATATTCAAAGGTCTTTCTCGTAAACCATTAGAAACAATGGCGATGTAGATCAACCTTGTACGGAAGTGACAAGATGGTTGCTTAGCAACCGTCTGTCTGTGTGTCCGTCCTGCACTGACCAGCTTGAGGAATTGGTAATGAGTTTGATACCAAACATGCTATTAATGAAAACAAGTTCTGGAACTCCATGCAGACTCTGGTAAAACTAATATTGTTAGGAAACAATAAAAATAGTAAACAAGATGAAAAATCAACTTTTAAAAATTTATTCCTCGCCATCAACCCTTTATGGGTTTGATTCCTTAGTACTGCTTGATAATTTATCCCTATTTCGGGTGATTATACTGTTTAAGTATTGCTCCAAATAAAGTACTAGACATAATGAAACAAAGTAATTAAAGAGACATTTTACAATGAAGTTAAAAGATTGCTTTTAAACTGAATATTAGTTACCTAACATTTTTTCTCAATAAGATAAAACTTATCATAAGGTATTATTAAGACTTGTCTTAAATCATATTATAGTCTAGTTGAGAAACCCCAAAAAATAATGCTATTAATGGCAACTTTGACGGCGCTGACTCACTTCAGCACATCAATGAAGCAAATCAATCATGGTTAATTCTGCTTCATTTAACTTGATAAGAAATAGAAAATAAAGCTTTATTTGAGGAATAAGAATACTCTTCAGTGATGAAAGTGACAAAATAAATTGATCAGAAAGAGTTGAAAAAAAAAATGGAATTCTTTTTTGGGATATCCAATAAGGTTGTTAGGTTGTAGTTAATGTATACATTAATACTAATATAATTAATAAAAGATTAGTAGGAAAAATGAATCATGCTGGGTTAGGTACCTTGTCCCTCTTCTCCAGAACTATCTTTTGAGGACCAGCCTGGTGAAAAATGACCATGTATCCAAATACAAGACTCATTGATACAAAGTACCAGAAACAAATTTATTTAGATTCTCTATTTCTCCCTAAATGTACATCATCTGCGCATATATATATATATATATATATATATATATATATATATATATATATATAAAATATATATATATATATATATATATATATATATATATATATATATATATATATATATATATATATATATATATATATATATATATATATATATATATATATATATATATATATATATATATATATATAATGCATACATACATACATACATATAGCAGCTAATTTCACAGATTCCTCGTTGCTCATGCACATCTTGCTTAATACCATTCAGTATGTACACTCAATACTGTCTAATTAAAGTTCATTAGAAGACATCGGAAATGGGATCTTATAGTAAGCCTCATGCAGTAGTTGAATGCATGCAGGCTAAAAGACTCTTTAAGTAAAAGAAAAATAGAAAGACGTGGCTGAAATTTTGAATAGAATTTTACAGTAAGTTCTTAAATCTGTTTTATTTCCTGATGCTGTTGTGTACCAACCAATGTCAATACTAGAGGCAAGAGTCAGTGAGAGCTCCACTAGTTATTTTACTACGTTCCTATATTTAAATATTCACTTGATCTATTTGTGAATGTATATATATATATATATATATATATATATATATATATATATATATATATATATATATATATATATATATATATACATATATATATATATATATATATATATATATATATATATATATATATATATATATATATATATATATATATATATATATATATATACATATATATATCAAAGGAAGGAAATCTAAGAAATCAAGAAATCTGATAATTGAAACTGGATCGATGGATCTTGCAGAGTCATATCTCATGGCATCACTATAAAAAATACAAGATCGGGCAAATTCAATCAATCAAACTTATAGCTTCACTATGTAGAGTACCTGATAAGCCAATATATATATATATATATATATATATATATATATATATATATATATATATATATATATATATATATATATATATATATATATATATATATATATAATCAAATGTCTCAAAAGTCTTTGCAATATTTTTCTTACTAATGGTATCCTTGCTCACCTTGGATTTGCCCTAACACAGACTATAACTACAACTGAGTGCTAAATATCACCCCAATAATTCTTTGCTCATGTTCAGGTTGTTACTTGTAAGAAACATATCAACTATGACTGCATTTTCTTGATGAATATGATAATACCCATAAACTGGACTTCGCATAACTTTAGACCATCGCTATGTGTTTGATATAAGTGAGGTTACCCACTTTTGTTTTGACCTGACCCTTCTAAACGCCTAATGTCTATTCCTTGCTTCAGTTGCTCCTAGTTCTAAAATCTCTAAGTAAACACACAATTAATGTAAGTTGCATTAACTGACTTATATACTTTCTGACATATTTCGATTTGGTAAGCCATCCCACTGCTTTAGGGCAAGACATTTTGGCAATGCTAATGGGGATTCAGTCTTAGCATAAGTTTCGTAGAAATATAAACATCAAGTCGTGGGTATAAAGGATCAGATATAATCATAGAGCCTGCTTGTAAGCAGTGCTCTGGAAAGGACCAGTGACAGCGCACCAACAAATAAGTTAGAGCCAGTACAAGTCAGTGAAGTCACAATATGGTTGCTCCAGATTAAATGAATCTTCTATTGGGAACTGCAAGATTTCAATATGCATGTCTAATAACTATCCTTAACTCAAATGCCTATACATTGCTCCTTTCTATTTAAAGGAAGTTAGCCCCCCTGTAAACCTCTTCTTTGAACTACTAAAAGGCTAGTATATACGTTGCAGACTTTATAAGTCACCATGTGATTGCTCCAGATCATTAGGAATTGTCCATTAGGAGATTTGAAAATTAAATTTCAAAATGCATTGCTGATCGCTATCAAAAGTTCAAATGGCTGTGCGTTGCTCCTTTCTATTTAAAGGAAGATATCCCCTGCAATCCTCTTCTTTAACATATTCATTCTCAGAGTGGCCAAAAGCAGCTTCACAATTTTGATAAGACCTTGTAGGCAAAAGCATAGCCAGGAAAATACTTGATGGAGAAATGTTCTTTAGAATATTATCTACAACTCTTACTATCACATATTTTGTGAAATCATCCTCAATTTCTAAGTAATAGTCAAATATATCATTGACCCAGACAATAAATGACGGTGGAACTCTAGTGGGCCATGTTTTCATCAGAAACCTGTGGCAGATGCATGGCAGGTATTACTGCATATATCATATTAATATACTCTGACAACCAGTCCATGGTAGACATTTATTAGGCTGAGCTATGGTGGACCCTCACCACTTTTCTACCACCTACTTATATGCTGCATGTCACCCATGGTTTGCAGTTAGCGAATGATCATGTCAATCACCAGATAGGCAACCAGCAGATCTCGCTGAACACAGCCTCGGCACAACTCCTGGCCCAGGTTGCAAGAACCACTGTGCAGTGTACATATGTGCGTTTGCAACTTTCTCTATAATGTAAACAAATACGAGAGCCCTCAATCGTCTGTCCCCTTGTGACATCACACCGAGGCCAGATTAGGTGCATCTAATGCTTTACAATGGGTCATATGGTAATTGGTCTGTGGCAACCAATCCGTGTTCTCTTCATCTAAGGTAAGCCACTCACTTTTTTGACACACAAATCCTTACTAATGTGAGATTTTCGACTCCACCTACGGCCTTAAGCGCCCTGCCGCAACATTTGCCTTCCCCCTTCTCTCTATTTGTACTGTCCTCCAAGTGCCTCTTTCAACAGGGCCCTCTCTGGAGTATGTTTGCTGCGGAAGCTCTGATGCAACATATTGACAAAGGCAACAGTCATACCTTAGAAAAAAACCTTATTCAATTCAAGTAATAGGCACAAATTGATATATCATGGAGGATAGGTCTAAGCAAGGACTAAGCCATTCTGGACCATTCAATGAATTGGATTCAATGTGAAGACAATTATTCAACTGACAAGGGTTGTTGTGTTCTCAGCATAAATATATATAGATCACCAAGCTAAGAGACCCAGCCGCTAGTGACCATAACAATTGTTCTGCAAGGATGAGGCTCCAGAGGCATACATTGCGATATATATATATATATGTGTATATATATATATATATATATATATATATATATATATATATATATATATATATATATATATATATATATATATATATATATATATATATATATATATATATATATATATATATATATATATATAATATATAAAGCTAGAGTAGACAATTCATGCTTAGTACTGAGGACCTGCAAAGAATTGGTCCAATGAACTAAGTGCAGTATGAGCTAGAAATGAAGATAAATGTTAGATACCAGTGCTATGCAGTTGAGGCAAGCATGTGCACATAACCATAGGGGTGGGTGTTGCTATATTCCCTATGCAGTAATGCAGAGAAAATATGAGACAACAAAGATATATTGGTGAAGCTCATTGTATAAGGACCTTGATTGTAATGTCTCATAATATATATATATATATATATATATATATATATATATATATATATATATATATATATATATATATATATATATATATATATATATAAATATATATATATATATATATATATATATATATATATATATATATATATATATATATATATATATATATATATACACACATATATATATATATATACATATAAGTATGTATATTTATATAGATACATATGTGTCTGTCTATGCTGTATACTATTGATAAGATGTTTTGCTTTTACTATTAGGAATGTTTGTTTGATCTTTCAATAAAAATTCACTTAATTCTGAATAAATAAAACAAGAAATAAAAAGTATCACTAATAAGCCTAGGGTTATCATTCCTTATATTGGAAACGTTACATTGGTCATTCTAACAAGCCAGAGTATAAACCACTAGAGATAGGAGGATCATATGCTGCCCTCTATTGGTCAGTGCTGGTACTAGTCCACACTGATTGGTCAACTCCAAGGGGAACATTAACTTTTCAGGGACTTGGAACCCAGTCTAGTTCTTTACAAATCAAGGTCCTTATCAACGGAGGCATATTTGTGTGTGAAGTGGACGGACAGATTAGTATGGGAACATGCAAGAATCAGGTTAGATTTTCTCAATTGAAAAAGGTGGAGAATTTGAGCAGTTAAGATTATATCCCATAAACCACTAAACCTTAGAACACATAACAATTCTGACACATATACAAAGCTGGCAATGACCATGTCAAAAAATACTGTACATTGTATGGTTTCACCATGAGAAACTATTATTGCCAAATTGAAAATATTGAATTTTGAAAAGAATATTTGTCACCCCTTAAGGTGGTTTGAATTATGATGTTCTGCACAAAAGAAATTTGCATTTATGAATTCTATTTGCTTCCTTAATACACATATCTTAGTACATTATTCTTAAATCAACAATAAGAATTCCTAAATGCAAATAATTTTAGGTAGGACATAACTTCATAGCTACCACTTAGGTTACAAGTTTACAACACTATCCTTTTGTAACAGAAGCTAAATTTGAAATTAAGAATATTCAATTCTGAATTGTTCCAATCTTTTCTTAGGCAGCAACACTAAACCATTTATAAAAAATATGAAATGTAGATAATAAAAAGGAAAGATGCAGTTCATTTTATAGGAACATTAATTTCTTCATACTGTGTTTACATATTTTGTATTTTTCTAGATGGTCTGAATGCCCTGGCAGTGAACAGAATACTATACTACACATCTAGTTACAAAACAATGTCTTAGAAAATACCTCTTTCAGCATAATAGTCTCCTTCCAACTAGGTCATGCTTTTAACATCCAAAAAGGTGCCCAGAAGACATTGTTTTGAGATGACCAATAACAGTAAGTTTTGACCATTCTTCTCCAAAAGCGCTATGATGGTAAGACAGATATACAGTGATGCACTTAATAGATCAATGTTCTTTAACCAGCAATAATAGGCACTTATTGCAAAATCTGTACAGCTGTTTGACCATCATGGAACACTCAGAAGACTTGGGATAACCCATCCCCATCTGTGGCGTATGCATGGTTTGACATAAAAACAATAGTTTGTGAATCATCAGGTTAAAGGTTTTTGTTGTTTTTGTTGGGAATCACAGTAGTCCCTCTTAATAAAAAATCTTCCAAATTTTCCTCTTTTTGATGAATTCCATTGAAAGCTGTTAGACCATGTGCACACTCCTGATGCTGATGCTTGGAAACAATTAATGGCCCATTTATAACTACCCTTTAGGAGGTACAGTGTACCCTTTTTATCCTCCCTATAATTGGGTTAAGATACACCTTCCCCATTTGACAGATAAAATGTCAAGGGAGGGTTGTACCCATTTACGGTAGGGTGTGCATACACTGACTCCTTTAGGATAAATCAACCCATTCACACTCAGAGTTCCTTTAGAAAGTATCGTCTGCTACCCTCATAATTTTGAAAATAACTTAGGAAATAAGGGAAAGTTTGCGAAATATTTGAAAGAGACTTGTTGTGTGGCTTCTGATAAGCATTTCCCCATCAAATGTTTTTCCAAAAAATGCTTTTGTAAGTAAAATATTTCCCAAATCGTCAGGACTGTTTTGGCTCCTCTGGGTATAAATGGGTTAAGATGGTTTCACCTTTTTAGTAATGTAACTACATATATTAACCCATTCATGCCTGGACATCTCCTTTTCCAGTATCATCTGGGTGTAGGACATTTAACCTATATGCTGCAGGTGGCCAATTTGGCCAGTACAACATGATGCAAAAACCCTAAGAAAATGACTGAAACCCTGGCAAATGGGTGCTCATTCGAGAGTACTCAGCGAGACCTATCCAATGAATACCAACATGCCAGGGTTTAGATGGTTTTCAAAAGTCTTTGCATCTTTGTGCTTAATAAACGAATGTAGCCTCAGCATTGGAAGGGTTAAAAACACCTTTGTAATAAAGCTGAAGTTTGCAGAAACTTTTCAAGGGAGGTAAGTTAGTTGGGTGTTGATCAAGCTTTTCTGAAATATGCTTACCTAGAAGGCAAAATAAATAGGACTCTTTGGGCAGTTCAGGCATGGATGGGTGAAGCAACAGGTGGGGTAAAATGCACTACACATCAATTTTCATCCAGTCTTTACTTAACAAATTTAAGAAAATATCATTTCATAAGATTATCTCATTACTTAATGAATTTAAGAAAATATCATTTCATATGATTACCTGATTAATAAATTTAAGAAAATATCATTTCATATGATTATCTCAATACTTAATGAATTTAAGAAAACATCATGACATGTCTCATGATGACATTTGTAGGTTTGATTATATTCAATGTATCTATTAATATTTTTGATGATCAGATAATGAAAATGAAGCCTCATGAGTATTACAAGTGATGAAAATTGTTGTAAGCGGTGTGGACTATCTAGGCTAATAAACACTAGGCACTATTGATAAGAGGTAAGTGTTAATAAGGATAAATACAATTCACTGTGTTATATACATAAAACCATGGAGATCAAAACACTCGCACCTCAAGATGGGTTTTAGATATGGGTACCTTAAATTACAACATACACATCATATTTTCAATGATAAATTTTGGACTACACCTTATAGGTTTTGCACTATAAGCTTAAAAATTCTACACAATTCATGCGTATGTGGTTATTGATAGTCAATAAGATTATAGGCTGATTGTTGTATTGGCGAATATTGTTCAAAACTCATCAAATTTCTTTGTATGGAGAGATAGCAGAGAAATTGACACATACCAAATTTCTCAAACGATCACCATAAACAATGATGAATATAAAACAATAAAAAGGCAACTTTAAAAGGATTGACATCAAATCATCATTTCCATTGATAGCTCAAGTTCTGCTTTTCTCTAATGGCATATATTAAGCTTATTTTTTAAAAATCCAATAGACATGAGTGAATACTGCTGAAGACTGCATTTCATAAGTAACATGTTATTATTTCAAATAGAATTTTTTTAAGAACAGCAACACAATTATCAGCATATGTACAAAACCCCTAAATACCACTGCTATGATAAGTAGTATTGCAATATAATATATTTTTTGCAAAAAGGGTTATTTGAAGGGGTGTTTGGATCTCCATACATTGTGCAAAAATTGAAAACTATTTTACAGAAGTACAAATAAGGTAATAATCAACATAAAAAGCATGCACAAAACATCAACAAAAAACAATGCAACTGTATGTATGCCTCGGAAGCCCATCCTCAGTATATTGCAATATTAGGTCAAAGGTCAAGTGTCACAAAAATCAATGCAACTGTATGTATGCCTGGAAGCCCATCCTCAGTATATTGCAATATTAGGTCACACTAACAGGTATCCGGTTTTCTAGTGTTATTATTATCATCATCATCATCAGTATTTTGTTTAAAAAGGTCAACGCGCATCCCGGGGTCTATACTCATGTGCCTCCTCAACATACGCCGCTTGTTGCGCAATTGGAGCATTTGGAGCTTTTTCCGGAGCGGTGTGTTCTTCTGTGTGAGAAAACAGTGCAGGTTAGCAAGCAACCGTATGAAAAATAATACAGCCAAAAATAGAGCAACTGTTTTACTCCACAAATCACCATATCAAATAAATATATATGTATATGTATAACTTTGATAAATATAATATTTTATTAAAATATATAATTCATTTTTGAAAATGATAAGTAAACTATTTATTACTTACTGATTTAAACCAATCAATAAAAAAGATAATATAGAAAAGAATTCATTTCTGAATATCATGAGTCAAATAACTAAAGCATTTATCTCTGCAAATTTAACTCATCCAAATCTAGAACCATAGTAAAAGCAAAAGAGAAATACTTCTGCATTGAATCAGAACTTAAAATGAAATTAAAATGGCTGGTTTTTATTGAATTTTGAACAGAACAGGAAACATAATTGAAATTTGTGATCATGCACATTCCTATCTAAATGTATAAGTATTTTGGATTGTATTTTAGTGTGTTCCATTCATTGTAACAATTTACTTTCATTTATCAAGGTCAACCAGTAATCTTATAATTTCCTCTGATAAGTTCAATGCAATAATGGAAAAACTCTTGACTTTGTGACAAACTTTCCTGTTCCCTACATTTACCTGACATGACAACACTTAAGTTATTATTCTAGAGAACTATGGCCCTTAAAAGGTTCTTCCTAAAGTAATCTAAATAAGTAAATATTTGTATATACATGTATATATATATATAAATATATATCTATATATATCTATATATATCTATATATATATATATATATATATCTATATATATCTATATATATATATATATATATATATATATATATATATATATATATATATATATATATATATATATATATATATATATATAAATATATATATATATATATATATATATATATATATATATATATATATATATATATAAATATATATATATATATATATATATATATATATATATATATAAATATATATATATATATATATATATATATATATATATATATATATATATATATATATATATATATATATATATGTATATATTGTATTTTATCTCAATGCAATCAAGTCATTTTCTGTATCTCTCCTAGTGATCAGTTTCTCAAATTTATCCCTTAATGACTTGATTCAAAATTACTAAAAATTACATTTTCTCAGCCCCTTACAAATACAACAACATGCCCCAAGGCCTAATGTTTAGTTTCCATGTTTGAAACAAAATATGACAGACTGTACATTACAGCCTTGCGTATAACATTATCAAAGAGATATATCTATGTGAGCCATACATACATACATATATATATATATATATATATATATATATATATATATATATATATATATATATATATATATATATATACATATATATACATATATATATATATATACGTATATATATATATATATATATATATATATATATATATACATATATATATATATATATATATATATATATATATATATATATATATATATATATATATATATATATATATATATATATATATATATATATATACATATATATACATATGCCATATAAAACATAACCACTATTCATCGACAAATAAAGGAAATAAGAAATGAAATGATAGGGCAATAGAATTTCAGCTTTCAAAATTGCCCAAATAAACTGATATCTAACTCTAATGCCTCATCTATTATGCTTAAATTCAACTTGCTATAGCAAAAGGCATGGAATAAACTGTATGAGCAGCATTGCATTTGTGTATGGTGGTTGACCTGCACAACAAAAATGAGTCTAAAATAAATCTAAATGAATAGAAAATGTTTTAATTCATTAAATTTGTCCCTTTTTCATTTTACAGTATGCCTTATTTTTGTTGGCATTTTTCTATATCTTTGATCATGTTTCAGATCATTCCATTATGTTATTTAGAATTATTCAAATAACAGTATGCCTTATTTCATGTTGGCATTTTATCATTTTTTAGATGTGAATACGAATAGGAATTAAAAAATGCTAAATTTGTTGATTATTCATTTTTGATGAGCATAAGGTCATTCTGTCAGAGTGCAATCTCCAAACTGCATCATGTTTAAAGCTTTGAATCAGAGACTAACGGCCAATTTCTGTTATGTTAATATGGATTAGTACTGAAAACACAATGATAACATTGGTTAATCAAAATTGTAAGACAGAAATTAGTATGGAAACATATGGTGTTAACATTGGTAAATCTTCTGTTATGCGAAAATGTTAGAGTATACATTTTAATATTAATAAAAATTAGTGAGCATTGTTTAGCAATATGGAGTTTGCAAGGGCAGAGGATTTGACCTTGACATGCCAAGGTCGTGCCAAGGTCATACCAAGGTCGTACCAAGGTCATGCCAAGGTCAAAGGTCATGGTGGCTGCTGCTGCTGCGGTGGTGAGTGTGGTGTTGTGAGCGGTGTTAGAGAAGCAGGCTGCACTTACATGCACTTTATCCTCAAACCCATCACCATGTAGACGGGCGTGGTCAGTGCCTCCGCAGGAATTACTTACAAACTCTCGGTCTACCAGATCACGTTCACGATTATTCTCGAGAGGATAGCTCTCTACGGGGAAGTCGTCTACCTTGGATTTGGAGGGTGACTCGCACACGGAGATGCTGTGGCGTCGCTCGGGTTTAAAAGAGGCCGCCTGCGTAACAATATCTATGGCAACTGCAAATAAACAAACAAACAAACCAATGTAGGCGTGTGTAGGGGGGCGTGGCACGCCATGCTGAAGAGAACGTACCTTGGGATCAAGAGCTGGCTCATTATGGGTTAAACTGCCCTGAAGCCATTGTCTTAGCCAGGTAAAGAAGTCATCAACCTCCTCCTCAGCACTATCACAAGAGGAAGCTGACTCCAGAGGTAGGAAAAACTCTGCAACACAATTAGGTACAAATAGAGACTAACTAGCCCTCAACTCACTAACCCTAATAACCCACCAGTTTTTATTAATTTAAGAGCCCTGTTAACCCATTCAAGTCAATATTTTTTTCAATAGATAATTTCCATTCTGATAACCTAGAAATCCATCAAAAACAATATTTCTTTTCAAAAGATGATTTCAATTCTGATAACCTAGAAACCTATCCAAGTCAATATTTCTTTTCAAAAGATAATTTCCATTCTGATATCCTAGAAAGCATATTCACATGTTGTACATAACTCATCCATGTTGAAAATTCCCTCCTTCCATACCAATAACCTAATTGAGATTTTAAAATGTGAAACAAGTTGTACTATTGTACTTACAAGAGAACAAATAGACAAAGAAAGTAGCTGTTTAAAGATGATGAAAATAATTTTCTTTGCAAGTGAGAATAGGTCACACGAAATGAGCTTCTTCAAATTCAAAAGCAACCATGTCAATAAAATCAACACATATGTTTTGGGACAAAAAAAAATAATTTCTGTTCAAAGAAGATGTTGACACCATTAGAAAAGTTGAGATTAAAAATTGAAATTAAGCCATTTATCACTGAAATAAACATCTTTCGAATCAAATAATAAACCACATCAGAATATGGGAAGGCATTCCTCTAAGAATAAGATGCATTTTTGTCTAATGTAGCGAACACGCAAGAAATTGTGCTTTCCATTCTATCTGCCTCTATGCAAGTAAGCTCTAGTAGTATCTAATTTGTACCTAGGGCTGCCCTAGAAACTTAGTAAAAAGCAGGAGGGCAAAGGCTGTTTTAACCCTTATGCTGGTGGTGGCTAATTTGATCAATACAAAATAATGTGAAAAAAGCTGAAAAATGGCCGAAACCCTGGCAAATGGGTACTCATCTGAGAGTACTCGATGAGAGCTTTCCAATGAATACCAAGGTGATAGGGTTTAGATGATTTTCAAAGATTTTTGAGTTCTTGTACCTTAGACAAAAGTAGTCTCAGCATTGAAAGGGTTAATATGCTCAGGCCATGAATTTATCTCAAAATGCTGTCTGGAACTATGATACTTTTGAAAAAACTTGCACATAAAGCCCAAGTTCACAGAATGTTTGAATTGGGAGTCACTAGTGGAGGTCTGTTGAAAAAATCCCCTTTAACCCTTCCAATGCTGAGGCTATTTTCGTTCAAATCACAAAAACGCAAAAATCTCTGAAAACCATCTAAACCCTGTCATGTTGGTATTCATTGGATAGCTCTTGCTGAGTACTCTCAGATGAGTACCCATTTGCCAGGGTTACAGTCATTTTTCAGGGTTTTCGCGTCATTTTGTATCGGCCAAATTAGCCACCAGCAGCACAAGGGTTAAATAGTTTCCTAATTAGGCTCAATCAATCAATACTGTAAAAACACTAATTACTAATTTTCTTACATTTGGGCATTTAGAACCATTTTGAATTTTAACAAAATTTATAAATAGTAATTATTTGATACAATCAATATTTATCTTCATAACACTGACATAAAGACACTTTATCTGTTGTCAAAGTTGTTAAGGCTTCCGTGCCTAAAGCAACCGAAAAAGGATTAAGGCATTAATGGAAGCATTTCAAAGAAATTCTATGAGGGAGAAATAGTACTCAGAACTAAATCTAATTCTCATTATTCAGATAATGTCAATATTCATATCTATTTATCTTTAAAAGTATCAAAGATCCAGACAACACTATATATGGGTAAATAAGGCACTAAAGAGTTAATAATAAGTATAAATAACCAGGACATTTAGAAAACTGCTCAATTAATGTAACAATGTTAGGCATTAGTGTATGCATAGAGTAAATCATTCTGAATAAATGTAAATCATGCAGAAAATTGTGATCAATTCATTTAAGAACATTCTTTAATTAATGAAATATTTTTCATTAACATGAAAAATACTTAAATCTTCAAATTCCAAATATAATATAACGAAGACTATCACCTTACAATTCTTTAATTATTCAATGTACAATAATTCATGAGTTATTGGAATAAGATGTTGCATTTTTCAATAAAAAGGACACTTCAAAATAAATATCCTAAAAGACCATTAATCAAATATTTACAATTATTCAAAGACATTAGTGTAAGTTCTCAATATGTATGTAACAAGATATTATGAAATCATTCATTTTCCATGTATTAAAATCATCCATTATTACAAAAAATATGAAATTTTCATATGCATGTAAGTTTTTTGTACAGGACCAAAGCAAAAGCAACTTCATTCATACTTTGCAGTTTATTCAGCACAGTAAGCTCAGGTATACGTTCGGGGTGTTTCTGAGGCTCAGTTGTGGGTATACTTTCAGGGTGTTTCTGTGCGGGTTCAAATGCAGGCATGCGTTCAGAGTGTGGTACAATATGAGGGTTTTGCGGCTCAGCATACCCACCGGCTTGCCAGGGCGTGTGAGGAGACAGGGGTTCTAGGGGCGACATGGGTACGGGCGAAACCGTCTTCCTCCGTGCCGAGATGTCATCATCAAGGTCGTCATCCGTGTCGTCCTGAAATCACAAAAGAACCCATTATTAACAACCTATTATTAGGATATAGGTAAGGAATGAAAAATATGGTCAGAAATTAACCCTTCCAATACTGAGGCTACTTTCTCAGGCTACTTAATTACAGCACAACTAAAACTTTTTCTTGAAACATAACCCAAAATTTCACAAGATCCAACGTTTCGAAATTGCACATTACATATTTGTAAATGGATTGCCAATCACCATGAACCTTATGATGCTGGTGGTGGCCAATTTGGTCAATACAAAATGATGCAAAAAAAGAAAAAATGAAAAATATTTGAAACCCTGTCAAATGGATACTCATCTGAGAGTACTCAGCAAGAGCTATCCAATGGATACCAACATGCTAGGTTAAGAAGGTTTTCAAAAAACTTTACATCTTTTTGCTTTGGCCGAAAGTAGTCTCAGCATTGGAAGGGTTAACTCAGATGTTTTTAACCATTCTAATGCTGAGGCTACTTTCGTCCAAAGGACAAGGAAGGGAATATTTTTGAAAACCATCTAAACCCTGTCATGTCGGTATTCATTAGAAACTCTCAAATGAGTACCCGTGTGCCAGTAGGGTTTCAATCACTTTTTTCAGGATTTTTGAATCATTTTGTATTTGCCAAATTAGCCACCATCAGCATAAGGGTTAATGGCAAAAAACAATGGTATTGTACTTACAAAGCTTGATGAGATGATGAGAGACAGGTCAGGTTTGATGAGCCTCCGTGTCGGTCGAGGTGTGTCGTCTTCATCGTCAAGCTTCGTCCGTGAAGTTTCCACTGCAAGGAAAGAAAACACATCCAGTCAAGTATAGAAATAAGCTGCAAAGATAAATTCCTGGATTATGGCGAAATCTTGAATAGATTCTAAATATCTAACCATTTTTTGTCAATATACTGCACAGTTGCAATAAGGCACTATCAATATGGGGTGCTTTGTATGACACCAAATTGCTTTATTCAGCAATGCAGAATATAACAATGACTCAGAGGGCATCTCAATCATAGTAATACAGATAACTTCAGTTACCAAGCAAAAGTGTACAAGGTAATCAAACCCGAGTGACTGTATTACCCTTATGCTGCTGGTGGCTAATTTGGCCAACGCAAAATGATACAAAAATGACTGAAACCCTGGCACATGGGTACTCATCTGAGAGTACTCAGAGAGAGAGAGCTATCCAATGAATACCAGCATGACAGGGTTTAGATGTTTTTCAAAAATCTTTGCATCCTTGTGCTTTGGACAAAAGTAGCCTCAGCATTGGAAGGGTTATTAACATTTAAATAGATAGGAATTATGTGGAATATGTGCTTCTGTCTGGGATACATAAATACCTGTAGCATGCAAGTCCCAGGTAAGCAAGGTTACCTGTATCATGAAGCTATTACAGTGGCATGTATCCGAGTTACGTTATCAACATACTCATATATAGGAATTATGTGGGATGTGTGCTTCTGTCTGGGATACATAGAAATTTGTTGTAAGCAAGTCCCAGGTAAGCAAGGTTACCTGTATCATAGCAGCATGTACACATGAAGAAAACCTTTCCATAAACCAGGATGGAGTCCCCTTTCCCTAAACATGCACTTAACCCATACATGCCCAGAGATCTCCTGAAAGTTCCATTTTGACTTATGATATTTCTTTGGAAATACTTTTGGATTCAGAGATAAATTCACGACATATCTAAAGGAGAGTTGTGGGTTGAGTGCTAATATCCACTTCTTAGTGAAATATTTTCAGAAAAAAAAACACTGGTCACAATTAAGATATCATAAACATAATGAGATTGTTTTGGCATGAATGGGTTAACCCATGCTAGATATACAAATCAAATCACCTTATGTATGTGCAAGGAAAAGGGAGGTATGAATATTCAGTCTTAGGTTATACATTTGAAAATATTAATTGAATAATTGGAAGAACCATCAGAATTTCCTACAAAAGTTAGAATTTGCTAACCATTTAAAATGTTTAAAAAATCGTTTGTATAAATAGATGGATGTTTTGACCTCCCAACAATGAGTCAATTTATATTTGATGTAAAGAAATGACAAAAATGTGACTTTCTGCATATCTAGCTATGTTGCCTCAATATGCTACTAAATGACCAACTCAGGCCCATCATCAAGTGGACCATTTCAAAAGAGGAAACCAATGGACAACAAATCATTATTGAACAACATCACAGACCAACTAAGACATTTCGCTAGCTTGTTTCACACTATGTACCACACTGGGTCTGATAGCCTTATCCTAAAGTGGATACTTAAGAGTATAAAGGATTACTGAATCTGGCAAGAGGAAGAGATAGGAGAGCTTAACAATGGGTGATACTCACCTGTTAACAAAGAGATGACCTTAGGTACAACATGCATATTGCAAAACTGTTTCTAATCCCCATACATAACTTGGCTTAGGGAGTTTATTGGTAGGGCTATTTTTAATCATGTTGATCACTTTTAATAATGTAATAAAATCCTTAAACATCTTTTCTCTTTATTCCATCTACCATTCTAAATAATTATGTATTTCTGTTACAGATTCAAAACTGTAAATAGGTATTGTCTACTTGATTGATCCAGGTCATTAATAAAATGCTTAAATAGTAGTGTGACGTGGTAATTTCTTGAGTGTTGGGCATATAAAATTTGCTGAGACCCTTAAAGTATAAAGCTTTGCATAGTGCGTAAGCTTCAATGGTTACTAACGTTCCGTTGTTTTCCTTTTGTATTCCTTACTGCAAGTACCTTGCAAGCACTGCGCACAGTGTTTTACTTAAAGTCCCAGCACCTTTATCATACTTAAACAACCCTGATATCTTGTACTTTACAACCACAATTCTGGTACTACCAGAATTTTGCAATTCTGGAACTTACCAGAACCGTTCCTTGCAAAACAGCATGTTATTGATACTGACATCTCATCATTTTCACAATAACATGCTTTTCCCAAAAATTGACATGTAACAATAATTGAAAAGAAAAGAAAGTACTGTAAAATCAAACTAAATCCCTGGCATATTCCAGAATTGCACAATACTGGTATGTTCTAGAATTGCAGCATGCGGTATATATTTCTGGAACATACCAGAATTGTACAATTCATGTACATATCAGAATTCAGGTTGTAATGTACAAAATAACCGACCGCCCTGCCTTTTGGCGCAAAACGACATAGATAACCTTAGCAGGAAGAGGAGGTGAGGTAAGGACAAGGGGGAGGAGGAGAGGGAGGAGGAGGAGGAGGGGTGAAGAAGGATGCGACATGTAAGGAAACATTGAAGGTACTTGTACTTTTTCATATTTTAACCTAAACTGTATGAGGGTCAAAGACCATGATTCCAGAATGAGCAAAAAGATAGGATGTAGTTACAAGTCACATAATGCTCAAATTCCAAAGTGAATCAGATAGTTGTTGCCTATAAACAGAGAAAATACTTGGTATGCCCGACACTATATATATATATATATATATATATATATATATATATATATATATATATATATATATATATATATATATATATATATATACTGAATCAATTTAAAGCTTCACAGTGCGACACATTGTGTGCAAACATTCAGATCAGATTTTGCTTATCCCTTAAAGGCCAAAGACAAGTAACTATATATAGAGCAGATTCAGATTCCACATTCAAATCAGTTTCTTTGAAAAGCTCATTCACAGCTTTTAATCCATTACCTTGGTCTTGCATACTTTTGGGGGTAAGGTGGAAGGGTATTTATGGGGGTAAAATAAGCATGCTGTTACCTTGAAAAGAGCCTCGTCGGGAGGGTTCCAGATTCAGCCAATCTTATAAAAATAGCCAAATGCTAGAATTAGCCAAAAGCCCGGCACTCGGCACAAAAAGTTGAGAGATGCATAAACACAAAGCATGCTCAAACATTGTGTATATATAATGACTGCAGAACCTGTAGGCTTGATCAAACTATATGTTGAAAACATCAATGAGTTGAACATAGTCCATCAAAATTCTCCATCAAAAGTATTTTCTACTTGACTGGTTCACATAAAGAAGTCCACATACAAAAGACCTATCTAAGTTGAACACACTTTTCTTAGCCTGCCTGTATTTGACTTATACAGGTATGTTATATTCAGACTGTGTCAAAAATGAACCTATTTCTTTGGGACGTCGACAGGCAACATAAAAAACAGATTCATATCCAGCTGGAGTATACAAACGGTACGACATATACGGAAATGCCTTGATAACAAGGTAAAATATAGAGCAATATTTGATACTACTTTGTAACCCTGAG
Organism: Maea johnstoni; assembly: GCA_963942565.1. Lineage (NCBI taxonomy): Eukaryota > Metazoa > Annelida > Polychaeta > Spionida > Magelonidae > Maea > Maea johnstoni. Next base: position 44,729,264 of record OZ012688.1, on the reverse strand, counting down.
GCCCTCGGGCTACTTGTAAACACGCCAGAGGGCCTCAGGGAAGATCCTTACCATCGGACTGAGTTACCCTCTTTAAAAAAAGATTATTATTATCATTATCATTATTATTATTATTATTATTATTATTATTATTATTATTATTATCATTATTATCATTATAATTATTATTATTATCATTATTATCATTACTACTATTATTATTATTATTATTATTATTATTATTATCATTATTGAATTTTGTGATTCCTGTTAGTTTAAAGAATCTCTCTTCAAAACGAAATAAAAAATCCTCTAATTGATGAATATTTCTAATACAAGGCACTTAAATAGTAATAATATTTATCATATTCTTGTGACACATTCTCTGGAACCATATTGCCCTTCTTGTCCACCCCAATGAGAGCCTACTCCAAAGGCTGAGTGATCTAGAGCATTGCCACTGAGAGCTGGTTTTCTCCTGCCCCTGACCAGGTTCAAATACCAAGTGAAGCAGAAAAAAAGTATTTATACCTAATAGGGATGTCATTGTTCAGATTTTTTTCTCGATTCGATATATTGATAAATTGTTTTCGATTTCGATTATTTCGATACGATGCATTGATATACCCATAGAAATACTATCTATGCCATGATGGAAAATCATGAAGCATTTATGCTGGTTTTTCACCATTTTATGAGGGTCCTGTCTCATTTTATTGCTTCTTCTTGGAATGCAACAAAAAATAGTAAGGCATGACCTTGTAGAGAAATACTTTCAGAAAGTATGTAACTAGCAACAGCAGCAATATTCAGCTCTCAATTTCTTCTCCAAGTGTCCATTTTCATGTTTTTGATATTTCGATACATTGCGATATGTATTGACAAGTGAAGCAGGCTGTATTGTTTAAGGAGAGTTATCGATATATCGATATGCCCCATATCAATGACACCCCTAACACTTACTGATATAATGTGATAAAAAGATTTACATGCAGTAGAAATATTTTGAATGTAAAGCAAAATTTATTTTCTTAAGAGATTTGAAACACCTTTACGAAAAAACTTTATATTTACACAGGGTGTATGGTTCTTATGGTACATAGTGTTTAAATATAAATAGAGCCAAGCTAGCATTTCAATTGCTCAGGCAATATCATAAGTTCTTCAAAAAAAGCTGATTCAATTTGCGTGAACTTATCAAGTAAGGCTCATATCTTGTGGCAACTTAAATGCTATTTTGAAGCTTTTTATGGAGATTTTTCTCAAGGAGCAGTGTTCAGTGTGTAAAGTATGATAGGCCCATAGAAGAAACTCATCATGAAAAATAGGATCAAATCTGTATTAAATCAACTCATTTGCATCATGAGAGCACACAAGGTCTGACAACTTTAAACAAGACTTATCAAGTTAAGTGATGCTTGAAAATACTACTAAATGGATTGCTAACCCTTAAACAGAAACAATAATGCTGAGTCACACCTTTCTGAAATTAGCTTTGTTAAATGGATACTTCAATGCGTGTCAGATTATGGGGAACTTCTCCATATAAATAGATGTAGGGTGACTCTTCCATAAGCCATGGGTGATCAAGAGCCCAAAGTCTGATATTATTTTTTGTTTATTTCAAAATGAAATCTCACTGCAAAAGTACATTTTTGGGCGCTACAGGCATGAATCAGGCTTTAACCCTTATTATGCTGTCGGTGGCTAATTTGGCCAATACAAAATGATGTAAAAAACCTAACAAATGACTGAAACGCTTGCACATAGGTACTCATCTGAGAGTACTCAGTGAGAGCTTTCAAATAAATACCTACATGATAGGGTTAAGATTATTTTCATAATTCTTTGCATTCTTGTGCATTGGCCAAAAGTAATTAACCTTAGCATTAGAAGGGTCAACAATAAACTACCCATTTGAGAGGCTATCCACCCTACACTCAAGGCATTTGGTAAAAAAGCAAGCATATGACACATGCTTAATCTGGCAAAGATAATGTTGATGTTATCAGGTATTTTTACGGTAGTGGCTTTACCTTCTTTGTTACCACATTTCTCCTGCTGGGCTGCAGGGGGAGGGCGGAGGGAAGGCGGAAGAGCGAGGAGAATGTGACAATCTAACCAAAGAGGAAGAATACTGATACAATGTTGCAATAGACTGGATACAATGTACTACATTTAATGAGATGAAATGGCTTGTAATGTATAGCATCAACTTGCCTGGGTAAGTTCATCCCAACTTTCACTTGCCCAGCAAAACCTTGAGTTTACTCTTCCAAAAACCCAGGCATATATGATTAAGATACCTTTACGTTTTGAATGTGTACAAGAATGCCATCATTAAAATAAGTCTTAAGCATGTCGTTGTGCCCCTTATCTTCCCTGTGAGGCTATAGGATAGATCTCAAAATGTATGTGGTTTCCACTCTTTGGTTCATACTCTTAGATGCACATACCTCAATCTTCGATCATGTCATACAAATATCCCATTCATGCCTGGATATATACTTCATAAGTGTCGTCTGGACTTGTCATACTTTTGGAAATAACTTTGGAATAAAGCATAAATTTGCAAAGTATTTCAAGGAGAGTTGTAGATAGAGTTTTGATGGACAAATCTCCTTCAAATATTTTCCAAATATTGCTTTTGCTAGAAAGATACCATCAAAAAAGTCAGGCGGTTTTGGCTGCTACAGGCATGAATGGGTTAAAAAACTGCAATGCTGTCCAGTGTTCAAATAAGACAAGGTAGGTACCATGAAGAGAAGTGAAAGGAAGTTTTTGTTCCGGATGCTATAAGTGTAGTAGGAGGGGGGTATGCTGTACAGCTAGGCGCCTTACCTATTCTGTTTGAGACCGGTTTTAGTTTTGGCGTTGCTCTGATGGCGTTCAGCATCTGTTCATGTAGGCCTGGGGCTTCTTGCGGTGGAGACTTCAGCTTTCTTTGAGATGCCTAAAATGACAAGAAAAAAAATGTGTTATATTCAGCATTACCAAAGATCACAAGTAAGTTTACATATCAAATTTCATATCATACAGGGCACCAATTGCATATGATTTAAACACTTTAAATTGAGAACGAAAGAATGTTCGCTCGAATGCCTATTCTCTAAGCTGTTTGGTAAATAGATATTTTCATCGCTATTACCAAAGACTTGGCCAGTGATTTCAACCAATGGGAACAGCCGAAATTCCATGAAATCTTGGGCATGGTGCCAGCAGTTTCCAAATGGTGACTCAGAAGGTGAAACAATAGAGAGTTTCAATTCGGAATCTTATGTCTATAGTTATTGTTTTTCCAGTCAACAGTTTCCAAGAAAAACTCTAAGCTGTGGTTATATGCAGTGGTTAGGCTCGATTGCTGTCGTTTAACTACCCTCACCATGCCTTAGTGGTAAAAGTGGTCAGTAAGCCTGCCCACTGCATAAAAAAGCTGTGAAATGGGGTATTTAAGTGGTACCACTGTCAGAGTCAGCCCCACTGTCTAACGTAGTGGTAAGACCACTGTTTCCTGCAGTGGAGCCACTGTTTCTTACAGTGGGGCCACTGTTTCTTACAGTGGGGCCACTGTTTCTTACAGTGGGACCACTACATAAACCCATATGTGACTTGAAAAAAATCCACATATATCAGAAACCACTATAATGGGGCTTCCAAAACTAAGTTTATCTTAGGACCACTTTTTCTTGCAGTGGGGCCACTGCTGATAACAGTGGGGCCACTAAATAAACCCTATGTGACTGTTATGGATATGAGCACTGGAGATGCAGGCTTCTCCTTATCTGTTAGGCTGCATAACAATGGGGTCAGCTAGTACAGATCTTGACCTCATAATTTGAAATAGTGGCAGTTGACCGGATGACAGTGTATGAGAAGGAGGTGAGTAGAAATCATTGACAGAAATGTGCTCTGTAAATGGTATGAGGTGAATTTAGGAAAAACTAACTAGGACAAATTGTGTGTAAGAGGATAAGGATAAAGTCAAGGCTATTTCAGTCAAAAGGGCAGGTGAATATCTCTGCTGTTGAATACAGAAAATGCAAGGTGAGATGAAATACTCAGGTTAGACAGGAAAGGCATGCTGACATATGATTTAGAAGTGACTAGGATGTTGAAATAAGGTGAGTATGATATAGAGTTTCTCTTTATTTACATCAGCTGTGTCAGAATGTTAGGGTATTCCATGATTCAGGAGAAGGGAACCTTGCAAACTATGAGTTGTGACTAATGTTAGGTCTACAGTCCATCAAGATTGGAGAGACAATTAGCAGACAGGAGACAGGAACATCTTAGAATAATTGTCCAGAATATGTTGCCATGCATTATAATCCTATGTAATTGTTCTTAACAGGTTAAACCTCTTTCTAATAAACTTTTTAGAAAATTATTTTAACTATTGAGTGTCTATCTATTAACGTATCTATTTATTCATTCATTCATTCATCTATCCTGAATGATGTGCTAAATTAATGCATTTTTCAGTGGGGTACATGACCACCACTGTCAGAGAAAGTGGGTCAACCACTTCCTTTGACAGTGGTAAAACCACAGCATCTTGCAGTAAAGCATGACTTTACCACTGTCTGAAACAGTGGGACCACTACATTGAACAGTGGTAAATCTACTGCAACTAGCATTATAGGATGATCATACCACTGTCAGGTATAGTGGGACCACTCTCTTGATCAGTGGTATGACCACTGCATCTGTTAGTGGTAGAGAACTGCTGATGCAATGGCATGCAGGCCCACCTACCACTGTCCAAAACAGTGGGACCACTATGAAGCTACCACTTTTTGCAAAAGTGGCCATGAAGCCCCAATAAAGTGTCTCCGCTTTTGCAAAAGCGGGACACTTCAGACAGGCTTAAAGGGCACTTTTTTTTTCAGTGGTACAAAAAAGTGGTAATAAACCCACTACAACAAGGCTCTTGGGCCACATTCCAGGAAAGTGGGGGATGGTGCTACAGCTCTTGAGAGACCCATGTACTATCCACTATATTTTTCAGTGGTACCACTGTATTTCGCAGTGGCACCACTGTAGGCAACCACTCATAACCCACTGAAACACCCCATGTATACCACTGCACTATGGTAAGGGTAGGCTGACTTTTTATATTTGCCGGACGTCTCTGTCATCGCCTATTCGCGGACACAACGTCATACTATAGATCAAGTCTAAAGTGAAATGGTGTATGCTGTAACAATATTTATTCATCAGACAAGCATTGTACAAAAATACAGTATGTCCTGGTAGCCCATTTACCAATGGATGAGATCAGATCTAGCTCTTTTAGAATATGATCTCAATTCTGGATATGCGAAATGATCATTCTAATACCAGAATAGAACTTTCCAATGCCTGGTTGTATGACATCCATGCCATTACAATCCTCATTACAATTGATATACTGTAGAACACACAATGTTAGCGTCTGTTTATATATAGCGTACATAGCGTGTGGTTCCGCTTCGCTATATATAAAAACGCTGTACTTTTTTCTTACTGTACTGGCGCTGTCAGTGGCGGCTAGCGTCGCTAACATAAAGATACGCTATGATGCGAAAATTCACCAATTCGCTATATTTGGGACATGCGTCATATATGTGTTCTACAGTATTATTATTGTGCTTGACATTAGTATAATTGAGTTGTTCTTGTAACAAATCATGTTACTGATATGCTGTAAATCATGTTGATTTACCAATGATTTTAATTTGCCGGTATTTACCGATCAGACGCTATCGGTAAATTAAGATTAGGAAAATTTTGCAAAGCTAAAGATCGGCAAAATTACGACATTAAACAGATCAGCATGATGTCTGTCCTGTGTAGGCGAGACAATAACAAACAAACAGGATACAGTTATTACGTTATAAATGAGGAACTGCAAGGGTAAATTGTAATTGATACTGTCAAGTGGCTGGCCGAAATGAGGTCAGGCACCAACTAGTGTACAGTCACTTAGTATAGTGCCAACTCATCCCCCATGGCTTTTCATTATCAATTTTAATTCACTAAATATGTAACCCATCTAATTACATATTATAGTATGATTAAAAAACAGCAAGGTGTCCTGCTCTCTCCACTGTCACTTTTCCCAGGGTTACTGTAATAGTATCAGCGTATTAACAGGTCACTGATGTTTCAATTCAATTTGCCGATCATGATGTCACCATGATCGGTAAATAAAGATTTGGAAAAAAATTCTGATAAAGGCTTGATTGGCAAATTTGTGACACCGCAAGTTAACCAGATCTACAGTCGTACATCCACACTCAATATAAATCCCAGTTTGTTTAGTTTACAAATACCTCCACACTCAACACTGATTACATAAAACTCAACAATGTAATTACCTGTACCTATTGTATATGGCAAAACACTACCAATAACAAAGATAACAATGTAATTACCTGTACCTATTGTATATGGTAATACTACCAACAACAAAGATAACAATGAAAACTTTCGAGAAACAAAGATATTCAGCAAGATGCAAATGTCATTGAAAAGAGTTGAAAATTTCTCCTATGAACCAAGCACTTACCATCTGACCAGTTGTCAACTTGTTCTGTAAATACCCTTAACATTTATTGGTGTCATTCAGAGAATGATCACTTTAAACGAGTGTGCTCATTCACCGCTCTGGATGCTGATCTAGCTGGCTATGGAGGAGCATCCATGTCTAACTATGACAGGAAATCATTAGTATCGTCACCAGAGGGACATGCTGGAATTTCACATCACTATACACACTGTCAAAAAGCACACACACTCAGGCTCTGCTACAGAAATTGTCAGATATTCATGTTTTTGTTATATGATAATTATAAGAGGCCCATGGCTATGGATATTGAATATCGAGTCCTCAGTAGGGACTCTTGCTTCAAGCTATGACCAGATAGGAAACGCATGACTGCAGATAGCAGCTGTTGCACCGCTACTGCCGCCTGGTGGACAAACTATGAACTACTTGAGAAATCCGACCAGCAGGATGGAAGAGGATAAGGTTATTGATGATAAATGAAGTGTAATGTTACAGCAATCAGTCATGGGAAAGCTACATGGAAATTGATTCAGTGGATGAGATTAATCTCAGAACAAATGAAAAAAGGTCTGACTTATTCAAGTGACAGCGATAAAAAAAATCATGCCTGTCGTCATGACAACTGGATAACAGCTGCTCCTACCAGAAGCATGCAATGGTATGGTCACCATAGCAACCTTCCGTAGCAGTGACCCTTCCAAATGCTCCCCGACAGCTTTCCCAAAATGTCCATAAATGTCAGGGGCTGCATGTCCATCATGTGTGGTAAGCTCAACTTCATAGGATAGCGAAATCATTTCTCTGATCAGTTAATAGTCAGTGGTCGACCCTCATTTCATTAACAGTGAAGTTTTTTTTTAACCCATTTGGGCTTGGAGTCTACTTGACCATTGTTGTCTGGACCTGTCATACTTTTGAAAATAAATTGGAATTGAAGTGTTAATTCACAAACTATTTGAGGGAGAGTAGTAAATAGAGATTCAATGAACAACATTTCTTCAAATATTTTCTAAATAATGCTTTTTTGAGAGAGATATCACCAAAGTATAGTCAGGCTGTTTTGGCTGATACGGACATGAATGAGTCAACTAGATGAGTTCTTCCACATTTATATTAACAGCAAAAAAGGTTCTTCCTTTATTCATTACGTTTTCTGGTGATGCTCTTAAAAAGAGATCTCCATGTACTTTAAACATGAGCGGGTGAAACCACAAGAGTACCATAAAAGAGCTCAGCCAATTAGGGATCAGGATTCACGAGAGCAACAAAATAACTTAAGTACCATAGTGACACGCCTGAAAACAAGTATCAAAGTCACCTTTTATCAACGAAGAATTAAGGTCAAATTATATCTTTCCCTGGGGTTGTTCAAATCCATACAAAGCAGGGAATGTTTGTTAATTTGTGCAAATGGTTGATTTTCATGAGATATCCAGAATCAACCTTTGACTTCATAGATCCAAAAGGCAAGCATAATGCTCCTGCTCTAGTCAAGCAATATCCCATTCAAGGAGGTATGTTGGGAACCAATATTTGTTCCCCATATTATATTCTAACCTGATTTTGCATTTGGAGGCAATTCCATTTGGCAACACTCCCGGCCACCTCTGCTGGTGACTAAGAGTCAACCTAATTGGCGGATCACAGCGGTCATGGTTAGGAAAACTGGCTTCTGATTGGCTGAGGCAGAATCAAAATTACACACCTGATTTGCTGAGTATAAAGGAGGGAGTTATTTACGAAAAAAAAATCGGGAGCATTTTGTGCCACATGTGTGGCAGAAACTAGGTAGTTGTGCGGTACAAGTGTGTCTAGTGATTGGTCTTTAATCTAGTGTTCAACATGTAATTACCACACTCTAACAACAGAACCTAGGCAGTGCCACATAACTACCACGTTCTAACCACACATCATGATAGTCACATGACAGACCCGTGATAGAATGGTGGTAATGGTCAACCACAGGTCTGCCACTTGAACCGTGGTCAGAGAGTGGAAACTGAAACATTAAACCATTTCTGCAGAAGGTCTACGTGGTAGACCAGTCTTGTGGTAGACCAGTGGCAGACCCATGCTTAAAAGGAGGCTTATTTGTAAGGGAACTCAAGAACTAAAGACATTTCTATTGGCTTACCTGTCGTAATGGTGGTCGCGAGCGGATGAAATCTAGAATAATATTATGCGCATCATGCCGCACATTTGGTGGTATGTCTCCGTTAACCTGAACAAGAAAACAACAGTGCAGTCAAAGCAAAGACGAAACAAACACAGGGAGGAGAGGCTCTGTCTTTTGGTCTCACATTCCATTGTTATAAACCCTTCCAATGCTGGGGCCACTTTCCTATGAAGCACAAAGATGCAAATCTTTTTGAAAGTCATCTAAACCTGTCATGTTGGTACTCATTTGAAAGCTCTTGCTGAGTACTCTCAGATGAGTACCCATGTGCTAGGGTTTTAATCAATTTCTCATTTAAAAAAAATAATTTTGTATTAGCCAAATTAGCCACCAGCAGTATAAGGGTTAATCAGTTATTATCAAAGTCAAACCTCTGACATGTGAACATCTTGAGATTGGGGCAAAGGCATCTCAGAGATGTACATATGCCGAGATCAGGGGTGTCCAACTGTTTCAAAACATTCATTTCTATAATGTTAACCCATTCATACTTGGATATTTTCTTTACAGTTGTTGTATGGATTTGAAAAAGAAATACAGCTGGAATTAAACCAAAATTTGAATAACATTTGAGGAGTTGTTAGTCAGTTTCTAATTAATATTTTTCCTATTTTCAAAAAAATGCTTTTGTTAGAGACATTATTGTTAAAATAGACAGGTGGTTATAAAGACGGCATACCCATGAATGGGTTAACTACAAATATCTATAGACAATTTTCACTAGTGGTTTGACAGGACAATCCTGATGTATATTTCTAGATTAAATCAATTAACGTGATATCTAGACTGTACAAAGTTCTGGTCTAGCTGATCTCCAAGGGGTTATATATAAAAGCAATAAACATTAAACACTAGTGATATATACTCTGATGGACTTTAGTTTCAGGCATATATTCTTTAAATACTAAAAGATGTATTAATGACAACAACATATCCCTTTTTTTACTTTCCTAAAGAGTATAACCAGTTCCGAAGCTTTTAGTTTTAAATTTAATTTCCAGAGGGTGAATAATGATATCTGGAGCTCTTTGAATGGGTCCATTAATAGATAATATGGAATATGTGTGAGAAAAGTTGGGTATCAATATCTGGGATTAGGATGTCACGCTTTACAGACAAAGAGACAGAAGCTACTCAAAAAAAACATGGTTAGTTTTCAAGCATCTTCTATGAATAGAAAAAATATACCTTATGCATTCTACCTTTCAGTACATAGGAATATACCTTATGCATTCTACCTTTCAGTACATAGGAATATACCTTATGCAGGTCTGGGGTGTTTTGTATCAGTTAAGGGGATTGGGAGAACAGGAAAAGAAGAGGGTTGGCACAGTAGGCAAGAAAGAGATATTGGACTAAAATTCAAGAAAACATGAAAAGTCGTGGCTGAAAATGATGAATTAGACATTATTGATTATATCATCCACAAATCTTGATTTTTAGAATGTCAACTCATGACAAGTTCAACAGAAATAGTTGATAATTCTCAATTTAAGAAAATGACAATATTCTGATCTCCATTAAACAAGAATATGTCAGTGAAGACCTAGCCACGAAAGACAGACTTACAGAAATTTTAAAAGAAAATGAAAGGGTTGGTCAAAAAAGGATAGGAGGAGGACAGGAGAGGAAAAAAAAGAAATCATGAAGGGAAGAAAATGAACAGTTTTTATGCAATACCAATTTTTCACATGAAAATAGAATTTGTAAGGATGTATTGTAAGTTCAAGACCAGTACTTACCCTACCACTGGAGCCACCTAGTGGCCAACGAGCACATTAACAGGAAGTCATGTCCCACATCCTAGCTATCTACCATGCAAGTTTCAAAACTTCACCCCAAAATCCATGACACATTGCAGAAACTTTATATACTATTGCATTAACATGCACTGCATACCAGCTGGGATTAATGTTTGAAGCAGATTATATTTTCATTGTCGTTTAACAGGTGATTGAACAAATATCAAAGCCAAAATTATCAATTTTTTTTTATAAAGTCAACATTTTTCTTAATTCTGATGATCCTTTTCATTGCCCTAAATGATTAAAATTCATAACTAATTGACAAATCACATACTGCGGATATGGTCAACTAATTTTGTGCAGTTTTTTTCAGTTTTGGAACCTGAATAAGTTGGACACCAGCATATATATTGAACATCTATAGATGACCAGAAATGTTCAATGTATGAAAATTTCAAAGTATAAGACTTGCATTAACGACAATTAGATCCTCCTTTTTCTATCTACAAAACAATTTGGTTAATCCGCTCCTCTTCTCCAGAGGCTTATGACCTTGGCCTTGACCTTTTTTATCTTGATCTTTTTGACCTTGACCCTTTTTTCTTTGACCTTGATCTTTTTTGACTTGACCTTTTTTATCTTGACCTTTTTTTATCTTGACCTTCTTTTACCTTGACCTTAAACTAAATGCTTGACTTACCATGATTTTATTGAGAGTGAATCTTCGCGTGCGTATGTCCTCCATGAGAATCTCGTAGGGGGTAAGTTCAAACTCTATGGGGGGTAGGTCCACCTGGTCCACCTGTTCCACTTTCTTCAACTTTACCCCTTGTCTTAACTCTTTCATCATTTGTACCCAGAGTCGGGCCTACAATAGACCAACCACATCTCAGTCACTCCACTGACCACCCGCCGGCCGCCCCTCCAGTATAGAACCTGAGTCTCCCATTCAAATACCTCCCCAAAACTACCAATCACTAAAGAACCAGCACTTCATTTATTTACCACACACTACTGATATTTTGAATTTGTTTTCACTCCAGGTATTGTAAGTTCATTAATTAGTTTAATCAAATAACTAGGAAAGATAAATCCAAAATCAAATTTTCTAAAAAGACATTTTTTCTGTATTCCAATTACTTTCTTCCATTTTCTGCAGTAAATACTGATAATGTTTAACTTTAACACATGGAGTCATACTTCTAAAAATAGGAAAAACTAATTAATAATTGAGTCATTTAGGAATAAATCACAGCATATAAATGACAATTTCACATGGAACCAAAAAGTATGTATGGAAATTTGGAAGTAGCAATTTTATTTAATTGTGACTGTCACATGTTCCGATATTACTTGGAGCTGCCCCATGACTAGCTAGTTGTAATTGGTGGGGGGAACCAGAGTACCCAGCGAAAATAACAACCTTGCCCCAAGTTACTGGCAACTTTCTCACCTGCCCCGGCTGGACATGGATGGGTAGAGAGGACTATCATAGACTAGGCCTGTTAAGTTTCCGATGCCTCAAATCTTACTAATGTGAAAGGTTGGTTTGATTTCTAAAATGCTGGTGTACATGCAATGATACAAGTATTAGTAGGATCTGGATCTGGATATACATATACATACATTCCATACATTGTGAATTCATTAGTCCATGCTTATGTATATACAAACAACCTAATGTGCTAAATAGGAATGATTGTATATACTATATGAATATATAAGTCACAACACATCTAAAAAAATAACTATCAAAAAATGCAAACATATATCAGTTGTTTTTTTAATATAGGAAAATACATTTTATGATAAAATCTAAAATTTAAATCATATAAGACACTTTATATATCAAATAAAACTTATTTTGAGCCAATAAGGCAATTAGTATAATTACAACCTTCTAGTATCCTTCTTGCCAATTCCTTATAAAATAAACATTTTTTGAAGATCTTAATATCCTACACCTGATAACATCTTCTCTATTAATTGTGGCTCATCAGACATTTTATCGCTATTTGTCTTGATATTTAATATAAATTCAATCTATTCACAATTGCATTCCTTCAAACTATAATATGTTTAGTTAGGAAAAGATGAACCTACCCAGTCCACTTTTGCCAAGTCAATCTCATCTTCTCCATCTTCTGCTTTGATTTTCTGAAAATAAATTATTGTGAAAATATCAGACCAGCCTTGTTACATTTGAAATGTGAATTTTTCCACCACCCTGTGGCAAAATTGTGACTGACAAGCAAGCTTGAACCCATCCAATGCTGAGGCTAATATAAACCATATAAACCCTGTCATGTTGGTATTCATTGAGAGGCACAGAAAGCAATTGCCAAAGTCACAGTCAATTTACTCACATGTCACATGCCTCAAGTCTTATTTGAACCTGGGCAATGGTGAAAGACTGCATGCTATCAGTTTAACACTTAAAACAACTATTTGGACCTATCCATGCTGTGGTACAAAACCAAGATACTATATAGCTTATACATCAAAATTGCAAAGCCATGACGTGATTGCATAGCAGTGCAATGCATTAGGCTGCTCAGCCATGGAGGCAGTCCCTAAAACTCTATGATAGAATATCAGCTTTATGGCAAATGAAGAATCTGGTGGGAATATTTATTACTGATAAGTAGGAAGATCACAGTCATTGCGATCTATTACATTCTCAAGTAACTAATAAATAGGCAGCCAGCTCCCATAAATCTCCCATAAAACTCATAATCATAATGACAAGATGTCTTAGTGCAATAAACCACAGATATATTCTTACTAGCTATGTGTTTTTATTGCCATCATAAAATCCTAATAGCCTGGAAATAAAGGGTGTTGGTTTAACATATGATGTAGCGAACCCTTCCAATGCTGAGGCCACTTTCATCACCACTAGACCAGGCTGGATAATGACACAATAATGAACATCTTAACCCATTCATGCCTGGAGATCTAATTTACCAGTGTTGTCTGTCATACTTTTGAGTTGTAGATAGAGTTCTGGAAGACAATTCTCCTTTAAATAATCTCTGTATATTGCTTTTGTAAGAGAGATATCAAAATTGTCAGATAGTTTTGGAAGCTGCAGACATGGATGGGTTAAAAATATCCAGCATGGAAAATAGCATTCTATCTCATGGATGGATTTCTGCATAGTAGAAATCCTAAAAAAAAACGAGTAAATTTCAAGCGAATATTTCATCAATTTCGTTTGTTCTTTTTCTACTTATTTGCTGATGACTCCCACTGCCGGGTTTACATTACGTACCTCTTTTCCGCTTGTGATCTTTGTGAGGAAGGAGAGCAGTTCCTGTGCCTCGGCTACCAGCGCTCTGCACACTGCTTTATAATGCGCCGGCGCCTCCACCGGACTCGACAGGTGCTGAGCACACGTCTGAAACACACAAACAAAACATTCAGATATTAACCATTGTCAGGGCTCAACAGTACCCGGCCAACCCAGGTAGTCAGGCGGGGCAAGTTTGACCCAAGATCAGATAGTTCAACCAGGTGTTCAGGTTGCCCGGCCAAATTGATACCAATTTAACCTAGTTTAACCTTGACATAGAGACAATAATTTTTTTTTATCTGTTTAAACTTTTTTGTTCATTTTCTCATCTGGATTTAGAAAATTAAGTGTCATTTAAATTTTCGAAATCATGTGCTCAATAAATATATACATTTTAAAATCCTTTCAATACACACCTACTGCCAAATAACTCACATGAATAATTTCCTGTAAGCGTTTATCCACTGCTGTTGCTGAACATTTTTGTTCTTTTTCTCATCCACATTTAGAAAGGAAATATACTCAGCTGAAAGCTTCTGAACTATTATACTCACATGAATAATTTCTTCTAGGCGTTGTCCGCTGCTGCTACTGCTGTGTCTGCGTTCGTCATCGTCATCATCGTCCGCGTCGTGTTCGATGCCCTCGTCTCCGTTCTCGCTCTCCTCCTCCTCCTCGGCCTCCTCCTCCTCCGTCATGCTCTCCAGCAGCGACTCCAGGGACCCGCTGATGGTCTGCTCCTCCGCCTGGCTCAGACCATAGTCCAGCGCGTGGAAGATTGTCACACCCAGAGATTGGATCAACTGAAAGAGAGAGAAAACATATTCAGTATGTGTGATTTATTAGCATTTACATGTTTATTTAAAATGGGCTGGCGAATGTTTCATAACAACCATCGGATGTGTACGTAGTCAATATAATACTCAACACTGCTTGTATACATTGGGGGATTGTAAACAAGACATGGCAGCCATAAGCAGTGATAAGAAAGTGTGTATTAGGTGTTCTGGGTTAGGTTTGTGTTTCCCATATACTATGAATGAGTCAACCACTCTGGACAGCTCAAGCTCGTCTGGCTTCAGTACTTGAGCCACTCAAGTTTGTGAGCAGTGAGTACAGCTCTTAAGTACCATTACTGGTACCCATATTGTTTCAAAAAGTACCAAGTTGTACCGTTTCATTCCTTAAAGGTACTCTTAATGATTCTAACCATTGTGAAGTTATCTTTTACTAGGGATTGTCCAGGATCCTAAACATGACTATTCACAACACTGTTTTGTTCTTAAAGGTATTCATTCTTACTAAATTAGGGGAAAAACATGCAACATTTCGAGGAGATACAGGGCTTGAAGTTAAGTTTTTTTCCAGGGAGCCCAATTGTATCTTCAAAAGCTACCTTAAGGTGTTGTGTATAGAAATTAGTACAGCTTTGGGCTCCCTGCAGAAATTTGAGGGAGCTGCAGGAGAATTCAAGGGAGCCCTGGGCTACCGGCACCCCCTAATTTTGAGCCCTGAGATACCATATGAGGACCTGAGGACGATAGAAATATATACCAATGAGGCATTACATAATTTTGAGGGATTTGAACACCCCCCCCCCCCCCCCTTTAAAAAAATTTCTTGGTAGGCATTGCCACTCTTCATTTGTTTTGCTTCCAATGCTGAGGCTACTTTCACCCAAAGCACAAGGATGCAAAGATTTTTGAAAACCATATAAACCCTGCCATATTGATATTCATTGGATAGCTCTTCCTGAGTACTCTCACTGAGTACCCATGTGCCAGGGTTTCAGACATTTTTCAATTTGTTTGCACCATTTTGTACTGGCCAGATTAGACACCAGTGGCATTAAGGGTTAAAACCAATGAGGTAGGTCTACCTTCCCTGTTAAAACCAATCCTCCTCAAACAGAACAACCCCCCCCCCCCCAAAAAAAAAAAAGTCCTGGGTCTGCCTCTGGTTTGCATCAACTTGCTTGTAAATAATCTAACAGAAAAGGAATCATTAAACCTACCTCTGAGTACCCCGACATACCTCTACACCAGTAAAATATATTCAATATAACAGCAAGGTCACAATTGCTCTAAATGTCTTGAGTGAAGTTCATTCAAGACATCTAGAACATGTGACCTAGCTGTTTCCCCTGCTTCTCCTAATCCTATATTGTACAGCATCAATCCTCTTAGAGTTGTTTGGAGAGCTCAGAACATAAACCACTTAACTCATAATTGCAATCACGGTACATGTTTGTAGGTTCTTCTCAGAGAACAACACAGAGTTCAATTAACCAGAAGTCTTTTGGTGGATTGTTATTAATCCCTACATGCCTGGAGTCCAGGGTCTTAGCCGATATTTGGAAACAGGGTGTCCAAATAGAGGTTTCATAGACTTTTGCGTGTCCAAAGTGTGGTACAAAATACATTCTACTAATAAGATAGACCCTATACCTTTACAGATTTTGCTTTTTTAGGCCAGATACTGCTTTGTGTGTCTTATAAAAGTGACACTACAGCTTCTACATCTTCTATCTTCTAAGAAAAGTCATCTTCAGCAAATTCTGACATAAACTTTTGGGTGTCCAAACTGTCAAAATACAGTGTTCTGCGTGTCCAAATGACACGCTGGACGCATTGCGGCTAAGCCCCTGGCCTGGACACCAAGCTACTTGGCAAGTGTGGTTTATGCCTATGGCCATTATGATTATTGAACAGGTCAGCAGGAGGTCTATAGACCCTTGATATGCTGGTGGTGGTTAATTTGCCCAATACAAACTGCAGGGTTCGCCTTTTTAACTGATGCAAAAAAGTTGTAAAATGGCTTAAACCTTGGAGTATGGGTGCTCATCTATAAGTGCAATGCGAGAGCTTTCCAATGAATGCCAACATGACAGGGTTTAAATGGTATTCAAAGCATTTTTCTGCCATGGACGAAAGTAGCCGAACTGATGCAGACAGCATTTGAAGGGTTAGCAATTGCCAACTTTCTCATGGTAACTAATAACTGACCAGGTTAGATGCTGCTGCCTATGGCCATTATTATTATTGAACGGGTCATTAGGAGATGTATTGATCTAGTGATCTGTTGTCATGATCTGGTGGCGGTACATCACGCCATGCAATCCCTATAGCCCCCGACTTGGTCCTCGGCCAACTTACATCATCTAAACCAATCAATACCATCCTCATTGGTATTACCCACAATGCTCTAGTACATGCTAGCGTACAAACTGGCAAGAACTCCCTGTAAAACCTCTGAGGCCTCGCAATGATGGGAACTGACATTTATGCCTCTCACTTCAAAAGAGTTCCAACCTTGGCACCATTTTATTTAGGTCAATTCATGCATTCCCGTTGTGTTTTTGCTTTTGCGCGGAGTTGGTTTGAGGAGATCAATAATTGGTGTAATGTTAGACCCTTAATCCTGATCATTTCATTGCAGCCGCATTCCGGTGGTTCGTTTAGTTCATATAAACACACTCACTGGCAATTATAGCACATAAATCGTGACTTCAGCTGCAGCAGCCCCCTGGAGGCAATGGAAAATCATACACCCACAACATGATCACTCTCAAGGCAAATTATAAAGGATACAAACAAAAATATATTTTTGTGATAAATATAAAATTGATAAACATAGTTCAATTATGTATACACCCATTGTGATCCACGACATCACTGTCAATTGAGGCAAATTTATATAGGACACACAAACAAAGATATGTTTGTGATAAAGAGAAAGTTCATGAAATAATTTGTGATAATTCTGGGTCCAATTTCGAATTAAGCTCATTCGTGGGATTGAAAAGGCATCTCCAACACCCAGAAAACAAAAATGGCGCAGGCTAATAGATCATATCAAGTTTCTTTTTCAGGTTGTCTTAAATATGCATTTCAAAAATCATTTCAACTTTTTTCATGGAAAATTCCAAAGGTGTCACAGAAAGTAAGAGTGATATAGATGGATAAAACCAATCGTTAGACAATCATGATCATTTAGTTCTAGAGTAGATCACCAGGTGGCATGGCATGACGGACATATATGTGCCACCTATTGAGAAAGTCAACAACTGTTCTGCAACCTGAGAACTGGTGACAGAAAGTTTGGTTCAGAATACAGTTTAAAATAAGCTGGCAACACATAACAATACTTAATCTAGTTTGCCGCAGTCCAGATTGAAAATGAAATATTGAAAAATGACACCATCATCATCATCATCATCATCTTCACCATCATCATCTTACCATCATCGGCATCATCATCACCATTATCTTCCCATCAACATCATCATCATCATCATCATCACCATTAATATTATCACAGTAATACTCATCATCTGTTGATCGTACTGACAATTACATGTTAACTTTGAAAGACATAAGTGAAACAAATAAAGTTAAAACATGTCCTCAATATTTGTAAAGAAATATTATCAAACACTTGAGGTATAACTCCCTAGTTAAAGCATTCCACTGTCTTTTGCTAGGGCAGTTGTATTATGTTAAAGCTGGGAAGGGGTGTTGTGACATTTATCAGTGTGCAGTCTAGATGTGAGACTGGTGAGTAAATATTATGCCTCTCTGCGGGAGAAGATTGATATGTCTCTTGCAGTTCAGCGAGCAGCACCAGGCAGACATATAACTCACATCTATTCTGCAACCCCCAAGAGAAATCAAAATGACATATAAGGACACAGTGACAATCATAATCGCAGTATTATCTTAGGGCCAAGGAAATATTCATAGATACTCAATTTTCTTAAAATATTACCATGAACATGAATTATTTCATTAAGTACTCACAATTTGCTTATTGTAAGGTCTATAAATGGTGGCCACCAGGGAACAATAACATTAAAGATTAGGGGTTCAGGCCATTTGGAGTAGCAAAAGACCCTAAATAACCTAATTGTCAAACACTGTAAGCCCCAAAGCTGCTTCAAATATACATTATTAAATGAATGAATACATAAATAAATACATAAACAAAATGATAAATAAATAAATAAATAAAATGAATAAATGAAATAATAAATAAATACATAGAACAATAAATAAATGAATAGATAAAAACTAATAATAATACAGCTTAAGGGCAAATGAAAGTAATCTATAACTTAGCAAAAGAAACAGCAAACTATCCTTTCATAACCTACACATTTACCATCCTTTAACTTAAATGTTTAAACAATTGTAAGGTATAAACTAAAGTGAATTATTCTATAGTTCAGGTGGATGGAAGAGAACCAACTACTCCAGTGGTATAATCATTAATTGATTAAAAGCCACTAATATGTAGAGTTGCGGCCATAAACATTAACAGCTAGCTGATACCTGACCTCCATTAGTGTGTTCTATATCGTAACCCACACTCCCAGAGTGTATAATGCATAGAGTTTATTATCATAGAATAGTTCCTCGTGGACATGTATTATCCTGTCCTGGGTGGGTGTGATTTATGACTAGGTTGATCATACTAAATACTAATGTCACTCTAACTGCATGTAAACACAGCAGGAGCCATCTCCTATACTGGGAAATGATGACAGTTGGATAAATAGATTCCTATAGACTTAGCCAAAACAGCCTGACAATTTAGGCAGAAAAGAAAAAGTTTTTTGTTTCCTGTAACCCTACCCTAACAAGTTTTTATTCAAAAGAATCCCTACCCTAAAATTATTTTCTCCACCCTCCTAACTCCCAATCGACATAAAACATGCATAAAACACACATTTTTGACCAAAAAAATAATCTTTTTTTTTTACCGACCTACCTACCCTATTTTTTTCTGGACCGTTAGAGGAAACAAACAATTGATTTTTTTAGGCCTTAGGAAAAATCGTTCAGGCAAAAGCTTAGTTGGGAAAATAGTTGAGGGAGAAATATTAATCCTAGCATTTCAAACAACTCTCCTACAAATCTTTTGTGAATTGATTCTTAATTCCCAAGATAATGTCAAAAGTATCATAGATCTAGACAACAATCTAAAGAGATAACTCTTAACAATGGGGTAAAAGTGGAATGAGAGTTCCTCTAGAAACTGTCATCTGGAACTCTGATACTTTCTACCATAACTTTTGAATTGTCGGACAATGATTTTACAAAATATTTGAAGGAAAGTTGTTGGTAATATTCTAATCAACATTTCTCCTTCAAATATATTGCTGATCATGCTTTAGGTTGAAAGATTTCATCGAAATTGTCCAGCTGTTTTTGGCCTCTGTGAGCATTAATGGGTTAACACTAGATAAAATGTACAATTGACAACTAGTTTGATTCAGTATGGTGCAGCCCCCTGGTGTGAACAAGACAAGTTACAGGTAGGTCTGGCACAAGTAATATACATTACTGTGTATTACACTCTATGTAAAATCCACCAGAGGGGAATATCCTTTGTCACATTACTCTACATTATTTTCAGCTACTGCAGACTACATTTCTAGGTCAAATCAAAATTGTTTCCATTGTAATCCATGGCACAATGAAAATAATTGTGATGAAAGGCCGGCCTGATGAATGAACGGTTGACTTTACAATAGCGAGTGCCCTTAGAACTCTATGTTACCTGGTGAAAGGGGCCTGATGAATATATGGTGGATTTTACACTAGTCAATACGTGAAGAATTCTCTGTTACCTTATAACAAAGGAAACCTTGGTGTCCATTGTTATCAGGTAATGGGGAGTTCTCCTGGCATTCCCTATTATGTACCACTCTTTTATAAAATTGGTAGGACAGTTTCAGCTATAAATGCTTGATTTAAAAGCAATAATACATTATCAATTATGAACCAATGGACAATATATCCTGATAACCAATATTCCAAACAAGTTTTCAAAACAAATTTACACTATCAGTAAAATACATTAAAATCCCTGCTCACCAGATCACCTAGTTTGAGATTACCTGTTCACTAATCTACCACAAATGCACTTCTAGAGATATGTCACTGGATGGCAGTCTCAGACCAATGAAAGATTTCACCAAAAAGTAAGGAGCAGCTGGGATGAAAGGGTTTAGTAACTAAAGCGATGTCTGAAGAGAACTGGTTCTGTCCAATATCAGATTGATAACCCTAGAACCTTGGTAATGGTATGGATTTTACTTGGCCAGAACCGCAATTATTCTATTGATCTATTTGGATAGGAGTATTGACCAGCAGAAGTCAAAGTCAGCCTCCAAGAGATAGCTGCTGTCTAGAGATTGGTTAGAGATTTGTTACGTAAAATCCTAATGCACAAGATCTATACATGAAGAATAATCAGTATGGTGGTTCAACATGGTCCACTACTTTTCTAAGCTCTGCCGTTAGTGCACCAGGAATGGTAATTCAGTTGCAGTTTTGACACAAATGTAGTAAATAGAAATTAAATATACTAGGAAATCTTTTAATAATCATTTTCAGAAAATCAAACAATTGGCGGTTTTACTGGTTTCATAAGAACCCCGTACAAGACCAATACAGGATATGAGTATAATGAATCATTTTTCCACAGTTCTTCTAAAATACATCTACTCATCACACATGATGTTTGGAAACAGATACATATACATATATATATATATATATATATTTATATAACATATATATTTATATATATATATATATATATATATATATATATATATATATATATATATATATATATAATATATATATATATATATATATATATATATATATATATATATTTATATATATATATATATATATATGTGTGTGTGTGTTTATGCATACCACAACTTAAATCCTTTCCCTAACAATACCATAAAATGCCCATATCATATTCCTCTAAGCACTGATCTCTCTGTGTGACTGGATTGCATCATAATCCTTGTTTTTTATAACTTTTCTAACCCTTTCCCAAACAACACTGCAAAATGTCAATTTGGTATTCTAGTAGCAGCAGGGCGGTCCGTATAGAATGTATTGACTCATAATTGAAGCACAATTATTGAAAGAGAGCAGGCAAACAGTCAATTGTTGGCTCTGGAACACTTCAGTCATGCAATGGTTTTAACCCGCTCTTGCTTCAGAATTCCTCTAAAAAGTGCTGTCTGAATCTATGATACTTTTGACAATAATTTGGGAATAAAGAATACAAAATATTTTACAAAATATTCAAAGGAAAATAAATAGTAGTTTTCTGCTTCACATTTTTCCTTCAAGCATTTTTGTAACTATGCTTTTGCCAGAAAGATTCCATTAAAATTGTTCAGATGAATATTTCTTCTTCAAATGTTTTCTAAAAGATTGCGATGTTCAGAAAAAAATAAGTAATATTGACAGGAGGTTTAGGTCACTACAGATGTAAATGAATAGACTCAACTTAATATGAAGGAGTTCCTAACGAAATTGTCATCTGGATCAGTAACATTTTTGACAATAATTTGGGAATTATTTTTAAAAATAGGAGTGTTGTTGAAAGTGTTCTGATTAACATTTTTCCTTATACTATTTTCTTAGCTTTGTTTTTGCTTTAAAGCTTTTACCAAATTTATCAGACCCTGTTTGCCGCTGTGGGCATTAATGGGTTAAATATAGATCAATAGCAATTGGAGGATCTCTCTGCCGTATGACCTACATAAGAGTGGGTAGCTGAAGTGGCAATGGTGGCAGCGGCACCGCTAATTTGTCTGCCGACAGAACATGCCCTTAAGCTGACAGTGACGAAGATTAACCGAGAAGATTTGCCCGATCCTTCCTTGAAGTCAGCGTGTGTGTGGGTTGTCTGGGGAGAAATCGTCAACTAGTGGGGCTGACTTTAAGTCAATGTGACAAGCTCTGAGCTATCCTGCCCTGAGGTAGCTTAAAGCATTTAAAGAAGATTCAGCTTTGTAGCTTCATCTCAGATGCAACTTGGGCACATAAGAAAGGTAGTTCAATTTTTAGAATGGGGTACATAGCATTTTTACTAAACACTATTGCCTTTGATACCGAACTGGGGATTTTCATTAATGATCTCTATTGTAATAAAGACCCTTACAGAAACCGGTTGCACATAAAATATCTAGGTCTCCAAGAACTGTAAACTTTCCATTTTCAGAAAATATCCATATGTGCAATTGCAAACAAGATTTGGTAAAACAAAATTTAAGGCTAATAATTGTAGTCCTTGATCCATATAGAGTCATATATACCCTGTTACCGCATGAACCCACAATCAAAGTATTAGTCATGAGAGCATTTTTTGTAGATACAACTCGCAAATCACCCTTTTTATGATTGATGTTGTTATATGCAATGCATTGTACTATTATATCTAATTGCTTCCAGTGTGAAGGTTGAGCACTAAGTATTTATGTACAGTGTAGGCTTGATTGTGTTTGCCCGTATATGGGGCCTGCCCCGATAGCCAGGTAGTGAAGGGCATTGCCTCCCACTGCTTTCTGTCACTCACCACTACCTGGGTTCAAATCCTGATTGGGGCATGTGGGAAAGTTGCCAGTAACTTGGGGTTTGGCAGTGGTTTTCTCAGGGTAGAAACCAGTTTCCTTGACCACTAAAAATTGTGTAGTAACTAAAAATTGGCGATAATCGGAATATTCAATATCCCCAATCATGCCAGTAGTTGCATTAGTACACTAGTTCTAGTCTTAAATCTGCAATGGTTAACAAATTCACATCTGGAACACGCAAATGGTGTGAGACTTATGCATATATCTACATAACAAATCAGTTTTTGAGAAATATTTTGACTGGATATTGCTGGTAATGTTGGATTTAAACATTGGATTACATATCTATTCATGCCTGTGGCAGCCAAAACCACCTGATCATTTTGGTGATATCTCTTTTATAAAAGAAATATCTATAAATATTTGAAGGAGAATTCTTCATCATAACTTTATTTACACTTCTCTTTCAAATATTTTGCAAATTAATGCTTCATTCCAAAGTTATTTTCCAAAGTATGACAGGTCCAGACGACACTTTTCAAGTAGATCTCCAGGCATGAATGTGTTAACATTGGAAGCTAGAAACATGAACCTCAGAGACTTCAGAGCAGAGCTAAAAGCAGAACATATCAGACATAGCAATGACAAGGCGTCATGATGCTACAAGCTTTATAGCCATCGTACACCACCAGCTTTTTATGCCCTGATCACCATCTGTCAGAGAGACAGTGCAGAGAGCAGTGGTGGGAGCTGTTTTGAATAACTTCCATTACTGAATGAAGCTGGTAATATCAAGAAATTCCTAGGAAAATCCTAGGAAAATCTTAGGAAAATCCTAGGAAAATCCAAGGAAGTCTGAACTATATTTGGTAAGGTTTGAGAGGCCTAGTTTGGGAGTCATTCACAGTGGTCCTGTTGAGATGCCGTAGGTCCAGCATTTATCATATCTTATACTCTTGAAGAGAAACTCTTATCAGATACTGTAAAAATCAATTATGCATAAAAAAATCTGTAGAAAGAATCTACTGGCCAAAAACATTTACCGTCATATGGGAATTTCTTTTTTCTTTCTCTTTGCTCATTACTCTTTCCGCCAAATTGAAGCTTAATTGTGACTATGTGGTTTGTAACATTAATGTAATTTTAGATTTGTTATTTGTAGTAGAAACTGGAAGGCCGATCCCAAGTCACATGTCTTGAGTCTTATTTCTAGGCTGTGGCCTATATGCCTTTGAGAGGATCACACGTCTGAAGTCCTCATGGTTCACTGTATATACCAGCATGTATAAAGAAAGATAGCTCTTGACATCAAGACATTTTGACCTTTTCCTGACCTGGCTTATAAAGAGAAGCAGATGGACTGGTCAAATTTGTCTTACCCTGCTAGATGGATCTGAACATTGTGGAAATTTTCCTTTTCACCCTGCAATTTCAGGGCTTGACAATATAAAAGGCTCCTAAAGGGAATTTGTTACTTCACATTGCTCTGTACCACTTACAACGGTATGGGCTGGATGGACTACATATTCAGGGTGTACAAGCATGGTAATTCTCAGAAGGAAATTTTAAAGTCTCCATTTTCTTGTATCCATATTGTACATTGAAATACGACAACTGAGTACCCAGGGAAAACCATCTATTCACCCCAGGTCACTGGCAACTTTTCCACATGCCTGGCCTAGAGCTACATATGAAACCGGACCCTTGACAGTGGTAAGAATCTGCTATAGCAAGCATGACCCAATGGCCAGACCACTTAGCTATTGGGGCAGCCCATCATAAGCTCACCTTTTCCCTGTTGAAAAGATTACAACTTCCAAAACATTACTCTGTAGCCTACAAACCCTGAAGTTAGCTTACAATTGACAAATGAGTAGAATATTATTACTATAGAATACTAAAATTGTAAACAGAAGTCAGAGGAAAATAGTAAGACACTCTGACTGGCCTCTCACTCTGCAGGCCCTGTCTGAACTGGACATATTACACTAGATAATACAGGTATAAACAGAAACAGCTCATTAGCTGTACTGAAATAAACAACATCCTATCTGCTCTGAAGGCTGTGTGGTCTCAGGCGATGCCACTGACTGCTAGCTGTCTCTCACCACTAAGGGCCTACCCTGATGGCTGAGTGGTCTAAGGCATTGCCACTGACTGCTAGCTGTCTCTCACCACTGCACCTAAATCCAATCCCTTTCGGGGCATGTGATAAAGTTGCTAGTCACTTAGGATTAGTCTGTGTTTTTTGTCGGGTACTACGGTTTCCATCACCACTTACAACTCACAACTTAGCCGCAATATGGCCAAAAGTGACAAAAAATCATAAGCATGAGCATGTCCTTATAGACCTCTCAGCTATTGGGGTTATGCCCCATCCCAAGTTTACTGATGATTCCTTTGTACAATTCCAAAACCTCATCGAAATCCTTGAAACCTTACACTGCTAAATTGACAGATGGGGTACAGGATTCCCTTACACACTGGAGAGGTGAAAACAATGATAGTGTGGCACTAATTGGCCTCTGACTCAGCGGGTCCTGTCTGAGCGGGACATGTTAAGCTAGATAATACAGGTATAAACAGAAACAGACCATAATAAGTTCTACTGACATAAACATCATCCTATCTGGTCTGGCGGCCTGCTCTGATGGCTGTGTGGTCTAAGGCATTGCCACTGACTGTCAGTTGTCTCTTGATCACCACTGCCCCAGTTCCGATCCTGTCCGGGGCATGGGAGAAAGTTGCCAGTGACTTTGGGTTTGGCAGTGGTTTTCACTGTGTGTCCAGTTTCCTCCACCAGTTAGTACTAGCTAAAAACGACTCTACCACAATATTGTGGAAAAAGTGACACAAAATCAAGATTCCATATCTGCTCTGATGAACAATTTCTGAGCAGGTCCTTAGACCTTCCAGCAATTGGGGTAGCCCCATTCCAAGTTTACTGATGATTTCTTTGTCCACTTACAAAACCTCATTGAAATCCTTGAAACCCTACACTATGTTAAAGCGACAAATGAGGTAAATAGCGTATAGGATTTCCTTTTATTATATACTAGTCAGAGAAAGCCTGTGATAATAAGCCACTCATTGGCCTCCATCACTCAGCAGGTTCTGTCCGAGCTGGACATGTTAAACTAGATAATACAGGTATAAACAGAAACAGACCATTAGCCCTACTGACATCAACAACATCCTATCTGCTCTGCCCGAGTAGCTGATTACAAACTGTCAGTCAGAGATGGACATCCCCATGAATACTTAACCCATTCATGCTTAGAGGTTTCCGTAACCATCGTCGTCTGGACATGTGATATTTTCCCAAATAACTTTAAAATCAAGCAGAAACTGGAAAAATATCTGGAGGGGAGTTGTTAGTTAGTTTCTGATATACAATTTTCCTTCAAATATTTTTTGAGAATTGCTTTTGTTTTTGAGATATCACCATGTGCTGACTATGGTGGTGATATTTTTTAAACAAGAGCATTCCACAGAAAAATGTTGAATAGAATTCAGTGTTTATCAGAACTCAACCAACAAATGAATGCTTCTTTAAATTGATACTCCATGAATTTATGCTCTATAGTTCCAAAGTTATTTTCAGAATTACCATAGGTCCGCCGACACACGCCAGTGAGATCTCTGGCCATGAATAATTATTGGGTTAATCTCTAGTCACTGTTTTAGCACCATATTTCACTCTGAGCGGAGAGAGCCCAATTGTTAACAAGCTGACAACCCCCTGTAGTACTGCCATACATTGCCTTATAAGAGTGATCGTTGTTCATTAATTAGCATTTGTTTTTCTTAGCCTGGCTGCTTCAGTTTGTAACAGTATTCAATGGTAGCCTTTAATAGGGTCTGACTCTGCTACCTTTAGTTTTAGACATTTTAACTTTTTCTTTATCAATCGTAAAATGCTAATGCTGATTTATGTACTAAGTTCAATGTTTACAACAATCTTTCCTGTTTGAGTAAGAATTTTTTTATATCTCTATCAGCTTATAGTGTAGTATATTTTAAAGAATGTGAGGTGTTATTTATGATACTTAATGATACCAAACAGTAAATATATAAAAAATATTTTGAAAAGTACTTTTTTCTGAGACTTAGTGAAATACCTTTAAAATATTTTGCAAAATGTATTTGTTAAAAATATATTTCTTTACAAATGAGAGAGAAGTGACTCAAAAGTATTTTTGACAAGCAGTTCATATAAGTGTAATAGGTAATGTGGAACTATATGATATTACTGGGTTATTGTGTTTCTATAAGCATGTATTTGATAAAATATTGCCATTATGTTGCTAGCGAGCATTTGATACAATATAGCCAGTTTATTGCAAGTGATTGAACAATGACAGGTCTGAGGCTGATTCCCTGACCACCGACGAAAAATAGGGACTGACTCAATAACAAAGTAATGAGAATTTGATTTGCTAGAGGTACTGCTGCCTCAGCTAAATGATAGGCTGACAAAACTGTTTTGTCCATTCATTTTCTGTTGTCAGACAGCTAGTCTTGTTTTCTGACTTCCTCAATTTATGACATAATATTTTTCAGATATGCCATTCAAAGCAAAACTGCATAGGACACCTGTCTATATTGTTAAACGGTATAATTTCAACATTTTTAACTTTTTTACTTCAAAACTTGATAATGCAGGTATAAAGTAAAAACAAATAAAGCTGTATTTTAATTTTGTGCTATTTTACCTCTTCCCTGATATGGCAAAAAGAGTATGAGAAAGATCCTAAAAAAACTAAATATCAATTTAGGACTAGCATAGGATATAACTGCAATACATGGCAGAGGAAACTAAATGGAAAGCAGTGAAAACAGAATAATCTGACTATCTGCTTCCCATTGGTTAGACCAACTCTATCAATAGTAGTAGCCTCAGGGAACAGGGATAGCCAGACTTTCTGGACCCAAGAAGCAAAAAGATATTTTTTTATAGCAAGATATTCCTGAGTTCCTAGCTACATCTATCATCATTACTTCTTTTGCAATATTAAGGCTTAGTCAAGTCATTGCAGTTGCCACTGGTGGGCCATATGGAATACCACCATGCACCAGCCACAAGTCACTGTAACTTTCTCACATGCCTTAAGCATGACTCAAAGCCAGGAGCTTCGATGGTGAAAAGAGAAAGCAAAAGGTCAACGCATAATGCCTTCAACCTCTCCGACCCAATTTCCTCCCTAAAAGTCTGAGAACATGATGAGATAAAAAATAAATATCTCTGTGGTCATGCTGAAGCACCCTTTAACCCTTCCAATGCTGCGGCTACTTTTGTCCAAAGCACAAATATGCAAAGAATTTTGAAAACCAATTAAACCCTGTCATGTTGGTATTCATTGGATAGCTAGCTCTAGTTAAGTACTCTCAGATGAATACCCATTTGCCAGGGATTTGGTCATTTTTCAGGTTTTTTGCATCATATCGTATTGGCCAAATAACCACCAGCAGCATAAGGGAAGTATGATGGAGCTGCAACACACTCAAAGTGAGCCTGCTTTTGACACAAAATCAAATTTGCTCAGTGGTAATTACCTGTACCTTTGGCTTGACAGGTAATCAAGGTAGGAAGCACATGATGTATGCACAGCATTAGGGTCGAGTCAGTCCCCGCCAGGGAAGCATGTAATTACCGGAATTGCCACTTCCTGGATTACCTGGACGGGAACAACTATATCAATATCAAACCAGCAAGGTGAAAAAACCTATTAACTCTGACAGGGAAAATGTTGTTGATTGGAGGCTCTGAGGTGTGTAATTGACACGTCCTGTGTAAGGTTGTTCATTTCTAAAGGAGTCAGGTACTACTCATTTTTTTTGTTACAGAAGGACAGTTTGTAGTTTTTGTTACTTGTTGAAAAGGTACATCATATGATCATAACATAACTTGTATATATATATATATATATTATATGTGCAAATTCGCACATACATGTATGTATGTATATATGTATGTATGTATGTATGTATGTACGTATATATATATAAATACATATATATATGTATATATATATATATTATGTATGTATATATTATATATATATATATATATATTTATATATATATATATATATATATATATATATATATATATATATATATATATATATATATATATATATATATATATTTATATATATATATATATATATATGTGTGTGCGTGTATATACACATATTTCAAATCCTTGATTTCAACCCTCACATAATGACTGAGTGACACAGGATGCCAATAGTTGGCATGGAAAGCAATAGTGAGAACACTGAACAATTTCCAAGTAGTATGAGTAACATATAATTGACATTCTTTCCCCGTCATCACAAATAGATGTACATGCTTGGCGTATTCACATAATTACCTCATGATTATCACATGGTAATTAGTGTGTCAACTAACAACATTGACCTGGTTTCACCCAAAATGATTGGCATCTATGACATCACAAAAATGATGAAAACGTCATTACTCTTTATGCCCTATCAAAATAATGGCACAATTACTGTAGTACATAAACAATTCAATACAATTTAAGCACCACAAGAAAAAAGAGTGAAAACAAAGCTTATATCTGGTGCCAACCAGGCTTCGACAATCAAAGGTCTACTGTGGCCTAGAGCATTTTTAAAGTAGCAAATTACCCTAATAAAAGCCTTATTGTTAACCACTGTGGGATATAATTTCAAGCCCTGAAATGGCAGTGTGAAAAAGAAAATTTCAACAAGGTTAACCTTTCCAATGCTGAGTCTACTCTCCTCCTAAGCACAAGGACGCAAAGATTTTTGAAAACCATCTAAACCCTGTCATGTTGGCATTGGATAGCTCTTGCTGAGTACTCTCACAGTACCCATGTGCCATTGGGCATGTCATTTTTCAGGGTTTTTTGCATAATTTTGAAACGGCCGAATTAGCCACCAGCAGAATATTTAGGGTTACGATGCGTATCTAGTAGTGTTGTTTATGGCCAGTCCATCTGTTTCTCTCTAACGACCCAGGTCAGGAAAAGGCCAAAACGTCTTGATGTCAAGAGCTATCTTTCTTCATATATGCTGGCATATACAGCAAACCATTAGCGGTTCAGACCTGTATTCCTCTCACAGGCCCACTGGCCACTCCGCCTGGGAAACCCTCTCAGAGGTTATTGTGAGAAAATGCCTAATTCTATTCATGTTCTATTCAAGAATAAATGTTCATTAGAGGCCTGACCAAGGGTTCACCCATCCAAATATTAAGAGAATTTATTTTCAATTCTGTTTATGTTTAATTGTAAGCGTATCATAGATCATAGATACAGACGTCAAATGTGCAAAGGAACTCTGGGCATGAATGTGTTAAGATTATATAGCAGAGAGAGAAAACAGAGGATTTGTATGATAATATCATTATACTGCTATGGCTGGACTCACCCGAACAAAACATCAATAATCAACCTAATTTTGCTTCCCTCATTGTGTCCTTAATTCTTTCCTCCTGGCAGCGGATTTTTTCTGTTGAGAACGCCGCCACCGCGGCAGCAGTGAGAAGAAGGGGAGAAGAGGAGAGTCAGCCCTATGAAAAATAAACCCCACATCTCACGGCTGAGCAAGCCAGGCCTCCGAGAGAAACCTTTATCGATCCGTTTCTGCTGCGGAGGCGAGCGCGGGGAGCAGGAG
Source organism: Maea johnstoni (assembly GCA_963942565.1). Lineage (NCBI taxonomy): Eukaryota > Metazoa > Annelida > Polychaeta > Spionida > Magelonidae > Maea > Maea johnstoni. Next base: position 44,698,455 of record OZ012688.1, on the reverse strand, counting down.
AGCTCACTCACGCCGCTCTCACATCTCTGGAGGAGCAAACGCTGAGCTACTTATTAGACTCTACTCATCTTCCCTAGCTTGCTAGTATTAGTAAAATGAAAGGGGAAGCTCAAGTACTGGATAATTCCAGAGTTCAATGAGAACACATTTTCGATCATCTTAAAAAGTCAATGACCTGGAACATATTACACATCTACTACATATGTGAAGTGCTATACAAAACTGAAAGTACAATAAGACACTTAACATTTAAACTCACTCATGCTTAGAGAATGTATAGTCTAGATCTATGATACTTGACCTAAATCATTATTACCTGGATCATTAAACAAGGAAAATAAATTATATAGCACAGGCGTATTTTCTATTTCGCACAGCAAAACCTGTCAAATGAAACAGCATTTAGAATATATAATCATTATGAATGACATGATAATTTTAACCAGATATTTAAATATTTAAGTACATTTATTATTTGAATACTTAAAAATTCAAAGTATTTTTGAATTTCATCTAGCCAGACCAGTCAACAGGGGTTGATAACATGTAGATATGAATCCCATCAACATTTAATTTCAGCTTTATTAGGCACTAAGTTAGCCAGCCATACTTAAGTGTTCTTGTTGGACCATGTATTTACTATGTAATACTAGGTACACACCGAGTATTAATTAACATAGACTAGGAATATGGCCTATACATTGCATCAGATAGTCCTCATATCTTTAGTGGTCTGTTATACTTGAACTCAGAGCCCTCTATCCACCTGGTGAGGTAAATGTTAACTAATTTAACCAGGCTGACCACCTTGACCACTTAATGCTAAGAACAGAAAAACAGCAAGATAGATAAAATACAAATGAAAGTCTAGCATCTAGGGCTAGTATTCACAATGTGTACACACATGGCTAAGCCTATGTAAAGCTGGCTGAGAGTCGGGCTGGCTAGTAGGTTTAAGGATGTGTCCATCAAATCCTAGTTGGATTGGAGTAGTTGCCTTATCTGTCCTAAAGATGCCACTCAACTAAATCCCACAGGGAGACGCAAAGCGTGAGACGTTTTAAAAAATCAATCTAACCAGAGCCGACTGAAGAAAGCAGACTGAGCTTCTGGCTGAGACATGACCTTTATATCTCTATTTCTATAGAAGTCCAAAAAAAGCCTAGTCCAATGTTGCCTTTTTTAATTTGGAATTTTGTTTAAAACCCATTTTTCTGCCATATAAAGTCTAATTCATGAGTGGCCAATAGTTTATGGATTGGTGGAGGAAACACAGCGAGCAGTAAGGTCGCAAAGCCTTAGACCACTCAGATATATATCAGCACATGGAAGGAAGGAAGGAATCATGGGTTTTACGTCGCTTTCAACAGCTTAGGTCATGTCACGCAATAGAAATCCGAAACCGGGAAGAAATTCCCTTCTCTTCATGAATAGTTCCAAGGGGTCTTTCAGTAGCATATAAGGACCACAGCCTGCCCTCCAAAACACTGCATATTTATATAGCGAACAGACTAACCCGCTCATGGAGATCCAGCGGAGACTCAAACTAGCAAACTCATGCTTGGGATCAAGCCAGGCATTGTAACCAAAAGGCCACGGCAGATCATCTTTATCAGAGCAGTCCCTCTTTCTACAGAAAGCACCTTCATCAATCATTTGAAACATAATATCAATCAGAAACCACCCCCTCCAAAACAACTACATTGTTTTCTCAGTTGCAACACCTAGTAAATGCTTTGATAAATGAGGATGGAGCACTAATAGCAAGGCTTCATCCTAGCTGCCCATGCCTGTGCTATTATGCATGGGTAATAGCATCTTACTCAATCTAGTGCCTACCTATATTATACTGACGCTTTTATAGAATTAAGGTTAAGGATAAGTAAGGGTGGTTAAGGATGAGTTAGGATAGAGGTCATATAAGCTTGCTCTATCCTAGTTGTTTCCAATTCTAATATAGATGGGTTGGGCTCCATTGGTGCCTACATGTTCGACAATTTTTATTGGTAGTAATTTAAACTAGCTTTTTCATTGTTCTTATATAGATGGGTTGGGATAGTGGTACCTACACATTCAACATTGATAATTGTTTTTGGAAGCATAAGCTAGGATAGAAAAAGCCTTGATCAATTCTAGCTGTTTCTAGTTCTAATATAGATGAATTGGATTATGGCGCCTACATATTCCACATTAATTATTGTTATTGGTAGGATAAGCTAGGATAGACAATGAAGAATACGCTTGCCCAAATATTCCTAGCTATTCATTGTTCTAGAAAAAGATAGTTTGCTATTATGGTGCTTACATATTCTACATTCAACAATTTTTATTGTAGTACAAGCTAGGATAGATAAAGAATGAGCTCATTCTATCCTAGCTTTTTCTTTGTTCTAATATAGATGGGCTGGGATCGTGGTGCCTCCATTTTTTACACTGATGATTTTTATCAGCGTGTGGATGGTAGGAGGTTGGGATTCTGTGATGTATGCTACAGAAGCTGATGAAATCTTAATTGGTTTGCCGGTGGCGCGCATAATTCCCTCGTCAAAACGAGGAAGCTAAGTCATAAAATCCTACATGAGTGATTGGAGATAGGAAACGGTGCGGATAGGATAGTAACTCATCAGGAATACTGGTTCGAAGAGAGATTTGGACTTGGAAATTCATTTAGAATCACTTTTTTGGCACTTTTGGAACTTTTGGAGGTAATCATAAATCCATAAGGAAAATTGAAGGAGAGTTGCGGGTTGGATTTTGATCAGTATTTCTCCTTAAAATACATTCTGAAAATTTCTGTCACCTAAATGGTCAGGTTTTGGATGGTGCAGCTATGAATGGCTTAATTTAGATCAATCCCAGTATTCAATGATCAAGGGTATTAGAGCATCTAAGGGTAAACACACTGTCTAAGAACAAAAAGAAAATCAATATTAAGTTTCTCATATTTGTAAAATGATTGAAATCCCTAATTGAAATGGTTTTAATTGCAACTAGAAATTACTTAATTAAAAAAAAATCTGAGGAGTTGAGATCTAGCAAGTGGTCTTTAACATAATAGCCAGGTAGTCTTGGTTATAACAGGTGATAGCTGAAAAATCTTTCATCCTGGAGGATTTGAAGGACAGGTCATCATAGGCAGGTGGTTTCTCTTGACAGGTAGCCTCTAGGGCAGTTTGACTGTATGTATCTTTTCTTACTGAAAGTTCATCTTTAAAGCCAATTAATGAAAAGTATTTAAACACATAATGCCCAAATTTTTGACAATCATTTTTTCAAAAAAAAAAGTTTTGAAAGAATTTTATGAACAAACAATTGAACGAGCAATGCTAATCACAACAAATAACTTTAACTTTCCAAAGTGTATCAGAGGGCAACATAGGTACCAAAACATTACTTGCCTAGTGGGACAAGCTGCACCTAAAGTTTACTTGCCCTGCTGGCACTAATTACGCTTGCCCGCCACTCTGTTCAACAAAGGTGAGTTTCATTGCCAAGCGGGGCAAGGTAGAGTCTTGTTCTCTTTGGCTGATTGCGTTTTTTTGCCAAATTCACTTGCAACTTGCAACGGGGCAAAACGTGGCTATGTTGCACGCTATGTATACTTTTTCACCAAGTCATTTTTAATGGTATCATAGATTCAGTCAGCAACCAATCTATATAGGGAGCTAGCTAGAGCTCAGCTGTTGTGGAGGGGATGAACCACTTATGCATGCTTAAAGCCATTTCCTGCCTATACCTGGACCCCGCCACCTCATCCCTTATTACCTTTCACAAATTACATTGCTTAAACCCACTCACATCCTGAGTGCTACCAGTCTGAGAACACTGAACATAACTCATCAAATAGAGTAAAATTTGAAAAAATATTTGGTGAAGGATAACTAAAATTAACATGTACATCAACTTTCAGTCAACTTTTTTGCAAAATGATACTTTTCTATCAATATATTTCCATACATATCAGACTATGTGTACCTTCAAGATGTAAAAAGGTTAAAATTCATTTAGTTTGTCTCAGAGGAGTGCTAAGGTGGGATATTCATGTGCGCAGAGGAGAAAGAGGTCCTCAGCTATGGGCTTACATGGCGCACACGAGACTGCTCTTTTAACCCTTACAATGAGGAAGCGGCTTTTTTATAAAGCACATTTATAAGAACGCAAAGATTTTTAGAAATCATCTAAACCCTGTCATCTTGATACTCATAGGATAGCTCTCACTGAGTACTTTCATATGAGTACCCATCATGCCACGGTTTCAGTAAATTTTCAGGTTTTTAACATCATTTTGTATCGACCAAATTAGCCACCAGCAGCATAAAGGTAAAAATTCATTACGTTTGTCTCAGGGGAGTGCTAAGGTGGGATATTCATGTACGGAGAGGAGAAAGAGGTCCGCCGCCGCTACTGGCTAACACGACGCAGACGAGACTGCTCTTGTAAAGTAATTACTAACGAGAAGTAGGAGCAGGTATGCAGGTATGCCAAGGAACAAATGTCAGAGTTCACATTAACTCCTTTGACGACTTGCCAAATTACCACCGGCAGGAAAAGGTCTTCACTCCAGATACCTCGCAGACTAGTTTGCAACCTTTTGCAAAAAGCACATCAAATAGTGTCTGGGTTGTTACAACTTGAAGAAAGGTTCAAGATGTTTTGGTGAAAGGGAAGTATTCTGGAGAAATCTTTTCATGCAACTTCATCTATTTGTTTAAAGGCACACATTTTTACAGACTCTTTTTAAAGGGACTCACTATAATCTCTTAATCTCTAATTCATTGGTGAGTTTGCGATAACTATACGGTAGTTTGTTATAACTTCATGCCTAGGGCTTCCATGAAACATTGTTATCTGAATCAATGGTCTTTCTTAAAATAAACTTTGTAATAAAGCATATACTTTGGCCCTTCCAATGCTGAGGTTACTTTCGTCCGAAGCACAATGACACAAAGATTTTTGAAAACCATGCAAACCCTGTCATGTACGTCTGTATTCATTGGAAAGCTCTCGCTGAGCACTCTCAGATGAGTACCTATGTGCCAGAGTTTCAATCACTTTTCAGGTTTTTTGCATCATTGTGTATTGGCCAAATTAGCCACCAGCAGCATAAGGGTTCGACATTTGATCATAGCTTTCCTAAATACATATTTTCTAAACATGATTTCCTGAGAAAGTAACGCCAAAGTTAACAGAGCAGTTTTTGGCCGCTATGAGCATGAATAGGTTAAATGTATACATCTAAGGAGATAAATAGGACCAGAATTGGACACAGTCGTCTTGTATAAACTTCTGTCACTTCCTTACCACAGCTCATCTGATTTGTATAAACCAGTAATTCTGAAATGTGCTGCAGTTTGTAACCATGGTGACAAGAATGATAAACAAATCAGCATCTGGAAGAAATAGCCTCCACCTACATATACATGAAGGTATATCATCCGAGGGCACTTAAGCACACTTAGATAGGGCTTGACATAACGGAAAGCCCCATAGCCCCATATGACTATCTAATCACAGAAAAACTAATAAGCACACTACATGAGGTCTATGGTATGCAAGCATTGATCTGTAAAATGGGTCCAATATTTTATATCCCTATTGTTATAACTAATATCAATACAATTGGTTATAATTACTATAAGTTATCATTATTATTATTACTACTATTATTATCATTATTATTATGATTATTATTATCACTATTATCATATTATTATTATTGTCATCATTATCGTTATCATCATCACTGTTATCATCATTATTATTTTCATAATCATTATTATGTCATCCTCGTAACTATTTTTGGGAGGCTAATTGCTTTAATGTATACAACCAGAAGAAGCTCAATATAAATAAAACACTTCAACTGAGATCAATATGGTTTTGAATTAACATATGGTATGGGTTAACTGGTATCACATTATCTAATGTAAACAGATGTTTGATAAGGCCACAACCTGCTCACCAAATGCTGCAGTATGATTGGTGAAATGTCATTGCCCTCTGTCCCCATGTGATCTCAACAATATGGTGCCAAATGTGTGTGCAGTAAAGAAATTATCACAAAATATATCTTGTGAAATGAAGTACATTCCTTAAGGCAATTCTGAATAAATTCGTAAAAATGAAAAAATGCTTTTGAGGTGCCATTGCCCTTTGACTTCATGTGATCTCAATAATATGGTACCACATGTGCCAGCAGATAAAGAAATTATTACAAATTATAACTCAGCTTGAAATGAAGTACATTTGTTGGCAATACGGAATAAATTTGTGAAGATGAAAAAAAGCTTCAGTATGATTGGTGAGGTGTCAATGCCCTTTGACCCCCACAATATGGTGCCCATGCGATATGTGTGCAGATAAAGAAGTTATTGAAACAATCTATAACTCGGGGTGTAATGAAATATTTTCTTTGTGAAAATAAAAATTGGCAAAATTGTTAAATGTAATCATAATGATAGCATTCACCTCTAAACAGAGGAGCAGACGCAAACCTCAAAACATGTAATCAAAATCCTTGGCACAGATGCTTGCTCAGGAAAAATCAATAATGGTAAGAACCCTCAAAGCTAGCCAAGAAACCAAGTAAAACAATTATGGGGAAATGGAAATTTCCTAAATAACAATAAAAAGTATTATCATTTGGCTTAAAATCGATGTTACTTATTAGTATTATCATTGTTCATTACAAGAAGGTCAATCAAAAGGTCAAATGAAGCCATTGGCATAAAATCAACAATACTTTTTTTTAAGAAAAAGGAAATATCCCCATCATTGATTACAAGGAGGACATCAATAGGTCTAATGAAAGAAATTGGCCACACACCAATAATATCCTAACATTTCTTAATATATTATTGTACATATTTTGTAACAATTCAAACAGTAGCATGATATATTTTTATAGTTAAAAAAAACCATAAGATGTAACAGATGCATTTTTGAAATCCTGGCTATAAGACCCTGGTTTCACCTGTATATGAATCACACAGCATGCCCTGGGTTTCTAGTTGGTGCATTTTCCCATTATGCTACCCCTAGATTTCCTGTTCAAATCTGGTATATTAACCCATTAATGCTTAGGCGTTCCTCCAGAAATTGTCGTCTGGAATTTTGATACTTATGGCAATAATTTTGGAATTCAGAATAATTTTACAGAATATTTGAGGGAGAGTTGTAGGTAATGTCCTGATTGACATTTCTCCATCAAATATTTTCCTAATTATGTTTTTGCCTGCAAAATATCATCGAAATTGTGAGGCCTCTTTTGGCCGCTGTGAGCATTAATGGGTTAATGCATGGTTGCTTTGTTCTCAATCCAGTTAGTAAAGTTAATAACCTAGATACAACCAATCGAATCACAAATTCTATCACCTGTATATGAATAATAACACAGCCCCCCCCCCCCCCCCTTGTGTTCTACTATGTGCATTTTCCCATTATGCTGCCCCCACATTTCCTGTTCAAACTCATTACACTCACTACGTTTATCTGCATGGCCACAGTGTTTTCAAGCAGGTTAACCACCTGAGAGGCTCTGGCAGTTACTTGAAAGGAGCGTTCCGTAATTGGATTGTAATACAGATCTCATCCAGCTCTCCCCATGTTCATGCCAAGTATAATGGTACGCTGAGATATACTGGCAGTCTCCCATGCTGGTGGAGACTATACAGGGGTAGATCCAGGATTTCCAGCTTTTTTCTGTATAACAGGGGTTGAATCTAACAAACGTAAATCCCCCTCATTTGATTTTTAGCAATATTAATGACAATGTTTTAGACCACTGGGCAGATCAACCATGCGCTTGAAAAGCCCAGACCAGTAAGAATGTAATAAAATAACTAGCGAGAGATCTGACAATGACATGATTCCCATCCATTCCCAGCATCCTGGCTATAACAGTCTCCCTATATTATTCCCAGGAAGGCTGCAACTAATGAAGACAAACACACTTCTCCCTTATAGCTTTTTAACCCATTTGAATCAGGAACGCACTTATGGTCTGACAATTTCAAACAATATTCTTATACTGAGTAAAATTTGAAAAAAACTTGAAGAGGAACTATTAAATCCAAATGAAAAACAACATATTTTTCAAAATATTTTTTATCGTCAAAATATTTCCATAAAGATCAGACTCAAATTACACCACTAAGTGAATGGGTTAAGGGAAACAGTGAGTGTCCCAATTGCCATTAGACAGTAAATTGCTCTCCAGATGTGGAACAGAGCGGTTTTTATTGAATTTCTCTCGCCCACAGTCACAGATCCTACAGTAATTTCCCTGGTGCAACATTTTTCATGGGAATTATAGGATTCTCAAAGGTCAGTTATAATGCTACTTTCCAGGAACAGACTCATAAAACATGCCATGGCCGTAATCACTCTGATTATGCAAAACCAGTGTAGAGGAGAATATACATATATAATTATATATATATATATATATATATATTAGGGTTGGGAATCAGTTGCAATTGCATGATCGATAATCAGTTACAGCCAACTGATCGATCATCGATCATAATCAGTTCATCGCACTTTTGCAGTAATTGGGTACTAAGAGGTCTAGAGCCTAATAATAAGTGATAGTATATGACAATTACTTGCTATTAGCACCTACCTTAACTTCGTTTTGAAGTGCTTTTGCGGCTTAGTTTCATAGCAAGAAAGCTGACAACATGTCTGTCATTTAGTTCTATATTTTGCCACTAGGTGTCACCTTTTCCGATTATTATCGATTGCCAGTTTTGTAAACGATTAATCAGAATCAGAGAGGTAAATGATTGATTATCGATTATAATCGATGATCGTCCCAACACTAATATATATATATATATATATATATATATATATATATATATATATATATATATATATATATATATATATATATATATATATATATATATATATCTTGAATGTTTATATCTATGCATGCAATACATCCTTTGGCTGCTGTGACTAATTTGGTCCATACAAAATAGTGGGGAAAAGCTGAAAACCCTGACACATGGGTACTCATCTGTTAGTACTCAGCCAGAGCATTCCAATAAATGCCAACATGACAGGGTTTAGATGGTTTTCAAATTTGTTTGCATTCTTGTGCCTTGGAAGCATCAGAAGTAGTCTCAGCATCAGAAGGGCTAAAGCAAGATTTACTTGGATTCTGATTTGAATGTATTTAGTAATACTGCTAATTACTCATATGCAATCAATTTTTCATTTTTTCAAACATTTCTTAACATTTTCCTTTCTCAGAAACACATTATGAAAATGACAGCCTCTTGGGAGTACTTTGGGGATGAAAAAGTTGGTCAATACCATTTGGCTAAGTATGATAGGAGCACTCTGACTTTATATATAATAGGCTCATGTTGTTACTAAAAGGGGTTCCTGATTCTTCCTACATTAGGTATATGGGTGACATTACCACAGAGCACTACCACTAATCAAAATTAAGTGCTCTTTGAAGGGCATCTTTATGTAGTAGTGTTCAGGGACTAAGCCAGGATTTAGAAACTAGGCGCCCAAAACTGTCGATTGTGAATTTTTGGGGCATCCATTTTTCAACGGAGACCACAATATATTCAGATAACTACCATAAATATGTATTTACATATTCAGAAAAGGTATAATATCCTTATGCTATGTCATAGAAATCATATTTAGGTAAAAGTATTCAATCATTTGCTTGAGAAAACAAAATTTTAAGAAGTTCCTCACAAAACATTTTGGGTGTCTTTCAGGTGTGATTTTTGAGGGCTTGGGCATCCAAATGACACCCAGACACCCTGGTGGCTAAGACTATGCTAGTGTTACAGGTAACACAGCTTAATGAGATACACAGTAATTAATGGTGAAATGTTTTGCTTACCTGTCCTTCGCATTTTGCTATTTCTGTAGGCAGTACATGAAAAGAACAAGAGAGAAAATAATTATGAAAAATTACACAAATTCAAAACTAGTTATATTTTCACATTCACCTTCCACAATCAAGAGCAAATACCATTAGCAATTAGACAAAATAAGTACAAAAGAACATGAAAAAACTGTACACCGCATACAGGTCAATGTAAAATAGCAAGGTATATTATAATGATCCTTTCTTACCTGTATAGTAGGTACCTAAAAAGACCTGACAATTGTGATGACGTACGTCATCCTGACCAAAATAGCTAAAAGGCATATCAATTAATACCATAGCCTAGCTACAAGGCTCTACTCTGTTTTTACTTTATAATATATAAATGCCTGCACCTATACTACATAGGGCCTTGTGGCCTACTGTTTGGGCCACACGAGGAGATTAATGAGCGAATTTCCAACTGACCTCCTAGTATACCATCTATTCACAAGGGAGGACATTTAAATATGGCCTGGGAGGCAGGCTATTAATACTAGAGAAGTGTCAATTAAGATTTAAACTGCAATACTCAACCGGTGTCAATGGTTTAACTCATTTCCATTTGGGTGCATGCATTGTCTTACAATGTTAAACATGACGCATAAAAAAGGAATATTTGAAAAATTAAAATATTTGAAGAGGGATAGTGAAACCTAACATGAAATACAACATTCAGTCAAATAGTTAGCAAAATGTTTTTGACAGTTATCAAGATATCTTTGTATAGATCAAGAGCCAAGAGCCAAGAGCCTTGGTAGCTTGTGTTTCTTGTAATTAATACACCAACTTAAAATAAAGATTAACATTTACATTTTACATTTTATCAGACCATGTATATGCTCTACATGTGAAAGGGATTAAAGATTCCTGAAACATAATGATCACAAACATGCCTTGTACTTCCTAGGAAATACTGGAATATCCCTCGTAGGAAAATCATAATGATTTCCTGGTACTCCCAGTAGGTTCATTTGGCAATGGCCGGAGACTGATGATTATGGACTAGATGTCTGTCCGCCTATATTATATATACCATCATCAGAGGCACTGGTGTTTGGTGTATAACTTGTCTCTCAGTTTGCACCATTAACCCTTATGCTGCTGTTGGCTAATTTATCCATAACAATATGATGCCAAAAAAAACTGAAAGATGATGAAACCCCGGCAAATGGGTTCTCATCTGACAGTACCCAGCAAGAGCCATCCCATGAATACCTACATGACAGGGTTTAGATAGTTTCCAAAAACCTTTGAGTCCTTGTGCTTTGTATAACCGTAGCCTCAGCATTGTAGGGGTTAACTGGTGTATATTATTGGCCAGGGGTGAAGTAGCAATGAACCCATAAGTACCCTACTTATCAGCGGCAGTGCACCCTGAGTACTTCACCATGTGGTAACAGGGTGCCTGCGTGCTATCTTGTAAGGACATGAATTCTCCTGGGTTGGACTGTCTGGATGAATTATATTTTTGTAAATAACTTAAAGCAAATGAATTTTATTTGGAATATAATTGACAAAGTTTTTTTTTGTTTAACATCTCTTCTTCTTCAAATATTATATGATAATTGCTTCAGTTACAGAGATATCACCAAAGAAGTCAGGCGGTTTTGGGTGCTAAAAGCATGAATGGGTTAACCCATTAACACTCAGAGGGGCCAAAATAGGCCTGACGATTTTGAAAATATTTAACTTACAAAAGCATTTTCTGAAAAAACATTTGAAGGAGAAATGTTGATTAGAAGCTAAACAACAACTCTCCTTCAAATATTTATTGAATTTTCGCTTTATTCCCAAGTTATTTTCATAAGTATAAGAGTAGCAGACGATAAGTTCCAGAGTACCTCTGAGTGTGAATGGGTTAAAGTCCAAATTTGAAAGCCTTAGAATGGAATGTATTGGAATTTCATTTTATTCTTAATTGTCATATTATTAAGGCTAAATCATTACAAGCATTCTAGTTGTTGATGGTGGAGGAGACCAGAGTTAAACCAAAGGTCACTGGCAACTTTCCCACTTGCCCTTAGCCAGATTAGAACCAGGGATTGATGGCAGTGGTGAATCAGGGTCTGACACTCAGATTTCAGGCTAGGCGCCCGAAAAGGTCTTTCGATAAAAATTAATGGTCAAAAACAGGATTTCTGGTTATTTTTCATATTATTTTTAGACTGAAAATATGCCCCTGGGCCCCTGGGAAAGTCGAACCCTGTGAATGGCAGCAGGCAGTTAGTATGCAATGCTTAGACACCTCTACTAACTGGGCAACCCCTTTAAGTTGGGATCAGGGACTTAGCCAGGACCGGTCAAGCCTGTCTTTTGGGTGGGCATCAGTTTCCTAAAAAACTCCTTTTTAGAAAGGGAAAAATTTCCATGAAGAGTTTTCAATTTTCACTTATTAGGACCAATAATATCTTTTCATATCAAATCATCTTCTAAGACATGGCTGAAGTGTAAATTGTTTTGTTTAAAAATAAGGCTATTAAATGTAACGATTTGAAGAAGCTGAGTAGCTAAAAAAAATCAAAATTTTGTAAATTGATGTTTTGGATAGGCATTTTTGAAATACTGGCTAGGATTTCTTTTCTTCTTGTAATGTCTCCTTATAACATTATAAATCAAGTAGTTAAAATATGTAATGAAAACATAAAAATAGCAAATGGAATAATTGCCATGGAAAGGCCATGCAGAACTGTTGGAATTCCCATTAATAGGATAACATGCAGAAAATACCATTTAACCCTTTCATGCCTAAAATAGGTAAACATGGGTTAATAAAAGTAATATCATATTGATATACCTTGCACTGAAAATTCCCACAGAGTCAAAATCCAAGGCATGAATATAAAGAACAGGCCCATTGTAAGCAGCAGGTGGCCCATACAATGTTAAATTTGGCATAAATTGTCAAGCAAGTAAATGGCTGTGAACATATTGTAAGCATGAGCCGGCACAACTTACTTGGACTGAGCCATCTGGTCTTGTTATAGTTTCCTTGAAAGGCAAGAGAAAGGAATCTGGTGAAACAGACCAATAGCAATATTGCTTATAATGTTACACTATCAATATCAAAATGCCACAAAGAGGTTTGTCTTTGTTTGGAGCAATAATAGGTCCCGCAGAACCGCATTAATAAGAATTTATAGGTTCAGAGCCAACACTCTGGGAAACTCTTCTTAGAAGAGTTGAAAATGTGAGTGCTATATTATATATACACAGCCTGAAAACTTTTGTGTGTGTGTGCGTATGTATGTATGTATGTGCATATACACACACATATACTCACTCCCTCACACACAAACACACATGTATATAATATATATATATATATATATATATATATATATATATATATATATATATATATATATATATATATATATATATATATATATATAATTATATATACATATATGTATAAATTTACAATCAAATAGAAAACAATTCTATATCTAAGTGATCCACTGATACTAAAAAATTAATTAATATCCTCATAAACATAGGTTTTTTTAAGACATTCACTGAAATCTTTTGCCTGCTCTGATATTTAGTCTAAACAATTTCAGTCCTAGCTTTGAAACTGCAATGGCCTCTGCTCTCTCCAATAGGGGCTATCTCTTGTTGCTACTAAACAGAGTGCTGACTCCTCCTTCAGAGAGCTCACACAAACGCTACAAAGAATTGACCCGCAATTCATTTCCCTTCATTTGTGTCTTTTACTGCAGCCACATGGGATTAGGCTCAGTATTCCAAGCAATTGGTCTTGATGGCCTCTCTATATATAGAGCCAGGTGGGGTCACAAGTATTGATCAGCATTCCCCTCCTCCTACTCCTGCTGCTGAACTGAAAGCCCTCCACTTAATGCTTATTTCAACTCAACAAAAAAACGCCACAATTTCTAGCTATGATGCTCTTACCAAATGAAGATGAGATTTAGCAGGAATTAGTGGGCTCTTCCTAGCTTAATGCTAGGAATTCTTGGGTATTCCAGAATTCCAGATCCATTTGGTAATTAAGGGGTATGGCATAGAGCATGAAACACATGTAAATTCCAGCCAAGAGCACCCCAAAATGACTATTTTGGTCAGATCATTATTACCACAGTATTTTTCAGAGAATACTTGAATGAAAAATGTCTACGTGAACTAGTCTAGCAAGTCTTCTTCAAACATTTTGTGAGTTTGTGCTTTATTCCAAAGAATTTTTTGAAAGGATCACAGTTCCCAAAGACAAGATAATTTTTTCATCTTCTTTCCAAACTCCACGTATCTTTAGAGGATGAGAATGAGGACCTCACTGCAGGAAGGAAAGAGTCAATTGACCCACATACTAGTATGCCATAGTAAGAGGAAAATAACCAATCAAAAACTTTCTACATTCATACTACATTGCTGTTTTATCTTCTAGAGTATCACAGATCCGAACAGTATTTTTTATGGGAAATCTAAGCCTGAACGGATTCAGTTGTCTCAACTGTTTTTCATACAATGCTTCATATTCCCCTGATAAATATCCTTCTACCAGATACTACCCTGCACATGCAGTCTTTACAGTTCACATGACTTGATCCCCAAACACCTTTTTCTCCTGGGACGCAGATTGGGGTTGACATGGCATTCACCTGAACACAACCTCCAGAAACTTCCTGGGTTAACCCTTGATTTCCTAGATAAACATTTTGTGTCATCTAGATCTTAGTTACTATCGAAAATAGCTTAGGAACAGAGTATCCATCTATGAATTATCAGAAGAAATATTGGTTTGTATCTTAGATAAATAAAGACACGTGGATATGAAACCAGTCAGTCAACCTGAACAGGCCAGCCTCAACTTAAGTCATCCTCTGTGCATACTCAGATGATATTGGCGCACAGGTTTCTTCGTAATGTAAATGGGTGGTGGTGAGAAATATTGGTAAATTATTAGTATTTATGTCTATATATGCTATCTGCTCTTTACGTAGTGGGAAAGTTTTGGGTTGAAATTATGCTTCAAGACAAACCTGGCCAAGTGGCCACCATGTACGTTGCTCAGCCTTGCATAACAACCTGAGTCAATAACTTGAGATATATTTTTTCACATGACTAATAAGCTCAGGCCTCTCAGACCAGCACCATATCCACCCAGTACAGATCCAAGCCATTTATAGCTCTATATACTCTCTCTCTCCCCCTCTCTGTCTCTCACCGTCTCTCTCCCACCCTCCCTCCCTCTCTTCTCTCTCTCTCCTCCCTCCTCCTCTCTCTCTCTCTCTCTCTCTCTCTCTCTCTCTCTCTCTCTCTCTCTCTCTCTCTCTCCCTCTCTCTCTCTCTCTCTCTCTCTCTCTCTCTCTCTCTCTCTCTCTCTCTCTCTCGCCCTCTCTCTGTCTCTCACCCTCTCTCTCTCTCTCTCTCTCATCTCTCTCTCTCTCTCTCTCTCTCTCTCTCTCTCTCTCTCTCTCTCTCCCATCCCTCTCTCTGTCTCTCTGTCTCTCTGTCTCTCTGTCTCTCTCTCTCTCTCTCTCTCTCTCTCTCTCTCTCTCTCTCTCTCTCTCTCTCTCTCTCTCCTCTCTCTCTCTCTCTCTCTCTCTCTCTCTCTCTCTCCCTCTCTCTCTGTCAAGTGGTTGGGATTTGGACCCCGATGAGATGAACTCTAAGTAGGATCTTCCCTCCTGAGTGGCTATACACGGGGACTGGAGCCAAGATGGCAGAGATTCAAATACCTGATATATAAACATAGATCAGGTATTTCTGTGTCAAGTACCTAACATACCATGAGATTATACTTCAAAATTGTGAGTGGTTTTTCGTGACAATGATGATGAATATGAATCAATGATGAATATAGATGGCTGGGTGCTGACCTGTTGCCTGGCATGACTTCATCAGAACAAAGCAAATTTGCATTTAGGAATGGAAAGAAATAAGTATGATTCATTCAATATCTCAAAACATAGTATTGATGCACAATTGCTCATATTAGGCAATATACTTAGAGAATTGAGGTTTTAGAACCTTAAAAATATACAGTGAAAAGCTTAGAGGAAGTTGCATCCTTGACATATAAAAGCGGCCTGACAATTTGATAGTGCCATCATTAGACCACAGACAGTTCTTAAATTCTGGTTGGACAACTCAGAATGGTAGGTAAACTTCTCTAGGACTTAAAGCCACCTAGAAGTATACTGACTGTACTAGGCTCCTAGTCCCTTAAAGAGTCCCTTCTGTGTTGACCAAGCAGTGTGGTGTAGCACCACCTGCTCCTCCTATCTATAGACGTTTTACATGTTACACTCAAACTGAGTCCTCTATTCACCTGGTGAGATAAATATGCACTTTATATCTAGCCACTCAGGCCTCCTCCCTGACCACTTGGTACCCTTTAACAGAAAAAACTGAAGACAGAAAAAAGACACCTACTGACTCTCCCGAGCCTGAAGCCACTCAATCTTGATGGTGCCATCATAAGGCCATTGACAGTACTAAATTTTGGTTGGTCAACTCAGAATGGAAGGTAGACTTCTCCAGAACTAGACTACTGACTATCCCAGGCTGAAGCCACTGAGGGCCTCTGCCGAGTGTGACTGATTCACATCTCGCTGTGATGCATGTGGAATGGCAATTATCTGAGGATCATGATAAAAGACGGCTAGCAGGATATCCCATTACAAGTGCTCCATACCCAATCCTCCTTTCCCTCCCTACAGCCACAATGGCTGAGTGATAGAATCTGATAGCATGCATCGAAAAGTTCACTAGGACACACACTGACCCCGGCAAAAAATATCATGTCAGAGTACTTGGAAGCACAGATACTGGTTCATAATGTCCAGCAAAGGTAACTAATCAAACTAGGTAAAATAGATAAATATTACAAGTAAGCATTTTAAAATGCAAATTTGGAATTTGGAATTTGGAATATTGTTTATTGATGAGTAAGATCACTTGGAAGATCGAGTGTCTATTGACCCTTGTACCACAGTGATATCTACGACTGGGCTACCCTGCATAACTGCGGGTGTCTCTAAGTGCCTTAGTCAAGTATTAATGCTAGAGTATTAAAACCTAAGTACCCAGGAAAAACAACTGCCTAACCCCAAACCACAGGAAAATTTCTCATATATACTGCCATTAAGTCAGAATCAAACCCAGGGCTTTTGGCAGAAGCAAGAGACAGCAAGCAGTCAGTGGTTTTACCTTAGACCAAGAGGTTGGGTATTGCCAATCCCCGTCCCCCGCCCCCCCCCCCCCCCCCCCACCCGCCACCTCTCAATGAATATTAATGGCTTCCCTAACATAAAACAATTCCTATAAAACTAGTTAATTTTACGGGTTATGGGGGCATGGGGGTACTAGGCAGTATTGAATATATAATAAATATTATTAATACACATACTAATTTGATGATGTAAAAAACACTGTACAGTTACAGTTACATACATTGCACTCATGTGTACTGATTATTACATCAATAAAAGACCTTAAAGCACTAGCTGTACTGCACCGGATCTTTCCACTGATGCATAAACTAGCAGCTTCCGGAGGAGATAAGAGTAGGCTTATTTTTTACCAGAGCATGCTAGCTACGTATTGACTGAACTGCCTTAACCCTTCAAATGCTACGGCTACTTTTGTCAAAAGTACAAAGACGCAACGATTCTTTAAAACCAGCTAAACCATGTCATGCTGGTATTCATTGGATAGCTCTCGCTGAGTACTCTCAAATGAGTACCCATATGCCAGGGTTACAATCATTTTATAGTATTTTGCATCATTTTGTATTGGCAAATTAGCCACCAGCAGCATAAGGGTTAACATCTAAGAGAGACTCACAGTGGGCAGCTGGGGAATGATAACCACCAGGTTCATGTTATTGCTTATCATTCATTATGGGAACTGGCAAACCTTTTCTGATAAGGGGGTCAAGGAAGTACATTTTCTAATAAGCTTCATCAGATGGGCTTTATACATCATATAAAAGCTGAAATTGATATAAAAAGAAAAGTCAGGGGTCGGTTGCACCAACAGGCTTAACTTGAACATAGGGCTAAAACTCAACTTTTACCGAAGTATAAAATGTCTTCAACACACACTGCTATAGGCAACTGTGAGTTAGGTACAATTATGTACTGAATGGTACCCACTGACATGCTGATATATATTGAATAGTATCCAGCTCTGTTCAACAGAAGGGAAATAATACACCCTAAACTAAAGAGAAATTGTGAGAGAAAATACTTTAAGTACTAAGTATCATATATCAATTGATTAAATCCATTCCTTTCATTTCATTAAGATCTCTTCAGAGGTACAAACGATTACTATATTTGAATAAGAGTAGGTAATTGTTACCTCAAGGGCTCTTGTATACATTATTATCAAGTAGCCACTTAATCTTTAGTTCAAGCATAAAACAAACAACTTGTACATGGTTAATTATAACCATATATATTAGAGGAACCACATGGTTATTTAATATCCATGTGGAGTTACACTACTTTGCTCTAAATGCTACATCATATATAACAAACTACTATTAAGTAGCGACTTAATCTTTAGTTCAAGCATGAAACAAACAACTTGTACACGGTTTATTATACCAATAAATGTTAGAGAAACATAAAACAAGCAACTTGTACATGGTTCATTATATATATATATATATATATATATATATATATATATATATATATATATATATATATATATATATATATATATATATATAATTATATATATTTATATATATATATATATATATATATATATATATATATATATATATATATATATATATATATATATATATATATATATACATATATATATATATATTAGTGAACCACATTGTTCTCTAATATCCATGTGGATTTACACTACATAGTTATTAAATGCTATATCACAAATAACACATTGTAAGTATATACTACTAGTCAAATAATTCTATCTATCTAAACATTCAGCTATCTTCTACTCATACATTAAACACTTATATGCCTTGTAATTTAAACTGTTCATAAAATTAACATAGAAGTTTATGTTTGTGTTAATTGCACTTTATTTCTCTCTCAAATATCAAATTAGTTATTCTTTTAGATCAGAAAGAATTCTCCAAAAGGTTAGACTTTTTTGGAGTGCTTCACCAACAGACCAAAATAAAGATTAGGAAAACCAAAAACCAACTATCAGCTGTATTATGAAAATTCAAGCTGTAACTTCTGACGATGCATCAGCTTTCTGTTATTAGAAATCTAAATATCATATTACTATGAATTTAAAAATAAAATAAAGGGATGAGTGTTAGAAAAACAAAATAAAGTTGAGAGTTAATTGAACTACAAACTACAAACAAATCAATGTAATGAATGGATTAATAATTATTTGACACCAATTCTTGTGAGTACTTTTAGAAACAAAAACATAAAACAATAAATATCAACTGGATTACTATACATTATATATTAAGCCATAACCAAACTAGACATCCACTATGCTATTCCTATATTATAGCCATGCCATGACCCATGGACACTGCCAGGTGTCCAATGAATTGTTAGTAAGCAAAATGCTATGGAAAGGGTTAATTCATCCAATTATGTTTCAGTAAACCAACCACCACTTACTTGTTTAACCCTTCCATTATGCTGAGGCTACTTTTATCCCAAGCAAAAGGATGCAAAGACTTTTGAACACACTCTAAACCCTGTCATATTGGTATTCATTAGATAGCTCTTGCTGAGTACTCTCAGATGAGTACCCATGTGCCAGGGTTTCAGTAATCCGTTAGGTTGTTTGCATCATTTTGTATAGGCCAAATTAGCCACCAGCAGCATAAGGGTTAAGTGACATCTATGAGTATGACATTAGTAAACCAACCACCACTAAATCTGTTAAGTGACACATATGACATTTTAGTGCACCACACACCACACTATCCACTACAGTATGATATACACAATAACACAACCCAAGCCATAACCGATGCTGGTGCAGGAGTGACTTTCTACTAGAGTTACTTACTTTCGCTGGAGCTTGTAGTACTCAACCGGCCTGCAGAGTAATAAACAGGAAAGATAAGACACATGCAATGAAGAAGGAATTTCATAGAGCAATAAAACAGTCTCAGACAGCAGCTGCTGCGGCAACCAATTCATTCAGGAGAGAGCAGGAGGTCAGTGGTAAATAGGCAATAAAACAGGTCCTAGGACAGATATGTTGCCGCATTATTGCATTATTGCCTCTGATCGGAAGTGTTATTGGTTATACGTTCATAATAGGCTAGTCTTTCATGAAGTACTTCTACCTAAGCAGGGTTTCAAAAACAAGACTTTTTAGAGGCATTTTCTACTAAAATACTAAAACCTACTAAGGACCCCTGATTGATTAACACTAAGGACCATTCGGATTGATGCTATTCAAATAAATAACTTTGAAGGAAAGTTAATGGCATTTCTCTTAAATTCTGCATTTCTCCTTCAAATATTATGCAATAAATACTAAATAATAAAGATTAAACCAAAAGAGCCAGGTTTTAAGTCATTACTGGCATGACTGGATTAATAGTAGCCTAGTCCTAGGAAAAGATTTTTAAACATCTTTATGTATTTGACTTGAAAACTATATCAACTCAAAACTATGTCGAACTTGATTTAGTTCTTAAACTGCTCACCAGGTGGCCCTCAGTGAGACCTTTAAATGTTTCTTTTGAGTGCTGTCTATAACAAGCCACTGGAACTAACACCTAGACGTTGAACATGAAATCCAGACCAGAACAGAGAAAAGCATTTTCTACATAGTACTAGCCAGCAGGGCGTCAGGGCTTCATTTGACACCCAAACCCTAAAGAATCACCCTTGAGGACACCCAAATTTTGGGGGGAATAGTTTTGTAAAATGTCATTTTCAATCATCTGTATTGAATTCATTTCATACCAATATAAATAACATGACATTATATAGTATATCATATAAGAACAGTAGGTCTTATTTCAATGAGTAAATATGTGTATATAGTTGTGAGCTATGTATGTTGTGGTCGCCCTTAAAGATAGGACGCCCAAAAATTTCAAGGTTGCTAATTTTGGGCACACATTTTCTAAATCCTGGCTAAGACCCTGATTATCTCATTAAATCATGGACTCAGAGCTAGTCTAGATTAATAGATGCTAATGAAGTGGCGCCCTGACATGAGCTGCATTCAGGTGTGACCAAGTGGAACAATCAATGGTGCAGTTAGCCTCCTCTAATGAAATATTCATTGGTGAACGATTCTCAGCCCTGCATGCACCAGCAAGAGACTGCTCCTAGACCCGTAGTCCACTGGAGTGTGGGTAGTGTCAACACAGGGGGAGAGAACGCCTGCCATTCTGCTGCAGCGGAGCTAGCAAAGAGAAGTATTGATCCTAGCACCCGCTATACACAAACTACTGGAACCACTGCCAGAAATACCTACACTAGAGAACAGTCTTGGAGGTTCTATATACATCCCTTGAATCCTTCTCACTAGAAAGAGCTAATATTTCCATTATAGTATAAATAGCTGTATGGGGGGAAGGTATTTAAACCCTTATGCTGCTGGTGGCTGATTGGGCCAATACCAAATGATGCAAAAAAGCTGAAAAATGACTGAAACCCTGGCACATGGGTACTCATCTGAGAGTTCTCAGTGAGAGATTTCCAATGAATACCAACATGACAGGGTTTAAATGGTTTTCAACAATCTTTGCATCCTTGTGCTTTAGACGAAAGTAGCCTCATCATTGGAAGGGTTAACCTAATCTCATCTTGGTGGTTTGAAATATATGAATCAATGTATAACATGCGTAGGTAAAGTAAACAGAAATGATATAAAGAAAAATCGTTAGAACTATGCTCTTAGTCCAACTTAATCTGTTGCTTGAAGGTAAAGTAAACAGAATTAGGAATTTAGGATCAATAAAAATATTAGAAATAAGCCTCTAGACCATCTTCTAATAGGAACTAACAGAAAGAAATCAGTAGATATTTGCATTAAGGCCAACTTCATCGGAGAAGTACAGGTAAAATAAACAGGATCAAGGAAATCTTAAAGAATATCATGCTTGAAATCCTTGTACGGATATCTACTTCCTTATTTCAATATATTACAAAAAGAATTTTTTTAAGAAATGCTAACAGGATGGCTCTGTTATGTGTTACAGAATTTCTGCTATTAGCAACCAATCAAACACAAATACACACATTTTGAAAAGGAGCCAGACCTCATAGATAATTGAGAGAAATTTGAAGTTATTTCCCTCCAATTACTGTCGAAGTTAGGATATATCCAATATATAATAGGTTAATGAGATGCACATGACTGACAGCAGTCTGCCAGCAGAATGGGTCAGGCATTTTATACAGCATACCACACTAATGTAGTTTATACAGTAGAGTATAAGGGTTAACCCTTCCAATGCTGAGGCACACTTTCGTTGATAGCACAATAATGCAAAGATTTTTGAAAACCATCCAAACCCTGTCATGTTTGTATTCATTGGATAGCTCTCACTGAGTACTCCCAGATGAGCACCCATGTGCCAGGTTTTCAGCTATTGCATCGTTTTCGTTTTTTTTTCCAAATTAGCCACCAGCCGCATAAGGGTTAATAATGACCTCCTAATTGACAATTCAACACATAAAACTGTATAGGCTGGATGGTCCTAATTTATTGATAACCTGACACTCATATGGTAATAAAGAAGAGGAAGATTGTGTCATCTCGTATCATATCTAAGCGAATAACTAGGTAGTGAGAGGGGGTTTAAGTCAGGGTTGTGCAAGTGACATGATTCAACAATGATAGGCCCTCAATTATCCCTTCTGCTGCTGAGGTTACTTTCGTCCAATGCACAAAAAAGCAAAATATTATGAAAATCATCATAAACCTGTCATGCTGGTATTCATTGGATAGCTCTTGCTGAGTACTATCAGATGAGTACCATATGTCAGTGTTTCAATCATTTCTCAGCTTTTTATCATCATGTCATCTTGACTAAATTAGCCACCTGGGCAGCGAAAGGGTTATGAATTAACCCAAAAGAAGAAATGGTTTTGTTTCTCTTTTTGAAATTGACAGCATTATCCTCATCATCATAATTATCTCTAGCATAATATCTTGACATTCTGAGAGATAGAAAACTGCAATCCTATGTATAGCACTACCAAGTCACACTAACCTTGAAATATACGCTAAATCCTCAGTAACCCACAATGTAATCTTATTACATGTTTAAAAACCAGATTATAAAACTGCAATCCTACATATAATAATAGGTCATACTGACCTTAAAAAGCTTCAATACTATCCAAAAAGCCAATGCCTTTGTATTTTAACAGCTCTGAGAACTACAATAGATTATAAAGGTACTTTGAAGGTGCTTTGAAGTTTTTGTATCATACTGCTTCTTTGACCGGAAGGCTAACATGCTTACAAGATCAAAGCCAGAAAATAATCCCCTGAAACAAACATGAAGGCCCACCTATTCAAGGTATCAGGGAGGATTGCGAAGCTTTACATTCTAGAAAGACAAACCACTATGGTCTCTTTGATCCATTCTCTGCACAAAAAAAGGCTTGAGATATCTTTAAAAATAATAAGAAGCACTTAGAAAATACCAAGATATGTATTGAAGAGAAAAAACGACAACTTTCCCTCATGCACAGTACAATTAAGTTCTAAAAAAATTCTCAAATTATATACTTTATTAGGAGCATCTATACAAATTGTTTTTTTCTCTAAGGATAGTTAGAGCCTGGAATGGTTAATCTCTTTCTAAAATATCTTCCAAAATGTCTTTATTTGAGAAATATCACCAAAATAGAATTACCATTTTGGTCTATGAAAGCACAACTGGGATATTCATATATGTTCATTCCCATATTTTGTCTCGATGAGAAAAAAAAGCCAAATTTGGCCTCGGGGAAGATCTAATTCTATTTATGATAGTACACCGAAATCTATTGCAAGGATAAATAGCCATCAGTGTCATAATAAAATAGAATCAACCTATTTAGACTGGAGACATATCCCCAGAGGTCAGAGATAATCTATATTACAGTACATCCATGCCTGCACTGGCTTGAACTATCTGACTACTAGGATATCCTAGAGGTAAAAAGACACTGAAAATTGTGAATGAGAAATTAACTTGCATCATGTTTTTCCATTATTTAGTAAATTAAATGCTTTATATTTTCAAAAGCATCACAGCAAGATTACTTAACTCATTCAGGTCTGGAGATCTTGAAAATGTTGACAATTTCAAATATAATTTTTCAATTAAGCAAAAAAATATTGACGTCGAAACTATAGTATCAGTTCTGAAGAGAATTTCTTGCTTTAAATCTTTTTTGAAAAATCGTCAGATATCAAAGATATCACCAAAATTGTGAGGGTGTTTTTGGGTACAACAGGTATGATTGGGTCAAGGGGTTCTCAACTACTTACATTCCTCAACATTAAAAACATAAATAGAAATACTGCACTGAGTGATTGAAATGTGAAGTGCCCTTACTTGTTTCCGAGATACCCTCTTAACACAGCCACTCAAAGAGACCTGTCAGTCTGATCTATCTCCTGGATCAGGGGCATATTAAGCTGCGTTGTATAACTTCAGTGCTTGTACTGCTAATGGCCAATTTTGCCAATACAGAATAATGCTAAAAAGCTAGATAATGACCGAAACCCTGGAATATGGATACTCATCTGAGAGTACTCAGCCAGAGCTATCCAATGAACACCAGCATGACAGGATTTAGATGGTTATCAAAAATCTTTGCATCCTTGTGCTTTGGATGAAGCCTCAGCATTGGAAGGGTTAATACAGCCACTCAAAGAGACAAATGTCAGTCTGACCAATCTCCTGGATCATGGGCATGCGCCGTCGTCGTATATTTCAGACGTAGCATTCCTGTCATACCTGCACACACCTGCTGATGATGTGCATTACATGATGTCAATATCGTCTCCTCGCCCCTCTCCACGGCATCGGGCACAAACTAGGGCTGCTCTGTTTGCACACATAAACCAGCTGATTACTTAGGCTAAAGACGTAATGCTCACAGATCCACTGGCAGATGATGAATAGCAAACTTTTTTATCCCTTTTTTAGGCTTTTTAACCCATTAATGCTTAACCCTTCCAATGCTGAGGCTACTTTCATCCAAAGTGCAAGAAAGCAAAAGGTTTTTTGAAAACCATCTAAACACTGTCATGTTGGTATTCATTGGATGGCTCTCGCAGAGTAAGTACTCTCAGACGAGTTAACCTGTTTGCCAGGGTTTCAGTCATTCTTTTAAGGTTTTTTGCATCATTTTGTATTAATGGCCAAATTAGCCACCACCAGCATAAGGGTTAAAGGTACACCAGACATTGTCCTGAATACATACTGCTTTTGACAATAACTAGGTAATTAAGAATAATCATACACAATATTGGATATTGGAAGGAGAGTTGTTGGTTATGTTCTGATTAACATTACAACTTAAAATAAGTATGATTTTGACTGGATGATACTATCAACATTGTCTGGCTGCGTTTGGCCGCTTTGAACATTAATGTGTTAGCCTATACATGGAAACTTTTTGAAATGAGTCCTCTATATCTATGATACTTAGGAAAATCATTTTGGATAAAGCAAAAGTTTGAAATAGATTTAAAGGAGAGTTATAAAAACACTTTCCTTGTTAAGATGTAATTGAAGGAATCATACCTTTTTGGGGCACTACAGAGATATGAATGCCTAAAGAAACATATTGAAATGTTTGCATGACAGTTTGATCCTGGGATAGAAGATGAAATGACGGGACTTTGAGAATACTGTGTACCATAAAAGGCTTTTCATGGAGAGTCTGTGTGTAAATGATGAGGTCTGTCAATAAGCAAGGGACCAGACATGTTACGTAGCCTCTCCCAAAAACTCCCACTTGAACGCTGAAGAAAATACAGGTGTTTTGAAGATCCAATATAGCTTTAACCCTTCCAATGCTGAGGCTACTTTCGTCCAAACCACAAGGATGCAAAAATGTTTGAAAACCATCTAAACCTCTTCTTGTTGGTATTCATTAGATAGCTCTCACTGAGTAATCTCAGACGAGTACCTATGTGCCAGGGCTTCAGTCATTTTTATGTTTTTCCACATCATTTTGTATTGGCCAAATAAGCCACCAGCATCTTGAAGGTTAAAGGATGAGAGAATTAGAGGTGTTTTAAAGATTCAATATAGTTTTAAACGTATAAAGGCGTTTCAATGTAAGGGCTCAAAATATATGGATATTAAGGCAGGAATTGCTCAGTCATGGGGCTCATCCCCAAAATCCCACTTATAAGCTGAGAAAACACAGGTGTTCTATTCGAGGACGCCACGAGCCACTGAAGGCCTTGAAAATATCAAGGTGATTTTTATGATAAGATCCAAATAAAGCATTGGGATAGTGTAGCATACAGTAGAAAATTTCTTTTCAATCAAACGTGCGCCGTTTATTTATGTCCGGGCTGCCCACGCATTTAGTGCAGGAATTAGATGTCAGCACTGTATTTATCAATATTACGGAATTCTTTTTTTTTTCGGGAAATACATGTTCCTGTGCCAGATCAAGAACGTGTTTGAAACTTACATGCGATAACTGATCTGAAAATCATAACATCGAACAAAATTGTCATGATATTTGAAAAATATTTGGTGGGGGATTATGTTAATACTAACTGTGACTAAAACTGTCAAATATTCCTAGGAATATCACTTTTTTAACAAATTATTTCAATACATACTAGACCATGTGTCACTCTAGCTGTGAAAGGGTTAGTCAAAAGTACTCTTAACCCTTCCAATGCTGAGGCTACTTTCGTACAAATAACAAAGACGCAAAGACTTTTGAAAACCATCCAAACCCTGTCATGTTGGTATTGATTGGATAGCTCTCATTGAGTACTCTCAGAGGAGTACCCATGTGCCATGATTTCAGTCATTTTTCAGGTTTTTTCATCACTTTGTATTGGCAAAATTAGCCACCACCAGCATGAGTGTAAACTATCAAATATTTCTCAGAATATCAATTTCTCATAAAATTATTTTAATATATATATTGACCATGTACCACTTAAGGAGTTTAGCTGTGAATGGGTTAATCCGAAGTAATTCTTCTCCTGGTCCAGTTTATTTTTTCCTTCCTAGATGGTGCCACGATAAGGTAACATCCCCATCAATCATATTGCTATTCTGTGAACCATGTCAACCGTGAAAGCTTCAATTAGCAGTGAGCTAGTAGTGAGCACCAAATAGGCACTAGATAAATTATGTCAACTACACCTGAAAAAATTGCAAACACTTCAAAAACCGGTGTCAGCCCAACATGACCTATTTAAGAGAAAGAGACACTGGGTACAGTGGGTACGTGATCCTTGAATACCTATATAGGTAGAACATCTTCAAAAGCAAGACACCCATTTGGTTTATATATGTGTTATATACATATATATATATATATATGTGTTATATATATATATATATATATATATATATATATATATATATATATATATATAATATATGGATACATATATACATAAATATATATATAACACCAATAACACCACTTCTTTTCATGTAACCTATAGTACAATCAGCAACTCATCTTTTTTCCTTCCTAATCAGTCTGACTTTTACATTATCTGTACTACTCTAGCTGGGAATGCCTTGTTAGAGGCATACATGGACTTCCCTGAGAGGCCTAAGTTACATTTTATGAAGACAAACTGCCCCATTTATATAGCTGTCATATTGCAGAATATTCAATGTACTACAAGTCTGTATTATCTGCCTTCTTTGCGTAGTGTATGCATGTTATACAAGGCAAGTACAGTAAGTAAATGTGGTCAACATAGACCTCTCCAGCATGGTACATAATTGGCCATCATCAATGTCTGTAAACAAACCTGATATTTAATTGTCCGTATACAATGCCAACTGAAGGCAGGGAATATTGTTATTAAAATAAAACTATTTAAAAGCTTATCTAGCAGCCTCGCTCTATATAGCCATACTGGAAGAAGTGACGTGCAAATGTCTACTTCGCCATCAGTCTGTCAGTGCACACTGGTAAATTCATGCCTTGGACAGACATTACCTAATATTAATAATGGCGCTTTGGACTGGCAGAGATTCAAGGACTTCATACCCTCTTCTTCCATTTCTGGATTGTAAGAAAGTTGTCAGTGACTTGGGCTAGTCAGTGGTATTGCCAGGGCATTTGGATGGCTACCTCAACTGTTCACTAAAATTGGCAAGTCACAATTCAGCTCAGCAGGAAATGGCAGCTAAAGTGACAATGAACAATATTTCAACCGCAGCCAACTACTCCTATTCCGTCCTCAGAAAATGGCAGTAAGAGTGAAAATAAACATTAAGTTTCAACCCCAGACAACTACTCCTTTCCCACCTGACAGTGTTTACAGATAGAAATTCCTGAACCCACCATCCTCAAACATTTTCTGCATATCTCCGTTCTCAGACAAGCCAGCCATCTTTTCATAGCCCAACCTGCGCTCACATCATAATATAGGATTGTGTGCATTAGCCTGCTGAGGTGTTTGCCTTATAAATCTGAGTCCACACATGATGCCTGGCCGGCTGTTTATTCTGATAGGTGTAGCGGGGAAGTCCCAGTAACCTGCACGGGATCCACTCAAGCAGCTTATTATAGGAATTGCATATACCAATGCAAAAACACAGACAGCGAGGAGAACTTGATTAGATATTATACCAGACCACCAGATTTTGATAGTACACATCCCTCTTTTCCAGTCACTTTTTCCTAACGTGGAGATGTTATCCACAAACAATTTACCATATGATATTCATTACATGGTTACTGCAAACCTTCTTCTTTAAAGAGGATAAATTGTATTTTGAACAAAAGTAAATCTGTTGAAGTTTTTTAAAAATCTGAATGAAAAATTACTAAGTATTAGATATCTGAATGACTGCACTGTATTTTGACTGAATTATCAGCGAAACTAACCATTTACGCAACATTTAATCTAACTACATATCCTTCTAGATCAGTCCCAGACCCTCATTAATGCCTGCCTATAGTTGGCAAAGGATAGGAGGTACACTGCATAGGGTACAGAACTCTATGGTGAGAGCTAAGTGTGGAAAGTTCACAGAAAAGGAAACACTAAGCACACCAATTGATCAACTGGTTTAACAGTTTATACACCGCTCCTCTCATGCACAGAAAGTCAACAAAACACTTACAATTCGCACCACTGAACAACAACTATCAACTTCCTACAAATCCCCATTCCTGTGTTCACAGAGCAGTGCATGTTAAATGGTATAAGGCAATCTATTGTTAAGGAAGCCTATGGATCTATAACTAAGTAATCATCATGTTTCTCTATGATTTCACATCACTGTAACATTTTCTATTGATATTGGAATATCCAGTCCTGTCAAATTAGTTCATGCATGGAATGTTACTGTAACTGTTTCATATACTGTGTTGCCTGTCTGTGATAGTTTTGCATTAGTCTATATTTACAACATATATATTCTTACATAGGTGGTTACACAAATCATGCTGGTAGCAATGAGAATCTTCTCTATCAAAAGCCCCAAAAAACTGTTAGAAGCTAAGGTTCTATATACTGTGACCTGGTTGGCCTGGGGAGGACTGCTGTCATTCATAATGCAAGCTCCTGTAACTGCCAGCACCCCCAGGCTCTATGCTAAAAGGGTGGCTTTTTGTGCAGGGACAATGCAGCACTGTTCCCACTGGTCCTACCTGACAATCAAACTAGGCTGGGTAAACTGTAAGGCATGTTTACATGAGGGCAGGATGTGAACAGCAAGAGTCAGTAATGAGCATCGCTATTGGTCCTTAAATATACATGCAGTACTAAGAAAGCACACATGAGAAACAGGACTGGGGATTGATAACATAGTTTACGTAATGGATGTGATGATGATGATGATGATGACAATGATAGCAATGATAATGATGATATAGATGGTGATTTTGAAAATGGGGATGGTGGTGGTGAGGATGATGATGATGACAATGATAGCAATGGTGATGGAAAAATATATAGTCAGAAAATGATGATGATAATGATGATAGAAATTATAATGATGATGATGATAAGGATGGTGATGATGAAAATGATGATGGTGGTATAATCATGGTCTTAGCCAGCAGGGCGTCTGGGTGCCTTTTTGGACACCCAAACCCTTAAAAAGAACCCTTCAGGGCACCCAATTTTTTTGTGTGAAATTTCTGAAAATCTCAACCTCAAGCTTATAATTGATTTTTTTTCATCTACTTATAATTCCCATGACATTGTTTAATGATATCATGCCTTATTTTGATGAATTTATACATGTTTATGGTTGAAATATGAGCATATTGTGATCCCCCTTAAAAATTTGGACGCCCAAAAATTTTACAACTGCCAATTTTAGGCACCCAGTTTCTAAATCCTGGCTAAGACACAGGGTATAATAGTTAAAATGATGATGATTGATGATGGTGGTGGTAATGAGACGATATGATGATGATGATGACTTAGAAAACAAAAATGCATTATAGTGTCTTTAATAATCATCCTTTAAAATATATATATGAAACCACAGATGCTGAGAACTCTCACTATGAGAACCTGAGCTTACAAACACTGAATGACAACCCCTCCCAGTAGGCACACACAGCACCTTTTCAGTTTGGCTGGTGGAAGTTAATGCCTTATTTTGCTTGTGTGGCACATGATGTTGATATCACAGTAACAGGCTGCTTGATGTGTGGGAGGAGACATATCTGATGCAAGAGAATATTTAACCTTGTCTGTAGAGCTAGCTCCTAGCCAGACACTGACTCTCTCTCACTCACTCTCTGTCTGTCTCTCTCTGTCTCTGTCTCTCTCTCTCTCTCTCTCATCTCTCTCTCTCTCTCTCTCTCTCTCTCTCTTCGCTCTCTTCTCTCTTCTCTCTCTCCTCTTTTCTCCCTCTCTCTCTCTCTCTCTCTCTCTCTCTCTCTCTCTTCTTTCTCTCTCTCTCTCTCTCTCTCTCTCTCTCTCTCTCTCATCTCTCTCCTCTCTCTCTCTCTCTCTCCTCTCTCTCTCTCTCTCTCCCTCTTCTCTGTCCTCTGTCTGTCTGTCTCTCTTAGTCCATGAGATTATAGAGCCAAATTTGAACCAAATTGGTATCTCCTCTATCTGTCTGTCTATCCCCTCCCTCTCTCTCTGATTGTCTGTCTGTCCCTCTCTGCCTCTGCCTCTCACTCTCACACTCTCTCTCTCTCTCTCTCTCTCTCTCTCTCTCTCTCTCTCTCTCTCTCTCTCTCTCTCTCTCTCTCTCTCTCTCTCTCCCTCTATCTCTGTCTGTCTCTCTGTCTCTCTTAGTCCATGAGATTATAGGAGCCAAATTTGAACAAAATTGGTATCTCCCTCTATCTGTCTGTCTATCCCTCCCTCTCTCTCTGATTGTCTCGTCTGTCCCTCTCTGCCTC